>CM057228.1:49389782-50057282 GCA_029891385.1 Erythroxylum novogranatense
ATCTCTATGTATATATATATTGTTTACAAAAGAATCTTGTTACCTTTTGACCAGATATATAATGCTCTCACAAATAAAACCAAACTCTTTTGTTTTATTAATAATAAATATTTTCATTACAAAGCTGTAACTAAAGAAGATAAAGTTACATGTAAATATACTTGCTTTCTAGGGCACTATATTTATATAACTCTAACAATTGGTGTCTCATCACTGCTCTTATAGATTTTCACTCTTGTTTTATTAGACATTGATTCTTGGAGAACTTAGATCATTATCAAGCATTGAGATACACATGTGGTTTGAAGGCGTGAGGACCCAAATGTATTAACTGTTAGGAACCATGGAAAGAACTCTAGCAGTGAGTTCATATTGTGATTTAGCTGTGTTGTATTTTTTAATTTGAACTAAATGATAGAAATTGGTAGGGATGCTGATGCATGTAGTTTATGGATGTACATCTCTTTCTATGCTTAGATAATGCTTTGAAAGTTATTTTATGAAAGAACTAAAACCAAGTAGAAGTTCTTAGAATGGTTGTTTCAGATTGATTGTGATGATATATGTTGTTCCTTGAAATCAGTTGGGTGTGGGAGTGGGTCATTCGTGTCCATAAAGGTGGATTTAAAAAATAGTTTTAAGTTATTTTATTGACAAAAAAGAAGTCCGTCGATAAATTTACCAATTGAACACAGCATACAATAACCATCGGTATATTCACTGACGGTATAAAATTTTTGTCAGTAATTTACCGACGACCATTTCTTCAACGCCTTTTCTGTCTATAAAATATGTCGCTAAATATCCTTTCCGACAAAATATTTAGAATTTCGTTGGTAATTTTTCATCACTATTTCCCCTTTTCTAGTAGTGGTAGCAAATATTTCTTTCATTTACATAGACAATTAAGATATAGAATGACAAATCTCTTTTTAAAGCCTGTTATTGATTTACATACAATCTTTATGTGATGTCAATTGTCTTATTTTTTGCAATATTAACCTTCTATTTTTTATAAATCAGAATTTAAGTACTGAACTAAATAATCTACTTGTTAAAGTACATTCCTATCACGTTAGACAATTAAATATCATTTTTAAAGTGGGTAACATAATGATTGCTTAAGTCGTTTTTAGAAAAATTAAAGAATATTAGATTTTCAAAATAAAAATAAAAAAGACGAAACCTTACAAGAGTACAAGTACAAGATCAATCAAGGAAGGATCTACTGTAATGTTTACATAGAGCCTAAAGAATGGCTAGATAATGAGCAACTAGTTAAATATCCTAAAATATACCACTTCTCAAAAGCAGTACATGGAGCTATTGAATTCTTCAAATTGCACCCTGGATGACAAGGTTTTGGAGTTTCACTGCCTACTGCCATGCTCTTTGCATATAAAGTTGCTTAAATTTTAGTATCATGAAACCATTAAATTCACTTATTCTTAAATAGAAGATGACATTGCTACATAAATTGACAAAAAACATGCAACCGGGTCTAATAGAGGTTTTCATATTTAATAGATTATTGAAAAGTTAACTACAAATATGAACAAATGTGAAAAAAATAGATTTTTGAATTACATAGCTTTCCTTTCCAATTTTCTCTCTCCCCAGTGCCAATATGTTCAAGTTATAAAATGTAGGTATCCCTTTACTTATACTTTCCCTTTTATTTTAAATTTTTTTGCAAGTCTAGCTATTTGTAATATTCTTCCTTACCTTGTATTTTCTATCATATTTAAGTTGATTTATTTATTCAGGTCTTTCTTTATTCATATTTAAACTCTTTTAATTTAAATATAATGTTTTAAACTCTTTTTAAAATTATCTTGGTAATGTGTTAAGGTTTACTATAAATTTGGAGCATTTTTTATGACGGTGAGTTTTAATCATTTTATTTATGTCTCTATCTAAAAGATAGTGCATCTATTTGGCAAGATGGCCTAATAACAGATGATGGCAAATAGGATTTTTATATTAGTTAGATGTCCTTTTAAAAATATATGTATCTTGTTTTATGTTTTTCAATTATATTACTATGTTGCCTTCTCTCTTTATATGATGTTATGTTTTTGTTAGGTAAATGGAAATTTTGTTTTTCTTAAGTTGGACTTTAGTAGTTTTATATTTTATTATAGGCACTAATTGTATTTGTACGAGTACCTTATTGCTTAGTATCACTAATGGAAAATGTTCTATATTCATGTTTCATATGTTCAATTTGAAGTATTCACTAGTTTTCATAAAGAAAAGAAAAACCTAGTTATAGAAAATTAGTGAAAATTGTAATGCCTAAATCAAAACTATTTTAGCAAAACCTATAATTTGAGATTTCAAAAATCACATATCCATAAATAGTTACCTGAAAGTTTATTAGCAGTCTCCTTTATGCTTATAAAAAATTCCACTTATCCTCTTATTTCCTATATGGAATTATGATACTTATGTCTCATATAGTATTTCACAATCTTCCCCTCTTTGAACTCTTGATATCCTCATTAAGACCCAGTTTCTAATCTAGAATCTCTCATCCTCTTCTAATATTCATTCAAACTAAAATGTATCTTAGGAGTCGTCCACTACTTATAGGTTTATTATTGGTGTCATGTCCAACCATCTTCATCTTGGTTGAAGAATATACTAATGGAAGTTTGCTTTAAAACCATTTATAACGTCCTGTAATTAGGTTGGCCTAAAAACAACTCCATTTTAGGTTTTAAGAAAATCACAAGCTAAAAAATAACTAGAAAATTTTTTATTAGTAGTCTTTTTAAAGGATTTTAAAGGCTTTGCCCTCTCCTCTTATCTTTTTATATGGAATTATTATACTCATCTTCCGTATAAGATCTTATAAAAATAATTAGCATGTTTCCTCAAAAGAATACATCTAGTCAATCTACCTATATGTGATGTCTCCAAAAATATTTTCAATATTTCTCGGGTAGTTTAAATTTTAATTGATTTATTCAATTTTAATGATAACAAAAGTTAAAGAAAATGAAATAAAATAAAACAAATCATAATTAGAAATATGTGCTCCTAAATTGTATCAATTATTTAATTATAAAAACATATTAAGAAATCTGAAAATATATGATGAGATTGAAATCTCATTATGAAAGTTACATAAACCAATTTGAAATTGGTCATTTGGTTATAGGAAAGTAAGAAATGAATTTACAAGTGTTAAAACACTATAAAGTAATCTTTTATATGCTCGAGTTAGTTCAATGAAAAATAAAGCAAGGAACTCTCTAACAATTTGGAATTAACCAAAAATCTATACATTATTAAAGAAAATTGTCTCCTTTTATATAAGATTATATAAAGAAAAATCTAAGTATAATCTGGATTTGCAATTCAATTGAAAAACTATCCACTAATACTATTTCAATCGTAACTCCAAACTATTAATACTACATAAATTGAAATTCTAATATGTTAACTTAAGCAAGATTCTAACTACTATTTATACTTTAATTAGGAAACTAGTAAATAATCATTGCATAGTACCAAAAGTAGTTTAGACTGATTATAGTTAAGCAACTTATAACATAATTATAACTAGACAATAACCAAAATACTAAATAATTATAAACTAGTGAAATTTGCCCTAGTTCTATATGCTTATTATGTTTAATGGACATATGTAATAAAGGTATTTTCATTACTACTTGTGCTTGGATCATTTTCTACTCCTTAAAATAATTCTTCCTTGATTCTTTAACCTTAGATAGGAAGATATATAAACACTTCACAATCCACTTTCATTTTAGTATGGTATATTCATCTAACTTATAATGACTCTATGACATTGAGTAGCATCCATAAATATTAGTATGAGGGACCTTATTCAAAGATTGTACGATGAATTTTTTTTTATCATTTTACTTATGTTGGCTGCTAACTTATGTATTAATTAAATTGGAATCCTTATAAACAATTTATCCTCCTTTTCTAAGAAGACCTTCAACTTTTTTCTTACATGAATTTTTCTTGCTCTAGCTTCTCTATCTTCATCCTAATGATTATAACATGTGGTGAAGTTGAAGAATTTGAAGGAAAAATTGGAATTTAAAACTTCAATTGCATCTCAAAATCCTTTAGACTGGAAATATGTTTCTAAACTTTTTGATTCCATAAACTTCTGGCAAATGAGATTCGTCCTTTTCTTATCAATATTTTTATTATACCTTACCTTTATGGTGAAATATATATTACATTCATTTTCTATTATTATTGCCAAATTTTGTTGAAATATCTACATTAACTTTATTCATGATACTCGCAACCTTTATACTAAATCTGTTTGCCAAATAAACTATTATCTTATTCCCTATTCCACTAACACACCAAAGTGACTTAAGGAACATATTCAATAATCCATTAAGTGGCCTCCTCTAGTATTTGAATTTGATTGTTATAGGGGAGGGTACTGAAACCCATCATATTAGCAACTACATTAGGTTAAGTATGCCTAGACTACGCTTATTTATACATCTCTTAAGCATTGAGCATCTTCATTGGAGTTTTATATACTTTCTTATTTTAATGGCTTCTTTTTAAATATGCCATTATATACAGATAAAGAAAATACAACATGTAACTGAAAAACACTTTTAATGATATGATGCAAAATTTTAATTTCTTAGCAAAATATCTTCCTCACTCTTATAAAATTAATCTCTAATAGTTTTATCATTTCATCCTTTAACTTGTTTTCTAGATTTAACAATTTGGTAAATTTGATGGAATTATTATTAAAAAATTTAGGAAGAGAAATTAGAGACATAAACATCTATGAGAGTGAGATAAAAGTTCGAAGACTTATTAGAAAGAGACAAAGGTCTATGTAGAATACTAACGTGGACTCCAAATTAACTAACATATTAGTTGGTAGCCCATATAATTCATTTCATTAACAAAGTTACCAAAAGATCTTAATTAGGAATTTCAAAACTTATATGACTCATCTTAAAAAGTAAAGAAAGAGATACTAAAAAGATACTAACTTGTAAAAAAACACAAAAGTAAAAGACCATAAATAAACAATTATAAAGGAGTTATTATAGAAAACTAAATGACAACCAACCTAGACCTCACGGTCGAGCGGGATTCATACTGGGTGTTGTTGTTGTTGTTGTAAATTACAACTAAAGCACTATAATGTTCAATTAATTTATTTCAATTAAATAAAAATTATAAAATAATAATCATGTGGATCTCACAACACTCCCGCTCAAGCATATTTGAAAATGGCTTCCATAGCTAGCTTATTGATTAAAATTTTTTATTGACCCTTATGTAGCCTTTTAGTGAGTATATCAACAATTTGATCTATAATTGGTACAGAAAAACATATATGAAATCACTTTCAATCATCAACAATTTGATATGTAATTGGTACATAAAAAACATATATTAACTCACTTTCAATTTTCTCTTTGATGTAGTGCTTATCACTACATTTTATCATATAAAACTGGGTTATAATAAATTAAAATAACTACCTTTTTAACTCATTAGACTTATACAGGAAGTGCCACTTGAATCTTTAGGTCTTTAAGTCCTAAAAATATATAAATAAGACACTAGAACTTTGACTTGACACTACTTCAAACCACAACATTCTATGTTTTGATCTAAAATGTAAATTAATTTCCTCTAATGAAGTAAGGTATCCTAAAATTGATGTAATTGACCTAGATTGTATCAGTATATACTTATATTTATAGGTTGATATGGGGGCGTCCTTAGTGCACAAGGTTCCCTAATTTGTGAGGGTCGAGGGGAGGGTCATCAATTGTATATAGCCTTTCTTTTGTATTTTACAAAGAGACTATTTTTGTGACTCGAACCTGTGACCTTTTAGTCACAAAAAAGTAATCTTACCAGTTGTTCCAAGGTTTGTCCTCTTATATTTATAGGTTGATATGCTTTCAAAACATAAGATCCTTTCTAAGAATTCCTTTCAAGTATCTTAATATCATATAAGTTGTATCAAAATGTATCTGTTCAGGTAAGTACATATATTGTCTAACCACACTTATAATAAAAATGATATTAGGACAAGCATCAGTCAAGTAAAATAATTTTCCTATTAGTCTCTAAAACTTCTACTTTTTAACCACATCTTTAGCTTTAGTAACATCAAGTTTTCTAATTAACATTAAAAGGAGTTTTCGGTAGGTTTACATCTTAGCAAACATGTTTTTATTGTAAGATCAAGATTATATTTCTTTTAGATTATAAAGATACATTCTTTTAATTTAATGAACTCTATGCTAAGGACATACTTTAATAATCCCAAATCATTGATTTCAAAATCTCATGACAATTTCTTTTTTAGGTCTACTAGCTCTTTAACATCCACATTTACATCATAGCATAAATGTTTCTATTATAAGATCAAGGAAATATTTCTTTTTCTTTATAAAGATACCTTTTTTGACCTAGTGAACTATATGGAAGGGAATACTTTAATAATCCCAAATTCTTGATTTCAAAGTATCATACTAATTTCCTTTTCAAGTTTGCTAGCTCTTCTACATCTTTAACTATCAAGACTATATCATCCATAGAAATGATTATCACCAATAACTTGCTTATCTTTGATCACTTATAGAATATTGGGTGATATCTTGGATTTGATGATAATATTTTTTACGTCATTCAAAGAGTTCAAACCATGATTAAGAAATTATTTAAAACAATACAAAAATGTTTTTAAGCCTATAGACTTTATTATAATCAAATATCTAGTCTAATACTAAAGGTAGGCTAAAAAACACTTCTTCTTTTAAATCTATATTAAGAAAAATATTTTTAAAATTTAACATGTGTAAGGGCAGTAATAGTTTAGGAGCTAAGGATAGTAATACCAAGATGGAGTTGATTTTAGCAGTTGGAGTGAAAGTTTCTTGATAATCAATCTTATAAGTTTGGTAAAATCTTTATGAATGAGTCTAGTTTTTTACCTCTCTAAGCTTCCATCTACTTTACACTTCACTTTGAACAACCATTTACACCTAAGTCCAAACATCGGAATCTTCGCTTCACCATCAAGGTCCAAGTCAAAACATCGAAATCTCCGCTTCAACTATTGTAAGAAGCAAGGTCATATTAAGGATGATTGTCTCAAATTGAAGAAAAAGAATCAAAAAGGGATAATGGAGGCAAGAAAAGGCAGAAATCGTCAGATGAGGCTAGCGTTGCCACCTATGAAGATGACTTTGCTCTAATGGTTGATGCCATAAAGAAGAGTGCAGAAGTTCATGCGATACCTCATGTTGATAATGATTGAAGTTGCAAATGGACCGTGGATTCAGCTTGCCCATTTCATTTGACTCCTCACAAGGATTGGTTTCACATATATGAACCACTCGATCAAGGAGTAGTAATGATGGGGAATGACAACACTTGTAGGATGGCGAGCATAGTAAGTACAAAAGTTCATATGTAAGATGGGATAGTGAGAACATTATCAAATGTAAGTCATGTATTTGATATGGAGAGAAATTTGATCTCTCTAAGCACCTTAGAAGACAATGGTTGCGAGTTTGTCGGAAGGAATGGTTTGCTGAAGATCATCAGATGATCACCAGTAGTCATGAAAGGCTATTGGAAAAGGAAACTTTACATTTTGAAGGGCAAGAACGTTGATGGCTAGTCTACAGTTGCTGAATCATCTATGTCTGATAAAGAAGTAACAAAATTATGGAACATACAATAGTTAGGCCACATGAGTGAGAGAGGCCTTTTTGATGAGCAAACAAAGACTACTTGGAGACCAAAAGGTTAGTAAACTAGATTTTTGCGAACATTGCTTATTTGGTAAACAAAAGAAAATTTCTATTATTACTCTGGTAAAACACAATACTCTTTATTACATCCATGCTAATGTTTGAGGCCCATCTCGTGAAGCATCTCTTGGTGGTGCTCATTATATGATCACTTTCGTTGATGATTTTTCAAGAAAAGTTTGGACATATTTTTTAAAGCATAAAAGTGAAGCCTTTACTACTTTTAAGGAATGGAGGAATATGATTGATAAGCAAATTGGGAAGTAAGTGAAACAGTTAAGAACAGAAAATGGCTTGGAATTCTGTTTATAAGAGTTCAATCAGTATTGTAAAGATTAGGGAATTGTGCGTCATTTGACCATTCCAGGTAGCCCACAACAAAATGTTATGGTTGAACGGATGAACAAAACCCTATTAGAAAGGGAAAGGTGCATGTTTTTGAACTCTATATAAGGGAAAAAGTTTTTAGCAAAGGCAGTCTTAACAACTTGTTTTCTATTGAATAGATCTCCTCATACATTAAACAATTTAAAGACACCTGAAGAAGTTTGGTCAGGTAAACCGGCAAATTATGATGACTTTAAAGTATTTGGATGTCCAGCTTATGCATATGTAAGTGAAGGGAAGTTATAACTCAGATCAATCAAGTGTGTCTTTCTTAGTTATACTCCAGGAGTTAAAGGGTACAGATTATGGAATCTACAAACTTCCAAAATTTTCACATCCAGAAAGTTGTGTTTGATGACGCATCTATGCTGCATCAAAAGGAGGAGTTGACTGTTCCCAATGTTGTTGACAATAACATTGAGAAGAATCAGATTGGAAGTAAGGTGAAGCTCTAAATACATTTTGAGAGCCATGATCAGGATGTGAAAGATACTCAAGTTGAGGTGGAGCAACAAGCCAATATGAATAAAGTTTAGCCATCTTATTTTATTGCTATTGATCGTCCCCATTGTTTCAATCAAGGTATACCTCGATAGAGGTTGACTGAGGAAGTAGATTTTTTTAGGTTTGCTTTTGTAGCTGTTGAAGAGACAAAGAGTTGCTTTGAGTCCGCTAGTTATAAGGATGCAACTACCTATCCAAATTCTAATAAATGGGTTGCGGCTATGCAGAAACAATGGAATCACTTCAAAAGAATGACATTTGGATTTGACAAAATTACCGACAGGTAAAGAAGTAATCAAGTGTAAATTTCAAGAAAAAGAATGAAATTCCTAGAATTGAAGAACCGAGGTATAAAGCTAGACTTGTTGCTAAAGGATTTAGTCAGGTACCAGCAGTTGACTTTAACAACATTTATTCACTCGTTGTGAAACATAGTTCCATTCAACTATTTTCTTAGTCTTATTTTATATAATGACCTTGAATTGGAGCAATTAGATGTTAAAACAGCATTCCTGAATGGTGATTTAGGAGAAGAATTTTATATGTTGCAACCCAAATCTTTTCAGGTTAGGGGCAAGGAGGACTGTATTTGTAAACTTTAGAATTCGTTGTATAGTCTCAAACAATTGCCTCGACAGTGGTTTAAACATTTTGACACGTTTATTTTAAATCTTGTTTTCAAGAGAAGCAATTATAACTCTTGTGTTTACGTAAGATCAGTTGGTGATGGTTCCTTCATGTATTTACTGCTTTATATGGATGACATCTTATCACAGCTAGGAGCAAGTAAGAAATTGCCAAAACTAAGGCACAATTAAATGCAGAATTTAAAATGAAGGATTTAGCTGCAGCAAAATGCATCTTAAGTATGGAGATCAGGTATGATCGTAAGGCTAATAAGCTTTATCTTTTTTAGGAGGGTTATGTACACAAAGTTCTAAAGAGGTTCGGCATGTGTAAAACCAAACCAGTTACCACACCTCTTATTGCACACTTCAAGTTGTCATCACAATAATGTTCGACCTTATATGAAGAAATTGAGAAAATGGATAAAACACCATATGCTAGTGCTGTTGGGAGCATTATGTACATGATGGTTTGTACATGCCCTAACTTAGTACATGCAGTTAGTGTAGTGAGTCATTACATGGCTAATCTAGGGAAGGAGCATTGGCAGGCAGTGAAGTCGATATTAAAGTATCTTAATGGTACATCTACAACTTGTCTTGAGTTTGGAAATTTTATAGCTAGATTGGTTGGATATGTGGATTCAAATTTTGGGTTGATCTTGATACTCAACGATCCACATCTGAATACATTTTTACTTTTGGTGGTTCTGTTATATGTTGGAAAGTTTTTTTGTAAGCTATAGTAGCTCTTTCAACTATAGAAGCTGAATATATGGCAATCATTGAAGCAATAAAGGAAGCAATTTGGCTTAAAAGTATTTATGCAGGGCTTACTTAAGATGATCGTAGATTGAAGATATATTGTGATAGCAAAAGTGTTAGTTTCTTAACAAACAATAATATGTTCCATGAGCGCACTAAACACATTGATGTCAAATATCACTTTGTTCGAGAAGTCATTGCGAAAGGTGATATTATGGTCGTGAAGGTTAGTACGCTAGATAATACTACTGATATGATGCAAAGACTCTTCTTGGATCCAAGTTCCAACACTACTTGGACTTAGTTAACCTTGTTTCTTGAGTATCATTCAAGTTGGAGGCAACCATGAAGTTTGATTAGGGAGGTTACAATTTAGTCTACTCAATTTCATTTCAAGGTGGAGAATTTTTTGTTTACAAAAAATTGATGCAAGGTAGAGATTGTTATGTTTGCCTCAATTTTGTATGTTGGCCTTCAACCCACATTATTTGTAGAAGTAGGCCTTAAGTCTTTGATCTCTTATATATATGGTCCTTGTCCCATATTCGCTAGATAACATAAGCCTTTTGTCTTTAACTCCTATATAAGGAGTCTAGTGGTGGCTTTTAGAAGATAAGTTACTATTTGGTAGAGGCTAGTAATACAAGTGTTTAGCCACCTTATTTGTAAAAGAGCTTTTGTACTCTTCCTTTATAATGAAGATTTTTTTGGCTTGCCGCCTGAGGTTTTTCCTAGTGTTGGGGTTTCCCTCATAAGTTCCTATGTCCCTTTTATTTTGTGCTTGCATTTAAAATTCTTACTTCCGTTGGGTGTTATTTGGTGTTGTTTTCTATCTACTTTCTTTGTCGATATAATTCCTTTAGACTGTAGCCATCATCTCTTGGGCTCTTTACACCTGCACAGAGAGTACTCAAACATAAAAAAAAACTGAACCCATATAGACAAAGTTGCATTGTGTTATTGAGAATAGCAAATAGGTATGGCCTTATCATTCAAACAGAGGTAAGGAACTCATATTTGGCAACTGGCATCTTCCAAATCTAGTTAAGGAAAACTCCATACTGTGAAACTTAGCTCCAAAGTTCTCCCCTACTGTTTACAAAGAAATGCTTCTTAAGTTACTCCTTATTACAGTTGGTCTAAATGGATAGAGGACCCTGGTATTGCTCTTGCTCATGTCTTTATCCTGTGGCTTGCTGCTTTAGAAAGACTAGCTACAAAGAACAAATTTAAATTCTCAGGAAATGATGCTACGTGTGTATTGCGTGACTCGTAAATAAAAAATCATGATCATATCTTTTTCAAATGTTCATTCCTTGTACAAACTAAAATGTTGAGCTTTCCTTTGTGACTAGCATAAAGTTCAAAAGCAAAGAGGACAAAACATTGTTTAGAAGTGAGATTGGAAGTTTAGTACATATATAGCATATTGTAAAGCTATACCAAACCTTATGTTTCTTGTTTTAATTTCAATATTACCGTTAACTAAAAAAATGTATATATCAATTAAGGCAGAAACTAGTAAGAATACTGATTGTATATGTTTGAATAACAAATTATTAATAATCAAAAGAATGAATGTGTTAATAAGTATCTCTCTTAACCGATTATTTAATTTTATATATCACTTGAACTAGTAAATTTTTCTTTTTAAATTTTTGTGAAATTTGAACTAATATATCTTGACCTTTCTTTTTAATGATTATCTCAAATTTTGATTTTTGTAAAAAATTATTTTACCTCTCTTATCACATAATCACAAAAGGTTTACTATTTATATAATTGAATAATAAATTAATTTTAGCTTAATCATTTGGTTCTCTCTTTAAAATTGAATTTAAAGAGAAAAGACACCTAGCTTTTAAATGGGTAGGATTCATAGTAAAGGGAAGACATATACATATTATATAGTATGCGCTTGGAAGACATATACATATTGTATAGTATACCTTAACCAAGCGCATGAAGAAAGAGTCAAAATCAACCTGAGGGATATGCCTAGAATTTTAATGTTTTTTAGTTATAGATAATAAGAACATAGTTGGACAACTGCAATTTGAGTTTTCAATTTGTCTTGGGGAGGATCAGGTTGATAGCAGCTCATGAATGTTGTTGTTTTATATTTGTCTTCTTCAGGATCAGGCCAATAGCAACTGATTACAGTTCTTTCTGTCTTTGTGGTTACCGGTGCCAGTAAATGGAGTTAAAAGTCTCTTAATCTTATACTTTAAAGTTAAATTTACCCTCGTGGCCGTGACGTCTTCTTTGACATTTAGTACATGTTTATATCGGGTTTCTTGCCAACGTTACGTTCATATTACCTGACAAATTAAAGGTAATCAAGTTGTGTACTAATGTTTAGCGATGATAATATACATGACATAACGTATATAATTCAGGATAAAATCACCAAATTAGGAACAAGAAGACTGTCAAGTATATTAAATAGAATTAGTTACATTTATATATATTCATACATCCACTAAAAGATCAAAAATTTTCTAACAATTGAGAATGATTCACTAGGTAAAACAAATGGATCTTTAAAGTCAAGAGTAATGCGAGTTGCATATTCTAATATCTAATCATGCAATGCAAGCAACAGCAGAATGCTTGTTTAACCTCAATATAACTGAATGGATAAGGGTTCTTGATCTTGACTAGGTTTCAGAAAGCAACGGACAAAAGCTATCAGACACTGGAACTTTCAGGTCATGACAGCTTAGGCTGAGTTGCCGTTAAGGCAAATTATCCTAGGTTATATGACAAACTCCAGTCTTCAGATAATTCAATTCCTTGGACTATAAATTCGTATTCTTAGTCTTAGAGCTCACCAGTGCAGTGGAAAGCGGAATCTGTTTGACAATCAAACCTGCAATCAAAGTTGGTTCATCTTATAGCTCAACCAATTACGTCCAATGGCTTTACAATCAGCAATCAAATTTCTTATTATCGCCATAGCATTGTTAATGCTAGCAATAGGTTCCTATGCTGGTGGGATAGCAATCTATTGGGGTCAGAATGGAAACGAAGGAACATTAGCAGAGACATGTGGCACAGGAAACTATGAGTTTGTGAATCTGGCTTTTCTACCAACTTTTGGCAATGGCCAGACTCCAACGATAAACCTCGCCGGTCACTGTGATGCACATAGCAATGGTTGCACAGGTTTAAGCTCTGACATAAAGTCCTGTCAGGAGAAAGATATTAAAGTGATGTTGTCTATTGGAGGAGGTGCAGGTAGCTACACGCTAGCCTCTGCTGATGATGCTAGGCAAGTCGCAACTTATCTTTGGAACAACTTCTTAGGTGGACAATCTTATTCACGCCCTCTTGGCGATGCAGTTCTTGACGGAATCGATTTCGATATTGAAGGAGGCACCAACTTGTACTGGGACGATCTTGCAAGGTATCTGTCGGGATACAGCAAAAGAGGTAAGAAAGTATACTTAACAGCAGCTCCTCAATGCCCATTCCCTGATGCCTGGGTAGGTAATGCCCTGAAGACAGGTCTTTTTGACTATGTTTGGGTCCAATTCTACAACAATCCACCTTGCCAGTACGCGTCTGGTCAGATAACCAATCTTGAAGATGCATGGAAACAGTGGACATCAGATATTCCAGCTAACAAGATTTTCTTGGGTTTACCTGCTTCTCCCGAGGCCGCAGGAAGTGGATTCATACCCGTAACTGATTTAATTTCCAAGGTGCTTCCTACTATTCAGGTTTCGAACAAGTATGGAGGAGTTATGCTGTGGTCCAAGTATTACGATGATCAGAGTGGATATAGTAAATCCATCAAGAATGATGTCTAAAATCTTTCATTTGTTTTCATTGGACGCTCGTTTGATATGTTTGATTTCCTACTACCATTCATGTGATTATATTTCTTTATGTAGTGACAGCTTTTTGATTTAGCTGAGAATGAGACTTAAAAGCTTCCCCATTCGCAAGCAGAAGCTCATTTAAACTATTTTTGTTAAAAGGATCCACCAAAAATCAAATCCCATTTTATAAGTTAGTCGAAGGACTATTACCGTTGCATCTCATCGGGATTCTAATTTAAAATTTTTTATACGAATAAAAATTCTCTCTTCTATCGTCACGTGTCCAGAATATGATATTTCGGAAATTGGTCGTCTTCCAAGTTCCAACGATTTATGGCAACTGCTCTACCAGCACTGTTCTTTGTTCAGGGTTTTATCAACTGCAGCTTTTAAGAGTTGGGTTGAAGTATCAGGATCTGAAATGGGCTGAGCATACAGAGAAACTTTTCTCTTCTACTGGAGTTCTATACACGGAGGCCATAACTTTTAGAAACGTTTCGGGATAATCGCCAACTTTGACATCTTGGTGTAGAAATGGTATCTGAATTCTTATTACCATTGCAAAGCTATTTATCACAGCAAATACCACTTCGACTGTCGTTGTTCTCAAGCATAGCACTGGATACGAACAAATGTTGCCATCGAAGAGGAGAAACTCCAAAAAGTTCAAAACCAGAAATCACTGTGCTTCACAGGTAAGAGCTAAAAAGTTGAAAATGAAGGGAAGGCCTTCAGGGTCTAAGGTCATTTTGGCTGTCAAAGTTCGACCATTTGCTGGAAACAAGCAAATGCTATATGCATAGTTGCCCAAATTTTGCAAATAAATTACATGGATTGTTGCCATTTTTGACAGGGATGTCGCATATCCCTTCTCCCATTTGAAAGTTGCATTCATGTGCAGCTACTCTTTATCTTTCCCTGATCAAATGCCAAGAAATCTTAAATAGCAAAGCTCAAATGGATAAATTTAAGTTCGACTTTGTGTTTCTAAAGCTGTTCTCATTTCAAATTTCATGGTACATTGTGAAATGTTTAAAAGTAAATAGTTCTGTGGGTCTAACAATTTTTCAATGTCAACCTTAACCAAACATCCCAATTTGTTATTGGGTAAGGGTTCAGGAAGTGTAGGGCTACCTTGGTTGCCAAAGATTGGTTTTCAAAATCTGTGAAGACAGTGACGTTGAAAGGAAAAGCTGCAACAATTAGACTACTAACTTCTCTATCCTATCCTATGATAGTTTGGTAGGAATTCAACTTCTACTAATTGTTTTGACCACAAAAACCAAAGCCATGTAAGCAATTGGTATTCTAAGCTACTTTCATCATAAACATGTCCATGGTGAGAGTTTAAGGATGTGTTTCTGCTAAAATCAAATGATCAAATCTTCAGCTGAGATGGAAGCACGAGAGAATTTACCCGAACTTGAAGAATTTACACTAATACCTTCTAAAAAGGTCAAAGAATCAAACAAATCATTCAAATTTAACAAAAAATGCATTTTGATTTCTAATATTAATTCAATTTGAACAATGTAATTATTATTTCAATAGATTATTTCACTAGTGTACACAAAAAATGCACATAAATCATTTTGAATGATGTGATGTATATAAATTCATAGGTAGTAGGAGATCATCCTAATAATTTAAAAATGATATAAGTTTTAGTTAGACTTACAGCTTAATTAATTAATGGAAGATAGCTTCTAAGTCACAACTTGCAAAATTATGTGAAACTATATTATTTTCAAATTAATGAAATGAGACCCATAGTCTTCTATATGTGTCGTTGTTGTTTTTAATTTAGTTGTTTCTGTAATCTAAATATAAGCCAGTTAAATGTCTTTTTAGGCTAAGTTGTTCAAATTAAGGCAAAAGGGTATATTTTATCCTAAGGTTTATATCCGCTGATAAATTGAATCATAATATTTCAAAGAGTACAAATTAAAGCTTATTATTTGACAAACGTATAAATTCACCCTAATTTAACAAAAAAAAGTGATGGAAGTGTGACACCGTTTGTTTTTTATCAGGTTAGTGGTAACTTGACATAAGTTTATAATATTTTAATATTGATATGAGTCTCATATAGCCACATTAATCTAAAGTAGTACTGTAGGACCCATATATTTAAATTAAAATATTTAAATCGGATTATATTAAAATGTAGAACCCATCTAGATAATTTAACTTTAAATATTATTAACGTAATTCAAATAATTTAACTAAGTTAATTAACCTATTAATTTAACTAATTAATTTTAGTAACTAAACTAATATACCTATTAACAGAAGCATATGAAATCTAAATCCCTAACTTACATTCGGACTTATGGTTTTTCATGCTCTTTTTCTTATGCAGTGTTCCAACCTTAGCAACAAGAACTTCATCACCAGCCAATGTTAGATCAACCAACAACTTTCCTCTTTTACGTTTCACAACTGTACCTATTACAATCACCAAAACCTAATAAGACATAGAATTCATGAAATGTCCTAACACATATATCAATCTTCTACACATACAGGAACAAACCTACAGGCAAGGGAATGCACGTAGGGTAAGCAAAACCATCATGCAATCTGGAAGTCAAACTACCCATTGAATCAACATTCCCACTATATATTGCATTGAACTAGCTTTTGGAGTCAAACTCCAACAATTATCTTTACCCTTATCAGCATAAATCACCACATCGCCTTCATAACCACTAATGACTCATATACACCCATGAAGGGTATTATGATCAATGTTCTTGAAATAACTACCAAAGATAGTTAAGTTTATTGGTTGTATATGAAACCCGTAATGAACAAAATGTTAAAAGAAAAAATACCTCTACGTGTATTGCATTCTTCCGATTCTTCTATCAAGTTTACACAAAAAAGAAGATCTCTACAGTAAAACTAGAAACAAAAGCTCTTTAACCGGTAGAACTACAACAAGAATTCAAGTACGTGATTTTTTGTTTTATACGCATATAAAATAATCTTGATTAACATAATCTACGTGATTATCAAGATATAAAAATTTGTGTTAAACTTTGGCTATTGATTATGTGTGCATAATTATATGAATTTGTTATCAAGTTTTGCACTGTTATTAGAAATTATCTTCTATGGTTGTCTTCTTGTTATATACAAGATTTGCGTTTGTTTTGTTATTTTTTTGTTCCTTTGGGTACTTCTCTCTCTAAAATAAAAAAATTTACATTCAACAATATAAAAAACACACTTTGTTGTTTACGAACCAATGTGGGTTACATGTTTTTGTAACCAGGAGACAGAAGTAACAAAAGAAGGACAAAACAAAAGAAGAAAGAAGAAGTAATAAAAAAAAAAACCAGCAATAGCACTGTAGGAAGAAGAGGAAGAAGACTCTTCTTCCTTCTCAACAACCCAGAGGCACGTGGCCTTTCTCAAAAGTTGCATTGAAAAAAGTTGAATGACTACTGCTTATGAAACTTAAACAACTTTTTTGTCTTATTACGCTTATATGTTTAACAATGTAATATATGTATAATAAGACAAAAGACTTAACATATAGTTTTATATATATATGTTTATAAATTAAATATAACTTAAAGAATTAGAAATCGTTTTCTAATTTACAAAAACTAATTAAGGTAGTTAAATTATTTTTTAATACAAGTAAACTAATTTGTTTAGTTAAAATAAACTTAGAAATAAGTTTCTAAAACCAACAAAATAAGAAATGAGTTTTATAATTGTATTATTTTGTTGAATTAAAGTTAGACTTATGTTTTCTAATTAAAATAAAAAGTAATTTGTTTAGTTAAAATTAGAAAGGAATTTCATTAGAAATTAGTTTCTAATTAAACCAAGATAAATTAATTAGTTCAATTATAAATTAAATTAGAAATAAATTTCTAATTCAATTTGAAATATTCATATTTGAATATGATTAGATTAGAAATAAGTTTCTAATTGATTAGATATTAATAGCATAATTTGATTAGTTAAATAAATTACTAATAGTATTGAATTGTTACCATAATATGAGCATGAGTTTGCTATGTGTTAGAAAAAATAATTTGTTACTTTGTGCACTCCTCTTATTTTTGAAAATTTGTTTTTTCAGGAAGATGTCTATTATTAAGCGGACACCTAAGCTTATTCGATGTGAGGCGCAAAAGAGATGTATTAGCAATATGTATGTAAAATTAGTTAACATATATTTAATGCCTAGAGACGGTTTAACACAATATGTTATTTCAGTTAATAACATGATGCAAGAATTATGGTTTAGAGGTTGTCGAGCTTATATAGATGTTGAATCAAAGTACATGACTTTGCTTGCAACATTACCTCAACCTTAAGGCGAACTGTTATGAATGCTCTAGAATAATATGCCTACGAGAAGACTTATAGTTTGTTAGTGATGACACTTAGTAAAGAAATGCGTAGAAAGGAGTTGATTAGGACTTTGTATCATATAGGTCTTTCAATGGAAATAGTAAGAGTTATTGTACATCGAGATTCACGAACTGTGTCACACGAATTTTTGAACTCATTTCTACGTAGGGTTCATTACCTATAGCCTATTCGTAGTTTGTAATGCATTTAATACAATATGTTTGTTTATAAGAACAAAGTCTTATTTTTTTTATGTAATATGTTTACATGTATATCATATAGGAATTTGTCTAGGGTAAAGTAATTAGGATTTGATTGTTGTATGAATGATGATTGAACACATTAGTGGACTTTTGATTTCATAAGCAATTGTGATCGAATTATTTAATCTATGAACGATTAATATGACAATAATGTGCATATATATTTCTTTCTTATTACAGAAACTTAGTGTTTAAAAAAAAAGGCTATAGGAATTCGTCTAGGGTAAAGTAATTAGGATTTGATTGTTGTATGAATGATGATTGAACACATTAGTAGACTTTTGATTTCATAAGCAATTGTGATCGAATTATTTACTCTATGAACGATTAATATGACAATAATGTGCATATATATTTCTTTCTTATTGTAGAAACTTAGTGTTTCAAACAAAAAGAAAAATGGCTACTGCATCAAAGAATATTGTTGTTAAACTCAATAGGGGTGAAAAACTTAATGGTGACAATTATGAAATCTGGAATATAAAAATCCAATATGTGTTGGAGGAGTAAGAGGCTCTTGAACCATTAAACCTAACCATAGAAGTTCCAGAGGAGGGCAACACGATCCAGAATAAGAGGGACCGTGAAGAATATGAATTATGAAAAAATAAGAACTCTTTAGCTCGCATCACGTTGCTGAGTAGCATGGATAATGATATCATGCAAAAGTCTAGTAAATTCGAAACTGCAAAGGATATGTGGTCTGTATTGTTTGCTCGTTTTAGAGGTGCTTCAGTGACTAAAGTAAGGTCACTTACAATTAAGTTTGATACTTATAAGAAGCACCCAGATGTTACAATGCAAAAACATCTTAGCCAAATGTCCAACATGGTAAGTGAGTTACGCGATGTTGGTCACAAGCTTTCTGATGAACAAGTACAAGTTGTGCCTCAGAGTTGGGAGCATATGAAGATGCACCTAACTCATAATGAGAACATTAAGACAATGGAAGATGCTACAAGGCATCTCATCTTAAAGCAGGAGTGTTTTAAAGCCTTAAAGATGTATTCTGAGGCATATGCAGTTAGTTTTAGATCACATGGAGCTATGAATAAGAAACGCAAGCATCATGGTGAAACAAAGTGGAGGAATAATAAGAGATTCAATTACTCTCCTCAGGAATCCAAGAAAGAGAAATGGAACCAACGTGGAAAGGGAAAACGCCCCTTCAAGAAGAAGAACATGAAACATGTGAAGTGTTATAATTGTGGTAATAAGGGTCACTTTGCTTGAGATTGTATCGAGCCCAAGAAAGTACAACTTTATAGTGCAAATATTTTATCTGTGAATGTTTCTTGTTCTTTTTCTAACTGAATCACATCTTTTGTGGATTGCAGACTCAGAAGCAATCAATCATGTAGCGAAGGATAGAGATGCCTTTCCTTGTTTGCACCGTTAGTTGTAGAGGGGTTGGGCCCAAGGTTGTTTGGGCCCTTTTGGTTTTTCTTCTTTTTATTATCCCCCTTGTTAGGATGTTATTGGGCTTCATGGGGAGGGCTAGGTTCTACCCTTTTTGACTGGGTTATGCCCCTATGTATGTGTACATACCCAATTCTTTTGATGAATACAATTTTACCTTTCATAAAAAAAAAGGATAGAGATGCCTTTGTTGAGTTTCATAAACTCCCACATGGTAGTCGATGGCTTTATGTAGGTGACAATTCCAGAGTTCCTGTTTAAGGAATTGGTACATGTAAATTGGATATATGCGGAGGATGACCCCTCATCCTACATGAAGTATTATTTGCTCCACATATTCGTAGGAATCTTTTATCTATGTTGATGTTGTTTAGACTTAGATTCAATATAAATTTCCACAGCAGTGGAATGGATTTGTATCTTGGATCTATTAATTATGGTCATGATTTTTTATGCGATGGTTTTATTGTACTGGATGTGTTAAAGGAAAATAATAATATTTGTCATTTGTTGTTTACATCTAATAATTCCAATAATGTTGCAACTTTGTGGCATACTAGACTATATTATATTGGTTAAAATCGAATCAGTCGATTTGCTAAAGAAGAACTTTTAGATAATCTAAGTCAAGTAGATCTACCTACTTGTGAGTGTTTTTTAGCTGGTAAAATGGCAAGAAAGCCATTTGGAAAGGGAATATGAGCTTTATATCTATTGCAATTAATTCATTCTGACATCTGTGGTCTAATGAATGTAAGGGCTAGATGTGGGGAAATTTATTTCATCACCTTCATAGATGACTATATTCAGTATGGTCATGTTTATTTGATTTCTCATAAATCAAAAGCATTCGATGTTTCATAAAATACATAAACTTAGTTAAGAATCAATTAGATAAGAAAATAAAAGCATTACAAACTAGTTGTGGAAAAAATACTTGTCAAAAAAGTTCAAGGCTATATGTGATGAGAAAGGAATATAAAGGCAATTAACAATTCCTAGAACCCCACAACAAAATGACGTCACTAAAAGACAAAATAGGACAACATTAGAAATTATTAGGTCCATGATGGCCCAAGCAACTTTACCAATCACTTCTTGGGGTGATGTGTTGCTAGTAACCACCTTTTTACTTAATTGTGTGCCCATGAAATCAGTTACTAGCACATCATATGAGTTGTAGACTGGTAGGAGACCTGATGTGTAAAGTCTTAGACTTTGGAGGTGTGCAGCCTGTGTTCATGATCTCTTTCACAAACATGGAAAATTAGGCCCAAGAGGGAGAAAAAGCAATTTTATTAGATATTCAGAACACTAAAAAAGATATGTGTTCATTGGTGAACAAGGTAATAGAGGTGTAACTGAATTTGAATCACGAGATAGCATTATTAGAGAATGATTTTCCTAAGCAAGGTGAAATAGGTAAAGATCTATTGTTATATGAGTCACTTGATCAGAATGATTTTGTTATAAAGAATCAAGACGAGGAACTTCAACCAAGTGGGAGCAATTACACAAATATGATGACTGATCCTAGTGGGAGCAATCAGATCAATCGTGAATTTATTTATGATGAACCTCGTTTAAGAAAAAGTGATCGAGGAATAATTCCTTGACGTCATTTTAAGATTGAAGGAGAAATTAATATGATTGTTCCACAAGAGAAAGAAGAGCCAAGGAATGTAAATGAGGCTCTTACTGGCCCTGCTAAAGAAGAATGGATGAAAGCAATGAAAGAAGAAATGGCTTCTTTAAGCTCAAATCAAGTATGGGACTTGGTTGACCTCCTTGAAGGGCGTAAAGTAATTGGGAACAAGTGAGTTCTCAGAATTAATTGAAAAGATGATGGTCGTATTGAAAGATATAAGACACACCTTGTAGAAAAAGGATACACACAATAGGAAGGAATTGATTACAAAGACACGTTTTCACCTGTTATGAAGTTTGCTTCAATTCGTCTTATTCTAGATATAGTAGCCAGTATGGATCTTGAATTACATCAAATGGATTTAAAAACTTCTTTTCTCAATAGATAATTAGATGAAGAAATCTATATAAAGCAACCTAAAGGTTTCATCAAAGTAGGTCAAGAAAATATGGTATGTCGATTATTAAAATTTTCATCAAAGCAGGTCAAGAAAATATGGTATGTCGATTATTAAAATCAATTTATAACCTGAAGCAGTCTTCAAGACGATGGTATGTTCATTTTCATAACATAATCATGTCGTATGATTTTCAAATGATCGATGAAGACCATTGAGCGTATGTTAAGAGATTCAAAGATAAATTTGCGATTTTATCTTTATATGTAGATGATATATTGATTGCTTGTAATGACTGTGTGTTTCTTACGCAAATCAAAGATTGGTTATCATCTGAATTTGAAATGAAAGACATAGGTGAAACAATATACATTCTTAGAGTCAAGATTTCAAGAGATCGTTCGAAGAGATTGTTATCGCTTTCATAAGTGATGTACATTCAAAGAATTCTTGAACGATCCCGTATGCAAGATTCCAAACTAATTAATAATCATATTGCTAAAAATGAAGGCCTTAGTAAGAGAAATTGCCCGTCAACGCGACAAGAACGGGAACAAATGAAGAATGTTCCCTACTCTAGTGCAGTTGGAAACCTTATGTATGCAATGTTGTGTACAAGACCAGATATCTGTTACGCTGTTAGGATGGTGAGCAGATATCAATGAAATCCAGGCCAAGCACATTGGAAAGCAATAAAGAGAATATTAAGGTATCTAAAGGGAACTATGGACTATGCATTATGTTATTAAGGCAATGATCTATGTATAAAAGGATATACAGATAAAAATTGGGGAGGATATTTAAATGAAAGAAAATCCACCTCAGGATATGTATTCTTACTAAACCATGGGGCAATATCATAGAAAAATAAGAAATAATCTTGCATTGCGTTATCTATAATGGAAGCTGAATTTATAGCATTCTCAAATGTAGTACAAGAGGTTGTATGGCTTCATCGATTCTTAGTGCATTTAGGAGTCACTAAAAGTGAAATTAATCCAATGACCATCAACTATGATAGTTAAGCTACAATCGCTTATACTAAAGACCCCAAATTTCATTATAAGACAAAACATATAGATACCAAGTATAATTATGTGAAAGATATAATTGAACGAGGAGAAGCGAACATAAGATATATATCTACACAAGATATGATAGCAGACCCAATGACAAAGCCAATTTCCAAAAATGTATACATTGGGTATGTAAAGTCACTAAGACTACATAGATGTTGAAATGTACTGATAAACATTTCTATATGTATGTTCACTCATTATAATGTCATATTTTGGATATAATGTATGATGAAGATTATACATTGTGTATCATTTGATTCATGAATATATGTATTTTTGCATAAAAATATTTTGAGATGAATCACAAGTATATGAGACAGATTGTAGATTAGCCCTCTCATACCAAAAATCACCTCTGGTGTTTATGCTCGCTAGAGATGAGGCATGTTTAAAGTTTATTATCTATGTGATAATTGAGAGTGACTCTTGTTTCATTCTTGATAATTGAATTTAAGGTTTTTTTTTTTACTTTAGGTTATTACTAAAAGGTCATGCAAGATGCGATCCTATGGAATAATTCTAAGAAAGAAAATTAAATTTAATTTAAAAGAGAATTGAGAATAGAGGAAGGTCATTTATTTTTTAAGATCAATGACTCATATGAAAAGTATTCAAAGATGACCCTCATCTCTTTAGTAGAGAACTTGAATACAGTCATGACATAAGAAACTAAATGAGATCAAAGAAAAGTGCAAATGCGAGATATGACATAGGGTATAGCATACAATGTTTACTTAAGAACTCATAAGTCCTAGTATCAATTTGTTAATTAAGAAGTCATATACTCCAAACAGATATATGACAATGTGCTCTCGTCATATGCTGGTCACATTGGTTATTGAACAAGTATGAGCATTGCAAAGTTTGGTTTTTTAATGAGATTAAACCCATCATGTGTGAGTGGGAGATAATGACTCATATAAATCCATGAAGGGTATTATGGTCAATGTTCTTGAAATAACTACCAAAGGTAGTTAAGTTTATTGGTTGTATATGAAACCTATAATGAAAAATTCGTTAAAAGAAAAAATAAGTCTATGTGCATTGCATTCTTTTGATTTTTCTGTCAAGTTTACACATAAAAAGAAGATCTCTGTAGTAAAACTAGAAACAAAAGCTTTTTAACTAGTGGAACTACAACAAGAATCCAAGAACATGATTCTTTGTTTTATATGCATATGAAAAAATCTTGATTAACATAATCTACGTGATGATGTTTTATATTATATATTTACTAACAACCACTGACTGGAAGAATCAACATACCGTTAAGGTCCCTTTCGAAAGAGGTTTTCTTCCTACTCTTTTCTCTAATCTATTGTTTTCCCTATGATTTGGGAACTCTCTACTATGGAAAAATAATATTTATCTTTTATGTCACTGAATAAGAGAAGGAGAACATGAAAAATCAAAAGTTAGGAAGCAAATTAGGGATTTGGATTTCATATGCTTTTGTTAATAAGTTAATTAGTTTAATTATGTCACTGAATAAGAGAAGGAGAACATGAAAAATCAGAAGTTAGGAAGCAAATTAGGGATTTGGATTTCATATGCTTTTGTTAATAGGTTAATTAGTTTAATTACTAAATTAATTGGTTAAATTAATACGTTAATTAGCTTAGTTAAATTATTTGAATTAGGTTAATAATGTATTGGGTTAAATTATCTGGATGGGACCATATTTTAATAAAATCTGATTTAAATATTTTAATATAAGTATATGTTTACACACTATTACATCAAATCCACATGACTATATAAGATCCATATCAACATTAAAATATTATAAGAATATGTCACGTCCCTAGCAAAAAACAAATGGCGTCACACTTTCATCACTTTTTCTGTTAACTTAGGGTTAAATTTATATATTTGTTAAATGATAGAGTTTAATTTGTACTCTTTGAAGCGTTATAGTTCAATTTGTTAGTGGATGTAAACCTTAGGGTAAATATACCCTTTTTGTCTTCAACTTAAACAACCACATTACGGAATTAACAATGTTTTTGGGATTAGTAAATAAATTATTCAAAAACATAAACATCAACAATTTATTTAAACATTAAAAAAATAGTGGATTTATTCATCATATGTATAATGGCTTATATGATGGCTCTATTTTATAAATACTGAAGGATAATCATATTATAACAAGAAACTCATAACCAATACATATATAGAATAAGGACAACAATTTCACAATCATATCAACCATTATCCCAACAATGAGATTAAATATCATTAATTATGAGATGTTCGTGGTTGTTTCAGTTCTAACTTTATTCTAATTATATTGTGATAATCCTTATGATGTATTGTTTATTAACAATAATAAAAATATCATAAGGTATAAACATTTAGAGGTTAATTATTTGACTATAAAGGACTTGGTATAAAAGGGCAACATTATAATGAAGTATATCGAGTCTAAGCATATGTTAACCTATTCTCTGACTAAAGAACTTCTTTTAGATATTTTTGAAAATATGTATAAGGTATAAGTTTATTAAATTCCTTAGATACTATTAGTTAGGGATCATTGATGTAGCACATCGTAACACTACTCAAAATAACTAGACCTGCAACTATAGCAGTGGTGAGTCTAGGTCGATCCCACAGAGAATGTGTGTAAAGCTTTTGAAATTAAAATAATCGGTGTTTAGGTGTTGGGGGGAATTGGATTAGTTTAATAACAAATAAAATAAAACTAAACTAATGAAAACAAATTAAAGAAAACATACAAAAATAATGAAAGTGATGAATTGGTTAGGGATTCTGTTCTTTGATGCAATCTCAGCCTACCCCCAATTACACATCTTTCATTGAATTGTTATCTTCACACCTCTCTCTTTTAACTATTGATAGTAGATCAACAAGCTCTATTAACCTTGATTTTTCCTTAAGTCATAATTAATTAAGAAGAGCTCATTAATTAACCCTAACTATCAGATAACCTAGAATAAGCTCTTTAAGTTTAATCAGACAACCACCTTACGAATGAGAAAACAAATCAATCTAAGCAATAATCTCACAAGCTCGGACTATTTAAGCTAGGTTACGTTATCCTTAAGGATATAATACCATTAGTTGCTACGGATGAATTCAAACATGACTATTACGTTTCATATTTAAAGTTTTAACAATGGGTTCTCATGAAAAACAATCCAATAGAGAATCGATATCATTTTCACACAACACCCAAACATTCAACATAGGATAACATAATCAATCCTTAAGAGAAAGAACAATAAACAATGAGAGACATGCTTAACCGGGTTCTTCGGTGTCGATATTACCTTTGAATCGGTGTCGAGAAGCCTAATCCTCCATAGGACTTCAAAGGATAAGAGGTTTTCCCCTCTTCATTCTCCCAAAACCTTAAAACTGAAGCCTCACTCTTTTTTCCAATGCAAACATAAACATTTCATAACCCTTGTTCTTCACATGTTATGTCATTTTATACCACAACCTAGGGTTAAAACAGGACACATGGCCTTTTCTCACCACCATGAATGGTTTCTCATAATTGTAATAAGTGTCTCACAGCTGTGAGACACCTTATCACAGCTATGAGCTGTGAGACACCTTATCACAGCTATGAGTCAATGCTCACAGCTGTGACAAGATGATGGCTTAATTGAGAGTCCTCCACTCTTTGCTCTTTTATATTTTCTTATCTTCTTCCTGCACTAATCCTTTCTTATTCCATGAAGATAAGTGAATGTGAATCTTTAGAGAATGGCTTAAATATAGTACTTTCGGTTCATTTTGGCTCTTTCGCTTCCAAATCGTACCTAAAATCGAATATGAACTTAAGTAAGTGTCTTAAGCATTTTAAAGCCTTAATCACTAAGTGTTATAGATTAAATGTATCAACAATTAAGCACATATCAAATTTCCCATACTTAGCTTTTGACTGTCCTTGGAAAAAAATATCGAAATCAAAATCATAGACGTAAAAAAATTTACTCATTTCCTATATATCCCAAGAATACATAATCGTAAGAAAATATGAATGACTTTTAAAAATTATAGCAAGAATTCGACATTCAATGCTTCTACTCATGATCAAATAACATTTAACACCTTTCGAAACTGAACAATCTAATGGTAAACTTGGACAAAATATGTTTAAATAAGATAGATCTATAGGTATACTCAAACACCATTCATGATCACGACATTCCACAACTTTGTATATCATTTTATTTCTCCACCACTAAGAGTCCATGAATAATCATGAATCAAAGGATTTTTTAAGGTTATAATGTGGGCAAGAGTAAGGTGAGATATATTTGGATAGTGTAGTGCAAAATCCATGAAAGCTAGTGAAACAAGAAAAACACTCAATATACCATCAAGTGCAAAAGCCAACATTCACTCACAATTTTGTACATCAACTATGATGAATGCAAAAACCATGTTTGCTAGCTCAAATTCAAGCTGTCTCATCATAAACCACATCAAGCATATATTACTCACAAAATTTGATCATAAATAAGACTTAGTAAAAATAAGAAGTGACCATTGAAAGCAACATCCACCTCATATCCAACATACTCAAGTAACTCATTCAATACAACATAGGAGGAAAGACTAATCATAAATAACTTTGCAACACATATGCATTTCCTCCTTAATACATTCTTTTAAACATTTTTTTCTTTTTCATTTTATTATCCTTTTTCTTTTCTTCTTTTCTCTTTATCTTTTTTCTTTTTATTTCTTTTTCCTTTTTTTATATAAAAATTAAAAGAAGGTACACCAACAATGGAATTCATAGCATGACATTCTGACAAATATAACCACCTCATATATGTGTACACTCCCACACTTATAATTTTGTACATCCATACTCATCAACATTCAACAAATTCTCTACTAGCTTTAAGGCTTGGTTAGGAAATTTGGTTAACTTTAAAAGCATGTAATGTGGTTAGTACAACAAGAAAGGCTAATAAAGCTTAAGGGGGCTTAACAAAGGAAAATTCATATCAATGGGTAGGTTATTTGGTTAATGTAGCTTGGAAAATAAAAAATGCCTAATCTTTTTCATGTTAATGCATGTGATAAAGATGTGTTCTTGAATAGAAAATCAAAGCAAAGTTATGATGTACATGTCATGATGGTCACACATAAGCAAAAGACAATGAGACTGATATAGATGTGCTAGTCTAATAAGGCTTAAAATCTTACTGCTTTTGTCTTCCACTAGTCACTACTCTTCTAAAGATAATGCACATTGACTAATCACAAAAGCAAAAGTACATGCTAAAGTTTTCATTGATTCTTTTAGTCAATTCATTCTCTAATAATGACTATATAGTCCTCGAAGCAATAGAAAAAGAATATTTATTTTTTATTTGTTTAATTCTCTCTTTCTTAAAAACTTAAAAACAAGTGAGAAACAAGCAAATTTAAAGACGAACGTACATATAAAAAGAAATGTGAAAATGTAAAGAAAAGAAATTAACTTCCCTTGCATTGCCTCCTATGAAGTGCCTTTGTTTAGTATCGCTCACTAGACTTCTTACTTTCTTCTCACATGACAAAATTATTGCTTTTAGGTATCACAGTTTGAGTTATCTCCACATAAGGTTGTTCAGGATAGGGCTTTGGTTGACAATCATTCACATTCAACATCTTCCCTATCCTCCGACTCTTAATCTCTACTAGGTCCCTACACTCTTAGAATATCTTGAATGTCTCTTTAACTTTTTCTTCCTAATTCAATATCTCTAACTTATTAGGTAAAGGTAAAGAGTTAATCTAAACAATATATTGGAACTCAGTATTTACCTCCGAGATAAAAGATGTATCCTTTTCTCCTTCAAGCTCCTTCTCCACTTCTTCCACACAAGCAATTTTTTAAGTAAGATTCTCAAGCTCCTCTTCACTCTATAAGGTTTCTCCACTAACATCCCATGGGTACACCTCAGGTTGAGATAGTTGTGTCTCTTTGCTTTGTGATGCTAGGTAGTTGATAGTTTATGACAACTGACCTGCTTGACTTGCCAAGTTTTAAAGTTTAGATGTTGTATCTTGAAGGAATTGTATCATATCCTCCGGGAACTGCTGTAATTGCAAAACATTAGTAGCAATAATATTAATCGATTCTTTTAGAAATGTACCTAAGTTTCCATTCCAAATCTTAGAAGTTAGACCAAAATTGTCTTTCCTCTGTCTAAAATTGTAAAGTGTTAGCAGGCACAACATTAAGTAGTTCTTCTAGAGATGCACCTGAGTCATAATAAGAAGCTTTTGGTTTATACGGGTATTTTTGAATATACTGCAAAGTATCATAGATGTAATTCTACTGGTTATCCTATCCGTAACTAAAGTTAGTATGATCATTCCAAACAAGGTTATAGGATTGAGAATATGAGTTGTAGAAAATTTTACTTCTGCCCATTGTAATTTTATTTTATTTACACAAACACTAAATAAAAAGTGAAAATATCAAGAAATAAATGCAAAAAGTAATTAGAAACAAACATGTACAAAACACCAATTAAACTTAAGAATAAAAATTAAAGCACCACATTCCTCAACAACGGTGCCAAAATTGACGTAATGTGTTATAACAATATTCAAAATAAATATCCAACTATAGCAGTGGTGAGTCTAGGTCGATCCTACAGAGAGTGTATGTAAAGTTTTTAGAATGCAAATAATCGGTGTTTACATTTTGGGGGGATTAGATTGGTTTAATCATAAAACAAAATAAAACTAAACAAATGAAAACAAATTAAAGAAAACAAGTAAAAATGGTGAAAGTAATGAATTCGTTAGGAACTCGATTCTTTTGTTCAACCTCAACCTACATTCAATTAGACGTATTTTCTTAAATCGTTGTTTTCATACCTCTCTTTGAGCTATTGGTCATAGATTAACAACAAGTTCTATTATCCTCAGTTTTTCTTAGGTCGTAGTTATTTAAGAAGAACTCGTTAATTAACCTTAGCTATCGGAAAACCTAGAATAAGTTCTCTAAGTTTAATCAGATAGCCACCTTAGGAATGAGAAAAACATACCAATCTAAGCAATAATGTCATAATCTTGAAATATTTAACCTAAGTTACGGTATCCCCAATGATAAAATACCATTAGTTGCTACAAATGAATTCAAACATGACTATTACATATTGTATTTAAAGTTCTAGCAATGGGTTCTTAGGAAAAAAATCCAATAGAGCATCAAGATCATTGTCACATAACACTCAAACATTAAACATAGGATTCATAATCAATCTCTAGGTGAAAGAACAACAAACAATATAAGAAATGCTTAACTAGATTATTTGGTGTCGATATCACCTCCGAACAAGCATCGATATCACCTTCGAATAGGCATCAAAAGCTTAGCCCTCCATAGGTTTCCAAAGGAAGAGAGGTTTACCCCTCTTGATTCTCCCAAAACCTCAAAATCAAGACCTTACTCTTTCTCCCAATGAAAACATAAACATTTCACAACCCTCGATCGTCACATATTATGTCATTTTATACTAAAACCTAGGGTTAAAATGGGACACCTGGCCTTTTCTCAAACCCATGAATCGCTTTTCATAGGTGTAAGAAGTGTCTCATGAATGTAAGACCCCTTATCACAGCCATGAGTCAATGCTCACAGTTGTGACATACTGATGGCTTAACTATGAGTCATCCACTTCTTATTCTTTTGTATTTTCTTGTCTTCTTCTTACTCTTATACTTCTTCTTCTTGTTCAAAGAAGATAAGCGAGTGTGAATCTTTAAAGAATGGCTCAAATATGGTGCTTTTTTTTCACTTTAGCTCTTTCACTTTAGAATTGTACCTAAAATCAAATATAAACTAAAGTGAGTGTCTTAAGCATTTTAAAACCTTAATCACTAAGTGTCATGGATTAAATATACCAATAATTAAGCACATATCAATTTTCCCAACACTTAGCTTTTAACTGTCCTTGGGAAAAACATCAAAATCAAAATCACATATCTAAAAACATTTACTCATTTCCCATATTTCTTAAGAATACATAATCATGAATGACTCATATCAAGAATTCATCATTCAACGCTTCTACTCCATCTTTAGAAATTGAACAATCTAATGGTAGACTTGGACAAAATGTGTTTAAATAAGATAAATCTATAGGTACACTCAAACACCATTCATGATCATGACATTCCACAACTTTGCATATCATTTCATTTCTCTACCACTAAGATTCACATGCATAATCATGAATCAAAGGACTTTTTGAGGCTGTAATGTGAGAAAGGGTAAGGTGAGATGTATTTGGATAGTGTTGAGTAAAAGCCATCATAGCTAGTGAAATAAAAAAGCACTTATTGTACCATCAAGTGCAAAAACCAACATTCACTCACAATTGTGAACATCAACAGTGATGAATGCAAAGACTATTTTTCCTAGCTCAAATTTAAGCTCTTTAACCACAAACCACATCGACCTTATATTTCTCACAAAATTTGATTATAAATAAGCTTTTGTAACCATAGGAAGTGACCATTGAAAGCAACATCCACCTCACATCTAACATATTCAAGTAAACCATCAATACAACTTTAGAAGGAAAGACTAATCATAAGTAACTTTGCAACACATATGCATTTCCTCCTTCATACATCCATTTAAACATTTTTCTTTTCTTTTTTCTATTCCTTTTTCTTCTCTTCTCTTTTTCTTTCTTTTTCTTTTTTATATAAAAATAATGTACACCAAAAATGGAATTCATAATATGACATTCTAACCTCATATATATGCACACTCTCACACTTAAACTTTTGTACAACCAAACTCATAAAAAATTAGCAAATTCTCTACTATCTTTAAGACTTGGGTAGGAAATTTAGTTAAGTTTAAAAGCATGTAATATGGTTAGTACAAAAAGAAAGGTTAATAAAGCTCGAGGTGGCTTAATAAAGGAAAATACATATCAATGGGTAGGTTATTTGGCTAATGTAGCTTGGTGAAATAAAGAATGCCTAATCATTTTCAGATTAATGCATGTGATAAAATTTTGGTCTTATATAAAAAATCAAAGCAAAGTTTGGATGCACGTGTCATGAAGTTCACACATAAGCAAACGACAATGAAACTGATATGGATGTGTCAATCTAATAAGGCTCAAAATCTCACTAACTTTTGTCTACCACTAGTCACTACTCTTCTAAAGATAATGAACATTGACCAATCACAAGAGCAAAAGTACATGCTAAAGTTGTCATTCATTCTTCTAGTCAATTCATTCTCTAGTCATGAATATATAATTCTAGAAGCAATAGAAAAAAATGTTTGTTTGTTTGTTAAATTCTCTCTTTCTTTTTATTGAAAACTTAAAAACAAGCAAGAAATAAGCAAACTTAAAGACAAACATGCATATAAAAAGAAATGCAAAAATGTAAAGAAAAGAAATTAACTTCCCTTGGGTTGCCTCCCAAGAAACGCTTTTGTTTAGTGTCACTAGGTTGACTCTGTACTTTCTCCTCACATGACAAAATTATGGGGTTCAAGTATCACAGTTTGAGCTATCTCCACATAAGGTTGTTCATGATAGGGCCTTGGTTGAGAACCATTCACATTCAACATCTTCTCTATCCTTCGACTCTTCATCTCTACTAAGTCCCTGTACTCTTGAAATATATCGAATGTCTCTTCAACTTTTTCTTCCTCGTTCAATATCTCTAACCTGTTAGGTAAAGGTAAAGATATAATCTTAAAAACAAATTGAAACTCAGTATTGTTAAGTCAAAATGACTTTACTTAAATATGATTTTGATGTATAACAAAAAGAGAACAAATAAAAAGAAAACAAAACAGACGAAGTCGGACAAAGACGAACTCAGACACAAACGAAGTTGAAATAACTGAAGTCATACATAGACACAGACGCAAACGCAAATGTAAAAGCAGACGCAGACGCAGACGCAAATGCAAAAGCAGACACAGACGCAAATGCAAAAACAGACGCAGACGCAGAAAAGAAGCAGACGTAAGAGTCAGTTCGAGTCAGTTACAGAACTCAACTGATTAACCGTTTCTTTTCAAGATTCAAGATTCAAGAATCAAGAAGCAGTTGGAGACGAAGGCTATAAATACAAGTCGAAGTCGAAGATTGCAAAGTTACAAAAAAGTGATATACACAAAGAGTTACAAAAAGTTACATACGTATTTACACAAAATAGCGAGAAAAATTACTACATGAAAAAGTGATTTAGTTTCTGACCAAAAAAAAAAAGTGATTTAGCTGAGTGCTATTTTTCTGTAACAAAGTGTTCAAATATTTTTCTGAGAAGAAAAGTTGTACAGATAGCCTGCAGAGGCTAAGTGTGAAAGAATACTGGTTGTAGAGACATGAAGAGGCTCGTGAAAGAATACTATTGAAGAGATAGTGAAATCTCAGAAGAAACTCTGAGGACTGGACGTAGCCCACGGTTTGGGGTGAACCAGGATAAATCTTCGTGTCTACCACTCTTACTCTCTATCTCTATTTTAGTTTCAAATGTTATCATTACTTACTTTTTATATACATAGTATCGAAAAGTTTGATTAATCAGAATCTATAAAAATTCTGTAAAGAATTTTATTTCTAACAAATAGTTCTGAAAAGATTTATAAAAAGGGGAATACACAATTCAACCCCCCCTTCTCGTGCATTCTAATATCGTTTTCTAAGTGCTGTATTAACGTGTGATTCACTTCAATTGGTATCAGAGCCAAGTTTCGAAGAATCACTTTGGCTAAGTGTGGATTAAAGATAATGGCGGAGTCACATGTATACATCGCTGAAGGAGCCTCAGTCACTAGACCTCCAGCATTCAACAGAGAAGACTATCACTACTGGAAAGATAGGATGCGACTATTCATCGAATCTACTCATGTCGACCTTTGGGACGTAATAGAGAACGGACCTTATATACTTGTAGATGAAGAAGGCAATTCTATTCCACAGAACAGATGGACGGCTGATCGGAAAGCAAGAATACAACTAAATTCAAAGGCAAAATTTTTCTTGACGTGTGCCCTAAGCAGGAGTGAGTACAACAAAGTCCACGGATGCGACACTGCAAAAGAGATGTGGAACACATTGTCCATTGCTCACGAAGGCACAAGCCAAGTTAAAGAATCCAAGATAAGTATTCTTGTGCACCAATATGAACTTTTCAGGATGGAAGAAGAAGAATCTATTGATCAAATGTTAGGAAGATTTCAAACAATTGTCAATGGATTGAAAGCTCTTGGAAGGACATACAATAATCAAGATCATGTTCGAAAGATTCTAAGAAGTCTTCCTAAGAGATGGAGACCTAAAGTTACTGCGGTGCAAGAAGCCTAAGACTTGAGCGTGTTAAAGCTGGATGAGTTGCTGGGATCTTTGAAGATTCATGAAGTCGAACTCAACGCTGAAGACAAGCCCAAGCGGGACAAGTCGATAGCACTGAAGGCCGGACAGAAGAATCATAAGACTCAGAGAAGGAGGAAGTCATCAAAAGTGTTGAAAATTGAAGAATCAAAGGATGACAACTCCAGCCAATCAGAATCAGAGTCAAATGATGAAGATGACGAATTATCTTTCATCTCCAGAAAGATAAGACGTATGTGGAAGAAGAAGCCAAGAGGGAATCAGACATTCAGAAAGAATGGGAAAGATGAAGCTAAACTAGAGAAGTCCTCTATTATCTGCTACGAGTGCAATCAGCCTGGACACTACAAGTCCAAATGTCCTACTCTCAAGAAGAAACCAAAGAAGAGTAGAGAAGGCAAGAAAAGCATGATGGCAACTTGGGAGGATCTAGATTCATCCGAATCAGATACAGGTTCTAAATCATCAGAACATGAGAACATCTGCCTGATGGCCGAGGAAGATAGTGATGAGGAGGTAAAATCTGACTACGATAATTTGCATGATGCCTACTCAGAATTGTTAGAAGATTCTCATGCTATTCTGAAATAGTATAAGCTGTTAAAAAAAAGTATGTAGAAAATATTAGACATACTGAGGTAATAGAGAGAGAAAATATTTGTTTAAAGAAACAATTAGAAGATAAAAGGAAATTTGTAGACAGATCAGAAGAGATCAATCAACTTAAACTAAGGATTAAGAATTTATCAGCTGATTTAGCTACTTTCACAGAAAGTACAAAGAAAATGAATGAAATGCTTGGAAAATGTAGACATCCGAGTGATAAGACTGGATTAAGGTTCACAGGAAACAAGACTCAGTCTCGTAAAAAATCTGTCTTTCAAAAAGGAAGTTATAGGATAATTCGTTTTAATCAACATTCTAGTTATATGCATGAAAGATCACATCATATGCATACTACTAACCGTAAAGGATCCAAGAAAATTTAGGTACCAAAAAATAAAATAGTTTCTCCTGCAGATATCCTTCCTTGGAAGATACGGCAAGCACCATTGGTATTTAGACAGTGGATGCTCGCGACACATGACGGGAAGAAGGTCTATGCTCCTAGATCTTCAGTATAAGAAGGGAGGATCAGTAACTTTCGGAGACAACCAGCAAGGCAAAATTATTGGAATCGGAAAAATAGGTAAAGATTCCTTTGCATGCTGATCTCGGCTCTGTCGATTCGACCTTACGATCGATCCTTGGAAACCAGTCAAATAAAATAAATTCCAAGATTGCTGTATAGAATGCAACCTCGGGTCGTCTCACTTAACTGGAAACAAATAAAAATGGTCTAATCTAGCCTAAATGTCAAAAATAGCAATTGAAGTTGATAAACGGGGGTTTAGTATTTTTGTCAAAACTGGAAAAGTAATCAAAACTGGACAAAAAGTATAAAAGAATATTTTTGGAATTTTGTAAATGATGCAATAAATAAAATTGGATAGGAATCAAATTGATAGAAATCCTCTCGAAAATGAAGCTCAGGTTATCACAGTTCAAAAATGATTTTCAGGGACAAAATCTACTAAGTTTCGAGAGATCAACCCTAAAAGACTCTTTAGGTCCAAAGATTTAATTGATGGACTCCATCATTTAAATCTTTGTTGAAAACCTTAGTGTGAAAATTAGACAAGCAAATGCAATCGGTCAATAGGTCAAAACACCACAATCTCAATCAAACAAAACTAGGCGATGAAGATAATAAATGCAATACCCATGACATATATGAAACTATCATATATTAAGCACAAAACATTCTACAAATCACTTGTCCAAATCTCAACATAGTGTTCGGCACACTGTTAAACTATAACATTGCTAATCTAGATACACCGATGCATCCTCCAACTCGGAGTTTGCATAAATATAACTAAACTTTCGACACTACGTGATACTCCCCTTTGAAGCTTCTGTGAACTCAAACCGTTGCTACATTTCCAAGAGGAAGGTTGCTTAGCTACGCATGACTCCGGCCGATCCCAACATTGGAAAATGAACTATGCTCATGTTGCAGAAGACGTTGACGATTGTGATGATGGTAGACGATGATAAAAATGTGAAGGTCTTCTGCTTCCAGAGTCTGCGTTCCAAGCCTCCGACTTCGTCTCTGTGTATTTTCGTCTGTCTCTGTCTATCTCCCTTCCTCCCCCTGTGACCTAAAAATAGTAAGCTTTTATATGATGGGTCACGGGCTCGGGTTGGAACAGTGAGACAAACTTTCCATAAGAGGGTCGGATATCCGCTCGTACGTCGCGACGAATAAAAGAAATAAATTAAATTCGTCGCGACGTGTGCAATGGCCTGCTCGTCGCGACGTCTGAATCAATATTCGCCGTGACGTATGGAAGTGACTTGCTCGCCGCGGCGTATGGATCAAAACACGTCGCGACGTGTGGATAAACGTATGACTGTTGACTTCCTGATGTTGACTCCTTTGTTCCTGCAACAAAATAATAACAATTTGCAGTATCAATTGTCCCAATAAAAATTATAACGAATAAGTATCAAATCATGACAATTTACTGACAAATTGGAAATTGAAAGTGTTCAGTATGAGGAACCAATTTAAGCACAAAAATCATCAATACGGAGTCAACACATGCACAAGTAGCTATGAAAATGTAGCCAATTTATAGTATAAACTTGGCTCAATCACATGCATAAATAATGTACTGCTTGTTGATGGTCTGAAGCATAACTTGATTAGCGTCAGTCAATTGTGTGATTCTGGTTTCACAGTTACATTCAATCAAAATCTTTGTGAAGTCAGAAACAAAGATGGGTCTATACTTTTCTCTGCCAAGAGAAGAAACAATCTTTACAAAATCAATTTAGAAGATTTTCAAAGTCAAAATATTTCATGTTTTCTATCTTCTGAAGAAGAAAGACTAATCGGCATAAAAGCTAGGTCATGTCTCTTTGAAACATATTTCAAAATTAGTAAAACATGATTTGGTAAGAGGTTTGCCAAAGATAAGTTTTGACAAAGAATTTTCTGTGAAAATTGTTTGAAAGGAAAACAAGTTAAAACCTCTTTTCCTCTAAAAGTTTTGTAACCTCATCGAGACCTTTAGAATTGTTACATATGGATTTATTTGGTCCAATAAGGACAATAAGTCTTAGCGAGTAAAGAAATATGGACTTGTTATTGTTGATGACTTTACTCGATTTTGTTGGATATTATTCTTATCACACAAAGATGAGTCTTTTAAGTGCTTTAGAACCTTATCCGTAAAGTTCTGAGAATGAAAAGGAATGTCCATAGCCGATGTCGGGAGTGACCATGGTGGAGAGTTTGAAAATGAGAAGTTTAGAGTATTCTGTGAGGAGAATGGAATTTTCCACAACTTCTCGGCCCCTAGAACTCCACAACAGAATGGAGTTGTTGAGAGAAAGAATAGGATGATTCAAGAGATGGCAAGGACCATGCTATGTGAGATGAATCTTCCTAAGTATTTCTGGGAAGAAGCTGTGAATACAGCATGCTATATTCAGAATAGAATTTTGTTGCGACCCATGTTGAAGAAGACTCCTTATGAGTTATGGAATGGAAGAAGACCAAGCATATCTTACTTTCATCCATTCGGGTGCAAATGTTCCATTCTGAATACAAAAGAGCTGTTGGATAAATTGATTCAAGACCTATCCAGAATCTTTCTAGGCTACTCATCATCGTCTAAGGCATTTCGAGTTTACAACCTTACTTCAAAGACTGTTGAAGAGACGATCCATGTCAAGTTTGATGATAGCTCTCAACCCCATAAGAAAGATGACATGGAGAATGAAGGTCCTTCAAAGAAATTAAATGATACCTCAGAAGCTCCTTCATCAGACACTCATGAGAACAAAATTGAGGATATTCCAGAAACTATTGAACTAAGATGAAATTGGAAGTATAAAAGTTTTCATCCAGAAGAGTTAATTATCGGTGAGACCTCAGAAGGAGTTAGGACAAGGTCCAGATTCAGAAGAGAAGCTAATGTAGCTTTTATCTCTGAAGTAGAGCCTAAGAAGGTTGAGGAAGCTCTTCAAGATGAAGCTTGGGTGTTAGCCATGCAAGAGGAGCTGAATCAATTTACTAGGAATAACGTCTGGTCCTTAGTTTCGAAACCATCTAAGAAATCCATTATAGGAACCAGATGGGTTTTTAAGAATAAGTTAGACGAATCAGGAAGAGTGAGTCGAAATAAGGCTAGATTAGTAGCACAAGGCTACAATCAGTAAGAAGGAATAGACTACAATGAAACATATGCTCCAATAGCGAGACTTGAAGCTATAAGGATTTTGTTAGCATATGCGATCTGTCATGAAATAAAGTTGTTTCAGATGGATGTAAAGAGTGCATTTCTGAATGGCTTTATAGATGAAGAGGTGTATGTGAAACAACCACCTGGCTTTGAAGATGTTAAAAATCTAGACTATGTCTATAGACTTCATAAAGCCTTATACGACCTGAAGCAAGCTCCTAGAGCTTGGTATGATTGTCTGAGTACCTTTTTAATAGAAAATGGTTTCAGTAGAGGTCAAGTTGATAAGACGCTCTTTAGGAAGAATTTTCAGAATGATTTTATCTTAGTACAAATCTACGTTGATGATATCATTTTTGGTGCTACTTCAAAAGAATTGTGCTTGAAGTTTGAGAGTCTAATGAAGAAAGAATTTGAAATGAGTATGATGGGTGAGTTAAAGTTCTTTCTTGGGTTGCAAGTTCAGTAAACTGAAGAGAAAATCTTCATTCATCAACAAAAGTATGTGAAAGAGTTGTTAAATAAATTTGATATGAATAATGTGAAGCCTATGGCAACTCCGATGCATCCTTCAAACTTTTTATCGAAAGACGAACCTGGTAAGAAGGTGGATCAAACCCTATATAGAGGGATGACCGATTCTTTACTGTATCTTACAGCAAGTAGACCTGATATTTTGTTCAGTGTATGCTTGTGTGCAAGATTTCAAACTGATCCTAGAGTCTCATTTTATTCTTTGTTAAAAGAATTTTGAGATATCTCGCAGGTACTACTGATCTTTGCTTAATGTTTGAGAAAGGTAAAGATTTCAGGTTAATCGGATATTGCGATGCGGACTATGTCGGAGATAGAATCGAAAGGAAGAGCACAAGTGGAGGATGTCACTTTCTTGGAGGAAATCTAGTCTCCTAGTCAAGCAAGAGACAAAGCTCAATTGCTCTATCAACCGCTGAAGCAGAATATATGTCTGCCGCAAGTAGCTGCTCACAGACGTTGTAGATTAAGTATCAACTCGAAGACTATTCAGTTCAAGTAGAGGAGATTCCAATCTATTGCGACAACACCAGTGCAATCAATCTATCAAAGAATCCAATTCAGCATTCCAGAGTAAAGCATATAGAAGTCAGACATCACTTCCTGAGAGACTATGTTCAGAGGAAAGTGGTGTTTCTATAGTTCGTTGAAACAGAGCTTCAGTGGGCATATATCTTCACTAAACCACTGAGTGAAGAACGGTTCCAGAAGATAAGACGCAATCTTAACATGGTCATGTTAAGTGAACGGTCAGGACTAACGTAACGTCAAAACTAACGACGTTAGTTACAGTGAGTTGCAGCTGGTAACTTCTTTCACAAGGAAGATTTTTGGAGGGAAAAATCTGATAATATCGAGGTTCTTAATGATTCTAGAACTCACCGGACTATAATCCTACAAGTAGACTGAAGGTGAAATTATTGCGGTCTTTTCATCATCTTCTGACGGTTCATTTCTTCTTTACCAATTCTCTCAAAACATCTCACTCAAAAAGCTCTCCAAAAGACAGTTTTTGCTCTACACAATGGAAGCAGCTATGATTTATGGAAGACATGTGAACTTTGAGTCACTAAGAAGAGACGGCATGGATGTAGAACCAGAAATCATAAGAGCTGGTTAGAGGAACTTCTTCCAGACGCAAGAACCTGTATACACGAATGAGGTATATGAGTTTTGGAAGAACGCTCATCTAATAGACAACACCATCGTATCTTCTGTAGATAGAATATCTGTTGTTGTGACAAAGGAGCTTATAAAGAAGGTGATCGATTGTCCATCGGTTGGTGAGAAACTATCTACCAAGGCTGGATGGATGTCCCAAGTCGGTATGAAAGAAGAAGATATCAGAAGGCAACTATATGGGACAAATGATCCATGGGAGAGGAAGACATCCAATTTGATTCCAAAGGCTAGGGTGCTTCACGCAATTTTGTTTAATTGCATTCTACCCAGAGTTGGTTCAAGACATTTGGTAACCACTCTGGATGAACAATGTCTGTTCTACCTACTGAATCGAAATCCCATAGATCTACCCTTCTTGATCCTTCATTATATGATTAAGGGGATAAAGGAATCAACTAGTTATCCTTATGGTATGCTTCTGACGAGGATTTTTAAGGAATCTGGTATTCTTCTGCACCAAGGAAATAAAAGAATTGTTCCTGTGAAGAGCAAGATCAATGCACACACGATACGGCGAATGGGTCTGAGCACAATAGACAAAGACCAAGCCGACTCTTCAAGGAAGTTAAGAACTGAGGGGGAGCGTGTATTGAAGAAGACTCCCACTTCAAGTTCTCAATCTCCAGTGAGTACCAAATCGCCTACGGATGAACTAAGGAGAGTGTTAGGAAGACCTCTCATGAAACAGGCGAGTCCTCATCTCGAAGAAAACCAATCCCAGAGGACAGAACAAAGTGTGCCAAAAAGACGAGGAGAAAGTCTTTTGAACGAAGTTGTGAAGAAAGCAAAGAGATCACCGAGGATTAGGACTCTGAGGCAACAAGAAGAAAAGTTTGCTAGAGAACAGAGTCGAGAAGAAACCTCTAAATCTTGTGCACCCAGAGCCACAAGATCCTTAGTCTCTATTCTGGAAGAAGACACAGCCAAAAAATCCAAAGAGACTGAGAGGAAGAGAAAATCAAAATCTGAGAGAGGAAAATCTCCAGCAAAGAAATCGGAAGACCGATCAGCGAGAGAAAAGACTAAGAAGGTTAGTCGAAAGAAGACCATTTCAACTGCTGAGGAAGTTAGTCAACAGAAAGAAACTATTGATGTTGTTCGAGAAGAAAGCAAATGGCGATATCAAGATAGTTTAGGAAACCCTATTGTTCAACAGAGGAACCGTGGAGGAAAGCACGGTTCAGGAAACACCTATTGCTCAATAGGAGAAGCCAGTAGAGGAAAGCCATGTAACACCCCACTCCCGTAAGACCCGAACCCGATATCGTTGGTGATATCCGAGTCCGTGTCCCCGAGAGTGGCGCATTACATCGGTCGAATTAAAACTCAAGATATATTTTTTTCTTTTGGAGCCATTAATTCAACGTTAGCGGCAAACACGATAAGTAAATAAAACCGTGTTCAATATAAACCATTTGGTTATTACGGTCATCCAAAGAAGAATTTACAATCACCAATGCGGTAAAACATTAAAACCACAATGGGCTCAAGAGCGATACAAAGCCTTGTTATACAAAGTGATTGCGAACACAATCTACTAAGACACTAATCTGACGCGAACCGATCCCGATCTCTAACCTTTACTCGTCTACAGAGACATACTCCCGTGTCAACCGGGTATTCTTCAAGAACCTGAAAAATAGATGCAAATTTTGGGTGAGTTTTATGAACTCGGTGAGAAACCATCATCGATGGTTCACTCAAATCATGCATTACGCACATGGCGTACTGAAAGATAGTACAATAATAATCAATTACCGATGGCGATCAAGAATAATTTACGATAATATGAAACCATTCACGAGAATTCATACCATTATGAAAGCAAGATATGTCACGTAGCGGTCATTTGTGCGAATGCAATGCATATGTGACTCTTTCCAGTTATTCAGTATTGTGCCCAAGTGCTCAGTCAGTGTTCAGTGGGGACGCGTCAGGGATTTCTCCCCTCGGGCTCGAGGCTCGGTCAATCTGATGTGAGAGCTCAAGCTCTTTTCGATAAAAATAGAACTTGGGCACGCCCATTATCTGATCATGCAATCATGCATGCGGTGCAGTATTCAGTAAATGAACCGTGTTTGGCTATAAAGCCCAGTGTATCAGTAAATCAATGATATGGCTATAAAGCCCAGTATATCAGTATCAGTGTCATTCAGTACAGTAAAATCAGTAAACATACAATAGTCCACTCTTATACATGCCAAAAATCATACAGTTCATCATTGCATGTAATTCACGTAGAACATATAAGCAACCAGAAATTTGAGAAACCAACTAGGTTACTCACCTATTACTTCCGAGCTAATGCCGGGAAGTCTCTGTGACGTCGGTCAATCGACGCTCCAATTGGCCTCTATATGAATCAGAAAAAGCACGAGTCACTAAATATGAAATTTGTGCTCATGTTGATGAGATATGCATGTTCATGAATTTCCCGGCCCTAATCCCAAATTTTTCCCATAATAAAAATTCCATCTAAAATTAGAAAACTATAGCCATCGACAAGATTTCAATTAGGACCTCGATCGGTCCAAAAATAAATAAAACAGTGACCATAGAACAATTACCCGGGGCCACGTCAATTTCCCGTCCAAAAATTCCCAATTTCTCAAAAAATGAAATTCAATATTTCACTAATCCGATGCCTCAAGAATCAGGTCAATCGGACGTCGGACGGAAAAAAAATTGACAAAAGAAACACCAAATACCAAATAATCAAATAATAATAATAATAATAATTAAAAAAAATCAGATGGCCTCGTCACTAGGGCGAGGCGTCGCCCTAGTGATGCCGTCTGATCCGGCGTCGTCGCTAGGGCGACGCGTCGCCCTAGTGACGCCGTTCAAACGAGCCTCGTCACTAGGGCGAGCCGTCGCCCTAGTGACCGGGCAATATACCATTCTCATTCCTTTTTTTTTCAGATTTCTAAACCAACTTTCAATACCCATAACTCTTAGCACACAAATCAGAAAAATACAAATTATACCTTGTTGGAAAGATAAAGAAACCCTCTACAATTCTCAAGAAGATCATAAAAATCAATCTCACCCCTAAGGGTGTCAAAAATCCCTTCAAAGCTACTGCCTACTCAAATCCCATTAAAACAGAACAGTACATTGCAAATTCCATAACTCTCTGATTCTTCAGCCAAAAATTACCAAATAATTATGCTCAATAAGTTCACAATGTCATCGACAACTTTCATGAACAACCCAAAATCAAATTCTATAACCAACTAGGTCAAACAATTCGAAAAAGAATCTGTATACAGAAATTAACCAATCTGGTCAGTAATTTCCCAATCAGCATAACTCTTAGCACAAATGTCACAAAATTCACTACCTTATATCCCTGAAAAGATAAGTTCTCAAACTTAAATTTTCATGAAGAACTCAATTTCCAATTCAATTTCTAACAATGTCAAAACCATTGTGGAAGTTACTGCCATGATCAGCAATTCATAACCTAATGCAGGATCAATGTTTGCAAAATCATAACTCCCAAATCTGACCTCTAAAAATTACACACCATATATCAATTTCAAGGCAATCTCTTCCTCTACAATTCTTCAGAAGCTCACTCACACCAATTCAGTCCACATAAAATGTTAAAATTGCCTCCAATCCGAAAACTCACAAAATCACACTTAGACTAGGTTTCATCCAAAATGCTCAAAACCAGTCAATAGTAATCAGTTCATATCTCTCAATATACAACTCTAAAAATAGCAAGATCAGTAGCAATGGAAAGATAATTCAATATGCTACAACTTTCATGAAGACCCTTCTCCCTAATTCCATCTCAATTAATTTAGAAAAATCAGTAAAACTCAGAGGTCATGGTTGCGGTTACTGTTCACAGGCAATGGAACAGTAACTTTCCATGCAAAAATTCACCCTTCTATCATTGGAATTCAACAACACCTATTTCACACAAAGTTGTAGCCAACAAATCAAAGTTTAATTGGGCACAAACCTTGCCTCATTTGTATAACCACACAATGAGTTATGATTAAATCAGTATACTAGGTCAAATATCAATTTTCCAGCTTTACTTCTCTATCTCATCCTCTTCCATTCTATCACTTTACCTACATTAATATACCTTCATTTACACCTCCAATTCAGCCACAAACTCAACACAACATTTATTTGTATACTTACACAAAAGTTGGCAGCATTAATTCCTCAATTCCTATGCACAATTCATCATCAAAATGCAATTATAATCAAGCTAAAACCATTCATCACTCATCCTACTTTCAATTCATAACTTCAATTCATAACTAATCCTAATCTTATACCCATTAATTCAAGCAATAATTATCATCTATTTAAGGCATCAATAAACATAATAAACATACCATATCTCCCATTAAATGTTTCTAACACCTATGATGTATTAAACTACAAAATCAAGCATAATACAATTCTTACCTATTTCAAGCTTCCATCAATTTCTTCTTCACTTTTCCCAATTTCTTTGCTAATAACTCTTTATTCCCCACACCAACATGACCATCCTCATGATAAGAGAAATAACTTGATGACAAGTAGAAGAACTCTTGAGTTTTGGATGAGTTTTGGAGGAAGAAAGGAGAAAACAATGGAAAGACAAAAGCAAGGAGTAGGTTTCGGTGGAGATAAACATAAGCCAAAAAAATGATAAGTTTCTTTCTTTAAATGAAGCAAATCCGTAGGATGAAGCAAGGAGGCATTAAATGGTGTGGATAGGTGGCAAATGGAGGAGAGATGAAGAAAAGTCAACCAACCAAGCATAATTTTATAAAACAATTAATCCAAAAAGAATTAAACTCCATCAATTTCGGTTCCCACTAGTTTTGTGGGTCCATTTATGGGTCCCACCAAGATATTTAATGGTTTAAGATCAAATAACAGTAGAAAAATTAACCGGTTTGCCACTTGGCGATTTATCCGGTCCAAGAATTTTCCCGAATTATTTTTCTGAGAATTAATGAAATTCCCCAAAATTATAAAACATGCAACAGTGCACTCCAAATAATTTTTCAATCACGAAAATCACCTTTTCTACCCCAAAACATGTTTAGGCCAGTTACCGACGATTTTGCCAGTCCGGGAATTTTCTCCAAAAAATTCCAGAAAAATTCCTGAAAATCTCTTAAAATCTATAACGTTTAATAGCGCACTCAGAATATTTTTCCAAACCTATTAACCACGTTAATCCCAATAAAATTACTTTAGGCCCAATTACCGGGAATTATCATGAATGCATATACCGTAATTCCATGTACACAATTGATACTGTGTATCAATCCTATTATGCATGAACAGTACTAAATATTCCCTATTAGTCTCATCCTATGCCAATTTTACTATTTTACCCTTCCGGGAGGGGTGGGATATTCAAGCTTCGGTTCAGTGACTCTCATCAAGCACATCAAAAGCAACAACAAGATGTCGATTAGGATGATGATAAACCGTGTCGATGGTATACAACTACCATAAGTTTTGAGGAAGCGAAGTTGAAGATGAAAATGGTGGAAGTAGTTACCAGACGAAAGACTGCTATTGCAATCGGTGTTCAACCAGTAAAGAAGATAGTAGCTGTGGTAAGACCTATGGAGATTAATAGTAACACATGGCAGTTACTCAAAGAAGACGAAAAGATCTTCTACGATACTTTGGGGTTTGCTGCTACTATGCCATATCCTTCAAAACGTCCCTGCCATCCGTGTACTATTTTCCCAATCACAGAAAACACAAAGATAATGGTTACACCAGATATACAACCAAGATATCCACTAAATATGACTAGGGGGAAGTCAAAATTATTTCTTGAAGATGATGCCAGTAATCATCTGTCCGCAGATCAAATTGCAGAAGAAGTGCGAAGAATTGATGAGGCATGTGCTTATGCACAAGATCCAGATAAAGCGAGCTGCAGCTATACTAATAAGGAGGAAGACTGTCCAGTAGGGGGAAGAATAAGAATAGGAACATTTATTGAGTACCTTGTTCAGACAGTTCTACGTATTAGCCCTCTGTCTAATACACTGTCTATACAAACACAAGCATTACCCCTATAAGGAAGACAGTTGCTAATGCTGCCTGTTCCTTTTGACTTAAATCTTCCTGAAGCTGAAACGTTCATTCGTCCACCTACCTTTGAGATCAATGAAGACTACACTCCATCCTCTGATGCTTACACTACTTCAATTCCCTTCACTCCTCCATCAGCAGATGTTGATCAAGCCTCCTCATCAAATGATCCGCCAGATGAAGTTAGCAGATTACGTGGTGAACTCAACGCCATGAAGGAGACGGTGAATGATCTGAAAAAGATGATAACATAATTGCTGAAGAGCCAGAATCATTAATCATTTTTGATTATAACAAATAGGGGGAGAGCAGGAAAAGAAGAAAATGAACAGAAGAGGAGAGGATGTTCAGACAAAGAAGGTGTGACCACAGCAGACGAAGAAAGGAAGAAGATAAGTTTTGTTTTACTTTTGCAACATCTGTAAATTTTTGTTTTCTTTTCTTGTATATAATTTGTTATACTCAAAAAGGGGGAGATTGTTAAGTCAAAATGACTTTACTTAAATATGATTTTGATGTATAACAAAAAGAGAAAAAATAAAAAGAAAAACAAAATAGACGAAGTCGGACACAGACGAACTCAGACACGGACGAAGTTGAAATAACTGAAATCGTACACAGACGTAGACGCAGACGTAAATGTAAAAGCAGACGCAGACGCAGACGCAAATGCAAAAGCAGACGCAGACGCAGACGCAGAAAAGAAGTAGAGACGAAGAGTCGATTCGAGTCGATTCTGTAACTCGGTGATTAACTGCTTTTGCAAGATTCAAGATTCAAGAATCAAGCGGTTGGAGACGAAGGCTATAAATACAAGTCAAGTCGAAGATTGCAAAGTTACAAAAAGTGATATACACAAAGAGTTACAAAAGTTACATACGTATTTACACAAAATAGCGAGAAAATTATTGTAATATCCTGCTATGTCAAGAAGTGGTAAAATGGTAATATCGGACCGATCGATCATTTATCAGATTTATTGACTGAGTATGCTATTGGCCTCTAATTAGAGAGGAACTGGGTTACTGCATATGCATATATTCATTGGTACATGCATTCATGATTTTCTGGTATTTAATTGTAAATTGGAATTGACTGGAAATTGACTGGTTTGTGAACTGATCGAATTGTGGACTGACTGGACTGACTGAATCGTGATTAAATGAGGAATTAGGAGTTAATGTGTTCAAGTGTTCAAGTGACTGATTTAAAATAGTTTGAGTGTAATTGGAAATTGATGATGGCTTATAGGAAATTTTCGGGAAATTCGGGGGGAAAAGCCCGGACTGGAAATAATTGAGAGACTGACCGATTGACCGTATAGTATCGAAAGAATTGTTCAATGGAAATGGAAAAGTTAGAGTGAGACTGATAGGAAATAAATACGTTGAGCCACTGAAATTTGGACTGATTTAGAGACCTATGCCTATAAATAGCTAGGTTTGAAAAAAATTGGGGAGAAACTACCGAAGGCCATCGCAAGTTTCTCCTTCTCTCCTCCCACGGTGATCTTCGATCCTCCCCATCGGTGAGGTTCTTTGATTTTCTTGTGGTTTTCCCTCCTATTGTGTAAGGCTAACTGGTTATATGTGATTGATAAAGGATTGAGGAGCTGAGAATGGATCATCGTTGGATTTGAAACATTTTAGGGCTTCCGGCGATTTTGAGGGATTTGAGGATCGATCTGTGATTTGGTAAGTTTTTACTGGTTTAATGTTGTTATTAATGGTTCCTACTTCATTTATGGCCTTTATTATAGTTGATTTGAGTAGTTGAGAGTGTTTAATGGGGTTTAGAGTGAGAAAATGGACGGAAAACGATCGGAGAAGACGATCGGATCGTCGCACGTCGCGACGAGCGCAGAAGCGCCGAGGGCTTCGTCGCGACGAATAATTGAATGTAATTATTTTTATTAGTCGCGACGAGCTCGGGTCGACGACGCGACGAGCGTGGATTGGTGCGTCGCGACGAACGTGGCTTTGTGCAACGCGACGAGCGGTCCCTTACGTCGCGACGAGTGAGCTTTTCACGTCGCGACGAAAGGGCATAGGTCGCGACGTATGGGGCAGTTTTCTGATTGAATGTATATTCGTTTATGGGACATAACTTATGGTGTAGACCTTCGATTGAGGTGATTCTCAATTCACTGTGAACTAGGGAAAGAGGTCTACTATTGAGAAAAATATTGAGAGTTGGAATTTAATTTAATTGATCCGATTCTTGAGATTTAAGGTTAATTATGGTTTATAGTGTGATCTAAATCTTGAATTGAGACAATTGGAGTTTTAATTGAGATTTTCTTTGGATAATTTGACCGATGGATATGAAATTGTTATAGGAAGTATGAATATAGGAAATTGATGGATCATAGGACTGAATCAATTATTTTCGAGCAATTGAGTAAGAAAGTGGAATTGGGCTTAAGGTATCGAAATTGGGATTTGGCACCGGAAAATCGTGAACACGCATTGTACATCATTTGCACTGAGACATATGCATTCTTGCATCGTTTTATCGGGCAATTAGTAATGGGTTGTACTTTTATCGTTATAGTGGCGCCGTTGGATCATCGCTCCACGGACATTCTTTGGGACTTCGAGCAATAGCTCGGAAGTTCTGGTGAGTAACCTAGTTGGTTTCTCAAATTCTTGGTTGGCTAAATGCTCATTGTATGAATTCTTGAAATGAATGTGATTGAATTGTATGCTTTTCATCGAATCTGAATCGCTACATGACATCAGTAAATTGCATGATTATTGAAATATACATGATCGAATCTGTATGTTCTCACCGTATTGAATCGACTCTTCAGATGACCTTTGAAATGTATGAGTGAATCGTATTATTCTTGAATTATATGTGACCGATTAGCATACGACATTGTATTGATTGAATTCTCGAGTGACACTTTGGAACCGATATCTCGGGCTTTGTAGTAATCACTAAATACTAAATTATTGAACAACATCGCATGCATAAATGCATGATCGATAATGGACGTGTCCCAAGTTGCTATTATCACCGAAAAGAGCCTCGAGCTCAACATGCATCGTGGGGCTTAGCCCAGGGAGAAATCACGCGCCCCATCGATCATCAGCATTACTCGCCGGGCCTCGAGCCCAGGGATTTATCCTAAGCACTGCATCGACCGCCTAGCTCGAGGGGAGAAATCTCGACGCGCCCAATCGATCACCGATCGAGCACTTGGGCACAACATTGAATAAGCGAAAAGAGTCTCATATGCATTGCATCTTGTATTGAATGTCCGAATCGATCGCATGATTCCGTGAATGACCGTGATCGCTCATCGCAAATTATTGTGAATGAATGACTGATTGCGTGTTGACATGATTTATCAGAATTCTTTGATAATACTGCGAACCGTGATGTGACACTGTAAATTGCTATGTATGATTACCATAGACTGTTAATAGACTACTGTGAACTGTGAGGCCATACTGTAATCTACGGTATGGTACTGTAATTGGTTATCACTGTGAATTATATATATATCAGAATCATTTATCATCAGAACCGTTATATCGTCGGTCGTATAATATTATACGATACTGTTAATTGACTACTACTGTACTGTGCTATACGCGATACGCGTAATGCATGATTTGAGTGAACCATCGATGATGGTTTCTCACTGAGTTCGCAAACTCACCCAACATTGCAACTTATTTTTCAGGAATCGAAGAGTACCCCGTTAGCAAAACGGGAGTATGTTCGCAGGATTCAAGTGAAGGTCAGAAGTCGGGATCAGTTTGCGTCTGCATTGCATGTCTTGATTTTTGTACTAAAATGGTTATTTGTATTCGTAAGATTGATCTCAGTGGCTATTGAAAATGTTTGTACCCAATTGGATAGACTTTCGCGCATTTGTTATTTTAAAAGTAATGTACTGATTTCTGATCGAGTGGTTAGCACGCCATTCTCGTGGAGCACGGACCCGGATATCACTGTGGATGTCGGGTTCGGATCTTTTGAGTGTGGGTGTTACATTTAGGTATGTCGAGCCCGTAAATGCGATTGTACATAGGCGTTACGAAATTGGTACCGAAAGTTACATGCATTAAAGTCGCTAAGTCGTCACGGTAGATAAAGTGACAAGCGATCCCGATCTAGCGATGAGTCCCATGCATGAGTGTGTATCAGTCGATAAGCGGTCAGAGATAGAGAGGAAATGATAAGATGGTAGAGTGTGATGAAAGGAAGTGGCGATCATCGAAGGATAAGAAAAAGTATATGGTCTGATCTGACAAATGAACATTTAGTGTACCGATATTGATGGATATACGATGATATGCAAAAAAAAGAGAGTGGTACTGAAATATGTGATATGAATATAGACTTGTGGATTGATAGAGGGAATAGAAATATGATAGAAATGACCAGAGTTTCTGTGTGTAAAAGGGAATGAAATGAAATGTTACAATTGGGATTGATTCTTGTGATAAGTGTTATAAATAATGATTTATGGTGAAGATCGATTACGTTAGTGAAATGTCCATAGAAGGTTATGAGGTAATTAGTTACTATAGTGCAATGTGATTAAACGTACCTAGGGACAAGGATAACGTTGTATACTGTACTGTGATCGATTTTCTGAAATTGTGGCGCCTTATAAAGTGTGGGGCATTAACTGTATAGAAAGGTTATGGATATATCCATGGATATGCAAATCAATGATGATCGAGATACTTTGGGAATTTGAATGTTTCACAAAGGAGATTAAATGGATTGAGCATAAATTCAATAGCGTATAAGAGTGTTACTGTTGATGGATAATTGTCAAATTGATAAAAAGAAAGTAATATGAGTTATCAGAATTTCAAATAAATTGTGTATAAAAAGATACTGACAAAACAATCGGTGATTCAGAAAACTGCAAACTGTATTGGGGAAATTTTAAATGGGAGTCAACTTATGAGGAAATGACTGATAACTGTGTTATGAAGTATTGTGTTTCAACAAGAATGCACCGAAAGAGTAAGAAAAGGTTTAGAGTGTGAACTCGAATAGTTATTTGTGGAATAATTAACGGATGTGACTGCTGAGACAAACGTGAGACTGATATCATTGGAATCCATCGAGATTGTCTGAACATAGCCGAAGACTATGGTTGATTTGAGTTAATAAGTAAAACGAATCTGTAATAGGGGTTGAGCGATCCCAGTTTATGGCAACGAGTCGAATCGATAAGGAAACTAAATTTGTCATTAAATGGCCTCTATGTTACTGTCATGAAAATGGATTGGTAAGTGGTTTAAAAAATCGAAAAGATGATCCTGATTTACAAAGTGATTTACGGATTGGATTAAGATACAGTGTTAAGAATTGGTAAATGTGTTTCTAGTACTGAGTGTAAGGATTGGCAAATAATTATAAAGATATGAGCGAGAATCGGAATCAAAAGGAACGGATAAATTATCCTGTCCTCCTCATCGACTGTATATGAAATTTTGAGGACGAAATTTTTATAAAAAGGGGTGAATTGTAACATCCCGTTACTGTCAGCAAGGGTAAAATGGTAATATTGGGACTGACTGATCGGTTTTACTGTATTTATTGACTGAGTATGCTACTGGCCTCTAATTAGAGAGGAAATGGGTTACTGCATATGCATATATTCATTGGTACATGCATTCATGATTTTCCGGTATTTAATTGTAAATTGGAATTGACTGGAAATTGACTGGTTTGTGAACTGATCGAATTGTGGACTGACTGGACTGACTGAATCGTGATTAAATGAGGAATTAGGAGTTAATGTGTTCAAGTGTTCAAGTGACTGATTTAAAATAGTTTGAGTGTAATTGGAAATTGATGATGGCTTATAGAAAATTTTCGAAATTCGGGGAAAAGCCCGGACCGAAATAATTGAGAGACGTAATCGATTGATAGTATAGTATCGAAAGAATTGTTCAATGGAAATGGAAAAGTTAGAGTGAGACCGATAGGAAATAAATCGTTGAGCCTTTGAAATTTAGAGACTGAAATTTGATCGATTTGGAGACCTATGCCTATAAATAGCTAGGTTTGAAAAAATTGGGAGAAACTACCAAGGCCATCGCAAGTTTCTCCTTCTCTCCTCCCACGGTGATCTTCGATCCTCCCCATCGGTGAGGTTTTTGATTTTCTTGTGGTTTTCCTCCTATTGTGTAAGGCTAATCGGTTATATGTGATTGATAAAGGATTGAGGAGCCGAGAATGGATCATCGTTGGATTTGAAACATTTTAGGGCTTCCGGCGATTTTGAGGGATTTGAGGATCGATCTGTGATTTGGTAAGTTTTTACTGGTTTAATGTTGTTATTAATGGTTCCTACTTCATTTATGGCCTTTATTATAGTTGATTTGAGTAGTTGAGAGTGTTTAATGGGGTTTAGAGTGAGAAAATGGACGGAAAACGATCGGAGAAGATGATCGGATAGTCGCACGTCGTGACGAGCGCAGAAGCGCCGAGGGCTTCGTCGCGACGAATAATTGAATGTAATTATTTTTATTAGTCGCGACAAGCTCGGATCGACGACGCGACGAGCGTGGATTGCGCGTCGCGACGAATGGGTTCCACGTCGCGATTTAACGTGGCTTTATTACTAACGCGACGAAGCGGTCCCTTACGTCGCGATTTAGTGAGCTTTTTCCGTCGCGACGAAAGGGCATAGGTCGCGACGTATGGGGCAGTTTTCTGATTGAATGTATATTCGTTTATGGGACATAACTTATGGTGTAGACCTCCGATTAAGGTGATTCTCAATTCACTGTGAACTAGTGGAAAGAGGTCTACTATTGAGAAAAATATCGAGAGTTGGAATTTAATTTAATTGATCTTGATTCTTGAGATTTAAGGTTAATTATGGTTTATAGTGTGATCTAAGTATCTTGAATTGAGACAATTGAGTTTTAATTGAGATTTTCTTTGGATAATTTGACCGATGGATATGAAATTGTTATAGGAAGTATGAATATAGGAAATTGAATTTGGATCATAGGATTGGATCAATTATTGTTGAGCAATTGAGTAAGAAAGTGGAATTGGGCTTAAGGTATCGAAATTGGGATTTGGCACCGAAAATCGTGAACACGCATTGTACATCATTTGCCACCGAGACATATGCATTCTTGCATCGTTTTATTGGGCAATTAGTAATGGGTTGTACTTTCATCGTTATAGTGGCGTCGTTGGATCATCGTTCCACGGACATTCTTTGGGACTTCGAGCAATAGCTCGAAAGTTCTGGTGAGTAACCTAGTTGGTTTCTCAAATTCTTGGTTGGCTAGCTCGCCACCGTATGAATTATTGAAATGAATGTGATTGAATTGTATGCTTTTCATCGAATTGAAAGCGCTACATGACACCGTAAATTGCATGATTATTGAAATATACATGATCGAATCGTATGTTCTCACCGTATTGAATGGACTCTTGTATGACCTTTGAAATGTATGAGTGAATCAGATTATTATGAATTATATGTGGTGATTCGCATACGACATCAGATTGATTGAATTACCGAGTGACACTGGAAGCGATATATCGGGCTTTGTAGTAATCATGAATCTTCAATTATGAAACATCGCATCGCATGCATAAATGCATGATCGATAATGGACGTGTCCCAAGTTGCTATTATCACCGAAAAGAGCCTCGAGCTCAACCTTTGTCATCGAGGGCTTAGCCCGAGGGAGAAATCACGACGAGTCCCATCGATCATCAGTTACTCTTGGCCTCGACCTCGAGGGGATTTATCCTAATCAGCATCGACGCCTAGCCCGAGGGGAGAAATCTCGACGCGCCCAATCGATCACCGATCGAGCACTTGGGCACAACATGAATAACCGGAAAAGAGTCTCATATGCATTGTATATCTTGTATTGAATGTCCGAATCGATCGCATGATTATTGTGAATGACCGTGATCGCTCATCGCAAATTATTGTGAATGAATGGTGATTGCGTGTTGACATGATTTATCAAATCGCCTGATAATATCGCGAACCGTGATGTGACATCAGTAAATTGCTATGTATGATTACCATAGATCGTTAATAGACTCATCGTGAATCGTGAGGCCATCTTGTAATCTACGGTATGGTATCGTAATTGGTTATCTTGTGAATTATATATAATATCAGAATCGCTATCATCAGAACTGTTATATCGTCTTTGTATAATATTATACGACATTGTTAATTGACTACTATCAGATTGCGGCTATACGCGATACGCCGTAATGCATGATTTGAGTGAACCATCGATGATGGTTTTCACCGAGTTCGCAAACTCACCCAACATTGCAACTTATTTTTCAGAATCGAAGAGTACCCGTTAGCAAAACGGGAGTATGTTCGCAGGATTCAAGTGAAGGTCAGAAGTCGGGATCAGTTCACGTCTGCATTGCATGTCTTGATTTTTGTACTAAAATGGTTATTTGTATTTGTAAGATTGATCTCAGTGGCTATTGAAAATGTTTGTACCCAATTGGATAGACTTCCGCGCATTTGTTATTTTAAAAGTAATGTCTCGATTTACGAGTGGTTATACGCCATTCTCGTGGGGCACGGACCCGGATATCACTGTGGATGTCGGGTTCGGATCCTGCGAGTGTGGGGTGTTACAATTACTACGTGAAAAAGTGATTTAACTGAGTGCTATTTTTCTGTAACAAAGTGTTCAAATATTTTTCTGAGAAGAAAAATTGTACAGATAGCCTGCAGAGGCTAAGTGTGAAAGAATACTGGTTGTAGAGACCTGAAGAGGCTCGTGAAAGAATACTTGTAACGATTGAAGAGATAGTGAAATCTCAGAAGAAACTCTGAGGACTGGAAGTAGCCCACGGTTTGGGGTGAACCAAGATAAATCTTCGTGTCTACCACTCTTACTCTCTATCTCTACTTTAGTTTCAAATGTTATCATTACTTACTTTTTATATACATAGTATTGAAAAGTTTGATTAATCGAATCTATAAAATTTCAGAAAGAATTTTATTTCTAACAAATAGTTCTGAAAAGATTTATAAAAAGGGGAATACACAATTCAACCCCCCTTCTCGTGCATTCTAATATCGTTTTCTAAGTGCTGTATTAACGTGTGATTCACTTCAAGTATTTACCTCTGAGCTAAAAGATATATCCTTTTCTCCTCCAAGCTCCTTCTCCACTTCTTCCATACAAGCAATTCTTTGAGTAATATTCTCAAGATTCTCAAGTTCCTCTTCACTCTGTATGGTTTCTCCACTAACATCCTTTGGTTACACCTCAGCTTGAGATATTTGTGCCTCTTTGATTTGTGCCTCTTTGCTTTGTGATGCTAGGTGGTTGATAGCTTCTACCAACTGACCCACCTGGCTTGCCAATTTCTAGAGTTAAGACGTTGCATCTTAATGGAATTGTATCATATCCTCCTAGAATTGTTGTAATTGCAAAGCATTAGCAACAATAACATTAACTGATTCTTTTATAAATGTACCTGAGTTTTTTTACAACTCCAAATCTTGGAAATTAGACCAAATTTGTTTTTCCTCTTGCTGAAATTGTAAAGTGTTAATAGCGATGACATTAACTAGTTCATCTAAAGATGTACCTGAGTCGTAATAAGAAGTTTGTAGTCTATACGAAAATTTTTGTGCCTCCTGCAAACTATCATGGAAGTAATTATCTTGGTTATCCCATCCATAACTAAAGTTAATATGATCATTCTAGACATATGAGAATATGAGTTATAGAAAAAATTACTTCCGTCTGTTGTAATTTTAAATTGTTTTTCACACAAACACTAAACAAAAAGTAAAAAGAACAAGAAATAAATGCAAAAATTAATTACAATCAAACATGTACAAAACACCAATTAAAATCAATAACAAAAACTAAAACACCACACTCCTCGACAACGGTGTCAAAATTAACATTATGCATCGTAGCACTACTCAAAGTAACTAGACCTCCAACTATAACAGTGGTGAGTCTAGGTCGATCCCACAAAGAGTGTGTATAAAGATTTTGAAATGAAAATAATCGGTGTTTAGGTTTTGGAGGGAATTGGATTGGTTTAATAACAAAACAAAGTAAAACTAAACTAATGAAAAAAAATTAAAAAAAACATGTAAAAATAATGAAAGTGATGAATTTGTTAGGGACCTGGTTCTTTGGTTCAATCTCAACCTACACCCAATTAGATATATTTCATTAAATTGTTGTCTTCACATCTCTCTTTGAACTATTGGTTGTAGATTAACAACAAGCTCTATTAACCCCAATTTTTCCTTAGGTCATAGTTAATTAAGACAAGCTCATTAATTAACCCTAGCTATCGAATAACCTAGAACAAGCTCTTTAAGTTTAATTGGACAGCCAACTTATGAATGAAAAAAATAGACCAATCTATGCAATAATCTCACAAGCTCGAATTATTTAACCTAAGTTACATAATCTCTAATGACAAAATACCATTAGTTGCTACAAATAAATTCAAACACGACTATTATGTATCATATTTAAATTTTTAGGAATAGGTTCTCATGAAAAACAATCCAATAGAGCATCAAAATCATTTTCACACAACACCCAAACATTAAACATAGGATAACATAATCAATCCCTAAGTGAAAGACCAACAAACAATGTGACAAAAACTTAACTAGGTTCTTCGACATCGATATCACCTCTGAACTAGCTTCGAGAAGCCTAGCCCTCCATGGGACTTCAAAGGAGGATAGGTTTTCCCCCTCTTCATTCTCCCAAAACCTCAAAATCAAGACCTCACTATTTTTCCCAGCAAAAACATAAAGCTGTGACAAGTTGATGGCTTAGCCATGAGTCCTCTACTTCTTGTTCTTTTGTATTTTTTGGTCTTCTTCTTGCTCTAATCCTTCTTCTTCTTGTTCCATAAGGACAAGTGAGTGTAAATCTTCAGATAATGGCTCAAATATATTGCTTTCAGTTCACTTTAGCTATTTCGCTTCCAAATTGTACCTAAAAATAAATATGAATTAAAGTTAGTGTCTTAAGCATTAAGTGTCGTAAATTAAATGTATCAACAATTGGCATATATCAATCATTACATTTCCTTTGATATAGTTGTTTAAATTTTATGTATTATGATATTGTTTTTAATATAGGTGAAAGTCTTAAGATTGTGTCAATCTTAAATATTTTAATGGTTATTGAACATATATATAATGTTATGTATTTAGGACACATGTAGAAGTTTTAATAAATATATAGATATATAAGATATAGGGAGATATTAATATTTAATTTCATACAAGTTTTCTATATGGTTTAGTATTTAGTGAGAGAAAATAAATTTGTCTATTACAATATGAAAACTAAATAAATGATACATTTCAAATCATACAAGTATTATTGTAGTTTGTCACACTCTATTTTATCATTCATGTCAAGAAATTAATAGATATACATGATTGTATTACATCTGTATAGTATGTGATACATACATTTGATATTTTTGATATTAAAAGCCTTATAAGACTAAATGATAGGATTGATTATATTTAGATCAAATGTTTTATATTCATCAATCATTGCATTGATTTTCTTATCTACTTTTTTTCTATTTTCTACTTTTATTATAACTATTGAAATTAATATTTGTCAAATGAGAATATTAGAATTTTCAAATATATTATGGACAATTATTAATTACACATTTTAAAAATTATGGTTAAAAATCAAGTTTGATCTAGATTAAAGATAATAATACAAAGTTCAACAAAGGATCTAATCAAATGAGCTAAAGTTCAATAAAAAAAGTCTTTATCAGTATGGATTGGTTATTTATTGGGTATTGGTTCAGCCGGATTCTGGCGGAACTGTACGTTGCCGTTTGCATCCATGGAGTTGGCTGCTTTTTGTAGAAGCTTCAATGTAAAGATCCCTGCAAAACAAAGAAGGCACGTCGGGGGTGGTGTCTCGATTAGCCCCTCCGACGCTCAAGTCAGTCCTTTGGTGAAGGTGGGATCGTTGTAAGCAGAGAAGACTAGGGTTTGTGATTACCTACCTCTGTTATGATGAAATCATACCTTATATATGGATGGACGCTAGGCTAAGTCTTTACGAGACTTACTACGCATGGAAGGTTTTCTTCCGCTAATGGGCCATGGATGTGGATCGGCCCGGATTAACCAATGGGTGTGAGACCCATCTTTGAGAGACCGACTGATCGGCCTGCGGATTGTTGTGATTGGGTTCGGGCCCAATTAGACCGACCCGACCATAAGCCCCCTACTCCTCGAGCCTGAGCAAGGGGAAGGGTCGAAGGAGTATGCTAGTATCCTGTCACTCGTCCATGGGACAGCTCGGGGTTGGTCCGATCAGTCGGGTATTGGCGTTGTAGCTCGTCTTCGAGATAGCTCGTAGTAGGCTTGATTGGTCGGGCAGTAATGTATAGCGCGTGATTACTCGTATCGGGAGAAGTTTATTGCATGATAGCTCGAAAGGAGGTCGGTTGGTCGAGCATTAAGATGCCTCGTGTGGTCGTTCGCATCGAGATTGATCGATCACTCAGGTGTCTTGATTGATCGGCATCTATTATTACGAGACAGCCTGTAATGGGATTGGCGCTTATTACGCGATAGCTCGCGTCATAGTAGGTCGGGGGTCATCATTAGCGAGCGCGTGAAAGTACTTAAGGCATTTATTGTTTGACGGCGCGTGCCCTCTGACATCTTTCCAGAATCTGAAACGTATCGTCCTTGTAACCGTTATGTAGTTGTCCCGTACGTCCTTTCAACTGTCGCGCCACTCCAGATTTTGACCAACCCTAATTTATCTCCGCTCAGATCCCGCCACGTGTTTGAGCTCGGCTCAGTCGGATCTTCTCCACGCGTCAGTCGTTGGTTGGAAAACCTGTTCCTCTATATATGTTCTGGACCGATGAATTGCAGGTTTTCTTCACGCTTTTGCTCCCCAGCTATATTTGCATCTTCTTGCTTATAGTTTCTGGAGCTTTCCTCCAACTGCTGTACAAATATCCGACCTCATACCACTAAATAGGTACGTCCTTTTCCCTTATTTCCTCTTCTAAATTTCCTCTTGATAAGCATGTCGTCCACCAGTTCTCGAAGTGGGGTTTCTCTAAGTGATGATGTTACCGAGAGGGCATCTGAAGTTGTGGTTGAGACGATGGCGATGTTGAGATTGGGAGATGTCGAAGAGATCTCGACAAGAGAGCGGAAAGATGGGCTGATCGTAAGGGAGCTGCCCAAAGGCAAATCGAGGATGTCCGCGGCGGAGTTGAGTCGGTCGATTCTTAGGAATGGTATCCCTCGGTCCTGGGAGCCTAGGCTGGCCTCGGGGAATGAAAGAATCGATAGCAGCATGAGTGGGTGGTTTGTCGTCTCTGAGAGTTTCTTCTCGGTCGGTGGCTTGAGACTTCCGTACGTCCCGATCGTTGATGAAGTGTGCGCTGATTATCAACTAAGGCCGAGCTAGATTCCTCCGAATGGGTGGAGGTTCATTAATGGCCTTGCTTTTTTGTGCCATCAGTTTGGTATGCCCGCCTTGGTCAACATCCCGCCCACTTTTGAGAATGAGCGAGTCCGAGCTCGGAGTGGGATTCCTTCTTTGATGTACAAGGATGCCCGGTATCGCCCAGTCGGAACGACTTCTAAAATTATCGGTTGGCGAACGAAATACTTCTTCGTGAAGCCTCCGGGATCTTCCTCCGAGTCCCAGCCGTGGAGGTACCCCCTAGCCGAGCGATGGAACGACTAGTCGAGCCTATTCCTTTTTAGGGAAGAGCGGAGGTGGTCGGTCGATAAAGGGCTCGGCCAATATAACTTATTTCTACCATTTTGGGATACGGTGGGGGGGCCTCGGCCAACTTTTTTGATTGACCCCCTGGCACAAGTTAGCGGGCTAGGAGAGAGATCCGCCCCGCCTGGTTGACCCCTCATGGTTGAGTTATTTTCCAAGCTTGTAGGTTTTGGTTCGATTTCTAACCTGCTTTCGTTGTTTGTGCAGCTATGGTCAAAGTTCACGCTTTCACCGGCCCTCCCAAGTCTGCCAAGGGTAAGCGTAAGGTTGCCGGGCCTTCGGAGGCCAGAGGACAGGAGGATAGGGGAGAGGCCAGTTCAATTGTTGTTCGGCCCATTGCTTCCGAGCAACGAAATGTTCCTCCTGCCATCTCCGAGCCATCTGCGGCGCCTGCTGTGGTCGTCCCGCCTGGTGAGTGCCTGGTTGTTATCGAGGAAGAGGAGGAGAGTGATCGACCTCTGAAGAGGAGAAGGGGCGCTCAAGTAGCCGACCGATCTCCTCGTCCTTTAGACCGAAACAAGGGGAAGAAGAAAGTGGGGGATCGTGCTGCCCCATCAGCCAAGGGTAAAAGGAAGAAGCAAACGGGGAGTGCTGACAAATGGGAGCCGACGATTAGCCTTGATAGGACGGCCTCGATTGCTAACGTCAAAGTGGCTCTTCATATCGCTGAGAGGGTCATTCCTCCTTCGGACGAGGAGCGCTTTGACTCATTGAGTGTTCAGGAGTTGACGGGTCGTGCCATCCGCAATTCCGTAAGGAAGGTGGCTTTCGTTTTGTCTATCGCGCGTATCAGACGTCGCTGGATCGGGAGGTCCATTCTCTCCTTGAGCAGGTGGATGGTTTAAATACCGAGCTCTCAGAGGCCAGAGAGGAAGGAGACTTCTCCCGGGCTCAGCTCTCTTCCTTTGAGGAGGAGAAGAAACATTGGGAAGAGGAGCGTGACGTCCTGAAAGCTCAGCTCGCTTCGGGAGAGGAGTAGAGGAGCGCCTTGAAAGCTCGACTCACCGCGGAGGAGGTTGAGAGGGTAAAGGCGATGGCGGCGAGGAACAAGCTGTCCGAGGAATGTGCGGTGCTGCAAGGGAAGCTGGAGTCGGAGAGAGTGCTTAAGGAAAAATTCCTCGAGGGCTGTCATGCGGCGGTGAGTGGTCAGGCAAAAACCGAAGATATGCTGAGGAGGGTGCGAGCCTCCATAAAAAGGCAAAGGGTCGAGGCGATCAGGCGATGGCAGAGGCGGTTCTTGCAAGAGAAGTGCTTGGAGTACTCCTGTGACTTGGCCCTCATGATCCTGAAGAATTGCTATGACGCCTGCGTCCCTGAGGGGTCGGACGGTCCTCCGTTCGAGGGATTTGCCGAGCCGATGCTTCCTACCACCCTTGGCATCTCTCTGGAGGAAGTAAGGGAGAGAGCCATGGAGGACCGGGGGTCAGTCCCGGATGAGGAGCTGGACCTTAGCTCGGTTGAGGGGGACGAGCTTCCTTGCGAGGATACTTCTCCGGCCGCTCCCTTGGACCCTGCTCCCGTTTCGACCTTTCCACCAGCTTCAGAGGCTTCCCCTGGGCATCCGTCCACTTCTCCTTCGGTTGATTTTTGAAGCTCACCTGGTCGGGCTTGTGACTAGGGCGGATTCACATTAATGCAATCTTTACTTTTGCTTCATTTTTCTGAAGTCATTTTCCGTATTTATGTTCTTTACTTTCAATGTATAATGGAGTTTGATGAAGTTGCTCGTAGTCGACCAGCTTCGAGGTCAACTTATAGTAGAGTCCGAACCGAGGTCCCAAGGATCTCGTCTTGGCGATCGATCGATCGTAGTCGATCTGTGCTAATGGCGAGTGAGGGTCCCAAGGATCTTGTCTTAACGACCCCACCGATCGTAGTCGATCTATTGAGATGTCGAGCGAGGCAAGCGAGGGTCCCAAAGATCTTGTCTTGGCGACCCGACCGACTGTAGTCGAACTATGGAGATGCCGGGCGAGGCGAGCGAGGGTCCCAAGGATCTTGTCTTGGCGACCCGACCGACCGTAGTCGATCTATGGAGATGCCGAACGAGGCGAGCGAGGGTCCCAAGGATCTTGTCTTGGCGACCCGACCGACCGTAGTCGATCTATGGAGATGCCGAGCGAGGCGAGCGAGGGTCCCAAGGATCTTGTCTTGGCGACTCGACCGACCGTAGTCGATCTATATAGATGCCGGGTGAGGCGAGAGAGAGTCCCAAAGATCTTGTCTTGGCGACCCGACCGCCTGTAGTCGATCTATGGAGATGCCGAGTGAGGCCAGCGAGGGTCCCAAGGATCTTGTCTTAGCGACTCGACCGACCGTAGTCGATCTATGGAGATGCTGAGCGATGGTTGATTGGATTTTTTACTCTTTTCCATATATAATGGAACTTTTTATTGCTAAGAAATCTGAAAACCCCTTTATTGATGATAATGAGGGCGTGGGCCGTTAAAAAAACCTGTCTGGCAGGGACAAGAAAAAGGTTCCCACATGTTGTATACAAAAACGGTAATAAGCAAAGATTAACTAAAATAAAACTTATATATTGGTATAACGCCTTCAAGTTTCGAGAGCTCCAAGGCCTTGGTAAAACCTTTCCTTTCGCATCGTGTAGGATGTAAGAACCATACACGACTTGCTTAATCACTCGATAAGGTCCTTCCCACATCTGTCCGAGCTTTCCAGGATGCTTCCCAGCCGCCTCGGCCTTTCGCAGGACGTACCCGCCTATCTTTACATTGCTCGGCTTTACCCTTCTGTTATAGAATTTGGTCACTTTTTGCCTGATTGCTTCCGAACGAGCGGCTGCCCTTTCTCTGTTCTCACTGAGGAGAATGAGTTCCGCTATGCGGGCTTCATCATTCCACTCTTCTTCATAGTCCGACACCCTTTGATTATGCAATGCCACTTCTACTGGAACCAGGGCTTCTTCCCCGAAGGTCATCCTGAACGGTGTTTCCCCTGTGGCTCCGTTCGGTGTGGTTCTGTACGCCCATAATACTTCGTCTAATTCTTCCACCCAAGTCCTTCGTCCATCTAGGCGCTTCTTGAGAGCACTCGTTATTTTTTTGTTGGTATTCTCCGCAAGGTCGTTGCTCTGAGGGTGAGCTGCTGAGGTTAACTGTAGTCTTATCTTTAGTCGGTCGCAGAAGTCTCTGAACTTATCGTTATCGAATTGTCGACCATTGTCCGTAACTAGCACCATAGGCATCCCGGCTTATTATAGTATATTTTTCTTTACGAAACTTTCTACCTTCCCTTCGTTGATTGTAGCGACCGCCTCCGCTTCTACCCATTTAGTGAAGTACTCCACTGCCACTATCAGGAACTTCTTCTGTCCGGGACCGAGAAGGAAAGTCCCCAGTATATCCATTCCCCATTGGGCGAAAGGAATAGGATGACTCACGATTTGCATGCTCTTGGTTGGCTGATGAGATAGGCTGCTATTCTTCTGGCAAGCCTCACATCGGTCGACCTTCTCCTGGCAGTCCTTCCTCATTGTCGGCCAATAATATCCCTGTCTGATAAGCCTATGGGCTAACATTCTGCCTCCTACGTGGTTGCCACACATCCCTTCGTGGACTTCAGCCATTGCTTGCTCGGCTTCTTCTTCATTCAAGCATCGCAGCAGTGGCCAGTCATAAGATCGCTTGTATAGGGCGCCGTTAATGACCGTATATTTGGCCTCCTTTTTTCTCAATTTTTTGGCCTCCGATTCTTCTTCTGGCTGTGTTCCCTCTAAAAGGTACCGTGTGATCGGTTCCGTCCAACTCGATCGACCAGTACTTACGTCGAGAACTTCCTTGGCTTTCTGAATGCTAGGCCGGTCTAATCGCTCGACCAGAATGTTATTTTTGGCATCTCGATCTGAGGCCATTTTGGAGAGCACATCCGCTTTAGCATTTTGAGCTCGTTCTATCCTGTTGATCAAGTACAACTCGAAATTACTTAACTCCCGCTTTACCAACTCCAAGTACTCGATCATGATGTTCCATTTAGCTTCATACTGCCCAGTGACTTGGCCAACCACCACTTAGCTATCGCTATATATCTTTAGGTGCTTCACCTCCATCTCCTTGGCTAGTTGGAGGCCAGCTATCAGAGCCTCATATTCTGCCTCGTTATTGGAGGCCTTGAATTCTGGCTGAAGGGCATATTCCACCTTTTCTTCCGTATACGGGTCGATTAATACCACTCCTGCTCCGCATCCTTCAGCGTTGGACGACCCGTCAAAGAACAAGCTCCAGGCAGGGAACTGCCCGTCCTTTTAGCTGGGTTGGCTTATCTCTGCGATGAAGTCTGCCAACACCTGTGCCTTAATGGTCGTCCAGGGTTTGTATTGTATGTCGAACTCCCCCAGCTCTACCGCCCACTTTATTAGTCGACCCGAAGTTTCAAACTTTTGAAGGCACTGCCTGAGGGGTTGGTCGGTCCATACCTCAATGGTATGATTTTGGAAGTAGGGTCTTAGCTTCCGGGCTGCCATTATCAAGGAGAGGGCTAGTTTCTCTATAGGCGTATATCGCGTTTCCGGTCCGGTCAACACTTTACTGACGTAGTAGATAGGGTGTTGTTCGCTTCCCTCCGATCGAATAAGTACTGCGTTGATCGACCCCTCCGTAACTGCCAAGTATAAAATCAGATTCTCTCCCTCTACCGAGCTTTGCAGGATAGGCGGGCTAGACAAGTATTGCTTTAAGTGTTGAAAAGCTTTCTCGCATTCATCCGGCCATTGGAACTGGGTCACGTTTGCTTTCCTCAAGATTTTGAAAAATGGGAGGCACTTGTCTCCCAACTGAAACGAACACGCTAGAGAGACTATCCGACCGGTCAATATCTGCACTTCTTTTAAGCATTGCGGCGAGGGCATTTGGATGATGGCTTCGATCTTCTCTGGATTAGCCTCAATCCCCCGCTGAGTGATCATGAACCCTAGGAATTTCCTTGAAGCCACACCGAAGACGCACGTTTTCGGATTCAACTTCATCTGAAATCTGTTAAGGGTCTGAAAGACCTCTCTGAGGTCCCCCACATGTTCCGCGGCCGTCTTACTTTTGACCACCATATCATCTACATAAGCTTCAACAGATCGACCGATCTGTTTTTTGAAGACCTCCATGACGAGTCGCTGATAGGTCGCCCACGCGTTCTTCAAGCCAAAAGGCATTACTTGGTAGCAATATGTGCCTTGGTCGGTTATGAAGGCGGTCTTTTCTTCGTCTTCCAGATTCATTTGAATCTGATGATAGCCCGAGAAAGCATCCAGGAAGCTGAAAAGTTCATGCCCTGAGGTAGAGTCTACTAACTGGTCAATCTTGGGCAAGTGGAAACTGTCCTTTGGACATGCTTTGTTCAGGTCGGTGAAATCGATGCAAATTCTCCACTTCCCGCTCTTCTTTTTCACTAAAACCACATTGGCGAGCCATTCAGGGTACTTGACTTCTCAGATGAACCCGACCTCGAGTAATTTCTTTACTTCTTTCTCGATCACCCCCTGTCGCTCCTTGCTATGCCATCGCTTCTTTTGTCTGATCGGCTTGTAGTCATACTGAATACCAAGGGAATGCGATGCGACTGATCGAGAAATTTCAGGCATATCGCTCGGTACCCAAGCGAAAACTGATCTATTTTCCACCATACAGTCTGTGATTTCTTTAACCAGGTCCTTCTGCAGCTCGGAACATAGGTTTGTGAATTTAGAGGGGTCGGCTTCAGCCAGCACGACCCGCTGCGTTTCTTCCACTGGGTTCATCCTATCCATCTCCTCATCAGCTCTCACATCAAGAGAGCTCACAGACTACCGCCTGCCTAATGTTTTCGTTTCGTTTTGCTAAGTAGCACTCCTTGCGATTCTCATTGACCTCGACAAGATCGATTCCATGAGGCGTTGGAATTTCATCGCTTTGGTAGTAGGTAGAGACGACCGCTCTAAGGGTTACTCGGTAGCTCGTCCGATTATTGCATTGTATGCCCCTTGAAACTTCACGACTAGGAATTCAACTTCCCTTTCTATTTGGCACGGCTTTTGCCCGAACTTCACTTTTAAATAGACTCAGGCGAATGGGTAGGCTGACGCTCCACTTACCCCTTTGATAGGTCCGTCTATGGGCAGTAGTCGATCTTCGGGTACCTCCATCTTCTTGAAGGCCTCATAATACAATAAGTCGACCGAGCTGCCCGTATCAATCATCACCCGCTTCACCTCGTAGCCGTCCATGTTCAGATTTACCACGAGGGCGTCATCATGAGGGCAACTTACTCCATCAAGGTTAGACTCATCGAACGATATCATCCCGTCGTTCTCTCTCGGCCTTTTGGTGGATGAGTCTCTGCCGACCTGTTTCGCATATCTTTTCCTCCCTTTAGCAGTGGATCCCCCCGCTGCATTTCCACCGAATATCATGTTAATGACCCCAGTCGGTCGGTCATTGTGTTGCCCAGCATTTCTTTCGTTTCTTTCCCTTGATCGTCCTCTCTCTTCTCGTCGATTATCTGTAGTCGCATTCTGCATCCCTCCATCATTCCTGTCGTTTCGCCTCCGTATGATCGCCATTGTCCGCCGACCAGGTCTGTCTTCGATTATTCCGATTGGCATTTTGTTCGTGTGTAGCGCCCCCTCACCGTAGGGTACACATTGGGACACCCAACACGTATCCCACGATAAGGTACACTACCAGAACAGTTCCCCTAAAATCCACATGGCATCGCAATAAATAAAACCACAATTTGTCAAAAATCGAGATTTTAAATTTTACAATATCATCCTAATATAATATCCAAAGGACAAGATAGACAAGTCTATCGGCCCCTAACAAACCAAAAGGAAGTCGATACTAAAGTCTATCCTAAGTCATCCTCAAAATACTAACCCAAATGACCGACACATGTGCTATCGCGTCTCTTGCCAAAGAACTCAGCACGCAAGACAAACAACCATCTCCGGAGCTAGGAGTCTACTCTATCAGTCCTGAAAAAATACGATGCAATTTTGGGTGGGTTTGCGAACTCAGTGAGAAACCATCATCGATGGTTCACTCCAATCATGCATTACGCGTATCGCGACAAAGATAACAAGAATTTATATATATACAACTTGTAGTAGTTTATAACAACATAAAGTGACTAAAGAATAATGTACGGTGATAAGCAGGTTATAAGATCACGCACCAATCACGACCCTATCTGAGAGTTTACAGTATTACATCACAGTTTACGGTAGTCTCTAGCAGTTTACAGTATCAAATATCAACTCACAATTTACAGTGCCATATCACAGTTCACAGTATTATGCAGCAATTTACAATAGCACTAACATTTAGCAAGATATCATATTGCGATTTCTACAAGAATCATGTCATTGTTACAATTCGGTCATTTTAGGCATTCAAGATGCAAGATGCAATGCACGTGAGACTCTTTTCCGCTTATTGATGTTGTGCCCAAGCGCTCATCAATGATCGATGGGGACGATCGTGATTTCTCCCTCGAGCTAGGCGGTCGATGCGGTGTTCGAGGATAAATCCCTCGAGCTCGAGGTCTTGGCCAAGAATAATCGCGACTTGGGTCACATTCCATTATCTGATCATGCAGTTATGGTCACAATAATTTGCAGATATCTGATACGATTATTCACAAGAGTCATATAGTTGAGCATTCAAGACTAATCAATAACATATACCAATTTTCAAGATTATACTGAGAGTTTGCGGTATGCATGTGACTCTTTCCAATTATTCGATTTTGTGCCCAAGTGCTCAACAAGGAACAGTGGGGGACGCGTCGTGATTTTCCCCTGCTAAGCCCGATCAGTACAGTACGAGAGCTTGAGGCTCTTTTCAGTGAAATTAGCAACTTGGGGCACGTCCATTATCTGATCATGCATTTATGCATGGAATGCAGTGTTCAGTGATTCAAGATTCAAGAATTCAAGAATTCCGTGATCGATAGTTCATGATATCTGGCTATAAAAGCCCAAAGATTATGATGTTCAAAGGTCACTCGAAATTCCATTCAATACAAGAGTTCGGTTCAAGACAAGAGAAGCATGTCACCGATCATGCACATTTCGCATATATCAACAATCATGCAGTTTCACAAGATCACGCAAGAGTCCAATCAAAGACAAAGAACGATACACTTTGGTCATACGCTTTTCGTAAATCATGCAGCTCAATCTTACACATTTCAAGAGTTATACAAAGGCAATTCAATCACATACGATTCAAGAATCATGTAATTTACATTGTCAAGTAGTTCACAGTGAGCATATAGCAAATCGTAACTTTGAGAAACCATTTAGGTTACTCACTGTTACTTCCGAAGCTATCGTCTGAAGTCCCAAAGAATGTCTGTGAAAACGACGATCCAACGGCACTCTATAACAAGACAAAGATACCTATTATTAATTGCTTAATTAACCAGTTCAAGAATGCATATGTCTCAATGAAATGATGTACAATGCATGTTCACGATTTTCCTTACTAAATCCCAATTTCGTACTTTAGGCTCAATCCTATCTCTTTGTTCAATTGCTCACCAATAAATGATCCATTCCTACGATTCAGTCCATTTTCCTCAATTCAATTCCTTATAACGATTTCCTATTTATCGGGTCAAACCTCAATTACAATTCCCAAACAAAACTCCAATAGCCTCAATTTGACGTTTAGGTCACACTATGGACCATAATGGACCTTATCTAAATAAATCAATACTAATTAGATCAAATTAAATTTCATAATTATCCTCAACAAGAGACCTCTTTCCTAGATCACAATGAATCGAGAATCACCTCAATTGGAGGTCTATACCAAAAGTTATGCCCACTCATCCAAAATCAATCCCATACATTGACCCATTCGCCGCGACCATGCGGCCCTCGCCGCGACGAAGAGAAACACGCTCGCCGCAGCGTGCGTCTCCTTGCGGCTCGCCGTGACGTAAGCCAATTGGCTCGTCGCGGCGTGGCATTTCCTTCGTTCGTCGCGACGTCCCCTGGGCTCCTCGCGACGAACGGATTTAATTTAAATCCATTTGCTCGTCGCGACGAAGCCTTCGACGCCTCTGCTCGTCGCGACGTGCGACGGTCCGATCGTCTTCTCCGATCGATCTTCTCTCTAAAACCTCCATTAATACACTCCAACCACTCAAATCTACTCTAATAAAAGCCATAAATGCAATAGGAATCATCAATAACAACATTAAAGCTCTTAAAACTTACCAAAACACAGATCGATCCACAAATCCACCGAAACCCTAAATCCCTCCAAAATCCACGATCACCCACTCTCAAGCCTCTCTACCTTCATTAATCACAATACATACTCCAAGTTAACACAAGGAGAAGATCCAGTAAGGAAACAAGCAAAAACTCACACCAAGGAGGGGAGATCGAAAACTCACCGTGGGAGGAAGAAGGAGAAATCGATTTTTGCCTTAGAAATTTTCCCCCAATTTCAAGTCTCTGCTATATATATAACTATAGGTCTTCTAATCAGTTCAAATTTCAGTCTCAAATTTTCAATGACTCCACACTATAATTCATCTAACAGTAAAACTCTAATTTTTCCATTACCATAGATGCTTCTTTCAAGAATATACAATAATCGATCGACGCCCAAATATTTCCTATGCAGGCATTTTCACCCGAATTTCCCAAAAATTTCCTATAAGTCACTATAAAACACCAGCCACTCAAAGACTATCCTAAATCACCAATTCCAAATAATTCATCGGTACCACGCATCACGGTCAATTGACCAATTCCAATTCACAATTAAATACCGGAAATCATGAATGCATGTACCAATGGATAAATAAGTATGCATATGCAGTAGACTTGTTCCTCTATAATTAGAGGCCAGTAGCACACTCAACAAGAATACAAGATGTACCTATCGCCGGCCCAATTTACTGTAATACCCTTGATAACATAGAACGGATGTTACATCGTGCCTCACGAATATTTCAAACCTTCCATTTTGGATAAGGAGTTCAATCTCTTTTTTCAATTGCCAACAATCCTCCATGTCGTGACCGATGTCTCTGTGGAAACGGCAATATAGATCTGGGTTCCTCTCCTTGTAAGGGGTCTTCATTTTATTGGGCTCTTGGATGGACTCCCCATCCGCTCTCATAGCCGCTAGTACTTCCGCATATCGTTTGTTAAGCGGGGTGAAGTTTTGGTGATGCCACTACCGACCGATCGGCTTTCTCCAGGTCGACTGATCCTTCTGTCTTTTGTGAGACTCATCTGCCCTACCACTCGGCCCGCGATCATCTGCTCTGCGTTTTGTATTCTTTAATATTTCTTCGAGCTGAATATACTTATCTGCCCGATGTCTGATCTCTTAAATAGATTGGGGCTGATCGAAAGCCAATGACTTCTTGAACTCCTCATCCCTCGTGTTGCTCATAAGTGTCGCCAACATGGACGAGCAAGTGAGGTCGGAGACTTCAACTGCTTCATTATTAAAACTGAGTGATGAACTCCCGTAAACTTTCGTTTCTTCCTTGGGTCACCAGCATTACTTCCGCAGTCATGGTTGCTTGCTTCATGGCGAATCGGTTGAGGAAAAGTAGCCTAAAATTCTCAAAGCAGGTGATACAGCCTGGAGGTATACTATTGAACCATCGTCGGGCTCCCTCTTGAAAGACCGTGCAGAAAGTCTTACATTGGATGGCATCTGGCACGCAGTGCAGATTCATCATCGACTGGAAGTGTTATAGGTAATCCAGGAGATCGATCTTTTCAGTATATTTTTCAAGCGTTGGTATTTTGGTACTAGGTGCCGGGAGGCTATCCAAGATTTTCGGAGTAAAGGGAGAGCTGTATTGTGCCGTCGGGCGATCTGGGCGGAAACTCATAGCTGCGTTAATCCGATCATCCACGATTTTCTCTAGGGCTTCAGTTGGGTGGTGATCGGTCGTCATCTTTGGTCTATCAGGCGGTTTGCCGTGCGTGACGCCATCACAGTTGGCCGAGATCGCAAAATCTGGCGAATCAACAGATCAGCTGCTTCCTCAATCTGTTTTCGGGTGAGGGAGGTGTGCACTGGCGCAGGGGGATCTACATCTGATTGGTGCTGAAGATTCGGGCGCACATTGATTCTAGCGTTATCTTCCAAGGCTGCGCTCTGTTCTTCTTGTTCTAGATTGAGAGGTTGCGACTGATCATCCGGGTTCGAGGACTGCATACGGAAAGCATGGTGTGTCGACGGCAGGGTAACAGGGAACTGCAAACCCATCCGTTGCATCGCCAGAGCCGCGACAGCGCCTACATCAGGGTTTGTCACCGCTACCGACCGATCTGTGTTTCGGACGTGGTGCTCGATGTTGGGCCCTACCAGAGGCGCCAATTGGTTCAAATTAGGATTCTAGCGGGAATCAGACGCTGCCGTTTGGATCCATGGAGTTGGCTGCTTTTTGTAGAAGCTTTAACGTAAAGATCCCTGCAAAACAAAGAAGGCACGTCGGGGGTGGTGTTCCGATTAGCCCCTCCGACGCTCAAGTCTGTCATTTGGTGAAGGTGGGATCGTTGTAAGCAGAGAAAACTAGGGTTTGTGATTACCTACCTCTATTATGATGAAATCATACCTTATATATGGGATGGATGCTAGGGCTAAGTCTTTACGTAGACTTCTACTTCTGCATGGAAGGTTTTCTCCCGCTAATGGGTCATGGATGTGTGGATCGGGCCCGGATTAACCAATGAGTGTGAGACCCATCTTTGAGAGACCGACTGATCGACCTGCGGATTGTTGTGATTAGGTTCGGGCCCAATTAGACCGACCCGACCAAGTATGTAATAGAAAAGTTCAATAAGATTACTATAAATAGATGTAATGTTTCTTATCGTCTCCTTAAGTAAGTTAATGGATGTATAGATTGTCTAACAAGTTAAGATGTTTGCGCGTTAAAAATGATGAAAAAGAAGTTAGAAACATAAAATAATGAGACTTGCATAAAAGTTGATTGAAAGTTAACGATTTGCTTGAACATTGATAAGCTTGTTAAAACAATCTAATAACTTATTCAATTAATTCAATAGCTTAATCATAAAAAAAAAAGATAACAAAATGTGTGATTTCTCACATTTTTTTTTCGTTTACATAAGTTTATAATTGAACTTTAAGCAATTTCGTGTTATATTTACCATATTCAACTAATTCCTTTGAAAGGATTTAGGTCTGGCACTCATCGTTCGTCGCCCATCATCTCTTCTCAGCCAGTTGTTGCGTCCTTTATGTCCTGCTAAGTTGTTTTATTTTAAATATTGTTTGATATGCAATTGGATGGTGTTGGCCATAAAAACCATAACACAAAAGTTTGGATCCACTTGAATGAAATTAAAGAATGTGCCAACCGAAAACGAAAAATGCCGACTAGCCTCTATTTAACTAATTTATAACATGACATCACCTCACTAAATTAAGAGTTCTTTTATTTTTAGATAATTACATATTTCGTGTTAATTCCAAATTGAATGAGGGCCTTACCTATCGATTCCATGTGGCCATCAAGTTCTCTCTTTAAATCAGCACGACCTCAAATCATGATGGGGTTTGTCTGCTTGTTAATGAAACTAAACTTTAACATGTATTTCTGTTTTTTAAGTGATAAATAGATAAAATACACATATACAAATACAAATGCCGTCTACCGTTTTGATTGCATTGCATTGGATAATTTGTCTACTCTACAGTAAGTGAAAATAATGGTGTCGTCTTTGTTGCCTTGTAGAGACGGTCATGTTTATTAGCACTTATATATATATATATATATATATATATATATATATATATATATATATATATATATATATATATATATATATATATATATAATCTAGGAGGTCTAGCTAACCAATAAAGAGATTTTTTTCAAATCTCTTGCATGCACAAAAAAGGGAGATTTAGAGAGTGAAATGATTTGTAAATTTACTGTACCTGTTTAAATACTAATTCAAACTCATGGGAAAATAGACAAGGCCGTTTTGCGACCCAGTTACTCTTATCTGGTCAAAGCTGCCGTCCGATAAATGACCAGTGGCATGATTGTCGTCACATGCAGTTATTGGAGTTGTTGTTTGGGAGGATTATTATGCCCATGTGATCTAAGCTAATTTTAATCAGCTAATCATTTAGAATAGCATGAAGGCCTTCATATCTTTACTAAATGAATGGTTGAGATCTTCTGACACATGGTAGAGTTAGAGCATCCGGACCAGAGGATCAGGTCTCTTGCTTCATAATCATGTGTGACAACCATAAGTTGCCACTTGTTCATTAGGTTCAAATTAGAAACAAAAGGCATCAAATTGTGTTTGAACATTCAATTTCTATACATTCTGATTGTTATACTTGAAGCCACGTTTCATCTAAAAGTAAATTAATAAATGCACGTGTATATTATGAGAGATCTTAAAGCAAACTTGTTGGGAGCTTGAGTTGCTTTGTTTTTTAATTTAAACAGATCAAATACTCAATCCGAGTCCCAATAAGATAAGCCTAGCTACATTTCCTGAAAAGAAGATTATCGCATTTCTCTCCTGTTATTTCATCTACAGTTGCTTAATTTTCGCAGTTTCTAAGAACTAACAAGTTTCTATTATACACTGTGGGCGGGACATGGACTCTAACCTATAACCTACAATTGCACCTTATTGGCATAAAGCTTTAAACCCTCCTCTCTATATAAATCCAAGTTGGGCATTCATAAACCCACATTTTTATACAAACAATCCTATCTCAGGCTTCTCTGGCTCCACTTCCTCTGTCTCATTGTACTTCTATAAGTTGATATAAAGCCGTGTCTGAAGTTTGATCATCCTAGAAAATCTTTCTTCATGGTACTGGTGTTTTTTTTTTTTGGGGATTCTGTTTCGTTCTTGTCTTTTATATTCATGTGTGTTTTTTGGTATGATATCTACAGGCACGAATAACTGAAGACGTGAGATACGATGAGGTTAGTTCTTTACCACCGGAAATCTACCACTTTGATTTGAGAAAGTTGGATTCTTTCTTCATATGAATTTATATTGAAACCAACTGATCGCACAGGAGTTTATACTGAACAAAAGAGGACTGAAACTTTTCACGTGCGCATGGATTCCCATACACAAAGAGCCAAAAGGTTTAATCTTTATCTGCCACGGTTACGCCATGGAATGTAGCATCACAATGAACAGTAAGCTTCTTGGAAAGCTGTTTAACATTTACTTTGTCTAGTAAATTATAATGGGGATGTTTATGTTGATTCACCAGGTACAGCGATGACGCTTGCGAAAGCAGGCTACGCAGTTCATGGCATAGATTACGAAGGGCATGGAAAATCAGCCGGTACTCAAGGCTACATTCAAAACCTTGATCATGTCATCGATGATTGCTCTAAACATTTCACTCACATATGTGGTAATAATTCTTCCCCTTTTAATCAGTACCCTTTATTCAACATGTTGATTGGTGAATCAAGCATCTCTTTTTGTATCGATTATGTAGTTTTCTTTCATTTTTTCAGAGAGGAAAGAGAACAACGGGAAGATGAGATATTTGCTGGGAGAGTCCTTAGGAGGAGCAGTGGCTCTTCTGGTTCACAGAAAGCAGCCAAAGTTTTGGGATGGTGCTATCCTGGTTGCCCCGATGTGCAAGGTTTGTTTAGAGTCTTTAGACTTTTCCCTTGCTAATTGTATATCTCAAGTGAAACTTACGCCTCTCTTTATTTAAAAATTTGTAGTCGATTTGCCTTCCTATAGAATTGGATTCGCTGTCTGCTGTGTTCTTTCTTTTTCTATCACTAATGAATCTTTGACTATTCACTTATCTTTGACAAGTGAAGGAAAAACTGAATTTACCCGGAACCATAGGAGGTTTGAATTATCGCTTAATACCTGAACTTTTTTATTAACTTGATAATCTATGTTCTTCCGTTGCTATTCTACTGAGTTAATATATGATATGAATAAATATCTTGCCATTTCTACGCAGATTGCGGATGATATGAGACCACCTCAGATGGTAATCAGTGTACTCTCAAAGCTCTGCGATGTCATTCCATCGTGGAAAATAATTCCAACTAAGGATATCATTGATATTGCCTTTAAAGTACCTGAAGTTAGAAAAAAGGTAAAAATAGTTTCTTTTACTCTTGGGAGCTAGAATGAAATTGTAAAGATAATGTTTTATATAAGTTATAATTATCACTTAAAATCACAGGTTAGACTAAACAAGTACTGCTATAAAGGACGGCCTCGCCTGAAAACAGGATATGAACTTCTAAGAGTGAGCATTGATCTTGAACAGAGGCTTAACGAGGTTTGTTAATTCCCATCCTACACTATTTCGTTATGCTTGAGTACTGATTGGTCTACTAATAAACCCTTTTCAGGTCTCTTTGCCATTTCTAGTCCTCCACGGTGAGGATGACAAAGTGACAGATAAATCAGTCAGCAAGCAACTGTATACGGTGGCTTCAAGCTCGGACAAGACAATCAAGATGTATCCTAAAATGTGGCACGGTCTGTTGTATGGAGAACCGCAAGAAAATATAGACATCGTGTTTGCTGATGTTATAAGCTGGCTAGAAGAACGGGTGAGTGTTGGAACTAGGATGCTGGAAAGGGAACAAAAGCAAGCTAATGACGCTCTGTTTAACAAGTCTGAAGAATCAAGTTAAAATCTTTTCTTTGGACGCGGATTAGAGGCATCAAAAGACGCACGAGAAACGTTGGCGTATAGAATCGAACACATCTATGTAGAAACTCTAGACCGTTATTCATATTGAACACCGAGGCTCCTAGTGCTTCTGATCACATAAATTGAAGGAAGGTTGGTATTTTCCCATGTTTGATTATCACAAAAACTTCACTCTCTGTAGGCATTATTTCTCTCCATCAAGACTACTGAGCAACCTTTTCATATGTTATAGGTTCCTATTAAGAATCAATACTTTAAGTAAAAAAAATGATTAGAAGACAAATAATCACTAGAAAAGACTACAAATAAGAAATAAGAGTTAGTATGCTATAATGGATAATCAAGAAAAATGACCATCCTCTACCTTTGAAGGTCGTAGATGAAACATAAATTAGATTGAAAAAAAAAAAAACAGCTAAATCACCAATCAATTTGCTTACAAAGATCATATTCAAGTTGAAAGAAGGAATAAACAAAACATCCAACAATATGAGCATGGGAGAAAGATTTATAGTCCCTATATATGGAACTAAAGCTTTGGATTGATTCAATAATTTCACATGGGCATTCTAAATATACTTTTATGAATCTAAGAATGCAAGTGAGCATACTATATAATTAGTAGCTCTAGTATTAGTTATCCTAATCAACAATTTTCTTAGTAAAAGAATTAAGAGAAATTTGTCTACTTACCATATCAATAGAGTGAGGATACAATGGAAAAATTATTATTGACTTAAGCTATTTGGGTATATTACATTCTTATAGAAGGTGATTAAATAGAAGCTATTGAATCATACTTGGTCACTTCGCATATTTCTATCTAGTAAAAGGAAATTGAGAAGCAATACTATCAATAGTAGCTTAAGAATTCTTAAGACATTTAATTTCTCCAAGATATATTCCATGAACTTGATTAATTATCCTATAATAAGACCTCTGTAATTTATAACTAGAGGAAAGTCATGCTTTTTATAACACCGTTCAACTGTATATCCCTCTTTTCTCTAAAATATACACAAAGATATGAGCATAAAAGTTTCCACTTCTGATTTTTTATACCAAAATTATTGTCTCCATTAGAATTTTCATTACATTGACACTTAAAGAACCAGACTCTCTATTAGCAAAACTACCAACATCAACATTAGAAACATATAAGACATTGAATAAATAAGCAAAGATAATACCATTTTGTTGCAACACTCCTAAGGTACTTATAGATGATCAAAATTTTTAATAGCAGGGATACTACCATTAATGAATCTCAGCTTATTCTTTTATAGTACTATAAATTACTGTAATAAAAAAGGCATTAGGTAAAGCTAGAAGTACACTTTTTGTTGTCTTTTCATTAAAGCAACAAAATTTATTTTGTTAAATGAAGTGGCATTGTTATATGAATAAGGCAACAAAATTTCCTGATTAGACAACAAAATAAATAATATTACTTTAAGTTTTGACTAAGGCAACAATATCTAATAATGAAAAGCAATAGTTTATCCTTTCACTAGCTACGATATGTTACTGTAAAAACATATGCATACAATAATCTTCATTAAGACAAATTTATATAATATTAAAAGTAGCCATATATAAATTAATATGTACTCTAAAATATATACTACTAATTGTCAATGGCCAAAAAACTACATTTATATATGCTATCCTATAGTCTATATGGACTTATGGAAGTTAACCTTTAAGGCAAAAGGCAAACCCTAGTGCACAAGGCTCCTCGCTTTGCAAGGATCCGAAGAGAGTCATCAATTGTACACAACCTTTCCTTTACATTTAATAAATCTAAAAAAATAGTTAAAAAAATCATTAACTAAAATTTGCACACATATTATCTTCCTCTAATCCATATGGAATATAGGTGCATTAACCAAAATACAAAACAAAACCAATATGTATGGGTAGTCTCAAATCCTTCACAAAATACCTCTTTATCCACTCTTAATCATCACCTTCCGACAAAAAAAGGTATATTAGAAATATTCTAAAACAACTGTATGTTTAAACAAATTGATGTATCTAAATAATGAATTATCAACTACTTTATTGTAACCTCCATTCAAGAAAATTAATGTAGTTAAGAAACTAACAACATGGCTGAAACAATTCTTTTTATGAACAAAGTCAGAAGTCATAAAATTTTCTATCCACATTAAGTGCACCATATCTGTAAATGAAAAAATAAGCAAAAATAATTTTCAATTAGTCTCAAAGGAAACAAAACAAGATGATATAAAAAAAAGTGATTTAAGGAACTTTGTTACCTAATGTTCTTCATGTTGATATGTAATAATTGGAAGAATAAAATGTTCCCTTATTTGAAAAAAGCATCTAGCTTATTAATAAGTGTGAAATGTATTGTATTTTAGGGTATAGTTTGATATGCGTTTGTCTGTTTATTCGATTTTTTAGTATGTATTTTCGGTAGAATTGTGTTAGTTTGTGAATTATTTGTGTTTAAGTATTTTTATAGGTTAGTACAAGCATTTGAACTTAATTGTTATATCTTGGAGATACCTTGATCTGTTTGTTAGTGTTTCAAGGCCAATAACGGCCCACGATCATGGCCTATCTGCCATGATTGTGATAGAAGCAAGGGAGACAGCTTGCCATGATCGTGACAGAAGAATAAGACTTAGCCCACGATCGTGACAGAAAGCATATAAGTGGCCCACAATCGTGGCTTGTGTCGAGTAAACACGCAGACAAGTCAAGTTTTAAGAAATTTTTTAGACCTTTAGATGCCCAAAAAACCCTAGGGCTACCTAGAATATATCAAGTATCTAAAGAATGTTACAAAAGATATTAAGGAGCTTCTTGCATCAGCCACCATCAAAAAACCCTAGAGAGAGTTCATCGAGAGATTGAGAAAGAGATGAAGGAGGTGAGACATGAAGAAGAATTCAATGCAAAGTTTTGGACCAATGGTGGTTGACAAATTAATTCCACTTATGTTTTGATAATAATAAAATGTATAGAATTGGTTAAGAAATTGTTTCAGGTATTTTGGGATTGATATTCAATGAAAGAATTGTACAAATCAAGATGGGCAAGTGTTTAATCATTGAAGAATCAAGATGGAAGTTTCCTATAAGTGAAAGAGGCTTAAATAATGAAGATTATAGAAGATTTGAGTGGATATTACCGTTGAAGCTTACATAAGTCGACTAGAACATCATATGTCATCCAATATATGAAGATATGTCAACACAAGTCGACTAACAGCGTACAAGTCGACTTATCGTGGACCACAAGTCGACTTACACATCACAAGTCTACTTATAGAAGAGCGGAGATGCAAGTTTACGTAAAATGTTGTCACAAGTCGATTTATACAACTCGACAAGTCGACTTATGGTCACAAGTCGACTTATACAACTCGACAAGTCGACTTATGGGTACAGCACACTAATTCCAACGGTCCAATTAGCCAAAAATGGAAGGGAGATTATTAAGGAACGGTCATTTCAATATAGCAACGGCTAGAATAAGTCCCAACAGCTATATTTCTTCTTATATAAAGGGTGGATGATTGATGAAGAAGTGACACAAGTTCTAGAAGCCAAAATACTCTTATCTTGCTCCAAATTGCTCATCATTGTTCTTACTTTGTTTACATTTGTATTGAGCACTTGTTCTTAGATCTTTATCCTATTTCTTTTACAAATTGAGTGACTAGTGGTAGGTCACGTGTGAGGTAGCTTGAGCCGGAAATCAAGTGGTGTTGGTAGGATTTGTGCCGGAAGACAAATCATTTGTAAAGGTAGCTTGAGCCGGAAATCAAGCGGTATTGGTAGGATTTGTGCCGGAAGACAAATCAAGTGTAAAGGTAGCTTGAGCCGGAAATCAAGCGGGATTGTAAGAGTTCACACTGAACTACAAAGTGTGTAATAAAGTGGTTTGCAAAATCCTAAGTGGGAGCTTAGGTAGAGGACGTAGGTCTTAGCACCGAACCTCTATAAAAACAGTGTTTGATCTTCTTCCCTACTCTTTGTATTTAAATTTGTTTAAATTACTATTGTGTGAATTAACTTCTGATTTTATTGTAGAAATTCTCAAAAAGATTTAAAGATCTATTCAACCCCTTCTAGATCGCTAACAATTGGTATCAGAGCAGAAGTATCCGGGATGGCACACAATAACTTAGCGGAAGAAGGTAATACTAATAATCGCCCTCCTTTATTTAATGGTACTAATTATTCTTCTTGGAAAAATCCTATGAAGTACCACATCATTAGCGAGGGAGTAGAATATTGGAAGATAATTATCTTGGTCCACAACTACCGTTAAAAGAAAATGGTGAGTTAAAACGAATGGAATACGATAACAATGACTGGAGGCAAGCCTACATCAACGCTAAAGCGATGAAGCTAATCTATTACGCTCTCACAGTTGAGGAAAGAAACCGAGTTAACTCGTGTACTAGCGCCAAAGAAATGTGGGAAAGACTACGCATCACCCATGAAGGAACCAACCAAGTCCGGGAAACAAAGATTAACATGCTTCTCCATGACTATGAAATGTTTGTCATGAAAGAAGGTGAGTCTATTTCCAATATGCTTGATAGTTTTGCAGAAATTATCAATGAATTAGGAAATCTTGGAAAGCACATGACGGATAGCGAGAAGGTGAAGAAGATTCTTCGCTCTCTACCGAAAGAATGGGATTCACAAGTCACCGCTATTATGGAGTCCAAAGATCTTAATCACTTGGAATTCAACGCCTTGGTGGGATCACTCATCAACTATGAGATCATTCTCAAATCAAGAGGAGGTAGAGGTAAGTCATAAAAATCAATTGTTTTTAAAGCTAACACTTCTTTTGTTGATGAAAGTGATGAGGAAATAGATGAAGACGAGGAAGACGAAGAAATAGCTATGTACGCTAGAAATTTAAGGAAGTTCAAGGGACTTCTCAAAAATCGAAGAAAAGAATTAAGTGGCGGAAGAAATGGAGAAACAAAGAAGTATACTGTAGAAAGAAGGTCTAATGGCTATCAAGAAAAGAAAAATTCAAATCTCCAGAAAAATGACAAAGGGAAAAAGAAAGCTAACCTTATAGCCACGTGGAGTGATGATGAGGAAGCATATCAAAGCAATGATGAAAACAACCTAACGCTTATGGTCAATAGCTCCTCAACAAGTGATGATGAAGATGAGGTAACTTTCTTTGATCAAGATCTTATAGAGTCTTTTAATGCTTTGCAAATTGATTTTGAAGAAGCTATTGAAATCAACAAGAAATTGAGAAAGAAAATAAGAGAATTGGTTGCTGAAAATAGTGCCTTACATGAGACTATTGATGATTTAGATATTCCTAAGGAAGATCATTCTGCATGTCTTGTTGAAAAGGAAAATCTTATTTGTGACCTTGATAGACTTAGAAAGGAGTTTTCTTATGTGGTTGGAAAATTTGCTGGTGAAAATGTAAAGTTTGAAGAGATGTTGTCTTTACAAAGATATTCTATTTCTAAACATGGTTTGGGATATGATCCTTATAATAGAGATTGTTCTTTAATTTCCAAATTTACCAAGGATGGAAAAATTGATCAATGTGCTAGATGCTTGAAAGATGGTCATATAGAAATTGCATGTAAAACTATTAGGAGATGTATCAAAGTTAAGAAAATTTGGGTGATTAAAGGTACAACACCACCTAATGTGGTTTATATGACTAATCAAAATGGACCCAAGATGGCTTGGGTACCAATGAAAAGAAAGGATGTTGCAGTTGTAGGTACAAGCAAGGAATGAAGATCCACCAAGCACATGGTACACTGATAGTGGAAGTTCAAGGCATATGAGTAGAGACAACAACAAAGTCGACTTATGTGGGTCAATAAGTCGACCTATGATATACACAACCTTTGGGAATGAAGAAATTTCAGGATAAGTCGACTTATGGAGGTAAACAAGTCGACTTATGTCTACACGGATTCTTATGCTATTTCAAGTGTGTGGTGCTTCTTATGACTTTCTGATATTTGTATTAATTGTTGGATTGTTATGTTATGACTCTGCATTTTCTTTGTGTTTGTTTATGAACTGCCAGTCGAATATAAGTTATCTGGGTCTTCTTCAAAAATTCTCTTTTTTCCTAAAATCTCCGAAAACATATTCTCTTCTACTTTTGAGATTTATTCATGATGATGTTTCTCCACCATGATGATTTTTGTATCTAGCCAAGACCAACATTTCATATCATTTTTATTTGCTTACTACTTGAGACTATTTGTATTTGATGACTTGTTTCTCTATTTAATGTGATTGCCATATTTCATCTATTGTTGGTTTGTATTAGTTGTTTTGATTATGACAAAAAGGGAGAGAAAAATAAAAAATTGGATATTCATTAGTTATTTGATTAAGGGGAGTTTGTTAAAATTTTAATTGATTTTCAAGGTTATTAAAATTCAATGATTTATATGATGGAGGGGAGACTTAACCAAAATGACAAGGTATAAAAACCTTGATCAATGTTTCTTTGTTTTCATTTCTTAAACAATTTCTAAGTATTTTGTCATTATCAAAAAGGGGGAGATTGTTGGACCAATGGTGGTTGACAAATTAATTCCACTTATGTTTTGATAATAATAAAATGTATAGAATTGGTTAAGAAATTGTTTCAGGTATTTTGGGATTGATATTCAATGAAAGAATTGTACAAATCAAGATGGGCAAGTGTTTAATCATTGAAGAATCAAGATGGAAGTTTCCTATAAGTGAAAGAGGCTTAAATAATGAAGATTATAGAATATTTGAGTGGATATTACCGTTGAAGCTTACATAAGTCGACTAGAACATCATATGTCATCTAATATATGAAGATATGTCAACATAAGTCGACTAACAACGTACAAGTCGACTTATCGTGGACCACAAGTCGACTTACACATCACAAGTCCACTTATAGAAGAGCGGAGATGCAAGTTTACGTAAAATGTTGTCACAAGTCGATTTATACAACTCGACAAGTCGATTTATGATCACAAGTCGACTTATACAACTCGACAAGTCAACTTATGGGTACAGCACACTAATTCCAACGGTCCAATTAGCCAAAAATGGAAGGGAGATTATTAAGGAACGGTCATTTCAATCTAGCAACGGCTAGAATAAGTCCCAACAGCTATATTTCTTCTTATATAAAGGGTGGATGATTGATGAAGAAGTGACACAAGTTCTAGAAGCCAAAATACTCTTATCTTGCTCCAAATTGCTCATCATTGTTCTTACTTTGTTTACATTTGTATTGAGCACTTGTTCTTAGATCTTTATCCTATTTCTTTTACAAATTGAGTGACTAGTGGTAGGTCACGTGTGAGGTAGCTTGAGCCGAAAATCAAGTGGTGTTGGTAGGATTTGTGCCGGAAGACAAATCATTTTTAAAGGTAGCTTGAGTCAGAAATCAAGCGGTATTGGTAGGATTTGTGCCGGAAGACAAATCAAGTGTAAAGGTATCTTGAGCCGGAAATCAAGCGGGATTGTAAGAGTTCACACTGAACTACAAAGTGTGTAATAAAGTGGTTTGCAAAATCCTAAGTGGGAGCTTAGGTAGAGGACGTAGGTCTTAGCACCGAACCTCTATAAAAACAGTGTTTGATCTTCTTCCCTACTCTTTGTATTTAAATTTGTTTAAATTACTATTGTGTGAATTAACTTCTGATTTTATTGTAGAAATTCTCAAAAAGATTTAAAGATCTATTCAACCCCCCTTCTAGATCGCTAACACAAAGTACTTCCCAAAACAGGAGGTTGCTGACGTTGTTTCCTTTGTCATCTGTTCAGATCTCATTTTCGATTTATTTCAATTTTATTTATGTGTAGAATTAAGATAGCTATTGAGATAGGATTTTATGAATGTTAAGGAATGTCTAAACTCACATTTAGGTTATTTTTATCTTTGATTCAATAAAAACTGATTGTTTATGTTATTTGGATTCGTTGTGATTGATTTCTACACTTGCATAATTTGGTGATAGACTGAGAGGATGAATCAAATAAAAAATAATTAAGTTGGGCTAACAAGAGTTAGTGATTTAATAAGAACGAGAAATCAATCAATTCGGTAATTGTGTGAAGAGTGATCTCATATAATTTTCCAAGAGTCTATTGAAAAACTTTAGATCTAATTAAGGGTTGGATAAATTGTAAATTGAGAAATCTCAATTTTTCATAATCTGACTAGGGTTTATAATTTAGGGTTATTAGTTATAACTCGAGAGAAAGTAATCAACTCTAGGATTGTGCGGGACCAATAATCTGACTATTCATAATTAATTAGATTAGTGTTGAAAATAAGTAAAAATTCTCCTTTCTCTTAATTGGTAGTTCCTTAGGTTGATTCTTGATATATGTTGCAATTTGTTGATTTGTTAATATTTTGTGATTAATTCTTAAATTGAGTTGTTTGATTGAATCGATTGATGGAATTGCGTTATTGTTTTAGTTAGTTAAATTTGAATTTCTGCTATTAGTTTTGGCCTTAGATTTTAGAATTAAATTAACCTTTCTCATAGGATCAACATCTTAGGTACTACACGCATGACCCATACGCATGCAAAATATCAAGGTTAAAATATTAAAACTACACATATCGAAAAATCGCAATCACTTACTCAAAACGATTGTAACTCTTCTGGGTAGTATTTTCTTTATAGAAAATTAGTGTAAGTGTTATATAAAAATGTGAGTATGATGACTTTTGCATCATGATGTTTTTCTCTTACTAATGTCAACATATTATGCAAGCATGAGCTAGTTTCACATTTTTCAAAACTAAATATAAGTTTTGTTGCTCTTTCGAGGTCATATCAAAGCAAGCCCATACTAGTGACACTTAAGAGTCATCTATTTTGATAGATTGCATATCTTTTCTAATCCTCATTTCACTCAAATAAAACAATGAATTAAGACGACCCTTTTAATTGCTCAGAATCTCCAACAAAGTTTTAAGAACAATATCACATACATATATTTTTCTTAATGTGTATCACATCAAATATTATGTCAACACCTATTATGATTTCAATAAGATAATTTTAAAAATGGAGACTTTCCTCTAAAGATTACCACTTAGTTACTTTTTTCTCCTTCCCTAACACATTATGATACATATCAATATGCTCTAACACATCAGATCTTAACAAAAAAAATAGTGATTCTCTCAACTCTTATCACGCCTCCAAGGATTATTTCCGTCCAAAAACCCTGATGATTAAGGAAACAAGTTTTTTCATTATGGTTTAAATATTAAGAGCAAGTTTCATAATGTTAATTAATGTATGCGAATTTTTCCTTTGCACTCCATCTAGATTACAATTCATATCCCAAAAAATCACTAGTTGTATATAAAAAAAATGTGCACATCTTAAATGAATGGTTATTTAAAGCATCATATATCTCCATCCAAAATTCCGTAACTCTGTCAGCTCTTTAATTAATGGCTATGTGTACATTTAAAAAATATAGTCAAATAATGAAATAAAGTTTAGAAAAACTTTGACAACTATGATATAACTCTTGTTTATATTCCTCTACCAACGTAAAGAACTTTTTTATCAAATTTTGGACCATAAATAACTCCTGCACAACTGTTTATATTATCATGCATAGACCTTCTATCAAATTCATTATTATCATCCACATTTATACTTGCATTAATTGTTTCCTTCTTGTTAAATTCCCAACTATCATATCCTGTAGCAAATTTATCAATAATTTTAAGATCATATATAATATTTCTTCTATACCAATAATGATTCTAACACTTCTTGCATGGATAAGAAATTTAATTCCAATTATCCACTTTAAGAAAAAAAGCATTTTAAGAAAATGATCAATTACACTCACATTCTCATCATTATATTTGGAAAAGTCATCAAATAATATCTTCTTTTCCTATGGATGAGTTGTTTTGATCAAAGTGACATATACAATATATATATAGTATTAATTACCAAGAAACATAATATATACAATATGTTTATATATATATATATATGTTTATATATATATATATATTTCAGTTAATGGTCAATATGCTATTGAAATAAGTTTCAATATCAATGTCAACAAATTGGAACCGTTCTTTGGAGTAATACTAGTATAAGTGATTAAACTTTTACTTTCAATAAAGAAACTATGATGATCTATATATATATAAGTGTCAAAGAAACTAAATCAATCAGATTTAAAAAATTTATAATCTCATGATGCTTTATGATGCCTAATACATAGTTGGGAAATTTTCATTATGACATAATAAGCAACTTCAATTGCTAGTGGATTATTTAAGTGCTAAAATTTAAAAGCTTATACGATTGAAAAGTAAACTTTAGTATATAGAAAGAGCAATCCAACAATTCATATAATACATAGGAAAAAATAATTAATTGAGTATTACGCTAAAGTTGTGGTTCTTTTATAAAAAATTGTCTTCTATTTAAGTATAAACCACAAATTATAAATAATAATTATTATTATTTTAGAGAATTTGCTTATAGTTAACCGTTTAAGAATGATGTATTGGAAAATCAATTGCCAAGTTTGGATGATGGATCGATCGGCATATTAAGACTATGAGAGAAAAGTTAGAAAAAAAGTTGTAAAATATTTGTCATTAGCTTAGCCTTTAACTAGAAAGTTTCATGAAATCAAAACATAACCATAAGAAAACTAAGGAAGCATTATGTTGTAGAAGTCATAAATGAGGAAAAAAAAGTGTAACATGTTTATCTAATAAATATATAATAACCATACTAAAAAGAATAACCGATAGTTGAAAACTAAATATTTCTATAATCCTAGTTGGCCAAAGCCACGATGTTTAACTTCTTATAGTATTTGCCTCTAGGTCTACATAATTTGTAGAGATAAACTACAAAAGTTCTTTGATTTTCAATGATTTAATGACATAAAACTCAAGAAAGAATGTAAACCATACATAAAGTTAAAGTTCATATTCTAAAAGTATCCATAACTCACAATGGAACATAAATAATTTTCTACTTAGCTAATTAATAGAAAACCTTTTATTTTGAATTTACATGTTGTTTAATAAATGACTAAAATGAAATAAATAATGAAGATAACAACTTAGAAAAGTATAAGGAAAAACATCTGTTTTGATGAATAATTGTGATAAAAGACAATAACTTTATTATAAATATAAACTAAAATAATCACAATGAAAAGAACAAAATCAAAGGAGTAAAGAATGATGATGAAGAGGAGAATGTCAATAGTGAAAAGGGATAACATTAGAGATTTTGTTACGAGATTGAGAATTTTAGGGTTAGGGATTGAGTAATTATTAGGAGTTTAGTTAATGTTTAATTAAATTACTTGAATTTATTTATTTATATTATATTAGAATTAACATAACATTTTAATCATTTATTTAATTTTAAATATCTTTAAAAGAAGAATGGGTCCTACTAAATAACAACGGTTGTAATTGTTGCACATATACAATTTTAATGCAACTATTCTTTATTTTGTTGCCTTTTTATTTTATAGCAATAAATTATTATTATTGTTGATTTTAATATTATTAAAGGTAATGTCTAAAAATTGTTATATTATACTAATTTTTAGCAATACATTTCAAAATTGTTATAAGTTCGTTATTGCTTAAAGCTTCCTTTGCCTTAATGAATGGTAATTATGGCCAATAAGAACCAAAGAAATCTTATATGTGTTTAAATGTTAATACATTTAATCCACTACACTTAGTGATTAATGCTTTAAAATGTTTAGGGTGCTCACTTTAGCTCATGTTTGATTTTAAGTACATTTTAGAAGTGAAAGAACTAAAGTGTCCCAAAAGCATATTCATTGAGTCATCTTCTCAATGTTCATATTCTGTTGTCTTCATGCAGAAAGAAGAGACAAATGTGAGAACTAAGCCTAGTTGGAGAGATGTCACAACCATGAGTGATGTCTCACAACTGTGACATCACTTGCACAAGCGTGAGAACACTCTCACTCCCGTGCAAGAGTGTAGACATCACGCACACCTATGAGACATAAGTCATGGTGGTGAGATGGTGCCAAGTGTCCCATTTAAACCTAGTTTTTAACTATATAAAGGAATATGAGTGACGGTTAGGGGATAAGTTAGGAGTAGTGGACATAAATGAAAACACCTACTTTCTTTGTCATTTTCTCTCGATTTTCAACATCAATAGGATTTATGGCTAATTCTTGACAGTTGATAGAGAAGATGGATGGCTAACCTTCCCGACGATAGTTAAAAGGTGAAATTGATGCCAACGATGCACAGTTAAGCTTATCTTATCTTTGTTTAATGTTAGATCTCTCTCACAGAATTGTTTACGTTATCTTTATTTAATCAATTAGGGTATTTATGTATGGATAATTATATTCTCGTTATCGTTAGATTGTTTATATTGTGAACGCATTACTAGAATTAATAATACAATCTCTAATTGTTATATTTGGATTTGTATGTGGCAACTGTTGATTTTTAATCATTAGGGATAATGTAGCCTAAGCTAAATGACCCAAGCTTGTGTGGTTGCTTCTTAGATTAGTCTATTTTTCATTTCACAATGTGACTACCCAACTGAATCTAGAGGTCGTACCCTAGGTTATTCGGTAGTTAGGTTTAATTAATGAGGATTCTTTAATTGAACATGACCTAAGGGAAAAACCACGATTAAAAGATCTTGTTGTTAATTATGATCAATTTTTCTAGAAAAGGTGTGAAAATATTATAACAATGAAAGGTGTTTAATCATGCGTAGGTTGAGATTGATCCAAGAACCAATTTTCACACACATTCATCACTTTTATCATTTTCGATTCTTTTTCTATAATTTATCTTCGCTAGTTTAATTTTTCTTTATTTTCTCAATTACATAGAAACCTAAAACCCCCTTTTTACTTCCTTTTTGTCAATTGTTTTTATTACAAAAATTAACCAAACATTTCTTATGGATACGATCCCGACTCATCATTTTTACAAGTTTTTTATGTACTAAGTTAGGTAAATTTTGCAGTGCACTCAACACATGTTGTCAAAATCAAAACTAATGAAAGGTTATAATTAACATATAGGTTATACAAGCTTAAAGGAAGTTCTTCAACTTTTTTATATTAATTCACAATAGTTAAAGTGTTGGAAAATCGGGACTGGATTCGATCCTGACTGTAGTGGATAATTGTCGTATTTTGATTTCCTAACAACCAAGATCACTTTAATTATATAAAATGATTAACGTATAAATCTTAATAAAGAAAAAAACTTAATTCATAACTTATTTTGAAGCTTGATTATATCCTTGTCGTATCCCTTGAACCATTTTCGAAATCGATTCATCTTAACCACTATAGCCGCATAAATGTCCGACCTCTAACGATATCCACTAAACAAGTTGAAAGAACTCTGTAATCTTTGCAAAAAGGGTTAAACAAGAAGTGCTAGCTCCATTAGAGCTTAAGTTTATATATAATAATTTTTGGACTTTTTTTGTAATTTAATTGAAATTAAATTCTAATTTCAATTAAACTTTAATTAGAATTAAAAATCATTCTAATTAAATGTCAATTATGTCCAAATAAGATTCGATATCTTATATTGATCCTTATTTATTAAATATCTCATATTTAATCATAAAGTTTTTCAAACTTTACAATCAAGTCTAACTTGATTAAAATATCTTTGCTCTCTTCAATTCATTCTTTATATGTGTTGGACCCCGAACTTTTCTCAGGTTTGTGAATTGTAATTTGACATTAAACGAGGACATTGAGGTGACTTGGTCATGTGTAAGGAATAGAAAATTCATGAATTTGAATGATTATGCTTAAGGTTTGATGTGAACAATGCTAGTTTGGACAAATTAAGATGATATTTTGAGGTTAGTACATGAAATGAGTGTTTTCGAGTTTAATGAAATTGATATGAGGTTTGAGTAAATTTGGTGCTGTATTATGAAATTTGTTAGAGAAAGTTAAAGTGAATGAGTTGATTGAAATGGAGTTGAAGAATATGAAATAAATAGTGAAAGAATGAGAATTTGAAGAATTGAGAAAGTTTGACTTTTGGTCATAGAGAGTTGACTTTTTAATTTAGGCAGATTTTGAGAAAACAATCTTAATAAAAATTGTAGCTTTTGTTGAGAGCTTTCTGTCGCCATAAAGTATGCTATTTTTTGATATCGGGAGTGAAAGTTATGATCGGTCAAGGTTAAGGTTATTTGACTTTGTTATTGTAAATGTTCTTAAGCGTATGATTGTATATGCTGTGCTTGGAGACAAGTTATGTACTAATGTGGTCTGAATTGAGTTCAGTGATCTACATGAAAGACATAGAAGATGATCCTAGCTTTTCAATGATGTATAATATATTATTTCTGGTTATGAAATTTGGGAGATATGAAATTTATAAGTTGGATGAAGTATAGGATGAGGCATTCCTAGGCAGAAGCCTTGATCATCAGAATTGACCAAATTAGAGGTTTCCATTGCTTTTGAGTTCTTCGTGAATTTTTTTTATTTTATTCCGATCTTTTCATTGCTATCTATAAAGTATGCTAGTTTGGACCTTGGCATGGAAAGATAGAAATTTTAGAAATTTTGTTACTGCTAGGGTGACCAACCCTCTTTCATTCTCTTGTTTCTAATTTTCCGACCGACATCTAATTAATATGATTTCTGAAGCGTTGGATTCCTAAGACAATTACCTATATCATGATGGGAAATTATGATTGTTCAGAGATTGATTGAGTCGAAGTGAGTTAGATATTTTCTGAACATAGTTCAGCATTGTGATGATATTTTGAGCTGTAGAGATCTAATTAAGTTGATTTCTATTTTTAAATAAATTAGAGATATGGAATTTCAAGTTATCTGAAGGAATTGAATTTGTTTCAATCCCCAAGAGTTTCAATTTATGAATTGAAGTATTAAAGTATAAGAATTTATAAGGGCATTTTGGGCATAATACTTAAGTCTAAGAGTTTTAAGTCTTATGAGGGAGGGTAAATTGGACTTTCCCCACTCATTAAGAGGAAAGAATAAAAGAAGAAAAAAAATAAGAAAGGAGAAGAAGAGAAGAGAAGAAGCCGTGGAAGAGAGGAGAAGAGAAGAGTATTAGGGGTTTCGATCTTTGTGATTTCCAACAGATTTGAAATCATTTCCTGGTAAGTTTGAGTTCATTCCATTGTATTGTGGTTGGATTAAACCTAAAGGTAGGTTGAATGTGTGAGAATCGGTGGTTTAGGGTTTTAAGGGAAAAATGGATAGATTTCTTTGGGTTGATGATTTTTGTTCTTGTTTTTAGTTGTAAATGGGTTAGAAATGTATTCTAAGTCTTGAATCAAGGTTTAGGTGTGTTGCATTTGTGTTTGGGGAAGGATTGAAGTGAGAAAAGCTGGAAAATTGGGGTTCGGGGTCGGTTCCCCGACCCGCACGTCGCGACGTGCTCACGAACATGTCACGGCGTGTGAGGAGAGGTACGCTGCGTGCACCAGGGTGCACGCCATGCCAAGCGTCTAAGAGATTATGTGCACGTCATGGGCGTGACATGAAGGTGCACGCCATGCTAACGTCCATGTGTGTGCGGCACAAGACGCGCAGCATCGTTCGCCCGCGAAGCGAAGCTTCGCCATGGCCTGAGCGTCTGTTCGCCTCGGTGGCGTGGGCCTCGTCATGGCGAACCCCTGCTTCCAAAGGCGATGAATTTTATTATTTTGGTTATATCTTGGGCTGTAGATGTACAAATGAAGTGATTTTTGATTTGTTGTGAACTAGAGGCATAGAGCTACATGTTTTGTGGAGAAATGAAATTGAAATTCAGTCTCTAAGAATCTTAAATTTTGGCGGAAGTTGGGTATAGATTATTAATTCAGAAAAGAATAGTCCCAACAAGTTTGGAGTATAACTTTCAAATTTCTGAAACAAATTGAATGATTCTGGAGTCTTTAGAAACTTAAGACAATGGGGAAGAATTTAAGTTTTCTTGGAATTAAATTGTATTCCTATTGAATGGGATTTTTACATTTTGATAAAAGGAATCAAGGAAGGCAAGAGGATCACGAGGAGAGGCATATTTTAAGCATGTATCGAGCAAAGATTTGGTGGGTTTCATGTTTATAATTTAGTAATGAGCCACTAAAGTTTTCTCCCAAATCAAAACGATTTCAATTATTTCATAAATATCGTTTTGTATCTATTGAATGATTTGCAAAATTGCTACATATTTCAGCATATGAACTTTACTGATGAATTTCAAAAGAAAGATTGGAATGCATTGAAATGTTTTATGTTATGCCTTGAAAATTTTATGGCATTTTGTATATTCGGAAAAGAAAGAAAAAAGCATGGAAAGTATGAACGCTTTGATAAAATGCTTTGAGCATGAAATGAATGATTATGTGCTTTGTTTGGGCGAGAGAGAAATGTTTCGTTAGTCACGTGCACGTCGACGTATAGCCTTCTCCTGACTGCCTGCTTGAGGCCACGAGATCCTTGAGAAATCGGACTAGTTTTGCTCACGGTATAAACTTCGGTTTTCTACTAACGATATAGCGTCATCGGGATTGAGTTCTAAGAACGTACCTCCAGCAATTGTATCTAATTGACTTGCCGTAGCGAGAGTCAACCCATGATATAAATGAGAGACCAGAGATGATGGAGGAATCCCGTGATGTGGGCACTTCCTTTGGAGTTCTTTGAATCGTTCAAAAGCTTCAGCTAATGACTCCATCTCGGATTGTTTGAAGTTGATAATCTCCATTTTGAGCTTGTGAGTCTTTGCTGGTGAGAAGTACTTTCTCATGAATTTGTCCTTTAATTCGCCCCACGTCGTCAGCGAACCCTTTGGGTTTGCATCCCACATCCATTCTTTGGCTGCACCTGCAAGAGAAAATGGAAAAAGCCTTAGTCGCATTTGCTCATTTGACACATTTGCTACTTGATAGCTATCGGCAATTTCAAGAAAATTTTTGAGGTGCGTGATGGGACAATCGGATGCCACTCCAGTGAAAGGTTTGTCCCTCAAGTAATTCATGACCGCTCCGTCGATTTTGAAAGTTTGAGTGGCTGGAATCCGAGTGTGAGCTATACTCGTTCTCTCATCAAAAGTAGGTGTATGGAAATCTCAGCAACTTCGTGCTCGTTCCAATTCTCTTTGCTCGGCTTCCATCTCCTCTCGAACTTGTCTCCGTATTTCTTCATTTCGGAGTCGTTCGGCCATTTGTTCGGGTGTCTCGTTATTATTTGCCATGTCGGCTGCCGCTGCTCTTTGTTCTCGAACTCTTCTCCGATTCGCTTTACACGTTCTCTCTATTTCAGGATCACGTATAGGTTGGATCGGTTTAGAGCGGGTGAGCATGCAGATCACCTAGCCAATAAAAACAAAATGAGACACGTAAGTAAACTTAAATCAAAAATCAAAACAAGTATCAATATTAAAACTAAAATTGGTCCCCGGCAACGGCGCCAAAAACTTGTCGGTCGATAAACGCAAGTGCACGTTTCTATCGTCAAGTAGTAAAAATATCGATCCACAGAGACCAAATTAGTTAAAAAGTAATACTCAGATTAATTTCTAATTTAAGCTAATAACATAAAATTAAAGAAAAGATTGATTGATTGTGGGTTGAAAAATAAAATAAAACGAAATTAAAGCAAAATAAAATATAAGAAATATCAATGGAATAAAAATCTAGAATTTAACTTCCCTTAATTTTACCTCGGTGTCAAAATTTTCTACGTTTAATTCATATACCGGTTTGATAACCTAAAATTCAGAATTAATTACTAAGCCCTCCGGATCATTAGTAATCCTAATCATCGAACCAATTTCCTATATTTCTATGGTAAATTGTTGATAATTCAATGATTGCTTTAATGACTCAATCTTAATATGGTTCCTTAGGGCGAATAGGTATCTCTCGATCCTAGACACAAATCACTACGAATGTGATCCTAAGTTATTGCAATTTTCTTCCAAATCTATTGCTCCCTGTTACGTTACACAAAGATTAAGAAAATCAATTTCATAGGTGATCAAATTATGAAAAGCATTAAGAATAAATTGCAATAATCAAACCTTTAAGTAAAAACCGGCATAAGAAATTAAACGGAGAAAATACCAATTAACCGAGATTACATCAAGGGTTCCGTTAAATTCCTAGAATGAAAGGATTAGTTGAGCATAATGACAGAAGCAACAATAAAAATAATAAAAACAAACGTTATGATTAAAAATAAATAGAAGAAATGAAGAACAAATGATGACGAGTCCTCCACTCTCTTGCTTCACGTTAAATTTGCTTGTCCTCCTTGGTATATTCACCAACGTTGTTAGCCAATTCCCGGAGAGTCACGTTGAAAGCCAATCGAATAAGTGTTTGAATTGTCTAATAATTCAAGTGGTGAGTGGTCCCATTTGAGTGAGTGGAGAATTCTTTTCCAATGAAGAGTAGTCTTCCACCAACGTTCATCCTCTCCCTCAAAAGCTGAATGAATCCTTTTATATAATGGACCCCTCCTGCTTTTTAATGTGTCACGTCCTCTCTTTGATACAGCTGGATTTTTTAATCAAAAAGTCTTGGTGGCTCCTATTGCTTTTTGCGTGAATCCAGTAGAGTATCCTCTCTTAAATTTCCAATCAGCTCACCTTTTGATTCTCAAGCTGCCAACGTCCCCTCAAGTTTTATTTCTTTGGTCTTTGCATCATGGTCCACCATTATTATTGCTTCCTTTTTATTCTTCCATGTTCTCTTCACCAACCGCAAGCTGCGTTAATTTCCTTTGGCCTCCAACAAATTGCTGAGATCACGTTTTCTCCTCTAACTCGCTTGCGTGATTTAATTTTCATCGCCGCCTCAATATCCACGCCGCTTTGTATTTTCTTGATTTTATTTCTGTCTCTCCCTAGATTTTCTCCTGCTGGTGCTTTTCCTTTGTCTTCATTTATTTTGGAGCTATCTTCCCACGCGTATATTTCCCAAATAATTTTTGTTCACGCTCACGACTCACTCTTGATTTTGTTGCCTTAGATATAGCGCCAACTATCCTCCGTGATACTCTCCACTAACTCTTACGTGATTTTTCCAGCATACCTGCTCAAAATCCATGCTTGATTTTTGCGCCGCAACTCTCTCCATCTCGCTAAACGCCGCCCATGCATGCCTCCTCCGTGATTTTCGTTGATTTTGTAGCCTGTTTATTTATTTCTCCTTGTAGCGCCTCCCTGTCCACTCTTTTCTCTTATTTTTGGTTTTCATTTGTCCTTTCTCTAATTCATGCGTGATCCACTTTTCTTGTCCTCCTTTGTGTGATTTTCTTTGTATCTCATGCTGATTCTTAATTTTATTAGTCTGCTTTGCCACTGCGTGAATTGTTGACCAGCTATATGTGCTTGCATGGTTGTTGTGCCTTGCTTGATTTACTCAGATTCTGCTCCTACTTGATTTTCCTAAAGCTCTCCTTGTTGCTTCTTCACATACACGTTGTCTCGCTCTTTTTAATCTTAATGCCTTAAGCTCCTCCTATGCTTGATTAACCATCACTTTTTGACCGATGGATGCCCTTTATTGTGTTTGTCCGTAGCTAATTTATTCCTTCCTCCAGCTGTCCATTTCATTTCTTGCCTCCACTGTTACATTTTCAGGTTCCTTTGTCACATACAAGACCCTTAAGTCCACGTTCCATTTCACTTGGTCTTGATTGACATGACAACGTGGGATAAAATTGAATTGCATGAGAGTGCAGCATAGCTGTTGATTTAATTTGACGAACCCTCCTTTGTGTGTTGCCTCTTGCTCCAGCGTCTCTTCATCCTCAAGTAACAAACGACGCCGCTTGCTCTTCCTTTAGCACGATCACGCCTTTTAATTGTCTTGCTCCTTCCTCTGTGACAAAATTTTGGACATTTCCTTAAATTAATTTTGTTGCGGGCTTTTTTAATTAAAATCAAGTATATTTCCTACAAATTAAATAAGACTCATTAAAAATGCAGATTAAGAAAAACGAAATAATTTAGTAGGAAAAATATGTATAAGACCCAATATTTAATTCAGAAATTAAGGAAAAATGCCATTAATTTTAATAAAAAAAATGCATCCAACAAATGCCCCCACACTTAGCCTTTGACCGTCCTCGGGCAAATTGTCAAATTAAGCTCATTGACCCAAAATATTAACTCAATTCCCATATTTTTCAAGACTATATAATCATAAACAAAGATGAATGACGTTCAAAAAAATCATAGCAAGAAATTAACATTCCAAGCTTCTACTCATGATCAATTATCATTCAATATCTTCAAAAACTGAGTAATCTAACGGTAGACTCGGAAAATGTGTTTAATCAAAATATATCTACGGGTACACTCAATACCATTCATGAACATGACAATCCACAACTTTGCATATCATTTCATTTCTCCACCACTAATGTTCACATGCAAAATCATGAATCAAAGGACTTTTCAAGGTTGTAATGTGGGCAAGGGTAAGGTGAAATATATTTAGGTCAAGTAGCATGAAAGTCATCAAAGCTAGTGAAACAAAAGTAACATCATCAAAAACTGGGTACCGTCAGCTATGACAAATGCAACAATTAAATTTCACACCCCATTCAGCTCTCACACACAAACCACATGAAGCTCATACCAATCCGAAAGAATCATTTGTACAGTTTTCCCAATCAAATCACAAGAGTGAATCTTTCAAGCAAAACTCTACCTCATTCTCAACATACTCAAATAACTCAATCATCACAACTCTAGGAAGATGCATGAATCATAAACAACTTTTTCGACACATATGCTGTTCTTCCTTGATACAGTTATTTTAAACTTTTTTTTTTCAGTTTTTCATTTCTTTTCATTTTAGTTTTTTTTTTGAATTTCTCTTTTCTTTCTTTTTTTTTTCTTTTTGAATTACTCTCTTTTTTTAATAATAAACTACATCAACGTGGGAATTTCAAAGATAAGACATTAACTAACAATCCAAGATTATAACCAACCCTCATATATGTACACCCCCACACTTAGAATTTTGCATATCCACAAACTCAACAATCACAAATGTTCCACTAGCTTTATGACTTGGGTAGGACATTTGGTAAAGTTTAAAAGCATAAAATGTGGTTTATACAAAAAGAAAGGCTAAAACTCAAAGGGGTTATCAAAAGAAAAATCATGTCAATAGGGTAGGTCATTTGGCCAATGTAGCTTATGAAAAACAAAGAATGCCTAATCATATCCATGTTAATGCGTGTGATAAAATGTGGTCTTGAATAGAAATTCAATGCAAAATCAGGATGTACATGTCATGAAGGTCACACATTATCAAAAGCAATGAGACCGATATGAATGTGTCACCAAATAAGGCTCAAAATCTCACCGGCTTTGTCACCATTAGTCACTACTCTTCCAAAGATAATGCATATTGACCAACCACAAGAGCAAAAGTACATGTTAAAATTGCTATGAAATTCTCCAGTCAATCCACACTCTAATCATGATTATAAAATCCCAGAAATAATAAAAAATGAGAAAAATGTTCGTCTCATTTTGACAATCGCGTGAGGAGTCACAGAAACTATGATTAAGCCCCTTTTAATTGATGCTCACCCCCCCAAACTCAGATAGGACATTGTCCTCAATGTCAAGGTATGCAAGCACAAATTGAAGTAGGTAAGTAAACATGGATATGCATAGTGAAGGACAAACAAAATGTTGGCAATAATGCAGGCAATTTAAGAATTACTACAGATCATATGCAAACACAAACAGCCGCAAAATTCTATAACATGTGAAGTAATGAGTAAGAGGCACAAAAAATCATCCCTGAAATGAGCGTGGACCATTTTCTTCAAAAATGTAGTTTCTTCCCATCAAAATTTGCTCGCAAGGTCCAATTTCCTGCAAAGAAAACAAAGAGAACATGAATTTCGGGCAAATAAAATAAAATAAAATAAAAACATTAAAGGTTTGAAACTTGGGTTGCCTCCCAAGAAGCGCTTTTCTTTAACGTCTTTGGCTAGACGTTTTGGCTTCTTCAGGCCTCAATGAGCTGAATGGTTGCCGTCTCCCTATCGACTTCACCTCCTAGATATAGCTTTAAGCGTTGTCCATTCACCTTAAATGACTGCGTAGAATTAAGAGGTGAAATTTCAATGGCTCCGTGGGTGAAAACTTCCAATACGCGAAACGGCTCGGACCATCGAGACTTCAATTTTCCCGGAAAGAGATTGAGTCTAGAGTTGTAGAGCAACACGAGTTGGCCCGGTTCAAAATGTTTCTCCCGTAAGTGCCGGTCGTGCCATTTCTTCGTCTTTTCCTTGTAAATTTGTGCATTCTCATACGCATTAAGACGAAATTCTTCAATTTGCTCTAGTTGAAGAAGACGTTGTTCACCAGCTAGAGTTGGGTCGAGATTCAACTGCTTTGTGGCCCAAAATGCTTTATGTTCCAGCTCTACCGGGAGATGGCAAGCCTTTCCGAATACTAATTGATAAGGCGAACACCCTATCGGAGTTTTGTATGCCGTTCGGAAAGCCCATAAGCTATCATCTAACTTAATTGACCATGTTTTTGGTGAGGCATCAACGGTTTTCTCGAGAATTTGCTTCAATTGCCTATTTAAAACCTCGGCTTGGCCATTTGCTTGTGGATGATAAGCGAGTGCCACTTTGTGTCGGACTCCGTACTTGGCAATGAGATTGGCAAATTGTTTGTTGCAAAAGTGTGTCCCTCGATCACTGATGTTGGCTCTCGGAGTTCCGAACCTTGTGAAAATATTTTTCTTGAGAAATCTTGTAGCAACACCTGCATCATTAGTCGGAGAAGCAATTGCTTCTACCCACTTTGAAACATAGTCAACTGCCACAAGAATATAAAGATTTCTATTTGAAGCTGGAAAAGGACCCATAAAATCAATTCCCCAAACATCAAATAATTCAACTTCAAGAACATTAGTCAAAGGTAACTCATCTTTCTTAGTGATCTTGCCGACTCGTTGGCATGCATCACAACTTCTTACATAGTTATGAGCATCTGCAAAAAGTGTTGGCCAGAAGAATCCGGATTGGAGAATTTTGACTGCTGTCCGCTCACCGTTGAAGTGACCACCGTATGGAGAAGAATGACAATGATAAAGAATGTTCTGTTGTTCCTCGAAGGAACGATCTTCTCAATACGCTATCCTTACCCAACTTGTAGAGATATGGTTCATCCCAAAATATGCTCTAACATCGCATGAATTTTTCTTTTGTTGATATGTAAAATCAGGAGGTAATTGTTTACATACCAAATAATTAATGAAATCAGCATACCAAGGGATTTGTTTGTCATTTACCATGAAGAGTCTTTCATCAGGAAAAGACTCGTTGATTTGCACGGCTTTTGGTGAAGAGCTTTCCGCGTTCTCCATTCTGGATAAGTGATCGGCCACTTGATTCTCGGTTCCCTTCCTATCTACTATCTCTAGGTCGAACTCTTGGAGGAGTAAGACCCATCGAATAAGTCTCGGTTTAGCATCCTTCTTTTCAATCAAGTATTTGATGGCTGAATGATCTGTAAAAACTTTCACTTTCGTGCCAACAAGGTAAGATCGAAATTTCTCAAATGCATAAACAACAGCTAGTAACTCTTTTTCAGTTGTGGTATAATTCAATTGAGCATCATTAAGAGTTTTACTAGCATAGTAGATAGAGTGAAAACCTTGTTGTACCGTTGTCCTAAAACGACACCCACCGTGATAATCGCTTGCATCACACATGAGTTCGAAAGGCGGCTCCATCATCGGTGCAACAATAATTGGTGAAGACACCAACTTCTCCTTTAGTACCGAAAAGCAAGCATGCAATTTTATCAAATTTAAATGGAACATCCTTTTCAAGCAAATTGCACAAGGGTTTTGAGATTTTAGAAAAGTCCTTTATGAAACGCCTATAAAACCCTAAGATGTCCGAGGAAGCTTCGGATTCCCTTGACTGAGGTGGGTGGTGGTAGCTTCTCAATTGTCTCGATTTTTGCTCGGTCTACCTCCAGCCCTTTACTAGAAACCTTGTGTCCAAGAACAATACCTTCTTGTACCATGAAATGACATTTCTCCCAATTGAGCACAAGATTGGTCTCTTCACATCTTTCTAGAACTTTGGTTAAATTTTCTAAGCACATATCGAATGAATCTCCATGGACTGAAAAATCATCCATAAACACTTCTAACCCATTCTCTACCATGTCTGAAAAGATGGCCATCATACATCTTTGAAATGTGGCTGGTGCATTACATAGTCCAAATGGCATTCGTCGGAACGCGAAAGTGCCATAAGGGCATGTAAATGTGGTTTTCTCTTGATCTTCCACCGCAATTGGAACTTGGTTATAACCTGCATAGCCATCCAAAAAGTAATAATATACCTTACCAGCCAATCGATCAAGCATTTGATCAATGAAGGGTAGTGGAAAGTGATCCTTCTTTGTTGCTTTGTTCAGCTTTCGGTAGTCCATGCAAATCCTCCATCCGGTAATGGTTCTCGTTGGAATGAGTTCGTTCTTCTCATTTGTCACCACCGTCATTCCTCCCTTCTTGGGTACACATTGCACCGGACTGACCCAAGAACTATCCGATATAGGATAAATAATACCGGCATCAAGCCACTTCACGATTTCCTTCTTTACCACTTCCTTCATGTTCGGGTTCAATCGCCTTTGTGGTTGCACACTAGGCTTGAACTCTTCTTCTAGTATAATCTTGTGTTGACAGAAAAGTGGGCTTATTCCCTTGATATCGGCTATGGTCCAACCGATTGCTCTTTTGTGTCCTTTCAAAACACGAAGTAGCTTCTCTTCCTGCACATTAGTTAGTTCTGTGGAAACAATAACAGGCAGGGTGGAGTTCTCACCTAAGTAAGCATACTTCAAGTGATGAGGAAGTTGCTTAAGTTCTAACTCCGGAGGTACTTCGATTGAAGGTTTTGCTACTTCATCCTTGGAATTGCTCAATGGCTCTATAACTTGTCTCAGATGGTCTTAGAGATGATCCCGCATCTAACAAGTTAATGTATTCGAGAATTTCTTCTTCATCAAACTCATTAAGTGTTGTTAAAGCAATTGTCAAAGGATCATCGATTAGAGCATTCATTGTTGAGTCATTTAAAATTGCCTCGTTGAAGAAATTGCATAACATTTTCATTTGGAAATTTCATAGAAGAAAAAATGCTAAAGGTTACCTCTTCTCCATTTACTCTTATGGTAAGTTCTCCCTTTTCAACATCAATGAGAACTCTACCTGTGGCTAGGAACGGTCGTCCCAAAATGATAGGTACCTCTACATCTTCTTCAATGTCACAGACTATAAAATCTGCTGGAAAAATGAACTTATCCACCTTGACTAGCACATCTTCAAGAATTCCCCATGGATGGATAATGGAACGATCGGCCAATTGTAATCTTACCGAAGTTGGTTTAATTACATCTCCCATGCCTAATTTCCTGAAAACAGAGATGGGCATTAAATTAATAGAAGCACCAAGATCACAAAGAGCCTTACCGAAAATTTGTGTGCTAATTACACATGGAATTGTAAAACTTCCAGGATCCTTGAGTTTTGGTGGGAGCTTCTTTTGTAGTATCGCACTACATTCTTCCGTCAAGGCCACCGTTTCATGATCTCCCAGCCTTCTTTTTTTTGATAGAACATCCTTCATAAACTTGGCATAGCTTGGCATATTTTCTAAAGCTTCAGCAAAGGGAATGTTAATTGTTAGTTTCTTAAAAACATCCATAAATTTTTCAAACCCTTTTTCATGCTTTTGCTTTGCTAGCCTTTGAGGAAATGGTGGTGGAGGATATGGTCTTTCCCTCGATTGTTTTTCTTCCTTCTCTTTTTCCATGGATCTATCAACATCAACAACAGCATCATCTCGCAAAATTTTAGAATTTTCAGAATTTATGCATACCTCTTTCCCTTTAGGAGTTGGTGTTGTATCCACCTCTTTTCCATTCCTAAGAACAATGGCATGAAGTTGTTCCTTCCGAGGATTCACGGTGTCACTTGGCAATGTTCCTTGAGGACGACTTTTTAAAGCTTCAATCACTTGTCCCATTTGAGTTTGCAAGTTCCGTGTTGATTCTTCAAGTTTAACCATTCTCTGACCACTTTGCTCCATAAACTTCCCCAATATACTCTCTAATGATGCTTGGTTGGATGTATTTGGAGGTTGTCCTTGTGGTTGGTTTTAATATTGCCAATTTTGTTGTTGTGATTGTTGGAATCCCGGTGGGTAATTTTGCCTTGGAGGGTAATTTCTTGCTCCCTAATTGTAGATGTTTGCATTTTGATTATACGGAGCTCTTTGATTTCCGAAATAATTTACCTTCTCGGTCGGTGGCTCGACGTTTGGACACTGTTCATAATGATGGCTTTCACCACAATAATCACAAGTAAATGCAACGGCTTTTACCTGTTGTGTTATAGGTTTAAGTTTCTCCAAAACAGTATCTGTGATTTTCTTGCACATATTCGAGATCTTGGCATCCATCAATTCTGAGGGATTGATTTCATACGTACTTGGGGCTTTCCGCGTAAGTTGAGATCCTCCTCTTTCATGAGCTCTACAGTTGTTAGCAGTAACCTTTTCTACTAACGATATAGCGTCATCGGGATTGAGTTCTAAGAACGTACCTCCAGCAATTGTATCTAATTGACTTGCCGTAGCGAGAGTCAACCCATGATATAAATGAGAGACCAGAGATGATGGAGGAATCCCGTGATGTAGGCACTTCCTTTGGAGTTCTTTGAATCGTTCAAAAGCTTCAGCTAATGACTCCATCTTGGATTGTTTGAAGTTGATAATCTCCATTTTGAGCTTGTGAGTCTTTGCTGGTGAGAAGTACTTTCTCATGAATTTGTCCTTTAATTCGCCCCCGTCGTCGGTGAACAACCCTTTGGGTTTGCATCCCACATCCATTCTTTGGCTGCACCTGCAAGAGAAAATGGAAAAAGCCTTAGTCGCATTTGCTCATTTGACACATTTGCTACTTGATAGCTATCGGCAATTTCAAGAAAATTTTGAGGTGCGTGATGGGACAATCGGATGCCACTCCAAAGTGAAAGGTTTGTCCTCAAGTAATTCATGACCGCTCGTCGATTTTGAAAGTTTGAGTGGCTGGAACCGAGTGTGAGCTATACTCGTTCTCTCATCAAAAGTAGGTGTATGGAAATCTAAGCAACTTCGTGCTCGCTCCAATTCTCTTTGCTCGGCTTCCATCTCCTCTCGAACTTGTCTCCGTATTTCTTCATTTCGAGTCGTTCGCCATTTGTTCGGTGTCTCATTATTATTTGCCATGTCATTGCCGCTGCTCTTTGTTCTCGAACTCTTCTCCGATTCGCTTTACGCTCTCTCTATTTCGTGATCACGTATAGGTTGGATCGGTTTAGGCGGGTGAGCATGCAGATCACCTAGCCAATAAAAACAAAATGAGACACGTAAGTAAACTTAAATCAAAAATCAAAACAAGTATCAATATTAAAACTAAAATTGGTCCCTAAGAGCGGCGCCAAAAACTTGTCGGTCGATAAGCGCAAGTGCACGTTTCTATCGTCAAGTAGTAAAAATATCGATCCCACAGAGACCAAATTAGTTAAAAAGTAATACTCAGATTAATTTCTAATTTAAGCTAATAACATAAAAATTAAAGAAAAGATTGATTGATGTGGGTTGAAAAATAAAATAAAACGAGAATTAAAGCAAAATAAAAATATAAGAAATATCAATGGAATAAAAATCTAGAATTTAACTTCCCTTAATTTTACCTCGGTGTCAAAATTTTCTACGTTTAATTCATATACCGGTTTGATAACCTAAAATTCAGAATTAATTACTAAGCCCTCCGGATCATTAGTAATCCTAATCATCGAACCAATTTCCTATATTTCTATGGTAAATTGTTGATAATTCAATGATTGCTTTAATGACTCAATCTTAATATGGTTCCTTAGGCGAATAGGTATCTCTCGATCCTAGACACAAATCACTACTGAATGTGATCCTAAGTTATTGCAATTTTCTTCCAAATCTATTGCTCCTCGTTACGCTTACAAAGATTAAGAAAATCAATTTCATAGGTGATCAAATTATGAAAAGCATTAAGAATAAATTGCAATAATCAAACCTTTAAGTAAAACGGCATAAGAAATTAAACGGAGAAAATACCAATTAACCGAGATTACATCAAGGTTAGTTAAATTCCTAGAATGAAAGGATTAGTTAAGATAATGACGAAGCAACAATAAAATAATAAAACAAGCATTATGATTAAAAATAAATAGAAGAAATGAAGAACAAATGATGACGAGTCCTCCGGCTCTCTTGCTTCACGTTAAATTTGCTTGTCCTCCTTGGTATATTCACCAACGTTGTTAGCCAATTCCCTGAGAGTCACGTTGAAAGCCAATCGAATAAGTGTTTGAATTGTCTAATAATTCAAGTGGAGAGTGGTCCCATTTGAGAGTGAGTGGAGAATTCTTTTCCAATGAAGAGTAGTCTTCCACCAACGCTCATCCTCTCCTCAAAAGCTGAATGAATCCTTTTATATAATGGACCCTCCCGCTTTTTAATGTGTCACGTCCTCTCTTTGATCAGCTGGATTTTTTAATCAAAAGTCTTGGTAGCTCCTATTGCTTTTTGCGTGAATCCGTAGAGTATCCTCTTAAATTTCCAATCAGCTCACCTTTTGATTCTCGTCGCCAACGCCCCTCAAGTTTTATTTCTTTGGTCTTTGCATCATGGTCCACCATTATTATTGCTTCCTTTTTATTCTTCCATGTTCTTCTTCACCAACTGCAATGCGTTAATTTCCTTTGACCTCCAACAAATGCACATCACGTTTTCTCCTCTAACTGCTTGCGTGATTTAATTTTCATCGCCGCCCAATATCCACTTTGCTTTGTATTTTCTTGATTTTATTTCGTCTCTCCTAGATTTTCTCCTGCTGGTGCTTTTCCTTTGTCTTCATTTATTTTGGAGCTATCTTCCCACGCCAGATATTTCCCAAATAATTTTTGTTCACTTGTTGACTCACTCTTGATTTTGTTGCCTTAGATATAGCGCCAACTATCCTCCGTGATACTCTCCACCAACTCTTACGTGATTTTTCCAGTACATACTGCTCAAAATCCATGCTTGATTTTTTGGTGCATGACTCTCTCCATCTGCGCTAGCTAAACGCCGCCCATGCATGCCTCCTCCGTGATTTTCGTTGATTTTGTAGCCTGTTTATTTATTTCTCCTTGTAGCGCCGCCTCGTCCACTCTTTTCTCTTATTTTTGGTTTTCATTTTGTCCTTTCTCTAATTCATGCGTGATCCACTTTTCTTGTCCTCCTTTATGTGATTTTTTTGTATCTCATGCTGATTCTTAATTTTATTAGTCTGCCGCCACTGCGTGAATTGTTGACCAGCTATATGTGCTTGCATGGTTGTTGTGCCTTGCTTGATTTACTCAGATTCTGCTCTACTAGATTTTCCTAAAGCTCTCCATTGTTGCTTCTTCACATGCACGTTGTCTCGCTCTTTTTAATCTTAATGCCTTAAGCTCCTCCTATGCTTGATTAACCATCACTTTTGACCGGTGGATGCCCTTTATTGTGTTTGTCCGTAGCTAATTTATTCCTTCCTCCAGCTGTCCATTTCATTTCTTGCCTCCACTCGTTACATTTTCAGGTTCCTTTGTCACATACAAGACCCTTAAGTCCACGTTCCAGCCCACTTGGTCTTGATTGACATGACAACGTGGGATAAAATTGAATTGCATGAGAGTCTGCATAAGCTGTTGATTTAATTTGTGAACCCTCCTTTGTGTGTTGCCTCTTACTCCGGCGTCTTCTTGGTCCTCAAGTAACAAACAACGCCGCTTGCTCTTCCTTTAGCACGATCACGCCTTTTAATTGTCTTGCTCCTTCCTCTGTGACAAAATTTTGGACATTTCCTTAAATTAATTTTGTTGCGGGCTTTTTAATTAAAATCAAGTATATTTCCTACAAATTAAATAAGACTCATTAAAATGCAGATTAAGAAAACGAAATAATTTAGTAGGAAAAATATGTATAAGACCCAATATTTAATTCAGAAATTAAGGAAAATGCCATTAATTTTAATAAAAAATGCATCCAACAAATGCCCCACACTTAGCCTTTGACCGTCCTCGGGCAAATTGTCAAATTAAGCTCATTGACCCAAAATATTAACTCAATTCCATATTTTCAAGACTATATAATCATAAACAAAGATGAATGACGCTCAAAAAATCATAGCAAGAAATTAACATTCCAAGCTTCACTCATGATCAATTATCATTCAATATCTTCAAAACCGAGTAATCTAACTAGAGACTCGGAAAATGTGTTTAATCAAAATATATCTACGGTACACTCAATATCATTCATGAACATGACAATCCACAACTTTGCATATCATTTCATTTCTCCACCACTAATGTTCACATGCAAAATCATGAATCATGGGACTTTTCAAGGTTGTAATGTGGGCAAGGGTAAGGTGAAATATATTTAGGTCAAGTAGCATGAAAGTCATCAAAGCTAGTGAAACAAAAGTAACATCATCAAAAGCTGGTACCGTCGGCTATGACAAATGCAACAATTAAATTTCACACCCCATTCAGCTCTCACACACAAACCACATGAAGCTCATACCAATCCGAAAGAATCATTTGTACAGTTTTCCCAATCAAATCACAAGAGTGAATCTTTCAAGCAAAACTCTACCTCATTCTCAACATACTCAAATAACTCAATCATCACAACTCTAGGAAGATGCATGAATCATAAACAACTTTTTAAACACATATGTTGTTCTTCCTTGATACGCTTATTTTAAACTTTTTTTCAGTTTTTCATTTCTTTTCATTTTAGTTTTTTTTTTGAATTTCTCTTTTCTTTCTTTTTTTTTTCCTTTTGAATTACTCTCTTTTTTTTTAATAATAAACTACATCAACGTGGGAATTTCAAAGATAAGACATTAACTAACAATCCAAGATTATAACCAACCCTCATATATGTACACCCCCACACTTAGAATTTTGCATATCCTGAACTCAACAATCACAAATGTTCCACTAGCTTTATGACTTGGGTAGGACATTTGGTAAAGTTTAAAAGCATAAAATGTGGTTTATACAAAAAGAAAGGCTAAAACTCAAAGGGGTTATCAAAAGAAAAATCATGTCAATAGGGTAGGTCATTTGGCCAATGTAGCTTATGAAAAACAAAGAATGCCTAATCATATCCATGTTAATGCGTGTGATAAAATGTGGTCTTGAATAGAAATTCAATGCAAAATCAGGATGTACATGTCATGAAGGTCACACATTATCAAAAAGCAATGAGACTGATATGAATGTGTCAGTCAAATAAGGCTCAAAATCTCACTGGCTTTGTCTACCATTAGTCACTACTCTTCCAAAGATAATGCATATTGACCAACCACAAGAGCAAAAGTACATGTTAAAATTGCTATGAAATTCTCCAGTCAATCCACACTCTAATCACGATTATAAAATCCCAGAAATAATAAAAAATGAGAAAAATGTTCGTCTCATTTTGACAATCGCGTGAGGAGTCACAGAAACTATGATTAAGCCCCTTTTAATTGATGCTCACCCCTCCAAACTCAGATAGGACATTGTCCTCAATGTCAAGGTATGCAAGCACAAATTGAAGTAGGTAAGTAAACATGGATATGCATAGTGAAGGACAAACAAAATGTTGGCAATAATGCAGGCAATTTAAGAATTACTGCAGATCATATGCAAACACAAACAGCCGCAAAATTCTATAACATGTGAAGTAATGAGTAAGAGGCACAAAAAATCATCCCTGAAATGAGCGTGGACCATTTTCTTCAAAAATGTAGTTTCTTCCCATCAAAATTTGCTCGCAAGGTCCAATTTCCTGCAAAGAAAACAAAGAGAACATGAATTTCGGGCAAATAAAATAAAATAAAATAAAAACATTAAAGGTTTGAAACTTGGGTTGCCTCCCAAGAAGCGCTTTTCTTTAACGTCTTTGGCTAGACGTTTTGGCTTCTTCAGGCCTCAATGAGCTGAATGGTTGCCGTCTCCCTATCGACTTCACCTCCTAGATATAGCTTTAAGCGTTGTCCATTCACCTTAAATGACTGCGTAGAATTAAGAGGTGAAATTTCAATGGCTCCGTGGGTGAAAACTTCCAATACGCGAAACGGCCCGGACCATCAAGACTTTAATTTTCCCAGAAAGAGATTGAGTCTAGAGTTGTAGAGCAACACGAGTTGGCCCGGTTCAAAATGTTTCTCCCGTAAGTGCCGGTCGTGCCATTTCTTCGTCTTTTCCTTGTAAATTTGTGCATTCTCATACGCATTAAGACGAAATTCTTCAATTTGCTCTAGTTGAAGAAGACGTTGTTCACCAGCTAGAGTTGGGTCGAGATTCAACTGCTTTGTGGCCCAAAATGCTTTATGTTCCAGCTCTACCGGGAGATGGCAAGCCTTTCCGAATACTAATTGATAAGGCGAACACCCTATCGGAGTTTTGTATGCCGTTCGGAAAGCCCATAAGCTATCATCTAACTTAATTGACCATGTTTTTGGTGAGGCATCAACGGTTTTCTCGAGAATTTGCTTCAATTGCCTATTTGAAACCTCGGCTTGGCCATTTGCTTGTGGATGATAAGCGAGTGCCACTTTGTGTCGGACTCCGTACTTGGCAATGAGATTGGCAAATTGTTTGTTGCAAAAGTGTGTCCCTCGATCACTGATGATGGCTCTCGGAGTTCCGAACCTTGTGAAAATATTTTTCTTGAGAAATCTTGTAGCAACACCTGCATCATTAGTCGGAGAAGCAATTGCTTCTACCCACTTTGAAACATAGTCAACTGCCACAAGAATATAAAGATTTCTATTTGAAGCTGGAAAAGGACCCATAAAATCAATTCCCCAAACATCAAATAATTCAACTTCAAGGACATTAGTCAAAGGTAACTCATCTTTCTTAGTGATCTTGCCGACTCGTTGGCATGCATCACAACTTCTTACATAGTTATGAGCATCTGCAAAAAGTGTTGGCCAGAAGAATCCGGATTGGAGAATTTTGACTGCTGTCCGCTCACCGTTGAAGTGACCACCGTATGGAGAAGAATGACAATGATAAAGAATGTTCTGTTGTTCCTCGAAAGGAACGCATCTTCTCAATACGTTATCCTTACCCAACTTGTAGAGATATGGTTCATCCCAAAAATATGCTCTAACATCGTGCATGAATTTTTTCTTTTGTTGATATGTAAAATCAGGAGGTAATTGTTTACATACCAAATAATTAATGAAATCAGCATACCAAGGATTTGTTTGTCATTTACCATGAAGAGTCTTTCATCGTGAAAAGACTCGTTGATTTGCACGACTTTTGGTGAAGAGCTTTCGCGTTCTCCATTACGGATAAGTGATCGCCACTTGATTCTCGGTTCCCTTCCTATCTACTATCTCTAGGTCGAACTCTTGGAGGAGTAAGACCCATCAAATAAGTCTCGGTTTAGCATCCTTCTTTTCAATCAAGTATTTGATGGCTGAATGATCTGTAAAACTTTCACTTCGTTACAACAAGGTAAGATCGAAATTTCTCAAATGCATAAACAACAGCTAGTAACTCTTTTTCAGTTGTGGTATAATTCAATTGAGCATCATTAAGAGTTTTACTAGCATAGTAGATAGAGTGAAAAACCTTGTTGTACCGTTGTCCTAAAACGACACCCACCGCATAATCGCTTGCATCACACATGAGTTCGAAAGGGCGGCTCCAATCGGGTGCAACAATAATTGGTGAAGACACCAACTTCTCCTTTAGTACCTGAAAAGCAAGCATGCAATTTTTATCAAATTTAAATGGAACATCCTTTTCAAGCAAATTGCACAAGGGTTTTGAGATTTTAGAAAAGTCCTTTATGAAACGCCTATAAAACCCGGCATGTCCGAGGAAGCTTCGGATTCCCTTGACTGAGGTGGGTGGTGGTAGCTTCTCAATTGTCTCGATTTTTGCTCGGTCTACCTCCAGCCCTTTACTAGAAACCTTGTGTCCAAGAACAATACCTTCTTGTACCATGAAATGACATTTCTCCCAATTGAGCACAAGATTGGTCTCTTCACATCTTTCTAGAACTTTGGTTAAATTTTCTAAGCACATATCGAATGAATCTCCATGGACTGAAAAATCATCCATAAACACTTCTAACCCATTCTCTACCATGTCTGAAAAGATGGCCATCATACATCTTTGAAATGTGGCTGGTGCATTACATAGTCCAAATGGCATTCGTTGAACGCGAAAGTGCCATAAGGGCATGTAAATGTGGTTTTCTTGATCTTCCACCGCAATTGGAACTTGGTTATAACCCGCATAGCCATCCAAAAGCAATAATATACCTTACCAGCCAATCGATCAAGCATTTGATCAATGAAGGGTAGTGGAAAGTGATCCTTCTTTGTTGCTTTGTTCAGCTTTCGGTAGTCCATGCAAATCCTCCATCCGGTAATGGTTCTCGTTGGAATGAGTTCGTTCTTCTCGTTTGTCACCACCGTCATTCCTCCCTTCTTGGGTACACATTGCACCGGACTGACCCATGAACTATCCGATATAGGATAAATAATACCGGCATCAAGCCACTTCACGATTTCCTTCTTTACCACTTCCTTCATGTTCGGGTTCAATCGCCTTTGTGGTTGCACACTAGGCTTGAACTCTTCTTCTAGTATAATCTTGTGTTGACAGAAAAGTGGGCTTATTCCCTTGATATCGGCTATGGTCCAACCGATTGCTCTTTTATGTCCTTTCAAAACACGAAGTAGCTTCTCTTCCTGCACATTAGTTAGTTCTGTGGAAACAATAACAGGTAGGGTGGAGTTCTCACCTAAGTAAGCATACTTCAAGTGATGAGGAAGTTGCTTAAGTTCTAACTCCGGAGGTACTTCGATTGAAGGTTTTGCTACTTCATCCTTGGAATTGTTCAATGGCTCTATAACTTGTCTGTATGGTCTTAGAGATGATCCTGCATCTAACAAGTTAATGTATTCGAGAATTTCTTCTTCATCAAACTCATCAAGTGTTGTTAAAGCAGCTGTCAAAGGATCATCAATTAGAGCATTCATTGTTGAGTCATTTAAAATTGCCCTGGTTGAAGAAATTGCATAACATTTTTCATTTGGAAATTTCATAGAAGAAAAAATGCTAAAGGTTACCTCTTCTCCATTTACTCTCATGGTAAGTTCTCCCTTTTCAACATCAATGAGAACTCTACCTGTGGCTAGGAACGGTCGTCCCAAAATTATAGGTACCTCTACATCTTCTTCAATGTCACAGACTATAAAATCTGCTGGAAAAATGAACTTATCCACCTTGACTAGCACATCTTCAAGAATTCCCCATGGATGGATAATGGAACGATCGGCCAATTGTAATCTTACCGAAGTTGGTTTAATTACATCTCCATGCCTAATTTCCTGAAAACAGAGATGGGCATTAAATTAATAGAAGCACCAAGATCACAAAGAGCCTTACCGAAAATTTGTGTGCCAATTACACATGGAATTGTAAAACTTCCAGGATCCTTGAGTTTTGGTGGGAGCTTCTTTTGTAGTATCACACTACATTCTTCCGTCAAGGCCACCGTTTCATGATCTCCCAGCCTTCTTTTTTTTGATAGAACATCCTTCATAAACTTGGCATAGCTTGGCATATTTTCTAAAGCTTCAGCAAAGGGAATGTTAATTGTTAGTTTCTTAAAAACATCCATAAATTTTTCAAACCCTTTTTCATGCTTTTGCTTTGCTAGCCTTTGAGGAAATGGTGGTGGAGGATATGGTCTTTCCCTCGATTGTTTTTCTTCCTTCTCTTTTTCCATGGATCTATCAACATCAACAACAGCATCATCTCGCAAAATTTTAGAATTTTCAGAATTTATGCATACCTCTTTCCCTTTAGGAGTTGGTGTTGTATCCACCTCTTTTCCATTCCTAAGAACAATGGCATGAAGTTGTTCCTTCCGAGAATTCACGGTGTCACTTGGCAATGTTCCTTGAGGACGACTTTTTAAAGCTTCAATCACTTGTCCCATTTGAGTTTGCAAGTTCCGTGTTGATTCTTCAAGTTTAACCATTCTCTGACCACTTTGCTCCATAAACTTCCCCAATATACTCTCTAATGATGCTTGGTTGGATGTATTTGGAGGTTGTCCTTGTGGTTGGTTTTGATATTGCCAATTTTGTTGTTGTGATTGTTGGAATCCCGGTGGGTAATTTTGCCTTGGAGGGTAATTTCTTGCTCCCGAATTGTAGATGTTTGCATTTTGATTATACGGAGCTCTTTGATTTCCGAAATAATTTACCTTCTCGGTCGGTGGCTCGACGTTTGGACACTGTTCATAATGATGGCTTTCACCACAATAATCACAAGTAAATGCAACGGCTTTTACCTGTTGTGTTATAGGTTTAAGTTGCTCCAAAACAGTGTCTGTGATTTTCTTGCACATATTCGAGATCTTGGCATCCATCAATTCTGAGGGATTGATTTCATACGTACTTGGGGCATTCCGCGTAAGTTGAGATCCTCCTCTTTCATGAGCTCTACAGTTGTTAGCAGTAACCTTTTCTACTAACGATATAGCGTCATCGGGATTGAGTTCTAAGAACGTACCTCCAGCAATTGTATCTAATTGACTTGCCGTAGCGAGAGTCAACCCATGATATAAATGAGAGACCAGAGATGATGGAGGAATCCCGTGATGTGGGCACTTCCTTTGGAGTTCTTTGAATCGTTCAAAAGCTTCAGCTAATGACTCCATCTAGGATTGTTTGAAGTTGATAATCTCCATTTTGAGCTTGTGAGTCTTTGCTGGTGAGAAGTACTTTCTCATGAATTTGTCCTTTAATTAAGCCCCACGTCGTCGGTGAACCCTTTGGGTTTGCATCCCACATCCATTCTTTGGCTGCACTGCAAGAGAAAATGGAAAAAGCCTTAGTCGATTTGCTCATTTGACACATTTGCTACTTGATAGCTATCGGCAATTTCAAGAAAATTTTGAGGTGCGTGATGGGACAATCGGATGCCACTCCGGTGAAAGGTTTGTCCTCAAGTAATTCATGACCGCTCCGTCGATTTTGAAAGTTTGAGTGGCTGGAACTGAGTGTGAGCTATACTCGTTCTCTCATCAAAAGTAGGTGTATGGAAATCTAAGCAACCGTGCTCGTTCCAATTCTCTTTGCTCGGCTTCCATCTCCTCTCGAACTTGTCTCCGTATTTCTTCATTTGAGTCGTTCGGCCATTTGTTGGTGTCTCGTTATTATTTGCCATGTCGGTTGCTTTGCTCTTTGTTCTCGAACTCTTCTCCGATTCGCTTTACGTTCTCTCTATTTCAGGATCACGTATAGGTTGGATCGGTTTAGAGCGGGTGAGCATGCAGATCACCTAGCCAATAAAAACAAAATGAGACACGTAAGTAAACTTAAATCAAAAATCAAAACAAGTATCAATATTAAAACTAAAAATTGGTCCCCGGCAACGGCGCCAAAAACTTGTCGGTCGATAAACGCAAGTGCACGTTTCTATCGTCAAGTAGTAAAAATATCGATCCCACAGAGACCAAATTAGTTAAAAAGTAATACTCGTATTAATTTCTAATTTAAGCTAATAACATAAAAATTAAAGAAAAGATTGATTGATTGTGGGTTGAAAAATAAAATAAAAACGAGAATTAAAGCAAAATAAAAATATAAGAAATATCAATGGAATAAAAATCTAGAATTTAACTTCCCTTAATTTTACCTCGTGTCAAAATTTTCTACGTTTAATTCATATACGGGTTTGATAACCTAAAATTCAGAATTAATTACTAAGCCCTCCCGGATCATTAGTAATCCTAATCATCGAACCAATTTCCTATATTTCTATGGTAAATTGTTGATAATTCAATGATTGCTTTAATGACTCAATCTTAATATGGTTCCTTAGGGCGAATAGGTATCTCTCGATCCTAGACACAAATCACTACGAATGTGATCCTAAGTTATTGCAATTTTCTTCCAAATCTATTGCTCCCTGTTACGTTACACAAAGATTAAGAAAATCAATTTCATAGGTGATCAAATTATGAAAAGCATTAAGAATAAATTGCAATAATCAAACCTTTAAGTAAAAACGGGCATAAGAAATTAAACGGAGAAAATACCAATTAACCGAGATTACATCAAGGGTTCCGTTAAATTCTAGAATGAAAGGATTAGTTGCATAATGATGCGAAGCAACAATAAAATAATAAAAACAAGCATTATGATTAAAATAAATAGAAGAAATGAAGAACAAATGATGACGAGTCCTCCAGCTCTCTTGCTTCACGTTAAATTTGCTTGTCCTCCTTGGTATATTCACCAACGTTGTTAGCCAATTCCCAGAGAGTCACGTTGAAAGCCAATCAGAATAAGTGTTTGAATTGTCTAATAATTCAAGTGGAGAGTGGTCCCATTTGAGAGTGAGTGGAGAATTCTTTTTCCAATGAAGAGTAGTCTTCCACCAACGCTCATCCTCTCCTCAAAAGCTGAATGAATCCTTTTATATAATGGACCCTCCCGCTTTTTAATGTGTCACGTCCTCTCTTTGATACTGCTGGATTTTTTAATCAAAAGTCTTGGTGGCTCTATTGCTTTTTCGTGAATCCAAAGAGAGTATCCTCTTAAATTTCCAATCAGCTCACCTTTTGATTCTCAAGTCGCCAACGTCCCCTCAAGTTTTATTTCTTTGGTCTTTGCATCATGGTCCACCATTATTATTGCTTCCTTTTTATTCTTCCATGTTCTCTTCACTAACTGCAATGCGTTAATTTCCTTTGGCCTCCAAATTTGCAAAGATCACGTTTTTCTCCTCTAGCTCGCTATGTGATTTAATTTTCATCGCCGCCTCCAATATCCACCACCGCTTTGTATTTTCTTGATTTTATTTCTGTCTCTCCTAGATTTTCTCCGCTGGTGCTTTTCCTTTTCTTCATTTATTTTGGAGCTATCTTCCCACGCAGATATTTCCCAAATAATTTTTGTTCACGCTCACGACTCACTCTTGATTTTGTTGCCTTAGATATAAGCGCCTAACTATCCTCCGTGATACTCTCCACCAACTCTTACGTGATTTTTCCAGCACCACCTGCTCAAAATCCATGCTTGATTTTTCATGCGCCGCAACTCTCTCCATCTGCGCTAAACGCCGCTCATGCATGCCTCCTCCGTGATTTTCGTTGATTTTGTAGCCTGCTTATTTATTTCTCCTTGTAGCGCCGCCTCCTGTCCACTCTTTTCTCTTATTTTTGGTTTTCATTTTGTCCTTTCTCTAATTCATGCGTGATCCACTTTTCTTGTCCTCCTTTGTGTGATTTTGATGTATCTCATGCTGATTCTTAATTTTATTAGTCTTGCCACTGCGTGAATTGTTGACCAGCTATATGTGCTTGCATGGTTGTTGTGCCCTTGCTTGATTTACTCAGTTCTGCTCCTACTTGATTTTCCTAAAGCTCTCCTTTGTTGCTTCTTCACATGCACGTTGTCTCGCTCTTTTTAATCTTAATGCCTTAAGCTCCTCCTATGCTTGATTAACCATCACTTTTGACCAGTGGATGCCCTTTATTGTGTTTGTCCGTAGCTAATTTATTCCCTTCCTCCAGCTGTCCATTTCATTTCCTTCCTCCACTCGTTACATTTTCAGTTCCTTTGTCACATACAAGACCCTTAAGTCCACGTCCAGCCCACTTGGTCTTGATTGACATGACAACGGGATAAAATTGAATTGCATGAGAGTCGGCATAATCTGTTGATTTAATTTGACGAACCCTCCTTTGTGTGTTGCCTCTTGCTCCAGCGTCTCTTCAGTCCTCAAGTAACAAACGACGCTTGCTTGCTCTTCCTTTAGCACGATCGCTGCCTTTTAATTGTCTTGCTCCTTCCCTCGTGACAAAATTTTGGACATTTCCTTAAATTAATTTTGTTGCGGGCTTTTTTAATTAAAATCAAGTATATTTCCTACAAATTAAATAAGACTCATTAAAAATGCAGATTAAGAAAAACGAAATAATTTAGTAGGAAAAATATGTATAAGACCCAATATTTAATTCAGAAATTAAGGAAAAATGCCATTAATTTTAATAAAAAAAATGCATCCAACACTCACTTTAGCTCATGTTTGATTTTAAGTACATTTTAGAAGTGAAAGAACTAAAGTGTCCCAAAAGCATATTCATTGAGTCATCTTCTCAATGTTCATATTCTGTTGTCTTCATGCAGAAAGAAGAGACAAATGTGAGAACTAAGCCTAGTTGGAGAGATGTCACAACCATGAGTGATGTCTCACAACTGTGACATCACTTGCACAAGCGTGAGAACACTCTCACTCCCGTGCAAGAGTGTAGACATCACGCACACCTATGAGACATAAGTCATGGTGGTGAGATGGTGCCAAGTGTCCCATTTAAACCTAGTTTTTAACTATATAAAGGAATATGAGTGACGGTTAGGGGATAAGTTAGGAGTAGTGGACATAAATGAAAACACCTACTTTCTTTGTCATTTTCTCTCGATTTTCAACATCAATAGGATTTATGGCTAATTCTTGACAGTTGATAGAGAAGATGGATGGCTAACCTTCCCGACGATAGTTAAAAGGTGAAATTGATGCCAACGATGCACAGTTAAGCTTATCTTATCTTTGTTTAATGTTAGATCTCTCTCACAGAATTGTTTACGTTATCCTTTATTTAATCAATTAGGGTATTTATGTATGGATAATTATATTCTCGTTATCGTTAGATTGTTTATATTGTGAACGCATTACTAGAATTAATAATACAATCTCTAATTGTTATATTTGGATTTGTATGTGGCAACTGTTGATTTTTAATCATTAGGGATAATGTAGCCTAAGCTAAATGACCCAAGCTTGTGTGGTTGCTTCTTAGATTAGTCTATTTTTCATTTCACAATGTGACTACCCAACTGAATCTAGAGGTCGTACCCTAGGTTATTCGGTAGTTAGGTTTAATTAATGAGGATTCTTTAATTGAACATGACCTAAGGGAAAAACCACGATTAAAAGATCTTGTTGTTAATTATGATCAATTTTCTAGAAAAGGTGTGAAAATATTATAACAATGAAAGGTGTTTAATCATGCGTAGGTTGAGATTGATCCAAGAACCAATTTTCACACACATTCATCACTTTTATCATTTTCGATTCTTTTTCTATAATTTATCTTCGCTAGTTTAATTTTTCTTTATTTTCTCAATTACATAGAAACCTAAAACCCCCTTTTTACTTCCTTTTTGTCAATTGTTTTTATTACAAAAATTAACCAAACATTTCTTATGGATACGATCCCGACTCATCATTTTTACAAGTTTTTTATGTACTAAGTTAGGTAAATTTTGCAGTGCACTCAACACATGTTGTCAAAATCAAAACTAATGAAAGGTTATAATTAACATATAGGTTATACAAGCTTAAAGGAAGTTCTTCAACTTTTTATATTAATTCACAATAGTTAAAGTGTTGGAAAATCGGGACTGGATTCGATCCTGACTGTAGTGGATAATTGTCGTATTTTGATTTCCTAACAACCAAGATCACTTTAATTATATAAAATGATTAACGATAAATCTTAATAAAGAAAAAACTTAATTCATAACTTATTTTGAAGCTTGATTATATCCTTGTCGTATCCTTGAACCATTTTCAAATCGATTCATCTTAACCACTATAGCCGCATAAATGTCCGACCTCTAACGATATCCACTAAACAAGTTGAGAGAACTCTGTAATCTTTGCAAAAAGGGTTAAACAAGAAGTGCTAGCTCCATTAGAGATTAAGTTTATATATAATAATTTTTGGACTTTTTTTGTAATTTAATTGAAATTAAATTCTAATTTCAATTAAACTTTAATTAGAATTAAAAATCATTCTAATTAAATGTCAATTATGTCCAAATAAGATTCGATATCTTATATTGATCCTTATTTATTAAATATCTCATATTTAATCATAAAGTTTTTCAAACTTTACAATCAAGTCTAACTTGATTAAAATATCTTTGCTCTCTTCAATTCATTCTTTATATGTGTTGGACCCCGAACTTTTCTCAGGTTTGTGAATTGTAATTTGACATTAAACGAGGACATTGAGGTGACTTGGTCATGTGTAAGGGAATAGAAAATTCATGAATTTGAATGATTATGCTTAAGGTTTGATGTGAACAATGCTAGTTTGGACAAATTAAGATGATATTTTGAGGTTAGTACATGAAATGAGTGTTTTCGAGTTTAATGAAATTGATATGAGGTTTGAGTAAATTTGGTGTTGTATTATGAAATTTGTTAGAGAAAGTTAAAGTGAATGAGTTGATTGAAATGGAGTTGAAGAATATGAAATAAATAGTGAAAGAATGAGAATTTGAAGAATTGAGAAAGTTTGACTTTTGGTCATAGAGAGTTGACTTTTTAATTTAGGCAGATTTTGAGAAAACAATCTTAATGAAAATTGTAGCTTTTGTTGAGAGCTTTCTGTCGCCATAAAGTATGCTATTTTTTGATATCGGGAGTGAAAGTTATGATCGGTCAAGGTTAAGGTTATTTGACTTTGTTATTGTAAATGTTCTTAAGCGTATGATTGTATATGTTGTGCTTGGAGACAAGTTATGTACTAATGTGGTCTGAATTGAGTTCAGTGATCTACATGAAAGACATAGAAGATGATCCTAGCTTTTCAATGATGTATAATATATTATTTCTGGTTATGAAATTTGGGAGATATGAAATTTATAAGTTGGATGAAGTATAGGATGAGGCATTCCTAGGCAGAAGCCTTGATCATCAGAATTGACCTAATTAGAGGTTTCCATTGCTTTTTAGTTCTTCGTGAATTTTTTTTATTTTATTCCGATCTTTTCATTGCTATCTATAAAGTATGCCAGTTTGGACCTTGGCATGGAAAGATAGAAATTTTAGAAATTTTGTTACTGCTAGGGTGACCAACCCTCTTTCATTCTCTTGTTTCTAATTTTCCGACCGACATCTAATTAATATGATTTCTGAAGCGTTGGATTCCTAAGACAATTACCTATATCATGATGGGAAATTATGATTATTCAGAGATTGATTGAGTCGAAGTGAGTTAGATATTTTCTGAACATAGTTCAGCATTGTGATGATATTTTGAGCTGTAGAGATCTAATTAAGTTGATTTCTATTTTTAAATAAATTAGAGATATGGAATTTCAAGTTATCTGAAGGAATTGAATTTGTTTCAATCCCCAAGAGTTTCAATTTATGAATTGAAGTATTAAAGTATAAGAATTTATAAGGGCATTTTGGGCATAATACTTAAGTCTAAGAGTTTTAAGTCTTATGAGGGAGGGTAAATTGGACTTTCCCCACTCATTAAGAGGAAAGAATAAAAGAAGAAAAAAAATAAGAAAGGAGAAGAAGAGAAGAGAAGAAGCCGTGGAAGAGAGGAGAAGAGAAGAGTATTAGGGGTTTCGATCTTTGTGATTTCCAACAGATTTGAAATCATTTCCTGGTAAGTTTGAGTTCATTCCATTGTATTGTGGTTGGATTAAACCTAAAGGTAGGTTGAATGTGTGAGAATCGGTGGTTTAGGGTTTTAAGGGAAAAATGGATAGATTTCTTTGGGTTGATGATTTTTGTTCTTGTTTTTAGTTGTAAATGGGTTAGAAATGTATTCTAAGTCTTGAATCAAGGTTTAGGTGTGTTGCATTTGTGTTTGGGGAAGGATTGAAGTGAGAAAAGCTGGAAAATTGGGGTTGGGGTCGGTTTCGACCAGACGTCATGACGTGCTCACTTAACATGTCACGGCGTGCGAGGAGAGGTACGCTGCGTGCACCAGGGTGCACGCCTTGCATTAACGTCCATGTGTGCACCACTACAAGACGCTAAGATCGCTCGCCACTATGAAGCGAAGCTTCGTCATGGCGCTTATAGGCCGTTCGCCTCGAAGGCGTGGCCTCGTCACAAGCGAACCCCTGCTTCAGAAGCGATGAATTTTATTATTTTGGTTATATCTTGGGCTGTAGATGTACAAATGAAGTGATTTTTGATTTGTTGTGAACTAGAGGCATAGAGCTACATGTTTTGTGGAGAAATGAAATTGAAATTCAGTCTCTAAGAATCTTAAATTTTGGCCGGAAGTTGGGTATAGATTATTAATTCAGCAAAAGAATAGTCCCAACAAGTTTGGAGTATAACTTTCAAATTTCTGAAACAAATTGAATGATTCTGGAGTCTTTAGAAACTTAAGACAATGGGGAAGAATTTAAGTTTTCTTGGAATTAAATTGTATTCCTATTGAATGGGATTTTTACATTTTGATAAAAGGAATCAAGGAAGGCAAGAGGATCACGAGGAGAGGCATATTTTAAGCATGTATCTGAGCAAAGATTTCAGGTGGGTTTCATGTTTATAATTTAGTAATGAGCCACTAAAGTTTTCTCCCAAATCAAGAACGATTTCAATTATTTCATAAATATCGTTTTGTATCTATTGAATGATTTGCAAAATTGCTACATATTTCAGCATATGAACTTTACTGATGAATTTCAAAAGAAAGATTGGAATGCATTGAAATGTTTTATGTTATGCCTTGAAAATTTTATGGCATTTTGTATATTCGGAAAAGAAAGAAAAAAGCATGGAAAGTATGAACGCTTTGATAAAATGCTTTGAGCATGAAATGAATGATTATGTGCTTTGTTTGGGCGAGAGAGAAATGTTTCGTTAGTCACGTGCACGTCGACGTATAGCCTTCTCCTGACTGCCCGCTTGAGGCCACGAGATCCTTGAGAAATCGGACTAGTTTTGCTCACGGTATAAACTTCGGTTTATCCATTTTGTTCCACGGAACTCTCGAGCCGTTTGTTTGTGCATTGCATCTATGAATTGTCAAGTACGTGCATAAATTGAGCATTTTATATTGATGATTGAATGAGCATGTTGTGTTGATGTGATAACATTTTTCACTATGCAATTACCCTTTTCAACTACGAGTTTGAACTCAGAATTTTAGGATTTGACTGAGAATTTGGGAGCAAAGCGTTTTATGAACTTATTATGACTTTTGTATAACAAATGAACTTTTCAACGGTTTTGCTTACGCTTCGTTATAAACCTGTTACCCACGAGCTATAAGCTCACCCCCCGCTTTCATCCCCATCTCCAGATATTTGAGCGGGAGATCGGATGAAAGATTGTCAAGACCGTTTGTTCAATTGTGTGTAGCATGTATACTATGATGAAATTGATTTATGGATTTGTATTTAGAGTGGAAAAGAGAATTACGGTTTGTGTAATTGGTTTACGAACTTGTATATTGAATTGAGATATAGGTATGATTTGTGTATGTATGAATGTGAATGAATGTATTTTTTGGATATTGGATAATGTGATTTGGTTTCCGGACGGGGAGTCCGATGATTACTGGTTGCTGCTTGAGAAATACAGAAGTGTTATTTGAATACTTTGCAGGCTTGGGTTAGTTGTAAATGCAACTGTTATGCTGCCTGATTTTGTATGATAAAAGAAAGATAAGAATAAGAGATAGCAGGGTTATGAGAAATTTTATGAGTTGAGTTTTGTATGAGTATCCAAGCATATGATTAAGTATTAAAATTTGTATATGGATGATTTTGTAGGTGATGGAATAAGGTGAATAAGAATGAAAAAGAAAAGGAATAAGGAAAAAGAAAAGAAAAGAAAAAGAAAGAAAAAATTTTATACCGTTTTCAGATTTGGTTTAGTCTTAAGGTATCCAACGCACGTCTTTCTAATATATAAGTTACGGATGTCGGAAAATTTGATTTGGTCCGTTCGAATCGTTTATGTTTCCATTTCTTCGATTCAGTTTGCTTTCGATTTCTTGTTTTTGATTTGTATTCGATTGATTCGTTTCCGAATTTCAATTGTCGATCGAAAATTTGTTATTCGATTCGCCTTCAGATTTGTTTTATCCGTTTTGAATTCGCTTTGGTTTCGGCCATTTTCGTTTCATTTCTGGTTGGGATTCGATTTTTGAATCGGGTCCCAACAATATGAGATCTATTAGGATCCCAAATATGTTGGCAATGATTACAAATTATAATTATAATTTTTAATTTATTTTTAATTTTTCAATTAAATAATTTATAATCATAGATCAAGATTGACATCTAGTAACACATCATGACCAGCCAAATATTTAGGAATGTCAAAGTGATTTTTACTAACCTCTTTGTGTATGATTTTTTCTTATAATTCAATCCTTTCATCATACATGCACCGATTAGACATAGAGTATGGAATTGATATTTACTCTATTTTGAGTCCAATCATATTAGTTCTTCACTATTAGTTACTAATTCAATTAATGATATTTCTAAACTATTTACAAAACTACTATTTACAAAGTAGTTTTACTAACCTTTTGTGCATAATTTTCTTATAATTTAATTCTTTCATCATACATATCCCGATTAGACATAGAGCAAGGAATTGATGTTTACTCTATTTTGATTCCAATTATGTTATCTCTCCACCATTAGTTACTAATTCAATTAATGATATTTGTAAATTATTTACAAAACTACTATTTATAAAGTAGTTTTTACTAACCTTTTGTGCATGCTTTTTCTTATAATTCAATCATTTAATCAAACATGTCCAGATTAGACATAGAGTATGGAATTGATGTTTACTCTATTTTGATTCCAATTATATTAGTTTTCTGCCATTAGTTACTGATTTAATTAATGATATTTGTAAACAATTTACAGAATATCATTCTACCTTGGCCAAGGATTTCTCAAATCAATAATAATTGAGAACAACGAAACATTCTCCCTAATTACTTTAGCGTGATGAATCCTTTATTGATCACTCAACTACCTCCATATAGTTCATGCTACATCCAATCACTATCGAATTAGTTGTTCATGATTAGAATATGTCATAACTAGTATTAAACCATAACAATCCCTATATAAGATAACCTAAAAGACCTCAAGTCAAAGGATCACTTTTACATTCATCACAATGAGAATTTCCATAGACATACAAGTAATGTTCCTAATGGATTTCTCATATCAAGTCAGTTCAGTGAACTTATTTTCTAACAAGTATCCACACGTTTCTTTAAACATCTCCATACTTTGGTCTCTGAGATCGACTACTTCCTTCATAAGAAAAAACTTAACACGGGCTTATCTATTTATATTATATTAATATCTAGTCTTAATAAAACAATGACCAGGACTAATTTAGTAATAATATATAAATGCAATATGAATCTCATAATTATAATCTCATAATAATTTCATTTGCAATGTATAGTTATCTCATAGGCTTTATCAAATACATCTAAACATGTGCAAGATAAAAAATGCCTTTAAATTATTTTGTCACTAAATTACAACCAATTGATTGACTACAGGGCATAAACTAACAATCTTCCACTTATAATAAACCAATCATTTAAGTATCATATACTATATCACCATATGATGATCATGCTACTGCTAGGACAATGGCTTAATAAGAAAATTCTACAATGTTCGCTATAGTGAGCACTTCTTTAAATGTTACAACTGTATCTTAATTATCATCATAATTAGGAAACACTGCCTAAATACATCTTTACATCTTTGATGAGACCTTAGCTCCTTTTACATGCCTTCTAATGTTCTACAATACATTACTATTTTGAACAATGCAAAGAGCTATATCAAGTTCATTAAAGAACTTATTAATCCAATTAATCATTTCTACTAAATGAAAATTGTATTATTACTTAATTAGCAACCATTGTTGCATTGGAACCTTTCCAATCTTGAATGATATTCTTCCAAGTAAAATAGACCTTAATTAGAATTTACATCTAAAGTAATATCATTATCATCTTGAACTTAGATATCAACTAATACATAGAATAATGGATATCTTTAATACTTTAGAAGTATTTGATATCTCAAATACTAAACATTTTAGTACATTATCTATGTACTTGGAATTATAATAGGTGAACAACTTCCATTCTATCTCTATAGATGTAATTCCTAAAATTAAGTTGTTACCATTTCATATCTAATAAAATGTGTTCTTAGACAATTATATTTTCAACAGCTTGAAAATTAGAATTGTTGTACTATGTAAGCAATATGTCACCGTATACTCCCACTAAAGAGGACAACTATACTCCAACTAATCTTCTTGTAGACATGATAAATTCATAATCATCTCAAGAAAAAATTACTCGAACTCTTTAAGAAAAATGAATTTTTCAATGTCTCGTAGCCTTTCGATTATACATCAAATGTATCAACAAAGGCACTAATTCTAATTGGATCTACTACCATGAGATTTGAACTTTACAAATTTCATCTTTCTCTTATTACTTATCTTGAGAACCATTCTCCTTTAAGGTTAGATTGAAACAAACAATTTGTTCAATATGTCTATAAGATTATATCCAACCTTTTGGATATCTTATAACCTTTTATTATCCAATTTAGTGAAGTGAATCACACGTTAGTATAGACTTAATATTCAATATACAAAATGTACAAGAAGGGGGGGTTGAATTGTGTATCCGTTTTTGAATACAATCCCCTTTTAAACAAATTTCTTTTAAGAAAAAACTTACTTTCTTAAACGATTGAAAAACAGTATTATGAAGTATTGCAATCTACTTCTAAGTATTTGTATCAACAAAAGAAATTAAACGTTGAGAGTTGAGAGTAAGAATCGACACAGCATTTTTATACTAGTTCACCCCAAATCGTGGGCTACGTCTAGTCCTCAGAATTCTTTATGAGATTTTACTATACATCTCAAAGATACAAGTATTCTTTTCATCGAGCCTCTTTAGGTCTCTTACAACAAGTATTCTTTTCTGACTTAGTCTCTTCAGGCTATCAGCTTTTCTTCCTTCTACTGAAAGATGTTTCGAGCTTTGTTACAGACAATAGTATCTTTAAGTTTAGTACAATGAATAAAATTTCTAGCTTGTGAATCCCTAGCCTTTCTTGAAAATCACTAACTTTTTCAGTCTTAGACTACGACTTGTATTTATAGCCTTCATTTTCAACTGCTTCTTAATAACTGCTTCTTTCTTTTTATTTCATGATCTTTGAAGAAATGATTATTCAGTTGAGTTCTGTAACTTACTCAAACTGATTGATCAGCTGATGTGGTATCGGGCCTTCGTCTTCAATTCTTTCATCTCATTTTTATCGTCTCATTTTTAGCTTCGCTTCGTCTCATTTCTATCGTCTTATTTTCTTCCGTCTAATTTTCTTCCATCTCATTTTTTTGTCTCATTTTTTCCGTCTCATTTTTAGCTTCGCTTCGTCTCATTTTCAGCTTCACTTCATCTCATTTCTATCGTTTCATTTTGCTTTCCGCTTCCGTCTCATTTTAGATCTGCATTATTATTTGGTTTTCATCAAAATTATTAATTGCAAAGTCATTTTGACTTAACAATCTCCCCCTTTTTGATGATAACAAATAATAAAAAAATTGTAGCCAAAATCTTCTTCTTCTGTTCTTTTCTTCTCTTTTTGTTCTCCCCCTATATTTTTCATTTCTTTCTCCTTTTCTCCTTTCTCCCCCTATTTGTTATTGATCAAAAAGATCATGACCGTAGATGCTTCATAACTTCAGAATACATTTCTCTCATTTCAGTGCAAAGTGACTTGATATGTTGTTGAATGTACTCTACTTCTTTATGCAAGTCATCCACTGAAGCACACAGATTATCAACTTTATCTTCAATGTCTTCATCATGCTTTTGTTGTGCTACTTCAAGACCAACGGTCGTAGTATATGCATGTGAAGATATGACACCTGGTTCAGTTATTGTAAATGTAGGAGGTTTGATAGATAAGTTCGATTCCGGGAGATCAAGATCATTAGGACTGGTTATTCATAGAACTTGTCTTCTAAATAGGTGTAGAACATCTCCAATTGAAGATGTTGGGACCCGATCCAGAAACCGGATCCCAACCGGAAAAGCAGAACGAAAAACAGAATCGAATACCAAATCGACAGAAATCAATAGAATCGAATCATAAGGCGGAGAAACTCGAAAGGCATAATTCCGAATCGAATGCGAATCGAAATAATCAAATTGAAACAAACACCGACATCTGTTTCAAACATGAAGCATAGCAAACTCATCGCGTTGGAAACCTCACGACATTTTAAAACCGGTATAATTTTTTTTTCTTTTCTTTTTTTTTCTTTTTCTTTTTCTCATCTTATTTATCTTAAAACCATTCTCATACTAATCAAAACCATATCGATTTCCCTTTCTAGGAAACTATTCCTCATGAAATTCTCAATTTACCTAATTCTTATTAATCATTTTCTTATACATCCATATCAATTGTCAAACTTACTTTTTAAACCCTTTTTACTGAAATTTCAAGAAGATAACAAATTGTATTTTGACAGCCCAAAATTTGTAAAAGTCAAAACACTTCTAAAATGTCCAAACACAATGCAGAATCATCGACCTCCCGTCCGAATCCAAACACCAAAGTAAACGCAATCCTATGTCTAACACTTCATAAATTCTCAATTGATCATACAAAATCTCAATCAATCCCATTCATATCCAAATCCATACGCAAATGCAATTTGGTAAATAAATCCATAGTCATACACATATTCAATTCCACAACCTAACTCAAATACATACATCCAGAATTCATAACACATTCTCTACATTCGGACTAAATACACTTTTTCTGGTTTTTTAACCATCCACAAAATCCAATACGAACATCGAACTTTACACATAAATACAAACATTGCTCGTCTTTCATCCGTTCTCCTGCTTAAAAACCTGGAGATTGGGGATGAAAGGGGGGTGAGCTCGGAAGCTCGTGGATAATATATTTATAAATTAAAACATAAGCGAAAATTTTCCTTTAAACTTTTCAAACATTTCTCATTCGAAAATTTATCCAAATATTCATAAACCTTCATCAACATTTTCTAAAATTTCCAAATCTTCATTTGTTTCAAGATATTCATAAACATTTACTTTCTCATTTCTCATGTACAATTTCAAATATGAATGCATCACGTCTTAATACATCACAACATAAACAAAGCAAAATCACATAACACGTCAAGTGGTTTCGTGTTGGACCCCACACCCCACCCGTAAGTGTTTGCAGGTTATACTGCGGCATGTGTTTGCGGGTTATACCGCGGCATCCAACACAAATCACATAACACATCAAATGGTTTGGTTTGGTTCAGTCCAAAATAGGACGTACTGCACATTCCCGCATAGCGGTTCTGTGCAGCCGTGAACAGAGGGGAGTCCGAGATCGGAACTCCTATGCCACTAGCGGGTAGCCGGGAGAAGGCTATAACAAGTAGAGACAGCGCTGACTCACAAAGGACCTTACCAAACCCATATAGCACATAAGCAAAACATAATTTTAGATAGCCCGAAGGCATTTTTCAAACATCTTGCTTTTCACATTTTTCATCTCATAACATCAAATTGTGTCATAAATGACACAAACATATATTTACATGAATTCACATAATCAATTTAATGCAATGCACATCACCAAATTAATCACATAATAATCACATTCATGACCAAACATGCACTAATTTCTTTAAATCATTTAAATCATAAATCACATAATTTGAAAACCATGAAATTCATAAGTCTTGCATTTTCTAAAACTCATTTTACTCCTTTGAAATCATAATTTCAAACATTTACATCCTTTTCAAACATTTTATCAATAATAATTTATCAAAATCAAATTTTGCTTTCTTTAATTTTTAAAATTTCACATTTAGCTTATAATTCAATAAATAAATATACTACCCACCTCATATCCATGCCAGCATCTTGTCCAATGCTTCAATTTGACCTTTTTCTTCTTTCTTCCTTCCAATTGAAAATTCCCTAAAGCAATTGCACCAAAATTTAATCTCATAAATCACTTAATCCTTCAATTTGATGCATAAGTCATCAATTCATACTAATTCTAAGGTATTTACATCACTAATTTCAAAAACCCCCAAATTCCAAATTGAACCTAAACCAATCCAATCAAATTCAATCATAATTAACTTAATTTCTCAAATTGAACTTAGGAAACATCAATTTCCCACATATTCAAGTCATTTAAACCTCCAATTTTGAAAATCCTCAATTTTCAAAATTGGCCTAAACCAATTTACACAAATTCTATGTCATAAATTATAATTTCTTCAAAATTGATTCCATATTTCATCAATTCATGCTATTATTGATGATTCTACACCATTAATTCACAAAATTTGAGAAAATCCCCAAATTTCTAATTTGGCCTAAACTCCCAATTCACAATTTTTCAAATTAAACTTCACCTAAAGCATAAACATCAAAATTAACTTGTGATATCTCAAATTCATCACTAATTCAAGTCATCCAAAGCAACAATTTCAAAAACCCCCAAATTACAAATTTGACATAAACTCAAATTTTCAATTAATCCAAAATTAAACATAATCATAACCTATTCTCTTCAATTAGCCTTAGAAAAACTCAATCCATAAGCTTTCCAACCTATCTAAACCAATAAACTCATCAAAGATTCAAAATCAAAACTTTCTCTCTCTTACCTTTTTCTCCTCCATTTTCAAATTTCTTGGAAGCCATGGGGCTTTCACCTTCTTTCATCCTCTTCCCCCCTTGAAAACAAACAAAAACCTCTCGAAAATCATGGAGAAAAATCGCACATTTCACCTTCCTTCTTCTCCTCCTCTCTTCTTCTCCATACGAACTTCTCTCTTCTCTTCTCCAACATTTTCTCTCTTATTTTGTTCTGATTTTCCAGACAAGTTTCGTGACTTTTCCTAGCTCAAAACGACATCCCATGTTAAGTTTTGTCATGTCACTTAAAATGGGGCACAAATGACCCTTATGCCCTCACTTCTTTGCTTATTTCCAAAATTGCCCCTGCAGGAACTTGAAAAACTGATACCTTGCGATCTGATTTCAAGCATCTAAACGAAATAATTTGGAAAACTTCCTTCTTGAAAATTGTTCCTCTCTATCTTACGAATCCAACGCCACTAACGGCGCTCAATTCGGATCTAAAACGAAGAAGTTATGGTCGAATTACGAACTGACCTGCACAAAATCCGAGACTGAACATTATGTGAATTTAATTCCAGAAATTAACAATCTTAGAGATGAAATTAAATTTCGATCCCTTCACAAGAGTTGTAGCCCTATGTCTTAACTTTATTTTCCCTTAAGAATCAACTCAATCGGAGTTGTACAGCTCAGAAAATTGCAAAATACTGAACCATGTTCAGAAAATTATCCAACTTATAACCTATAACCCCTCTCTTACTTTGGTTCAATCAATCTCTTTTCATTTAATCTCCTAAAAATCATAATTCTTCATAAAAATGAACTTAATTGTCTTAGAAATCCAACGCTTTGAGAATCAAATCAATCGGATGTCGGACGAATGATTTATAAGCAAAAGATTACAAAAGGGTCGGAGTTCAAACCAAGTTACAAGACTTCAAATACATACTTATACCTGAATTTTCCAAGAATCATATCTCTTAATCCCGAACTCGGAATTTGACCAATTTGGTGTCAATAAAAAGATCAAAGGAAGCTCTACAAATTCCCTGAAGAACCCAAAATCAAATTAGGTCTCAAAAGAGGTCATAACCTCAATCAAAGATTCTGTCCAAAACAGCTTTTCCTAACGACTTCCAACCTTTAATCGCTCATAACTCCTAGCCCCGATATCGACAAATTGCAAACTTTATATCAATGGAAAGATAAAAACATCTTCTAAAACTTTCATGAAGATCACTTACTCTAATTCAAACTAAATCCATACGACGAGAGGCCTCAAAGCATAGAACACACAAATCTATACTTAATAGCATTTTCAAAACAAAGCATATCTTTAGAAAATCATAACTCTCAATCCCGACATCGAAAAATAACAAACTTTATGTCCACAAAAAGCTCTCGACATAATCTACGAGTTTCATGTAGATCATTTTCTCAAATTTTGCCTAGATCAAAAGTCAACTGTCAACCCCAAAAGTCAAACTTCAAACAAATTTCATACTTAACTTTGACTGATCATGACTTCCACTCCCGATATCGAAAAATATCAAACTTTATGGCTACGGAAAGCTCTTGACATAATCTACAAGTTTTTAGAAGACCATTTTATCAAATTTTGCCTAAATCAAAAGTCAACCCTCAAAGGCCAAAAAGTCAAACTTTTTACAATTTTTCATATTTTCACACTTTCTCTTTTTAGTCATGATTTTCAACTTAATTTCAATCAACTCATCTACTTAATTTCATAAACCATACTAATCCACTCAAAACCTCAAAGATATCAAAATCAAATCATTTCTTTTCTTCTCAATATTCTTTAAATTTTAAGCCATCTATTATACAATACATTCACCAAGCACTCCTTAAATTTCATTTTCATAATTCAAATTTCACTCAAAGATCGGGGTCCAACAGAAGACACAGTTGTCAAGGGTCTAATGCGTGTAATGAGATACACAAGTGACTCTATTGAGTAGCTTAAGTCTCCAATCCTAATAGATCTGTACTACCCTTCTGTAAGTCTTCCAACTACCTAACAAAAGTCTTCAGTGGTTTGTTGACCACAATTGCTTCTTGATGCTTTCGAAATGTAGTGGGAAACATAGGTTTCTTTCTGCTGGACTGCATTGCATGCTTCATCAATGTTTCTCACTTCAGCTTTGATCTGTTCTTCTGTCAAATCACTTGTTATCCCTTCAGGATACAGTTTCTTCTTCCCTTTTTCCTCATTATGAGCAATGTAAGGTCTTGGTTGAATGTTAGGCACAACCTTGATCACAGTTCTCTTTGTGATTGGTAAAATGATGTACTTCTGTTAGATCCCGCTTCCGAAACCCAACTGCACATACTTAACTTTTGCACTGCTTAAACTGAACATCACCTCACATAACCTCTCTTGAAGTGGAATAAAAAAAAACGAAAGACAAAGCGAATAAAACGAAACAAATGTGAAGCTAATAAGATCGAATCCAACCGAAATCGAATATCAAATAGGTCGAATCGATTACAAATCAGATACTAATGGAATCGAATACGAATGCCAAACAAATAGCTCAATTCGATATAATCGAATACAAATGAGATCGATTCGGACTGAAATAAATCAAGATGGATTCACATCAGATATCAAATGAATTCAAATGCTAATAGAAAATGAACTTGAAGTCAATGCATACAACCGGTGGGTTCGAACTGAATTTCAAATTTCGACATCCGAAACGTGAACATAGAAAACTTGTTGCGTTGGAAACCTTAGTCCAATCCGGAAACCGTATATTTTTTTCTTCTTATTCGCTTCTTTCATCATTTAGATCCATCTAATTTAATATCAAACAAATAGTTTCCCTCTTTGGGAACTTATTCTTCAACTCATACTAACCTCAAATTTTCTTGATTCTTCTTATTCATCATATTATTATTCTTTACCTTAACAAACTCATACCCATATCAATAAGTTCATAAATCCATACATAATTTCACTTATCCCTATATTACCATATAAAAATTCGGCAGCATAACGGCTGCACTTAGACATAACCCAAACCTGCATGGTGAAAAACTCACTTCTATAACTTCCAGACAGTTTCACATACGTCATAATCTACCGGACCCTCCGTCCGAGAACTCAACAAATGCAAACCTATTTCTAAACCCTTTTCAAGTCATTTTCATATCAATTCATATTCATCACAATCAAACCAATATCTCATCATCCAGTTCATTCATCCATATCTTAATATATATAACATATATCCCAATTGTATTCATAACTCAATCCAATTGATATACAAAACCCAAATAGCACAATTCAAAACCATACACATTTCTAATTCCATGATTCACGTTCTTATACAATTGCATAATCTCAAAAATACATTATGAACTAACTACTTACAATACTCTAATGGCATTTTAAGCCATATTTCATTTCCGATAATCTTAAACCAAATACATAAAGTACAAAACATATACAAATACTGATGTCTTGATGTCTTGCATCCAATCTCCTGCTCGAATACCTGGAGATGGGGATGAAAGGGGGGGGGGTGAGCTCGGAAGCTCGTGGATAACATGTTTATTAAACAAATGATAAGCAAAAGTATTTTCAAACCTTATTCACCGTTGATCGAAAACAGTGAAGGTTTACTTCTCAAAAACTTCTCATAGTTGAAAAATCCAAAATTCTCCTTTTGTCAAACTTTCAAACCATTGACACCCATGAATTGCATTACATATAAATGCAGCACATTCTACACAAAGTAAAGCATATAACACATCAATCGGTTTAGGTCGGTCCATAAAACAGGACGTACTGCACATTCTCGCAAAGCGGTCATGTGCAGTCGTGAAACACATGGGGAGTCCGAAAACGGAGCTCCTATGCCACTAGCGGGCAGCCGGAAGAAAGCTTTAAAAATGAGACCAGTGCACTGACTCCATATGAAGGACCTAACCAAACCCATGTAACACGTATTCATGCTTGAAAAATTTATATTGCCCGAAGGCACAATTCAAAAATTCAACTTTTCATGTAATGTCATAATCAACACATTTGCAAGATTACATACATGCATATACAAGTATAAACATATTCTCAAACTATCAATCAATGCAACATTATGAATTCAATGCATATTTCATCTTTTTCAATTTACTCAAAACATTCATTTACGAAACCATTCAAGTCACTTATGGAAAAATTGTCCACACTATTTCAGAATTTTCGTAAATCATTTGGAAACAATGCCTTTAACATTTCTTTATAAATCATGACAAAGACAATTGAATAAATCATTTATAAAACAATAGCTTATAAAACCACAAATTGTAATTAGCTCATAATTTGAAAAATAAACATATTACCCACCTCTTAATTCCATGCTATACTCTTGTCCAAAGCTTCCACTTGATCTTTACTTCACTCTTTCTTCCCATATAAGTCACCTAAACCATAATCATCCAAAACCCATATCATACTCATCATATTTCACAAGCCCATTTAGATTCCAACCTCTCTACATCATAATCTTCCAAAATCTCTACTCGTATACTTTAGCATAAATTCCAAATAGTTTCTCATCCATGATTTAAAATAACCCAAAAGCATAATCACTTAAATTAACCTCATATATAACAAACCCATAACCATCTTAGGATAAATCAACTCAAAACTCAAGAAAACTCAAACATTAAACTCATCTCTTACCTTTCTCTCCTTAATTTTCAAAAATCCTTTTTTCTTGGAGGGTAGATCTCTTATCCTTCCCTCTTTTCCTTCATAAATCCATTAAAAAACAAGCTTGAAAACTCAGAAACCTTCCTCTTCTTCCTCCTTCTTCTTCTCTCCCACGATTTCCCCCTCTTCTCTCTTCCTTCTTCTTTCTTCTTTCTTCTTCTGGAAATTTCGAGTCTCTTCCCTCTTCCCACGACCATGCTTCACTTTTTATAGGCCAAGGTATTTATTTAGAGGGTAAAGACCCTTCTGCCCTTGTCTTTTAAGCCTTAAACTCATATCTTTAAGTTGACTTCCAGAAATGCCCCTGAATATTTCTTCAAGTTATGCTCACTTTTGGACAATTATTCTCACATCTAAATGAAGGAATTTGCTAAAACTTCCTTATAGAGAATTGTTCATCTATGTATTAATTTCATAAGGCCTCAAGAATCATCCAATTCGGAGCACCACATCAAAAGTTATAGTCCAAACATGTCGGACATATCATTTTACTAACACAGTTTCTAGAATTTACTTCCTTCCACAAATAAACATTCTTAAAGGCTAAAATGAAATTTGGTTCCTTCATAAAAATTGTAGCCCTATGTCTTAACTTTATTTTTCCTCAAATCTCGCTTCAATCGGATCTCCACAGATCCCAAAATTTGCAAAGTACTAAACCATGTTCAGAAACTTTCCTGTCTCACTTTGATTCAAAATACTCTTGCCTAAATAATTCCCTAAAACTCATAATTTTCCATTAATATGAAGTTTATTGTCTTAGGAATCCAACGCTTTGAGAACCAAGTCATTCGGATGTCGGACGGAAAAGATATAAGCAAATGATTTGATAGGGTCGGATGAGGAAGGAAAAATAGCAAGCTCAGAATGAAACCAAACATTCTGATTATCATATGATTCAATCAAACTTTTTGAATTTGACTCCAATTGATGAAAATTTTTGTGGAGAGAAGGATACATGTGTTAGGAATTCTATGCTTCAAGAATCGCCTCAATCCGAGGTCGGATGAGTGAGTTATGATCAAAACAACTCAACATGTTCAAAATAGAAATCAATTTGAAACTCTTTTGGCGCAAATTCCATAACTTTCTTTAAAATTATCCAAATTCCTTCGTTCTAGTTCCATTTGAAAGATACGATCAAGATCTACAACTCGTATTACAGGCCTTAAAACGAGATTCGGCCTCAAAACTGGTCAAAAATATGTTTTTTCCAAGGTGACCTGTAGCTGTCCGTTTAACGGACACGCCGCCAAACGATACCAAACCATCCGAGAAAGTACATTTAACGGACACCTATGTCCGCTTAACGGACACACATATAAGGGGTCCTTTTACCCGTAGCTGTCCGTTAAACAGACACTCCCATGTCCGTTTAACGGACATGCAAATTTTCAAAACTTTTCAATCTTTTTTTTTTCTTCCATAAAAACTAACTTCATAAACACTTATAATCTCCACATATTTACTCATTCTTAGGCCTAAACACTTCATAAGAACTCAAGCAACAAATTAAATTCATGAAATTCTCAAATCTCAACTAAATTGGTTCATCAAAATCTCAACTTTCAAACATGTCATCAAGCTGTCACTAACATAAATCTTATATAACATCATAACTTGCATCAACTATATCTCTTAACTTTGATCTTGAAAACTTGCATACTTAGTCTCGATGGAAAGATAAAAGATCAGGCTACAACTTCACAGAAGGCTACTTTGGCCAAATTTATTTCAGTCAATCCTTAATTTCCCTTAAATCAGCATACATCTTTTTCATTATTATGCATAACTTAACATTTATTCTAACTACATTTCTTCTTAATTGTACAGCATTTATAACAATCCAACTATCATTGGAATTTATCCAAATCTAAACCTCAATTCACATGATTTCTTACATTCACTAGCACCCTGTCATTTAAAATCTCTTGCTTTTCCATAATACCTTACATAGCTAATCATGATTCATGCTTAAGGCTTCTCAGCACTTCATCTTACTCAAATCACATTTCCTCATCTATAACACAAATCACATACAAAACACTCATTTGATTTCATTTATTATTTCTAAATTTTCACTTCAAGGTTCGGGGTCCAACATTTCTCCCCCTCTTAAAAGAATTTTGTCCTCGAAATTCATACTTTAGCAACCACCAAGTAAATACATTCTCTTAGCTCATGTCTTTCAAATGATCCTAGTCATTCACATATTCAAGTCCTCACCACACATATTCATAATGTCTTTCACCTCTACTTATCATATACTATCCATATCATATTTACTCACCAATAGAGCTTATCATAATTTCATAAGTACATAGACTTAACTCATATTTCAACTCTTCCCTAATTCTCTCACAAATGCATATATTTCTGTCACAAATGCATATTCAAAATCAACAACCCAATTCATCATCAAATGCTAATATCACTTTCATTTTCACAAACCTAAAAATCACTCAAATTTCTTATCACACATATTCCTATCTTACTCGCAAATTTTCACTTCTTTATGAGATTGAATCATCACTATCATATCAAACAACTATTTCTTCACATATGCCGATGAATGATCTAATTTATTCAGAACCTCAATATGGACCAAAACCATCCAATCTCAATCTCTTTTAACTTCTATACATATATTCCTATCATCAACTCATCTTTAAGGATTCATATTTGCATCTCACATATATTCAAAGTCACATCATCTAATTTCATCATGAATTTAAACTCTTAATTTCTAGCATCATAATCTTAAACTCAATCATAATTCTTCACCTTAATCAAACAATCACATAGGTCCTTCAAATCATTCTTGCAAATTTAATCACATCACTATCACATTTTAACAAAATCAATCTTAGCCTTACAAACTCTTATCAATTTCTCATGCAAATCACTCATACACATATGCCCCAGTAAGACCATATTACTGGGCTTTAATACCACATCTATTAGATCCCGCTTCCGGAACCCAACTGCACATACTTAACTTTTGCACTGCTTAAACTGAACATCACCTCACATAACCTCTCTTGAAGCGGAATAAAAAAAAACGAAAGACAAAGCGAATAAAACGAAACAAATGTGAAGCTAATAAGATCGAATCCAACCGAAATCGAATATCAAATAGGTCGAATCGATTACAAATCAGATACTAATGGAATCGAATACGAATGCCAAACAAATAGCTCAATTCGATATAATCGAATACAAATGAGATCGATTCGGACTGAAATAAATCAAGATGGATTTACATCAGATATCAAATGAATTCAAATGCCAATAGAAAATGAACTTGAAGTCAATGCATACAACCGGTGGGTTCGAACTGAATTTCAAATTTCGACATCCGAAACGTGAACATAGAAAACTTGTTACGTTGGAAACCTTAGTCCAATCCGGAAATCGTATATTTTTTTCTTCTTATTCGCTTCTTTCATCATTTAGATCCATCTAATTTAATATCAAACAAATAGTTTCCCTCTTTGGGAACTTATTCTTCAACTCATACTAACCTCAAATTTTCTTGATTCTTCTTATTCATCATATTATTATTCTTTACCTTAACAAACTCATACCCATATCAATAAGTTCATAAATCCATACATAATTTCACTTATCCCTATATTACCATATAAAAATTCGGCAGCATAACGGCTGCACTTAGACATAACCCAAACCTGCATGGTGAAAAACTCACTTCTATAACTTCCATAGTTTCACATCGTTATAATCTAGGACCCTCCGTCCGGATCTCAACAAATGCAAACCTATTTCTAAACCCTTTTCAAGTCATTTTCATATCAATTCATATTCATCACAATCAAACCAATATCTCATCATCCAGTTCATTCATCCATATCTTAATATATATAACATATATCCCAATTGTATTCATAACTCAATCCAATTGATATGCAAAACCCAAATAGCACAATTCAAAACCATACACATTTCTAATTCCATGATTCACGTTCTTATACAATTGCATAATCTCAAAAATACATTATGAACTAACTACTTACAATACTCTAATGGCATTTTAAGCCATATTTCATTTTCGAAAATCTTAAACCAAATACATAAAGTACAAAATATATACAAATACTGATGTCTTGATGTTTTTCATCCAATCTCCTGCTCGAATACCTGGAGATGGGGATGAAAGGGGGGGGTGAGCTCGGAAGCTCGTGGATAACATGTTTATTAAACAAATGATAAGCAAAAGTATTTTCAAACCTTATTCACCGTTGATCGAAAACAGTGAAGGTTTACTTCTCAAAAACTTCTCATAGTTGAAAATTCCAAAATTCTCCTTTTGTCAAACTTTCAAACCATTGACACCCATGAATTGCATTACATATAAATGCAGCACATTCTACACAAAGTAAAGCATATAACACATCAATCAGTTTGGGTCGATCCATAAAACAGGACGTACTGCACATTCCCGCAAAGCGGTCATGTGCAGTCGTGAAACACATGGGGAGTCCGAAAACGGAGCTCCTATGCCACTAGCGGATAGCCGGGAGAAGGCTTTAAAAATGAGACCAGTGCACTGACTCCACATGAAGGACCTAACCAAACCCATGTAACACGTATTCATGCTTGAAAATTTCATATTGCCCGAAGGCACAATTCGAAAATTCAACTTTTCATGTAATGTCATAATCAACACATTTGCAAGATTACATACATGCATATACAAGTATAAACATATTCTCAAACTATCAATCAATGCAACATTATGAATTCAATGCATATTTCATCTTTTTCAATTTACTCAAAACATTCATTTACGAAACCATTCAAGTCACTTATGGAAAAATTGTCCACACTATTTCAGAATTTTCGTAAATCATTTGAAAACAATGCCTTTAACATTTCTTTATAAATCATGACAAAGACAATTAACTAAATCATTTATAAAAACAATAGCTTATAAAACCACAAATTGTAATTAGCTCATAATTTAAAAAATAAACATATTACCCACCTCTTAATTCCATGCTATACTCTTGTCCAAAGCTTCCACTTGATCTTTACTTCACTCTTTCTTCCCATATAAGTCACCTAAACCATAATCATCCAAAACCCATATCATACTCATCATATTTCACAAACCCAATTAGATTCCAACCTCTCTACATCATAATCTTCCAAAATCTCTACTCATATACTTTAGCATAAATTCCAAATAGTTTCTCATCCATGATTTAAAATAACCCAAAATCATAATCACTTAAATTAACCTCATATATAACAGACCCATAACCATCTTAGGATAAATCAACTCAAAACTCAAGAAAACTCAAACATTAAACTCATCTCTTACCTTTCTCTCCTTAATTTTCGAAAATCCTTTTTGCTTGGAGGGTAGATCTCTTCTCCTTCCCTCTTTTCCTTCATAAATCCATGGAAAAACAAGCTTGAAAACTCAAAAACCTTCCTCTTCTTCCTCCTTCTTCTTCTCTCCCACGATTTCCCCCTCTTCTCTCTTCCTTCTTCTTTCTTCTTTCTTCTTCTGGAAATTTCGAGTCTCTTCCCTCTTCCCACAACCATGCTTCACTTTTTATAGGCCAAGATATTTATTTAGAGGGTAAAGACCCTTTTGCCCTTGTCTTTTAAGCCTTAAACTCATATCTTTAAGTTGACTTCCAGAAATGCCCCTGAATATTTCTTCAAGTTATGCTCACTTTTGGACAATTATTCTCACATCTAAATGAAGGAATTTGCTAAAACTTCCTTCTAGAGAATTGTTCCTCTATGTATTAATTTCATAAGGCCTCAAGAATCATCTAATTCGGAGCACTACATCAAAAGTTATAGTCCAAACATGTCGGACATATCATTTTACTAACACAGTTTCTAGAATTTACTTCCTTCCACAAATAAACATTCTTAAAGGCTAAAATGAAATTTGGTTCCTTCATAACAATTGTAGCCCTATGTCTTAACTTTATTTCACCTTAAACCTCGCTTCAATTGGATCTCCACAGATCCCAAAATTCGCAAAGTACTAAACTATGTTCAGAAACTTTCCTATCTCAATTTGATTCAAAATACTCTTGCCTAAATAAATCCCTAAAACTCATAATTTTCCATTAATATGAAGTTTAGTGTCTTAGGAATCCAACGCTTCGAGAACCAAGTCATTCGGATGTCGGACAGAAAAGATATAAGCAAATGATTTGATAGGGTCGGATGAGGAAGGAAAAATAGCAAGGTCAGAATGAAACCAAACATTCTGATTATCATATGATTCAATCAAACTTTTTCAATTTGACTCCAATTGATGAAAATTTTTTTGGAGAGAAGGATACATGTGTTAGGAATTCTATGCTTCAAGAATAGCCTCAATCCGAGGTCGGATGAGTGAGTTATGATCAAAACAACTCAACATGTTCAAAATAGAAATCAATTTGAAACTCTTTTGGCGCAAATTCCATAACTTTCTTTAAAATTATCCAAATGCCTTCGTTTTAGTTCCATTTGAAAGATACGATCAAGATCTACAACTCGTATTACAGGCCTTAAAACGAGATTCAGCCTCAAAACTGGTCAAAAACATGTTTTTTCCAAGGTGACCTGTAGCTGTCCGTTTAACGGACACGCACGGCCAAAACGATACCAAACCATCCGAGAAAGTCCGTTTAACGGACACCTATGTCCGTTTAACGGACACACACATAGCAAGGGGTCCTTTTTACCCGTAGCTGTCTGTTAAACAGACACTCCCATGTCCGTTTAACGGACATGCAAATTTTCAAAACTTTTCAATCTTTTTTTTTTCTTCCATCAAAACTAACTTCATAAACACTTATAATCTCCACATATTTACTCATTCTTAGGCCTAAACACTTCATAAGAACTCAAGCAACAAATTAAATTCATGAAATTCTCAAATCTCAACTAAATTGGTTCATCAAAACCTCAACTTTCAAACATGTCATCAAGCTGTCACTAACATAAATCTTATATAACATCATAACTTGCATCAACTATATCTCTTAACTTTGATCTCGAAAACTTGCAAACTTAGTCTCGATGGAAAGATAAAAGATCAAGCTAAAACTTCACAGAAGGCTACTTTGGCCAAATTTATTTCAATCAATCCTTAATTTCCCTTAAATCATCATACATCTTTTTCATTGTTATGCATAACTTAACATTTATTCTAACTACACTTCTTCTTAATTGTACAGCTTTTATAACAATCCAACTATCATTGGAATTTATCCAAATCTCAACCTCAATTCACATGATTTCTTACATTCACTAGCATTCTGTCATTTAAAATCTCTTGCTTTTCCATAATACCTTACATAGCTAATCATGATTCATGCTTAAGGCTTCTCATCCCTTCATCTTACTCAAATCACATTTCCTCATCTATAACACAAATCACATACAAAACACTCATTTGATTTCATTTATTATTTCTAAATTTTTACTTCAAGGTTCGGGGTCCAACACTTCTGCCTTGTCATCTATGTAGGGTATGGTTTGGTTCCTTCATCTCTCAGAAAACCATACATACTTTTCTCATCATCACTCAACAGATGCATTGTACTACTATTTACCAAGATTGGTTGTAATTGTGCCTTGACTGACCTTTTTGGGGTTTCTCTGATGATTATAGAGTTGCTACTCCTGACAGGTTGGCTTCCTTCAATAATCTTGACTCTCAAGTCCTCTTTTCTTAATGGTTGAGAGGTATTGACCTATGCTAGACTGCGTTCAACTAGCTTCTTCTTCTTCGGAACAACAGTAGGAGTGCTTTTTTTCTTACTAATTATCTGCTTTTTATTTTCATCAATCAGTCTAGAAGTCTGCTAAGATTGAGATTTCTCTTTCTCAAACTCCAATTTTCTCTTAATCTTAGTCTCTTTAGCCAATTTTGCTGGATCTTCTTTCAAAATTGCAAGTAAAGACCTGGTTGCCTGAGGTGTTTTCTTCTCAGAATCTCCACCATGAGTCAACTCTTTCCCTTTCTTTTCTTCTTGTTGACGCAGGGTCCCAACTCTAGGCAACCTTTTTGCTTGCTTCGGTCTCTCCGAAAGGAGTATTTCCCCTTTTCTTTTTAGGGTCACTTTCTCCCTATATTGCACCTGGCTTCCTTCTTTATGAGAAATTGCCTTTCCCTTTATTGATTTATCTGACGATTTCTTTCCCCCTTTTGCAGGCATTCTCTCAATGGATTGGGATTTTGATTTCTTGAGGGAGATTCTTTTTCATTCAAACTTACTTTAACAGCACGCTCCCCCTCAATCCTTGCTTTCGTCTTAGAATCTACTTCTTCTTTCTCCAGATTCTTCAAGCCTATTGACTGAGCCCAAGTTTATCTTATTAATTGGCTACACTTTTACTATTCTTAATGTACTTTTTGACTCTTAATTTGTGACTTTGTAGTTTAATTTGTCCCTTACAGTGAGCTTACACTTTATACAATTTGATAGTAAAATTGTCACATCGAGGCGCATGAAGAAGTCTGTACCCCACGACGTAATGCAAGCAGCACGTCGCGGCGAGGAACCAAGAAGTGCACGCCGCTGTGCCTACAGAGCATCTCGCCGTGGCGAGGATCAAGAGGAGCACACCGTGACGCAACTTCTCCTCGTCGCCGCTACGAGTGATCCAGAGAGTGCACACCGCGACGTCGATTAATTATCTCGCCGCAGCGAGTAGACAAATATCTTGTAGCGCCCCCTCACCGTAGGGTACACATCGGGACACCCGAAGGTTGCTCCGACACGTATCCCACGATAAAGGTGCACTACTAGAAAATTTCGCTAATAATCCACATGGCATCGCAATAATTAAAATCATAATATATCATAAATCAGTAACTTTTAAAATCCAAAATAATCTTGATATAGTCATCCAACAAAATAGACAAGTCTATCAGTCCCCTAAACAAAACCAAAAAGGAAACTGATACAAGCATCTATCCTAAGTCACCCGCAAAAGTCCAACCCAGCTGACCGACCTGTGTGCCATTGCTTCTCTTGCCAGCACGCTCGCACGGCAGGAAAAAAACTATCTCCGGAGCTAGGAGTCTACTCTATCGATCCTAAAAAATTAGATGCAATTTTGGGTGAGTTTGCGAACTCAGTGAGAAACCATCATCGATGGTTCACTCAAATCATGCATTACGCAGATTGCGTCTGACGCGCACTGAAGTAAGATACAATTAGTGTATACAATTTGCAGTAGCCTATAACAGTTTGCAGTATCAAATAACAATTTACAATAGCATATAACAATTTACAGTATCATATCACAATTTACAGTAAATCATGCCATCACGTAGTTCAGTAATCGTCGCAAAACAATCATTCATGTGCATACAATGCATATGTGACTCTTTTCTAGTTATTCAGTATTGTGGCCAAGTGCTCAGTTAGTATTCAGTTGGGGGGACGCATCAGGGATTTCTCCCCTCGGGCTCGAGGCCCGGTCAGTACAGTGTTCGAGCTCGAGGCTCTTTTCAGTGATAATAGCAACTTGGGTCACATATCCATTATCTGATCATGCATTTATGCATGTGATGCAGTGTTCAGTAATTTACAATGTATGGCTATAAAAGCCCAGTATTGCATTTTTCAGTGTTATGCAGTAGTCCAATCCAATACAGTAGAAACATGCCATTCGATCATGTACATTTTAGTAATCATTCAATTTATATTGGCAAGTAATTCACATAGAGCATTTAGACAATCAGGAATTTGAGAAACCAACTAGGTTACTCACCTGTAACTTCCGAGCTACTGCCTGGAAGTTCTAGCAATGTCCGTGGAATGACGATCCAACGGTGCCTCTATAACAGTAAAATACAGTCCCATTACTAGATGCTCAATTAAACAATTCAGTGATGCATATGTCTCTATGAAATTATGTACAATGCATGTTCACGCTTTCTGGCGCTAAAACCCGATTTAGAACTCTTAGGCCCAATTCTAACTCTTCGCTCAATTGATCCAATCCTAAAATCCAGTTGAATTTTCTTAATTCATACTTCCTATAACAATTCCATAACTATTGGGTCAAAACCTCTATTGAAAATCCCAATTAAAACTTCAATTGAAATTCCAATTGTCTCAATTCAATACTTAGGTCACACTATGAACCATAATTGACCTTATTCTCTATGAATCAATACCATTTAAATTAAATTCTAACTTCCGTAATTATCCTCAATTGTAGACCTCTTTCTCTAGTTCATAAAGAATCGAGAATCACCTCAATCGGAGGTCTATACCATAAGTTATGCCCAATAAACTAACACTCATCTATTCTGAATTCTATCCCTCGTCGCGACCTACGTCCCTTCGCCGCGACGTGGGAAGCTCGTTCGTCGCGATGTGGAGATCGCTCGTCGCGACGAATAAATCCACGCTCATCGCGACGTCCAGCCGAGCTTGTTGCGATGAATAAATTAATTATTCGTCACGACGAAGCCCTCATGCCACTGCGCTCGTCGCGACGTGCGAAGGCCCGATCGTCTTCTCCGATCGATTTCCGATCTCTCTCTCTCTAAAACCAGTATTAAACACTCTCAACTACCCAATCTAACATAATAAATGCCATAAATGTAACAACTAACCATTAATAACAACATTAAAGCCATAAATACTTACCAATCAAGCCTCAAATCCACAAACCACCGTAAACCCTAAAATCCTTCAAACTAAACAATTTACCACTCTCAAGCTTCATCAATCACATTAAACAAGTTAGTCTTGCACAATGGGAAGAAAACCACAAGGAAAAATTGAAGAACCTCAACGGTGGGAGGAATCGAAGAACACCGTGGGAGGAGGAAGAGAAGAACGATAATGCCTTAGGAAAATCCCCAAAATTTCAGACCTAGCTATTTATAGACATAGATCTCCAAATCAGTTCAAATTTCAGTCTCTAAATTTCAATGGCTCAACATTTTTATTTCCTAACAGTATAACTCTAATTTTTCCATCGCCATTGGACAATTCTTTCAGTACCATACGGTCAATCGGTCTGTCACTCGAAAATTTCCGGTCTGGGCATTTTCTCCCGAATTTCCAGAAAATTTTCTATAAGCCATTATGAATTGCCAATCACTCTTAAACTATTCTAAATCAGTCATTGGAGCCCAATTACTCCTAATTTCTCAATTAATCACGATCTGGTCAGTTTCTAGTTCACAATCCAATCAATTCATACTCACAATTAAAAATGTCGAAAAATCATGAATGCATGTACCTATGAATAAATGCATATGCAATAAACCTGTTCCTCTATAATTAGAGGCCAGTAACATGCTCAATCAGTGAATGCAATGAAACCTATCAGTCAAACCCAATATTACCATAATGCTCTTGCTATCAGTAACGGGATGTTACATAGCTAGACTTTATTTGGAAAGATCTCTCACTGTACCGACCCGACCCGACCTGCATCCTTCATTTAAAAACCTTGCTATTTTTAGGTCAAATGGGGGATATCTATCGGGGACACTTTGGAAGCAGCAGACGATTATCTCTTCCACCATCATTTTCCATTCTTCTATCTTCGACCATCACCATCATCTCTACGCCACCGTCAGCATCCACTGCAACCATGGGTGACGTCCAATCTTCAACAGTCATGAGAGAGTTCGGAGTCATGCTTGGCTGAATCCACATTTCCTCTTAAGAATGTAGCATCGGGTTGAGTTCACTGGTTCTAAAAAGGGAGTAAATCTTACATCGTCAAGTTTAATTACATTGTTGTAAATTCCTGAGTTAGGTTTTACTTCTTGTAGTTAGATTAGCTTGGTTATAGTTTAATCAAGTGTTGAACGATGTCTTGTGTTATGGATTGGTTAATGTAGAACTTCGATGCTCAATATATGAAGTCTCATATATGTCTTTTGGTGATTGTGTTAACCCTCTTTATCTGCCTAGTTGTGTTTGATATTGAGATTGTGCTTGAACCAATTGACCAATTGCATTAGCTTGTCCATTTCACACACTAAGATGCATTTAACAAGGTTTTAGTTAACGGAGTTCGTTGATTAAAACCTTAGACTTAAAGAATCCCTCAAGGTTCTAAGGCTTGAGAGCACTTAATGGGATCTTGAGAAATGGAGTTCATTGATCAAAATCCTGGACTTGAGGAGAAGTCTTTAAGGTTGTTATTTGAAAACTTAGTGAATTTCACTTCCCGAAAATTGTTTTGAACCATGATAGCCTAAGCTCATTTTCAAGAGGATTTATTATCAATTGCTTAATACTCAAATTTTTAATTCCATTTACTTCTTAAAAATCCAAAAATATATTTTTTATACTTTGTCCTTCAATTTAATTAAATTTCCTTAGTTCTTTTTAATGACCAAAACCCCCACTTTATCAACTTTGATTGCAATTTTTGACAATTAGGCTAGCTTAAACCTTTTTCACTTGGTTCCAATTAAGTGAGACGACCCGAGGTTGCATCATGTATTGCAATCTTTGGAATTATTATTTTTGACTGGTTTCTAAGGATCGATCTTAAGGTCGAATCGACAGAGCTGCGATCAAAATGGCGTCGTTAACGGGGAACCAAGAAATTGGTTTACTGTAGGATAGCCATTGCCATCTCATTTCAATTGTCGTTGACAATCGGAATCTTTGTTTTTACAGTGCATTTAGGATACTTTAATTTTCATACTTATTCATAACATAGGTTTTGATTTTCCTTTGTACAAGCATACTTCATACTTTGATTTTGTCTCTTTCTTAGCAAATTTTTCACACATACACCCATACACTCATACACTCGCATTCATCACATTTCACCTTTATTCGACCTTGTGTGATTATGAGAAAATTTTGTTATTATATCTTTTATTTGTGGATTGATTTTGCGCATGCCCAGGAGAGGTAAACTTGTTCAATTCTAACTTGAAATTGAGAGACACTTGCGGAGACATAGGAAAGAGAGGAAAGAACAAGAGAGAGGTAGATTAGCTAAACAAGAAAGCGAAAATATGGCTGAAAACCCCAACCTTTTCCCAAATGCTGACTTTCCTGCACACTAACCTAGAAATGGAACTAATGGAGGAAATGGTGAGCATGAGAGAGTAGGAGAAAACAATGAGAATCAGAGACGTAGGACTATTAGGGAACCAACAACTTCTGATGTGCATTATGATCCATTTACTACTGCTTGCCCTAATTTTGATGTTAATTTTGAAGTTAAAGGTTTGTTGATTAATTCCCTTCCTAAATTTCATGGCTTGGTAGCAGAAGATCCATACATGCACCTATAATCTTTGACGATGATCTGCCAGAGTATGAAGCCAGTAGGAGCTACTTTGGACCAATGGCTATGGAAGGTATTGTTAAGTCAAAATGACTTTACATATATATGATTTTGATGAATAACAACGAAGTAGTAAAAGAAGAAGGAAAATAGAAAACAGACAGACAAAGTTAAAAGACAGATTAAGAAATATGTATTTAAGATTGAAAAGCAGATGAGAAGTAGAGACGCAGACCAAGACAAAATCTGAGCATTTGTAAGCGGACCACAAAGTAAGAAAGCCTTGCAGACGAAGAAGCGGCACTTAAAGTAAAAATACGAGCCTTGTAAGCGGGCAGTAAGAAATGCATACGAGCCGAAGAAGCGACTTAAAGTAAAAATACAGACGTAGAAGCATACGCAAAGTAAGAAATAAACGCAGACGCAGACGCAGACGCAAAGTAAGGAACAGACACAGATGTAGAAGCAGACGCAAAGTAAAAATACAGACGCAGACGTAGATGCAAAGAGAAAAGCATACGCAGACGCAAAGAGAAAAGCAGACGCAGACGCAAAAATATAGACAGAGAAAAGCAGACGCAGAATTCAAAAGAATACGCAAGAGTCAGTTCGAGTTAGTTACAGAACTCAACTGGTTAACCGTTTCTTTCAAGATTCAAGATTCAAGAAGCAGTTGCAGACAAAGGCTATAAATATGAGTCGAAGTCTAAAATTGCAAAGTTTGTCAAAGTTAGCGAAACAGAGATTATTATTGAACATTGCTTAACAAAAGCTTTTGTGAGATTCTTGTCACAAAATTAGTGAGAGCTAGTTTTACTGTAACAAGTTTTCAATACTTTTGTAAGAAAGTAGTACAGATAGCCTGCAGAGGCTAAGAGTGAAAGAATACTGAGTGTAGAGACCTAAAGAGGCTCAGAAAGAATACTTGTATACGTTAAAGAGATAGTGAAATCTCATAAAGAACTCTGAGGACTAGATGTAGCCCACAGTTTGGGGTGAACCAGGATAAAATCAATGTGTCAACTTCTCTCTACCTTATATCTCTTAAAGTTCAAAGTTTTGTTATTACTTAATTTTTGAAACAAGTTTTCAAAGTTTTGATTGACTGGAACTTACTGATGTTTCTGTAAAAGAACTTGTTTGTTAATGAAACAGTTTTGAAAGAGTTTTCAAAAAAAGAGGAATACACAATTCAACCCCCCTTCTCGTGTATTCACTATAGTATTATAAGCATTGTATTAACGTGTGATTTACTTCAGGTATTTCATTTGTCCTTGGAAGGAAAGACATGGGAGTGGTACATGAGTCTTCCGAGGCATGTGGCCAATGCTTATCATAGCTGGACCAATCTGAGGAAGGCTTTTTTGGAGAAGTATTTTTCAGCTTCCAGAACGTCATCAATGAGGAAGGAAATTTATTCAGCTCGCCAAGAGTATGATGAATCACTGTATGACTACTGGAACCGCTTCCAAGACGTATTATCTAGATGCCCCCATCACCAAATTCCTGATGAGCAATTAGTGCAATATTTCTATGATGGGTTGAAGAGTCAGGAGAAAGGTATGTTGGATGCTACATCTGGAGGTTCTTTGATTGATCTTATAGCCTTGGAAGCATGAGAATTGATCAAGAAGATGGCCTTGAACCATTAACAGTACAGTGTGAGAGATTCCAGAGGAGTGCATGAATTGGGAGCTTTAACAGCACAAGCCAAAAGAATGGAGAGTCTGGAAACAAAGGTAGATTCACTAGAGAACATGATAACTTCACAATTATCTTGTATCACTGCAAAGTTGAAGAACTTGAATGCGCATCGCCCATCATCTTCAATGGACCTTACTGCACCCAGTTGTGACACTTGTGGGTTGGTGATGCACATATCAAGTGTATGCCCAAGAAGATATGAAGAGGTGTCAGCAGCGTATCAAGGGAGAACAAATCAGAAATGGGATCCATACTCCAACACATACAATGAGGGATGGAAGTCTAATCCAAGATTTGATTGGAGGAATGAAGAAAGCATGGCTAAAAACAGATTTCCACAAGGGGGAGGAGCTGGTACTTCCACTAACCAGTTCCCTAATCAACAACAAGCCCTAATGGTCCCATCAAAGGAAGACACCAACCAATTGCTTCATAGCATGATGACTCTAATGAAGGAAGAGAGGGATTCTAGCACTAACCAATTTAATGTCATTGCTTCTCTTATTCAACAGCATTCCTCAAAGACTGCTGCTAGGTTCAATGCTTTGGAGAAAAGAATAGAACAATGGGAAACCAAGGCAGAGAACATTAATTCATATGTCACTCAGTTGTCCAACAACATGAGTGAGAATCAAGCAAAAAGCAGTGGAACTATTCCTTCAAATACTGTGATGAATCCCAAGAGTCTCAATGCAATTGCCCTCCGGAGTGGGAAACAAGTGAGGTTTAATCCTCAAGAAGATGAAGAGGCGTGTGATGAGGAGATTGAGAGTGAAGAAGTGCCTCCACCTAAGGAAAAGATCAAGAAATCTGAAAGTGTGAGGGAAGAATCACTATTGAAAGAAAAGAAGCCTGTGTCGAAAAATAAAGGGGTTATTTTAGAGAGTTCAAAGGATCAAGCTGAACATGGAGAATCAAGCAAGCAAGCCGAAAAAGGTAAGGAGGTAAGTCTTCAAGACCTTCCTTTTCCAAATTCATATTTGATGAGCAAGCGTATGAATGAGATCAAACATGAAAAAGAAATCATTGATTTGTTTGGAAAAGTAGAGATAAATGTTCCCTTACTTGATTTAGTGAAGAGAGTTCTGGCCTATGCCAAATATCTGAAGGACCTGTGCACTAACAAGAGAAAGTTTAGGCCAAATGAGAGAGTTCAAGTGAGATCTAATGTGTCAGCCCTATTCAAACCGCAAATACCTATGAAATGTCAAGATCCTGGATCTTTCACCATTCCTTGCATCTTAGGGAAAGTAACTATAGGAAGAGCGTTGTTAGATCTGGGGCCAGCGATTAATGTGATGCCCAAATCTACCTATCATTCCTTAGGAGTGAAAAGTTTGAAACCCACATCTGTTGTCCTACAGCTAGCTGATAGATCATTTAGGCATCCAGTAGGTATAATTGAGGACATCTTGGTCCAGGTAAAGGGTTTAGTATTTCCTGCTGATTTTTATGTACTTGATATGTCTTCTGAAGTTATGCAGGATAATTCTTTGATTCTCGGGTGACCCTTTTTACGGACAACGAGCACCATGATCAGCATGAAGGAAGGTAAGATCACCATGGAGGTTGGTGACCAAAAGGTAAGCTTCAACATGTACGAGGCAATGAAACATCCACATGAGGATTATTCGCTTTTGGGTGTGAATATGATTGATTTAGCTATGGATAATGCTTGCCAAAAATATAAGTTACAAAAAGATTCTTTGGATGCTGGATTACATTCACTTGATCTTGGAAAAAGATTTTCTGTCCATGTTTCAGGGAAGCAGGAAGGATTAGCCACGACTGCTTACCAAAAGACAGACTTCACGCCAAAAGAAAGAGGGAGTGATCTCTTTTCTCTTGAACTTCATAAATTGATTCCTTTTGTTATGCAACCTCCTGTGCTTGAGCTCAAATCCCTACCTACTACTTTAAAGTATGCCTTTCTTGAGTCTGATGAGCGATTACCTGTCATAATTGCTGGTAACTTGTCCCACACTGAGGAAGAGAGACTCATGAATGTTTTGAGGGAACACAAGAGAGCTATAGGATGGACATTAGCATATATACCCGGCATTTGCCCAGCTATTTGTACACACAGGATCTTATTGAATGAAGGGTCAAAATCGGTGAGGCAACCTCAAAGAAGACTCAACCCACTTATCTTGGATGTTGTGAAGAAGGAAATAACGAAGTTGTTGAGTGCAGGGATAATATATCCCATTTCTGATAGTGAGTGGGTTAGTCCAATACATGTAGTGCCAAAAAAGAGTGGGATAACGGTGGTAAAAAATGATAGGGATGAGCTTATTCCTACCAGAGTGCAGAATTTATGGCGTGTGCGTATAGATTATAGACGATTAAATGACACCACAAGAAAAGACCATTTCCCTCTCCCTTTTATTGATCAAATGCTTGAAAGGCTTACGGACAAATCACATTATTGTTTTTTGGATGGTTTCTCTGGGTACTTTCAAGTACCCATTGCACTGGAGGACAAAGACAAAACCACTTTTACATGCCCTTTTGGCAACTTTGCATATCGAAGGATGCCTTTTGGTTTATGTAATGTCCCAGGAACTTTCTAGCGTTGCGTGATGGTTGTTTTCTGTGAATTTTTAGAGGAATGTATGGAAGTGTTTATGGATGATTTCACAGTCTATGGTGATTCTTTTTATGCTTGCTTATTCAGTCTTGCAAAAGTTTTACAAAGATGCATTGAAAAAAAATTGATTTTGAACTTTGAGAAATGTCATTTCATGGTCAGTGAAGGAATCGTGCTCGGTCATTTAATTTCTAACAAGGGGATTGAAGTAGATAAAGCTAAGATTGAGGTTATATCTTCTTTGCCTTAGCCTGCTTGTATTCGTGACATACGATCATTTTTGGGTCATGCAGGATTTTACAAGCACTTCATAAAGGATTTCAGCAAAATTGCGTTACCTCTCTCCAAGCTTTTACAAAAAAGATGAAAATTTTGAATTTGATGATTCTTGCAAGAATGCCTTCAACATGCTGAAATCAAAACTCATTTCTCCACCTATTTTAGTTGCTCCTAATTGGAACTTACCTTTTGAGCTTTCATGTGATGCATTTAATTGTGTTGTAGGGGCTACGTTGGGTCAACGGGAGGAGAGACTACCAAGAGTTATCGCATATGCCTCGAAAACACTAGATCCAGCTCAAATCAACTATACAACAACTGAAAAAGAGTTGTTTGCAGTAGTTTTTGCTTTGGAAAAATTTAAGCAATATCTGTTAAACTCACATGTTACCATTTTTACTGATCATGCAGCTGTTCAGTATCTCCTCAAGAAACCACAATCGAAGCCTAGACTGATACGGTGGGCATTGCTACTCCAAGAATTTGATATCGAGATAAAGGATCGAGCGGGAGCGACAAACCATGTAGCCGACCATTACAGACAGGGAGTGGATTCTTTCGAACTTACCTGTGATTCATTTCCTGATTCGTTTCTATGTGTTTCAATTTTTAAAGAACCTTGGTATGCACATATTGTCAATTACCTAATGTCTGGACTCACTCCTCCTTTTATGTCTCAGGCACAAACTCAGAAGCTAAAGAGTGAAGCTCGACATTACATTTGGGATGCCCCTTATCTGTGGAGAATGTGCAGTGACCAGGTGATCCGAAAATGTGTGCCTCATGAAGAGTGTAATGATATAATTTCAGCTTGTCATTCAATGGTTTGTGGTGGTCATTTCAGTGCAAGGAAAACATCTAGGAAAATTCTCGATTCTGGTTTTTATTGGCCTACACTTTTTAAGGATTCATTTAACTTTTGTCGGTCATATGATAAATGTCAACGATTTGGAGGATTAGGGAAGCGACATGAAATGCCACAGCAACCTCTTTTATTTTACAAAATTTTTGATGTTTGGGAAATTGATTTCATGGGCCCATTTCCTCCGTCTTTTGGTTTTGTGTATATCCTTTTAGCTGTTGATTATGTGTCCAAATGGATAGAGGCCATTCCTACTAGAAAAGATGATGCCCAAGTCATGTTTAAGTTTCTTAAGTCCAACATTTTTTGTCGATTTGGCATACCAAAAGCTGTGGTTAGTGATAGGGGAACACATTTTGTAATAGAGTCATTGATAACCTATTTTTCAAATTTGAGGTCACTCACAAAGTCTACTACATACCACCCACAAACCAATGGACAAGCTGAAGTTTCAAATAGAGAGGTGAAGCACATTTTGGAGAAAATTGTGAAGCCATCAAAGAAGGATTGGAGCCTTCTCCTCGAGGAAGCACTATGGGCATATCGGACTGCTTATAAATCCCCAATAGGCATGTCCCCTTATCTCCTGATTTATGGAAAGGCTTGCCATTTTCCTGTGGAACTGGAGCATAAAGCATATTGGGCAGTTAAGCAATGAAATATGGACTTAGAATCTTCTGGCACGGAGAGGAAGTTGCAACTTCAAGAGCTAGAGGAGTTGAGATTAGAGGCATATGAACACTCTCGCCTCTACAAGGAAAGGGCAAAATTGATGCATGATAAGATCATTCAAAGGAAAAATTTCAAGGAAGGGGAAAAAGTCTTATTATTCAAGGCTTGGTTTGCTTTCAAACATGGAACTTTCAATACTCGTTGGGATGGACCGTATCTGGTCACGAAGGTGCACAACTTTGGTATGGTAGAGCTTTTACATGAAGAAATTGGAACACGGCTCAAGGTGAATGGCCATCTTTTGAAGCTCTATCATGAGAACTAGGACCCACCTTAAGCACCGGGTAGTTTCTTTCCTTTCACTTATCATATATTTGTGCATATTGATTGAAAATTGGAGTGACGTTGTTGTGCATGAATATGTTGACTAAGTGTGGGGGAGAAACTTACTCAGTAGAGTTAGGTTTAGTTCAATAGGATTTTAGTTTAGTTATTTTTAATAATTTCTCTCTTTTGAACCCTTGATCTTAGTGAATGCATGATACATGTAGCTTGGTAGAAGAAATTTTTGTGCATGAGGGGTCAGGAATAGTGAGCTTAGGATCCTTGTTAGTTTTCGGGAAGTTTCGTCACAACGTGGGATGTCTCGTCATGACGTGTACCAAATAACATGTCGCGGCGAGCGTTCCAAGAGAAAGGCACGCCGCGACGCCCATTAATCATTTCACCGAGGCGTGCAACGATTGTGACGTCACAGCGCGAGGCCTTTGGACGTAACCCTAGAGGGGTTCAAATTCTCTTTTTATCCTTATTGCACGGTGGTTCTTCCCTTTAACCAGTGTTCTTTTAGTAATTTTACCCCCTAAATCTTCTTAACCCTCCGGCGCACCACTTTCACGTCGCCTCCCTCTCATTCCTCTTGTTCATCTTTGCGCCGCGACTTCTCCTTCCCTCATTGCCCTGTGACCCTTCCTCCCTCTTCTTCTGTTGCTAGTGGCTCATCTCAGTTGTCCATCTCTAACTCTGTGCTCTTCGTGTAAGAAATCTCTTCCCTATTGTCATTTCCATTTCAGTTCTGTAGAATAGGAATTGTTTTCTGAGGTGACTTCGTTTCAACGCGTCGCGGTGTGTCCGATTTTCGCCTTTCGCCACGGCGTGTCGAGTGCTGGGCGCGACGTGTGGGTTTCTCTCATCTCGCCGCGACGTGTGATTCGCATCTCACCGCGGCGTGAGCGGCACAGCATGTTTCACCGCGACGCGCGTTCGGACGTCGCGGCGAAGCGCTGTTATTTTTCTTTTGTTTCACTAATTTTCTGTGTTTACTTTCTATTCAGGACAATGCCTCGCACTAAGAACTCCTCCATCCGTCCCTCTACACCCTCCGATTTCTACTCTTCAACTCCCTTGATTTCTCCTCCGAGCATTCACCTTCACCTTCTGGGCCTTCCCCCAGTTCACATCCTCCAGCCTCTCCCACTCGCTCTTCCACTTCCTTCCTTCCGGTCGATCAGGAGTATGCCGACCTAGCTGCTAAGATAAAAGCTAGGCCACTACTCAAGGAGCGACCTTTCCCTCTCTCACCCTCCCACCACCCTTTTGTCCAACAGCTCGTCCTCTCCTAACTTTCTGGTTTAGTACAGCCCAGGACTCCTAGAAATGACACCTTCGTTCGTCATTTCTATACCCATTCCCCTTACCATGACACCCTGGATATTCGTTTTCGCGGTGTTACCATTTCTCACGCCTTCGCCCATGCCGCCATCCGCAACCATTACCACCTTCCTCCTATCTTTGCCTGTCACTACACTGATCTTATTCATGACTACCCTTGGGATGATGTCCTTCGTACCCTTTGTCCTGAGGGTGCCGACTGGCATCAACCTCAGGCGTCCCAGAGATATCTTCGACGTGCTGATCTCCATCCTAAGGCCCGTCCTTGGCTTCACCTCATCAGCAACAACGTCCTTCCCACCACCCACCTTTCCCTCGTTCCCAATCCATCCTTACCTCTACTCTGACTCACTCCATTCTGTTCCCTCACCTTATTACCGATCTGTTCTAGGCCCATCAGGTCCCGGAACTTCCTTCTGACTGAACCTTTGAACCCGCCTCCCTCTTTCGCTACGTCCGCCTTAAACAACCCCGCTTCCTAGTACCACCACCTCCTCCTCACTCCCCATCACCTCCCCCTCCACCACCACGTCCTCCTTCACCACCCCCATCCCCTCCCTCTCCTCCTATTGTTGCTGCTACACCTGTCGATGTGCCTCCCTCGGACACCCACCCCCCCTTATCCCCCTCTTCCCCTCTTACCTCTACCCTCACCCATCAGGTGGCCCCCTTCATGCGACTGTTCTTCGTCTCAAAGCCCAACTAGCCGTCGATCGTCGCTACCACCGGCAGATGTCTGCCCTGATTGCGATGCACCTCCACATTCCTCTTCCTCCTGCGGATGGTGATCCTTCGGTCGGTCCTCGCCCTTCTGCGGCCGCACCTCCTGATCCTGCCCCTGATGCTCCTGCAGCATAGTTCTGGCATTTTGTTCTGTGTTGTTTTTCTTTTATTTTTCTGTTGTTTTCTTTCGTTTTATGTTTTCTTTAGTTTCTCGATTTCTTAGCACACATTGTACTGAGCACTTTTTGCCACCATGATTAATACCAAGTCTCTATTCTCATTTTCATTGAGGACAATGTGTTATTTAAGTGTGGGGGAGTTGTTCCTATGTTCTTATTTTTGTTCTGCTCCATATTGACATTTTTGATGTGTGTGTTAGCCAATCTTGCATGATGTTACACATTTTAGACTTGGTGCAAATTATTTTTTGCTTTTTCATTGTGTCTCGCTTGGCATGACATTTCATACTCATGGCGAGCATGCATGTTCTCGCCAGATCGTCGCGACGTGCATGCAGCACATCGCCGCGGCGAGGCGCAATTCACCCCTACACGTCGTGACGTTTATGCTGCACATTGCGACGTCCACCCTTTTTATAGAAGGCTTGTACAAAATTTTCTCCTCAATTCTAACTTTTTCCGCATTGACTCTTGTCACTTTTGTGTTTCAAAGACCTTATCAGTTTCAAAGTGGTACTTGAGTTTATGAAAATACCTTCCATTCTTTTAATGATAGTTGGTCTTGGCTAATCTTACTTTTGATGTTTTCAATACCAAGTGAATTAAGGCATACTAACAAAGTAGCACTTTAAGTTTTTGAGACTTGAGATTGTTCATTAAGATATTACCCCTGTTGGAAGGATATTTGAGCCTAATTTTTCCTTCGATATTGTGTGCATCTATTTATTTCATATCTCTCTAGAACTTGTTTCAATTCTTAATCAAAGCTTTGTGGACTAGAATTTCATTGATATGATAGAGACGTTCTTTCTTAATCCCTTTTCCCAAACACAGTCCCACAAACACTTGTCACTTGCTAGCCCCTTGAGCCATTTTTATTTATGAGCACTTACATGTATGCATCCTTACATGATGTCAGTAGTTTAATTTTATTTTTAAAAAAAGTGTGTTCCAAAAAGGGACAAAAAAATGTTTATAAAAAAAAGGTACATAAAGAAAAGAAAAGAAAGAGCAATAACAATTCAAGCAGTGTATATATTTATATAAAAAAAAGAGAGAAGTGTCAATATTAGTTTATCTTTCGACATCCAGTTCATAATTGTAGTGCATGTGTTCATACTTTTTCTTTCTTTTATTTCTTCCATCCATCTAGCCCTCCGTACATTACAACTCTGAAAGTCCTCTTGATCTTCAAATTATAGTTTTTGTAGTGGAGAAATAGAATTGTTACAAGCTTATGGTAGAATATGGATTAAGTAGATTGAGAGTGAAAATATCCCTAAGCATAAGTGACGTGAGAGCAAACACTTTATCTTGAGTGACATTTCTTTTGTCCAATCTCTTGGATTGAATTCTTTTAGTGTTTGTTTTATTACCACTCTTTCAATTTGCTTTGATTGAATTTTGAGGAAGTTATTTGCGCCAAGTTCCTATTATTGTTTTGAGCATGGAAGAATTTTTCTTTTACACTTGTATCTTTTTTACTCTTATAAACTTTATCCAGGAGTACAAAGGTCTAAGTGTGGGGGAATTTGAATGAGCCCAAGTTTATCTTATTAATTGGCTACACTTTTATTGTTCTTAATGTACTTTTTGACTCTTAATTTGTGACTTTGTGCTTTAATTTGTCCCTTACAGTGAGCTTACTCATTATACAATTTGATAGTAAAATTGTCACAAATTGACATTAATTCCATCATAATTTTTCCAAGGAAAATTGATACTACCAAATTGTTGTTTCATTTGTAGAGAAAAGAAGAGTCAAAAGCATCCGAAGAGTCAATACGACGCGGCGCATGAAGAAGTCTGTATGTCGCGACGTAATGCAAGCAGCACGTCGCAGCGAGGAACCAAGAAGTGCACGTCGCGGCGCCTACAAAGCATCTCGTAGCAACGAGGATCAAGAGGAGCACGTCGCGACTCAACTTCCCCTCGTTGCCGCAGTAAGCGATCCAGAGAGTGCATACCGCGACGTCGATTAATTATCTCGCCGCGGCGAGCAGACAAATATCCGAACTTTATTTGGAAAGATCTCTCACTGTATCGACCCAACCCGCATCCTTCATTTAAAAACCTTGCTATTTTTAGGTCAAATGGGGGATATCTATCGGGGACACTTTGGAAGCAGCAGACGATTATCTCTTCCACCATCATTTTCCATTCTTCTATCTTCGACCATCACCGTCATCTCTACGCCACCATCAGCATCCACTGCAACCATAGGTGACGTCTAATCTTCAACAGTTGTGAGAGAGTTCGGAGTCATGCTTGGCTGAATCCACATTTCCTCTTGAGAATGTAACATCGGCTTGAGTTCACCGGTTCTAAAAAGGGAGTTAATCTTACATCGTCAAGTTTAATTACATTGTTGTAAATTCCTGAGTTAGGGTTTACTTCTTGTAGTTAGATTAGCTTGGTTATAGTTTAATCAAGTGTTGAACGATGTCTTGTGTTATGGATTGGTTAATGTAGAACTTCGATGCTCAATATATGAAGTCTCATATATGTCTTTTGGTGATTGTGTTAACCCTCTTTATCTGCCTAGTTGTGTTTGATATTGATATTGTGCTTGAACCAATTGACCAATTGCATTAGCTTGTCCATTTCACACACTAAGATGCATTTAACAAGGTTTTAGTTAACGGAGTTCGTTGATTAAAACCTTGGACTTAAAGAATCCCTCAAGGTTCTAAGGCTTGAGAGCACTTAATGGGATCTTGAGAAATAGAGTTTATTGATCAAAATCCTGGACTTGAGGAGAAGTCTTTAAGGTTGTTATTTGAAAACTTAGTGAATTTCACTTCCCGAAAATTGCTTTGAACCATGATAGCCTAAGCTCATTTTCAAGAGGATTTATTATCAATTGCTTAATACTTAAATTTTCAATTCCATTTACTTCTTAAAAATCCAAAAATATACTTTTTATACTTTGTCTTTCTATTTAGTTAAATTTCCTTAGTTCTTTTTAATGACCAAAACCCCCTACTTTATCAACTTTGATTGCAATTTTTGACAATTAGACTAGCTTAAACCTTTTTCACTTGGTTTCAATTAAGTGAGACGACCCGAGGTTACATCCTATATTGCAATCTTTGGAATTATTATTTTTAACCGGTTTCCAAGGATCGATCTTAAGGTCGAATCGACAGAGCCGCGATCACCTATTCTACCAATTGTTACAGAATTGATGACGCTTCTGATATTCAGCTTCATCCTGTTTCCTCTCTCCAGAAGGACTCCAGCGTCTCTGAATATTCTTGTTAGCATCATTCCATATGGTAGGCCGGTTGAGTCTTTCTTAGTCTTTTCCATATAATGGAAAATAAGGAATGGCAGATTTATAAGCTGGCGATTAAGTAGATGAAATAAGCATTCTTCATCTAGCGTTGTACCAAATGCCTTGTTCCTGTTCTTCGTAGAACACAATGGAAAAGAAGTGAGTGTAGAACCCTAGCCTTTGGAATAAGACTTGAAGCCTTCTTCTCCTTTGGATCATCGCTTCCATATAATTGTCGATTGATCTGAGTCTCCTTCACGCTAGCTTGTGTCATCCATCTAGCTTTATTTGTGAGCTTTTCTCCTTCAAATGGACACTCAGTGACCTTCTCGATTATCTTCATTGTCACTATAATCGACAATCTATGCATCTTAGATACAAGAGTATTGTCTACCACTTCTATATTTTTCCAGAAGTCATACACTTCATTTATGTAGACTGTCTCTCGAACTCGAAAGAAATTCCTCCACCCGGCTGCCACAATCTTCGGTTCAATATCCATCTTGTTCTGCTTCAAGGACTCAAAATCAAGAAGTCTTCCCCTTGACATAGTTGGCTCCATTTGTTTCTATAGTTAACAACAAACTGAATGCACAGAAGTATTTTTCAAAGAGGTGAAGTCGGTTTCTGAGGTTGAGACTGTGAGCAAGGAAGGTTTGATATCTAAACAGAGTAATGAAGAGCTTTTGTTGAGGGTTCTTCAAAGGTCGATGTTAGTGTATGTTAAGAGTGTTTTAGAATAGGTGGCGTTCTTAAGGCTATGAGAAACTTTCCCTCCAAAACTTTCTTATAACGGACATTTCCAGCTGTAACTCACTGTTACTATTACCGTTAACTCTTTCAACCTTTTTATCTAAGTCATGACGTGTCAGACGGTTGATCACTTAGCATAACCATGTTAAGGTTTCGTCTGATTTCTTTGAATTTTTCTTCACTTAATGGCTTAGTGAAGATGTCCGCCCACTGATAGTTCATCTCAATAAACTGAAGCCTTACGATCTTCCTCTAAATGTAGTCTCGTAGAAAATGGCGTCTCACTTCGATGTATTTAACTTTCGATTGTTATATAGAGTTCTTCGACAGGTTGATGGCACTTGTGTTGTTACAGTAGATCGGGATTTCTTCTTTTTGTACTGAGTAGTCCTCTAGCTGGTACTAATCCACAACGTCTGTGAACAGCAACTTGTGGCTAATATATACTCGGCTTCTGTAGTTGATAAAGCAATTGAGCTTTGCCTCTTACTTGACCATGAAACTAGGGTGTGGTCAAAGAAGTGACATCCTCCACTCGTACTTTTTCTATCAATCCTATCTCCAGCATATCCACATCACAGTAGCCAATTAACCTGAAATCTTTTCCTTTCTCATACATTAAGCAAAGATCAGTAGTACCTGATAGATATCTCAAAATTCTTTTAACATCAATGTAATAAGACTCTCTAGGATCTGCCTGAAATCTTGCACATAAGCAAACACAAAACAGAATGTTAGGTCTGCTTGTTGTAAGGTAAAGTAAGGAACCAATAATCTCTCTATACAGGGTTTGATCAACTTTCTTGCTAGTTTCGTCCTTGGACAAAAGGTTGAAGGATGCATCGGAGTTGACATTGGTTTTACTTTTTCCATATCATATTTAGTCAACAATTCCTTAACATACTTTTGTTGATGAATAAAAATATTTTCTTTGGTTTGCTTAACTTGCAACCCAAGAAAGAATTTTAACTCACCCATCATGCTCATCTCAAACTCATTTTTCATCAAATTTTCAAAACTAGTACATAACATTTTAAAGGTTGCACCAAAGATAATATCATCAACATAAATTTAAACTATGATAAAATCATTCTTTATGCACTTTCTAAATAAAGTCTCATCTACCTAACCTCTACTCAACTTATTTTCAATAAGAAAAGATCTCAGACGATCATACCAAGCTCGAGGAGCTTGTTTCAAGCCATACAAAGCCTTATGAAGTCTATAGACATGATCTGGTTTCTTGACATCCTCGAAACCCAAAGGTTGCTTCACATAAACTTCTTCATCTATAAATCCATTTAAAAAAGTACTCTTCACGTCCATTTGAAATAGCTTTATGTTGTGACAGACATCATATGCAAGAAAAATCCTAATAGCTTCTAGTCTTGCTACAGGAGCATAAGTCTCACTGTAGTCTATTCCTTCCTGCTGATTATAGCCTTGTACTACTAATCTCGCTTTGTTACAACTCACTCTTCCTGATTCATCTAGTTTATTTTTTAAAACCCATCTAGTTCCTATGATGAACTTTTTCGATGGTTTGGGAACTAAGAACCAAACTTTATTCCTAGTAAACTAGTTCAGCTCCTCTTGTATAGCTAAAATCCAAGCTTCATCTTGAAGAGCTTCATCAATTTTCTTAGGCTCTATTTCATAAACAAATGCTATATTTTCTTCTCTTCTGAATTTGGACCTAGTTCTCACACCTTCTGAGGTCTCTCCAATAATCAACCCTTCTGGATGAGAACTCTTATATTTCCAATCTCTTTTCAAATCAAGAGTCTCAGGAATATCTTCAACTTTGTCTAAGGGAGTATCTGATGGTGATACTTCTTCACTATCAACTAAAGGTGCTGATAGGGTTTCATTATCAGTATCATCTCTCTTACTTGGTTGAGAACTATCATCAAACTTAACATGAATAGTTTCCTCAACAGTCTTAGAGGTAAGATTGCAAACCCTATAAGCTTTCGATGATAGAGAATAGCCTAGAAAAATTTCAAAATAAATCTTAGAATCAAATTTATCCAGACTTTCTTTTGTATTCAATATAGAGCACTTGCAACCAAATGGATGGAAGTAGGATATATTACGTTTCCTTCCATTCCATAACTCATATGAAGTTTTCTTCAACAAAGGTCGTAAAAGTATTCTATTTTGAATATAACAAATCGTATTCATAGCTTCTGCCTAGAAGTACTTAGGAACATCCATCTCACATAGCATAGTCCTTGCCATTTCCTAAATTGTCCTGTTCTTCCTTTCAACAACTCCATTTTGTTATGGGGTTCTAAGAGCAGAGAAATTTTGAAAAATTCCATTCTCTTCACAAAACATTATGAACTTCTCATTTTCAAATTCATGATCACTTCTAATACTAGCTATAGACATTCCTTTTTCATTTTGTAACTTTTTGGACAACACTTTAAAACACTTAAAAGACTCATCTTTATATGATACAAACAATGTCCAACAAAATCTAGTGAAATCATCAACAATAACAAGGCCATACTTCTTTCCACCAAGACTCGATGTCCTAGTTGGACCAAAAAAATCCGTATGTAACAACTCTAGAGGTCTAGAGGAAGTTACAACATTTTTAGAAGAAAACGTTGTTTTAACCTGTTTTCCTTTTTTACAACTTTCACAAAAGAAATCCTTGTTAAAACTTATTTTTGGTAAACCTCTTACCAAATTATGTTTAATCAACTTAGAAATATGTTTAAAAATAGTATGACTTTATTCCAAATTAGTTTTTCTTGATCAGTTGATATAAAACAAGAAATATTTTGATTTTGAAAATCTTCTAAATTGATTTTGTAACGATTGTGTCTTTTGGCAGAAAAGAATGTGGACCCTTCCTTGTTTTTGACTTCACAAGAATTTTGATTAAAAGACACTTTAAAACCAAAATCACATAGTTGATTGACATTAATCAAATTGTGTTTTAATCAATGTCAATCAACTATGCAGAATCACATAGTTGATTGACATTAATCGGTAAAGATTTCTTTGTATGCATTGACATCAACTAGCAGCACATTATCAATGCATGCAAAGGAATCTTTACCAATTCCAATTATCTTGCCCTGCTGGTTATCTCCAAAAGTTACTGATCTTCCCTTCTTATACTGAAGATTTAGGAATATAGACCTTCTTCTTGTGATATGTCACGAGCATCCACTGTCCAAGTACCAATGGTGCTGGTTGCTTTTTCCAAGGAAGGATATCTGGAGGTGATATTATTTATCTCTTAGGTACTCAGATTTTCTTGGGTCCTTTAGGGTTAGTTCTAACATAATTGATAGTATGATGATGATACAATCGATGACATTTCTGATGATGATAAGGCTGATGAAATTTGTTCCTAAAGGGAGCATAATTCTTTTTATGTTGATTATAGCTTTTAGCAAACCCTAATCCAGTTTTATCATTAGGGTGTCTGTATTGCCCTAGCATATCATTCATTTTTTTAGTACTCTCCGTAAATGTTGATAGATCAGCTAAAAGACTGTTTATTCTTTGTTTCAACTGATTGATCTCTTCAGATCTATCTACAACTACCTTTTTCTTCATCTTGTCTACCTGTTTCTTTAAGCAAACATTTTCCTTTTCTAACTCTTGCGTGTTTTTCAAGTTTTCTACGTACTTTTTCTTAAGCAATTTATACTACTTTAGAATTGCGTGAGAATCTTCTAATAATTCTGAGTATGCATCTTGTAATTCATTAAGTTTTGAGGTTACCTCCTCATCACTTTCTCCTTTGGCTACCAGACAAATATTTGCTTGCACCCATGCCTCTGAGTCAGTATCTAATTCAGACGAATCTAGATCTTCCCAGATTGCCATCATGCTTTTCTTTCCTTCTCTAGTCTTCTTTGGTTTTCTTTTTAACAATGGGCATTCGGACTTGTAATGTCCCGATTTATTGCATTGATAGCATATAATGGATGTTTTCTCATTCTTCCCTTCATCTTTGCTATTCTTTTTGAGGTAGGACTCTTTGTTTCCTTTAGCCTTTTTCTTCCGCAAGCGTCTGACCTTCCTCGAGATAAAGGATAGTTCATAATCTTCGTCGCTTGAAACATGATCTGATTCACTGGAATCGTCATCCTTGACTTCCTCGATCTTCAGCGCTTTCGACGATGAGCTTTTCTTCCTTTGATTCTTATGATTCTTCTGTCTGGCCTTCAATGCTATGGATTTGTCCCGTATGGGCTTATCTTCTGCATTGAGTTCAACTTCATGTATCTTCAGAGATCCAAGCAATTCATCAAACTTCAATACGCTCAAATCCTTGGCTTCTTGTACAACTATAACTTTTGGTCTCCATCTCTTTGGTAAACTTCTGAGGATCTTTCTAACGTGATCTTGATTGTCGTAAGTTCTACCGAGAGCTTTAAGTCCATTAATGATAGTTTGAAATCTTCCAAACATCTGATCGATAGACTCTTCATCCTTCATCTTAAACAACTCATACTGATGTACAAGAATGCTTATCTTGGATTTCTTTACTTGATTTGTGCCTTCGTGTGCGATGGATAACGTATCCCACATCTCCTTCACAGTGTCACATTCATGAACTTTATTGTACTCACTTCTGCTTAGGGTACAGCTTTCAAGAACTTGGCCTTCGAATTTAGCTGGAATCTTGCTTTTTGTTCTGCAGACCATCTGATTTGTGGAACAACATTTCCTTCTTCATCTACCGGTGTATACAGTCCATTTTCTATTATCTCCCAAAGGTCGATATGAGTAAATTCAATGAAGAGTCGCATCCTGTATTTCTAGTAATGATAGTCTTCTCCATTGAACGTAGGAGGTCTAGTGACAGAGGCACCTTTAACTATATATATGTGTTACTCTGCCATGGATCTTTATCCACACTTTGTTACAGCAGTTCTTGGACACCGAGCTCTGATACCAATTGAAGTGAATCACACGTTAGTATAGACTTAATATTCAATACACAAAACGTACAAGAAGGAGGGTTGAATTATGTATCCGTTTTTTAATACAATCCCCTTTTAAACAAATTTCTTTTTAAGAAAAAACTTGCTTTCTCAAACGATTGAAAAACAGTATTATGAAGTATTGCAATCTGCTTCTAAGTATTTGTATCAACAAAAGAAATTAAAAGTTGAGAGTTGAGAGTAAGAATCGACACAACAGTTTTATACTAGTTCAGCCCAAACCGTGGGCTACGTCCAGTCCTCAGAATTCTTTCTGAGATTTCACTATACTTCTCAAAGATACAAGTATTCTTTTCACCGAGCCTCTTCAGGTCTCTTACAACAAGTATTCTTTTCTGACTTAGCCTCTTCAGGCTATCAGCTTTTCTTCCTTCTACTGAAAGATGTTTCGAGCTTTATTACAGACAATAGTAGCTCTAAGTTTAGTACAATGAATAAAATTTCTAACTTTTGAATCTCTAGCCTTTCTTGAAAATCACTAACTTTTCCAGTCTTCGACTTCGACTTGTATTTATAACATTCTTCTTCAACTGCTTCTTTCTTCTTGTTTCTTGATTTTTGAAGAAACGGTTATTCAGTTGAGTTCTGTAACTTACTCAAATTGATTGATCAGTTGGCGTGGTATCGGGCCTTCGTCTTCGATTCTTTTGTCTCATTTCTATCGTCTCATTTTTAGCTTCGCTTCGTCTCATTTCTATCGTCTCATTTTCTTCCATCTCATATTCTTCGTCTCATTTTCAGCTTCGCTTCGTCTCATTTTCAGCTTCGCTTCGTCTCATTTTGCTTTCCACTTCCTTTTCATTTTGGATCTGCATTATTATTTGGTCTTCAACAAAATTATTAATCGTAAAGTCATTTTGACTTAACATGTAGTTCTAAACTTAAGGGATAATGATTGCTTCAAACCAAGCATTACATCCTTGAATCATTAACTTTGACTCTTACAAAGACTTAGAATTTCATATCTAATATGATTCGATTGGAACTACAGAAGGTAAGTCATTGTACTAGGCATAGCTATAGAAGAATAATAATGCACTATAAAATATCTCATATTGTATTTTTCTTCGTATATAAATCCATACTCTTATAAATTTAGTTGTGAAGGTCATTCCCTATAGACAGCCAAAAATTTAAAACTTACTACACCGATCTTATCGAAGTGCTTCAACATTATCGACGTTTAATTTTTACTTAGATATAAACAATTCAAAGTTTTAAAATTTTAGATCATTATTTCATTTAATACATATTGTTATATCACAAAATTTCATTATTAATCTAATGAAATATAAATATTCTTCCTTTTATGAATTGTTATTCCATCCATTACACCATATGTATATAATTCAACAATTCAATACCATTATAATCCTTTCACCAAAGGTTGATTTTGTTATTCTTCAACTTGAAAAGTTTCACAAGTTTCATATGATTCTTAATCAAAAGGTTACACTTATCATTGTATGTAATTTTATGATTATCGATATATTGATTTAACCAATATGACTTAAAAGATAGTCTTCGTTATTCAGGTTTTGTATTCTTCCAATTTATGTTAATCATAAGTCTCATTTAATCTAATAAATGCAAACTATTGTTAAAATTGTATCGACAATTTTACTTAACAATATATTTTGTATCATTCTTTGAACATTATAATAATTTCAAACCTAAATTTAGTATCAAATACTCATAAGCATCAACTAGAAATATATATGATCTATATCATATCTTGTATAGGCAAGACATATCATGCAATCATTTTTCTTATTTTGAAAATTATTATCATGCTATAGAAAATGCCTTTAATTGATGTCCATATTTATTCTTTTAAAAGGCTAAATTAAGTGGAACAATTCCAACAAGATACTATACTTTCAACTCTACTCTATGCAACCTCCTATATCTTGCAATCATAGTGTTGACATACATCTTACATATTGTAATCAAAGTTTATGAGTGATTAGTAAACTCCAAATGTCAATATATTTTTTCATCTATATGATTTGGACATATCTCTAAAGCTTTATTACTGAATCCTCAATAGGGATTATAGCATAATTATATAATAGCCAAACAATTTTATTTTCTAACTTTGAGAACTCTTCTCAAACGTAACCTAATTCTAAGAAATTTTGTTCACTAACTTAGTATCAACCATACCAAGCAAGGTAAATTCCACTCAGAACAAAATACAAATATAAGAAAAGCAAGTAATTAATTATATGTCATAACTACCAAATGAGATTAAGACTTTGATCATGTATTTGGTTACTCCTACTATTTTATTCGAAATAATTGCCCTTGTTATTATTTAGAAAAATTATTCTAACCTTTCTAGTGGGCTAGGATAATAACTTTATCATTCACATCTTATATGACTCCTATATTAATTAAATGACATCTCTTGCCAAAATATACCTTATATGTTATTCCTAACCATGTCTCTAAATTTAATTGATCAGGAGTTTGCTCATCCAAATCACACAAATTTAGTTAAGTAGAACTCACTGTCATAAGACTAAACATATTCGAGTTAAAGTGACCCTAAGTTTGCTCAATAAACTTAACAATAAACGTAACTATGGTCTATTCTTTTACCAATGGAAGGCAACAATCATGTTCTCGATATGTGCCTGATATTTTTAATAAGGGATTTATTTTTTTGTCTCATCAAATATAAAATTGCATGTAACATATCACACACATAAAACATATTAACATGTATCCACTATAAATAAATTTTGTAATTTATGCACTCATAATCAAATCATACATATGATATCAAGCTTCGTTTGATTCAATTTATTGATCTTCATGATATAAAATAATATTTCCAATTCTTTGAAAAATTAAATTAGATTAAACTCATTGATTCCTAAATAAACTAAATTCCTACTCCAAATAGAAATTTAATTTGATTTGAAAATATTTTCAAATCCAATTGGAAACTATTTCCAATTATCTTAACTCCTTTAATAAAGTTTAATTGAAAACATTTTCAATAAATTATTCATCTTACTCATTATAATTAGAAAAACTCTTTTTTATAATTATGTAAGTAACATATTCTACTCCATTTTGAAAACTATTTCTAAACTAATTAGAAATTATTATTTACAATCTCTTTAGAAATTACTTTTACTTAATTAAAAACTATTTTCTAATAATAAAAGAAAACTACTTTCAAATAAAACACTTCTAAATTTAATTAAGAAAGTCATTTATATTATTTATTTAGAGATTAATTTCTTAAATAATTAGAAAACATTTCTTTAATAATTTAGAAAAACTTTTCAAATATTGAAAAAGCTCCTTTTCTTAATTAATAAATGAAAACATTTTCAAATTTTATTAAGAAAATGTCTTTTCTAATAAATCAAAAAATTATTATTCATAAAAAAGAAACAATTTCTAAATAAATTGAATAATAATTATCTAAACAAAAATATCCATAAATTTAATTTATCTCAGTCAAATTAAAATAAATAAATTTAATTAAGAAACACTTTTCTTAATCACTTAAGAAAATAATTTTCTTAATTTTAAAGAATCTTGTTAATTAATTTCAATATAATTAAAACTAATTAATTCTAATTGTAGAAAGCATTTTCTAAAATTAAATTAGAAATCAATTTAATTATTAATCTTAATCAAATTAACAAAAATAATTAATATAATTTTGAAATTAAATTTTATTTTTAAAACAACTTTTAAAACTTTGTTTGATAATATGTCTTGGAATACTTTATTTCAAATCAACGATAATTTTATTTGTTTTGGATTACTTTAATCCAATAAATAAAAATACCTTATTTCAATACTAGAATAAGTTAAATCTTTATTCTCAAACAACTTTTGTTCTAGACGAAGAATATCTTATTCTTGTAACCACAAAACTCTTGTTTTGGCATTAGGATATTTATACTCATGTTGCCAAACACCCCTTGTTTTGACCTTAGAATAAGTTTATCCTCAAAACTAACTAATCAACCCCTTAATACTTGTAAGATAAATTGAAGAAGAAAGTCTTCTCATGTGAGAAGGTTTTTTGTCTTGCCGTGGTTGCAAGTTTCTTAGGTATCGTCGTGCGATTCTCCTGCTCTTCTCTGTTTCGCTCATGGCGGATGAAACCCTCTCAGTCGATATGGCTCAGTTGTTTGTAAACGTGGGTGAGGAGGAAGTCATGATTTTCAAAGTCTATGAGGTGAACCCTAAAGACCCACTGAATCCCGCACTGTGCTTGGTTGGTCGTTTCCTAGCAGCGCGGCTAGTCAATTTCATGACCATGAAACAAACGTTGGCCTCTCTAATGTGTCCAATTCTGGGGATGCTAATCACGGAGTTGGAAGGAGGTATTTATACTTTTCAGTTTTACCGTGAAATCGACATGAACAGAGTACTTGACCTATGCCCATGGACCTTTAATAACCAAATCCTCTTGTTGGAGAAGATGGAAGGCTACTTGCATCCCTTGGAAGTACCAATTTCTCACATCCCGTTATAGGTTCAAGTACATAGACTACGTCCTGGATTTCATTCGGCTTCCGTCCTCGAAAAATTGGGTAACCAACTGGGGACGTTTGTCAAAGGTGACCCAGACAATTTCACAAACAAGACTCGAACTTATTTCTGGGTACGAGTGAGGTGGCCCATTGACAAATGACTTAGAACCTCATTGAAGTTGAGGATGGAAGCAGATTTGGATGGATTCTTGGTTTCATTGGTATATGAGTGACTTCCCAGATTTTGTTTTATCTGGCATTATTGGTCACGGGGAGAAGTTTTGCTCTGTATCAGTCCTGACCAATGCAGCGGTGGTGCAAAGGAAGTATGGCCCGCATCTTCGAGCTCCCACTTGAAAACCCTAGATGAATATTAGGTCCAGATGGCTTAGGAATGATGAATTCTATGGTCTGGATCACTCAACTGGTGATAGCGATCAGCCTCCTGATAGCAGTAAAGATGGAATTGGTTCTTCCCCAATAGGAGATGTGCAGGCTGAAGCCACATGGGGTCCAAATTCGGGGGCAAGATTGCATCATCGAAGGGATAGGGGAGTGACTTGGGTGGGACAGTAGGACACTCGTATGGGAAGGAAGGGGTGTCAACTAACGGCGGTGTTATTGTTAGTGATCCCAAACGATGACGTATGGACAAGGTAGAAGAGCTTACTGACCACCTAGAGCTGGTAGTGCAAATTGAAGCTCATCAGGCCTTTACAGATAGTATCACGGCGGGTTCTAGTTCCAAGACCTGTTGACATCCAATAAGTCTCTTAAGTTGGAACTATCGTGGGCTCGGTAACCCTTAGGCAGTTCAGAACCTAATGCTACTAGTTAGGGAATGAAGGCCGAACTTTATTTTCCTTGTCAAAACTGTATGTAATTCTATTAAGAGTAACGATATAAAGACTCTTTTAGCTTATGATGATTTCTTTTGTGTTGATAATTCTGGTCGTAGTGGTGGGTTAGCCTTACTGTGGAAGGGTGTTAATTGTATACATTTATCGGGGTCCTCCTGACACTTTATTAATGTGCAGGTTTCACTACAAGGAGTTGTCCCATGGCGTATTACTGATTTTTATGGGCAGGGGAACAAAATGAGACGAGCAGAAACATGGGAGTAATTAATCCATTTATCATCAGTTTCAACTCTACCTTGGATTTGTATTGATGATTTCAACGACATCCATTTCAGTCAGAAAAGAGAGGGGGACTACGCCAACCAGCTACCTTGCTCAATGGCTTTCGACATGCAGTAATGGAAGCTGACCTTTCTGACTTGCCTTTAGACGAGTATCCTTTTATGTGGGATAATGGCAGGATAGGGGAGGACCATGCTGAAGCTAAATTAGATCGGTATTTAGCTTCAGATAGCTGGCGCGACAACTTTTTTGTCTATAAAGGGTCGGTTCTTGATCTATCTACTTCGGATCATCTCCCTTTACTGCTTCAATTTCAGATTTACGTTCCCCGTCAACAGGTGCATTTTTTTCAATTTGAAAATCATTGGTCCAAGGAACCTGACTGTAGACTGGTAGTGGAGCGTTCTTGGAGCGATCGTGCAGCTTCTGACTTACTCTCGAAATTGGCAGCATGTTGTCGTTCCTTGGATGCATGAGGTCAGAACTTCTGGCACCAATTTAAGGAAGACCTGGATGCTTCTCGACATTGTATGAACAGACTGCGAGGTAGGAGGTCCGAGGCTGATAGACGGGAGTTCCTGTAGGCTAAAAAGCAGTTGGCAGAGTTACTCACACAATGCGAACTATTTTGGAAGCAGAGGGCAAAAGAGGTGTGGTTAAAGGATGGCAATCGATATACGTGATTTTTCCATGCGAAAGCTACGACATGCCAATGCAGGAATCAAATTGCTCAACTGAAAGATGCCAATGGTAATTGGCAGAATTGGTCTATTGGACTCCCACTGGTAATTTCTGATTACTTTGTTATACTTTACTCTTCACAAGATTGTACTCCAGATAGTATCCTTCACTGGGTGCCGCACTATCTCTTGGAGGAGGATAATTTGATGCTTGATGCGTCGTTTACCTATGAGGATGTTCGACAGGCAGTTTTCAGTATGGGTGGGGACAAATCATCAGGAATCGATGACTCGAACCCTGGGTTTTATTAGCATTACTGGGATGTTATTAGTGAAGATGGCCCTGCGTTTTGTCTTCAGTGTGCTACAACAGGTATTATTCCACCGTCCCTGGATTAAACAATCCTTGTACTCTTTCCTAAGAAGCAGGATCTGGAACATATGACTGACTTTCGATCGATTGCACTGTGCCAAGTCCTCTACAAGATTATTGCTAAGATGTTGGCCAACAGACTGAAATGTGTCTTGCCTAAACTCATCTCCCCAACGCAGAGTGCTTTTGTTGCTAGTAGACACATTCAAGACAATTCGGTGGTAGCTTTTGAGGCACTCCATTACCTAAGGGCTAGGAGACATGGAAAGACTAGCTATGTGGCTCTTAAAATTGATATAAGTAGAGCCTATGATAGGCTCTAACGGTGTTTTCTACAAGCAGTGATGCGAAAGTTGGGATTCAATAACAAATGGCTTGGACTGATTGACCAAAGCGTTGCTTCGATCTTTTATCAGGTGCTTCAGCAAGGAACTTTTAATAGATCGATTTATCCAGGCAGAGTTTTATGGCAAGGCAATCCTTTGAGTCCCTACCTATGTATTATTTATGCTGAAGCGCTATCTAGACTTATTCAAGCCAGGGAGAATCAAGGGGCTATTCATGGTGTCAAGATCATTACAGGAGCTCCTGTAATTTCCCATTTATTCTTTGCCGACGACAGTGTCCTTTTCTTTAAAGCTTAGATTAAGCACGGGCTGTTAAGACATTATTGCAGGAATATAAGCAAGCTTCTGGACAGCCCATTAATTTTAGTAAATCCTTGATTTCCTTAATTCCTAATACAGATTTAGTGACAAAATCATATATCTGTTCACTCATGCAGATTCAGGAAAAAGATGATCTTGGCAGTTATCATGGCCTTCCAATGGCTATTGGTGGTAACAAGAAAGAAATTTTCGAATAAGTGAAGGATTGGGTTTAGAGAAAACTCAATTCTTGGATTGTAAAGCGGTTGTCGAAATTGGGTAAAGAAATCTTATTGAGGACTGTTCTTTAGGCTATCCCTAATTATGTCATGATGCTCTTCCTATTCCCCAAGTCGTTGTGTGAGGAACTTGAGCGGATAATGTGTCAGTTTTGGTGGGGTAACGCAGACAACAGGAAAGGTATACACTGAATGAATTGGGATCGCTTATGTTGATTAAGAGCAGCTAGGGTCTCGCTTTTAAACACCTCCGAGAGTTTAACATTGCTCTTTTGAGAAAGTTAGGTTGGAAACTACTTAAGGAACCTGACTCGTTAGTTGTAAGATTGCTCAAAGCACGCTATTATTCCCATTGCTCGTTTTTAGACGCCCCTCTTGGTGTGAACCCAAGTTATCTATGGCGAAGCATTCGAGAAAGTCAACATATTATTCGACGAGGCCTATGTTGGAAGATTGGCAGGGGGATAGAGTGCAAATCTGGTCTAACCCTTGGTTAAAGGATGTGAACAATCCATTTTTCACCACCCCTTTTGATGCACGTTATAGTGTTCTCCTTGCAAAAGATTTGGTGGTTAATGGGATGTGGAATTCTGAGTTGATAACTGTTATCTTTAACAATCGCGATAGTGGTTTAATATTGAGCCTCCCACTTTCTGGTACTGATGCAGATGATTTGTTTTGGCTGTATGAGGACAAAGGCTTTTTCTCAGTCAAGTGGGCTTACAAAGCTCTCACTTGTGGTAACCAAGAGCCTCTAAATGCAGAGATGGCGCAAGTATGGCAGAAATTTTGGAAACTTAAAGTATCCCTGCAAGTGAGCAATTTTGTTTGGAGGGCTTCAAATAATATCATGTCGCTACGTGACAACTTGCACTTAAAGAAGGTCGATGTCCTGCCATGGTGTCCGTTTTGCCATCAATCGATGGAAAGTCTGCTACACTTACTAGTTACTTGTTCATTCACAAAGCGGGTATGGTAGTGTTCTTATATGGGTTGGTTTTCGCCAACGGTGACAAGCTTTCAAGATTGGTTGTGGCAGTTTTTTCGTTTGTTTTATGAACGTGATTTGGCTTTAGCTTTGAGTTTATGCTGGTAGGTATGGAATGTGCGAAATGACCTTATTTGGAACCACAAAGTTGCTACTCCTTTATCGGTTTGGGCTCGAACGTTGTGAAGCCACCATGATTGGTTAAAGGCACAGGTGGTGGTTGAGCCTGACAGAACTGCGGAGGGTGTCTTTACCTGGAGGATACCAGACCTTGGGTGGGTGAAACTCAACATTGATGTTGTAACAACTATGGATGGTTCCTACGCTAGGTATGGTTTCATTGCTAGAGATTCTTTGGGTTCAGTTTTGGGGGTTCAGATTGGTAGACTTGACGAAGTTTTTTGATTGAAGATTGCTAAAGCTTTGGCCATAAAGGAGGCCCTTAGTTGGATTGAGCGTAAGAATTGACAAAGGGTCATTGTTGAGAGTGATTGCCTACTTGTTATTCAAGCACTCGCGGATCAACACTGTGTAGAAGCGACTGATTTCAACGATTTAATTTCTAATTCCAGTTTTCTTAGATCTCAACTTGATTGCAAAGTTGTCTTTCAACATGTCAGGCATTCTGCTAACGAGGTTGTTCATGGCTTAGCCCAAGCTTCCCAAACAATGGCAAACGTAGGCGAGTGATGTTTTAATTTTCCTCCTTTTGTACTGCCTCTACTGTGTTTAGATAGTTAACATATATCTCATCCTTTTTCTCAAAATCAACCCCTTTTCTAACCCAATTTCCAAACACCGCTTTTCTTCATGTTTTAGAAACCCCTATTTCTCAAAACCTTAACAGCCAAATATTGCAGTTGCCACCACCATCGGCCCAATAACTATATCAATGTTGCTACCCCTTTGCCACCTTCTTGCACTACCAGCAGTCGCATCTCCTCCCACTGCTAGCCACAGGAAGTCGTATGGCTACTGACAGATTCTCATAATTTTCTCTTCATTCAATTCTAAGGTCCAGTAATGAAAAATAACATGTATTCTTTTTTTTCTTTGATAAAATTAAATTCAATTATTAGTTTATTTTTAAAATATACATGCTTGTGTTAGGACTTTGGAATATTGATCGAAGATAGTTTACTCTTATTATTAGAATTCATGTTTTTATATTTAATGCATTATGTATAATTTAGGTGAATGATAATTGAAATTGTGATATAAGCTATGGGAAAAAGAAACAGGATTGATGCATATTTTCCAAAGACAAATGTTCAGCCCTCAACAGAAAATGCATCGTCTTCACTATCAACTATTCATTTAATTGAATGTCAAGAAAATGTGTCATCTCCTACACTACAACTTCAACTTACTAATCTTGAAGACAATGGGGTAAACATTCGATTTACTAATCTTGAAGGCAATGATTCAACTCTTGTGACAAATGCTCCATCAACAAATGTTGACATTTCTTCTTTGCCACGTGATCCGACACTTCGACGTCAGATGTGGGATTATCATATTGATCAACGTGATGAAATTCGAAGATTTTACATCACTGCTGGACCTTATCAGCCTAGACCTTCTTAATACAAACTTTCTGGCTCAGGAAAACAATTTTGCCATTTTCAACCTTCTTGGTATGATCAATTCCCAAGTTGGTTGGAGTACTCAGATACTATTGATGCTGCATTTTGTTTTCCTTACTATGTGTTTAGTGATCATCCAAATGCTCGGTTTAGGACAAACGCATTCATAGTGGATGGATTCTGTAACATCCCCTCTCCTATAGAAAAAGGGTATTTTGGTAATTAGGTCGAGTTCGGGATATTGAATTATATCTCGGCATGCGCATACAGCATATAGCCTCTATGATTAATGATTGGTTGCACATGCACATAGTATACATGCATTCATGACATTTTCCGGCTTAGGTTTTAAATTGAACTTCTGTGTGAAATTAATGGGATAATTGAGTTTGGAAAATTATTTAGACTGCACCATAAATTGTTTTACATTTTTAGGGAATTTTAGGAATTTTTCTGGATTTTTAGGAGAAAATTTTGACCGAAAAATCGCTAATCGATTAATGAAGAATACGATTTTAGTAGCAAAAATCGCTACCCAATGATACTGTATTATTGGGTATATTATTTTGGGATTGAAATTATGGTCATTTGAGTTGATTGGGTTTAATTTTGATCTGAATTATTAAATGATTACTTTGACTTTTCCTTAAAAAGTTTGACCAACCATAATTTGCCACCAAATTACCTTCTTTAATGCCACTTCTTAATGCCTATCGGTTTACTTCATTGGAAGAAGCAAAAGACAAGTGTTCTTGCTATTTGTTTTTAACTCATCCGAAGCCTCCTTCCTTCTTTTTGTTTCTCACCATCGACTTTCATCTTCTTCATTACACCTTCCTTCAAATATTCAAGGATTCTCCTACTTCCAACTAACTTAGTGTTTTACCCTCTTCATGAAGAGTCATGAGCTTGTTAGATGTTAGTAGAAGTAGGTAGAAAGCATAGGAAAGAATTGAAGGGAAGAGAAGGGAGGAAAAGCTAATAGGTAAGTTCTTTAATTATTATGTTTAATGATGTTGTTAGCATGACTTGCATGTCATGGTTGGTAGAAGCTTTGAATGAGAGGTTGGGAGCATCTATTATGCTTAGGGATGCATGATATTGATGTCTTTTATTGCTTGGATTAATGGGTATAAGGTTAGGGTTATGGATGAATTAAAAGTAGTATGATAGAAGTGATTATGGCTTAATTTTAAATGGAATATGGATGACTACTTTAGTATATGAATTGAGGAATTTGGTGCTGCCAATTTTTCAGTATTAGCCCTAGTATATGTATGACTGTAGTAATACTTAATTTGTATTTATTTTGATGTCTAATGATGTGAAAAAGGCATTGGAAGTGATTGAACTAAGGTTAACATTGAATCTGGGAAATTGGAATTATAATTGATGCTACTGATTTATTCATAACTTATTGTGTAGAAATGCAAATGAGGTAAGGTTAGTGGCCACTGAAACTTTGGGATGTTGGCTTCAATTTAGTGTGAAATAGGTGTTGTTAAATTTCAATGTTAGAAGGGTGAATTTTTGAATGGAAAGTTACTGTTCCATTGCCTGTGAACAGTAACCGAAACCACAACATATGAACTTTGCTGATTTTTCTGAATTAATTAAGATGGAATTAGGGAGAATGGTCTTCATGAAAGTTGTAGCTTATTTAATTAGCTTTCCATTTCTACTGATCTTGCTATTTTTAGAGTTGTATATTGGGAGATATGAACTGATTACTAATGACCGGTTTTGAGCATTTTGGATGAAACCTAGCTTAAGTGTGATTTTGTGAGTTTACTGATTGGAGGCAATTTTAACATTTTATGTGGACTGAATTGGTGTGAGTGAGCTTCTGAAGAATTTTAGAGGAAGAGATTACCTTGAAAATGATATATGGTGTGTAATTTTTAGAAGTCAGAATTGTGAGTTATGATTTTTCAAAGATTGACCCTACATTAGGTTATGAATGGCTGATCATAACAGTAGCTTCCATAACAGTTTTGAAATTGATAGAGATCGAATTGGATGATGAGTGCTTCATGAAAATTGAAGTTTGAGATGTTATCTTTTCAAGGATATAAAGTTCTAATTTTACTGACTTGTGTACAGGGAGTTATGCTTGTTATAAGGTTACTGCCCAAATTGGAGGATTTCAGGGACAGTAACATTGAATGAATTATTGACTTGTTTAGAAATAGAATTTGATTTTGGGTTGTTCATGAAAGTTGTTGAGGACATTGTTAACTTATTGACCATATTTTTGTGGTAATTTATTACTGAAGAATCAGTGAGTTATGAAATTGCCAATGTACTGCCCTGTGTTAATGGGAATTGAGTAGGCAGAAGGTTTGATAGGATATTTGACACCCTTAGGGTTGGAATTGATTTTTATGGTCTTCTTGAGAATTGTAGAGCTTTTCATTATCTTTCCAACAAGGTATAGTTTTCATTTTTCAGAAATGTGTAGAAAGAGTTATGGGTGTTGGAAGTTTGGTTGGAAATCAGAAAATAAAGGGGGAAATAAGGGATATATATAAAAATATAAATTGTTGAGTTTTGGGTTCTTTCGTGAATAACTTTTCCGTCCGACGTCCGATTGACCTGATTCTTGAGGCATCGGATTCATCGAATATTTAATTTCATTTTTCGAGAGATTTGGAATTTTTAGACGGGAATTTGACGTAGCCCCGGGTAACGGAACGGTGAATCACTGTTTTATTTAATTGGGGACCTATAGAGGTCCGAATTGCGCACCGTTAGTGCCTATGGATTTCTAATTTTTGATAGAATTTTATTATTGGGAAATATTAGATTAGGGCCGGGATTGCCATGAACATGCATTATACACATTTTACTGATTTCATGTGCATTGTTTAGTCATTTATACCAATGGTAATGGTTATTCATTTAATTTGCTATAGAGGCTCAAGTGGACCATCATTCCACAGACTTGGCAGAGACTTCCCGGCACTGGCGTGGAAGTTATTAGGTGAGTAACCTAGTTGGTTATTCCAATCTATGTGTTTACTGTGATTGATTGCCCTACGGGGATTACGTGAATTATAAGCGTGATTTGATTGTTTCTGGGGATTCGTGGATTATATGTGGCATTCTTCGATGTGCTTTACATGAGGCAACTGTCTAATTGGACCGTGTATTATCATGTTTATCGCTATGGAACATGTGCATTCATGCACAAATGCATCCCATCGTTAAAAGGAAAGTTGTGAGCAGAGGCGACATCTTTGATCGAACCGAGCCAGAGCTCGATATATTGAACCGAGCTCGAGCTCGACGGAGATAATTCTCCCGACGCGTCTATCTTGATCATTTGTTATGCGCTCGATCACAATATGAAATGAATGGAAAAGAGTCACGCATACCTGCATCTTGGATGAATATTTGGAAATGTTTTGACCGGTTCTTTATACATCGCTCGTGATCGTATATTTGTATAAGTGTCTTGTGATTGTTTCAATCGTGTGTTTTGTATAATTATTGAATGAGTCTTGATCATGCTTATGTGATGATGAATTGGGAGAACCATCGATGATGGTTTACCATTGAGTTATAAACTCATCCAAAATCGCAACTTATTTTTCAGGCCTTAGTGTGAGCAGATAGCTCCTCAGACCGTAGAGGTAGTATCTTGTGAATTGGCGAGAAGCGATGGCTCCAAAGGTCGGTCGGTTGGGCTTTCTTTTGGAGACTTATAGTTAGATCTGGTTGTTGTACATTCTGATATGTCATTTAGTGAGTAGTGTTTTGGAGCGTGTGTAAACTAAACATATTGACGGTTTGTACATTCTTGAGTTTTGAGTGAATGAAATGGAATCTAATTTGGTTTTAAAAAGTGGTCAATTTCTTATTACTGTCTTATGATTGTGATGCCATGAGGAGTGTAGTGGTTGTTGTCGGTAGTGGTCTCTTGTCGTAGGATATGTATCGGAATGACTTACGGGCGTTCCGGTGGATACCCTATGATAAGGGGGCGCTACAGATTCAAAGCTTGGAAGAAAGTCAAAGATGGGAAACATTTTGCATTCTTAGTTCATATGGGGAAATCTCCTAACTCACGGCACAATGCTTGTGTGAAATCTTGTGATGCTTTAATGGCTCAATCTCAACATATAGAAAGGTCTCTTAATAAGCAATGCTCTCAAATTGTGATGAATAATCGGTTGTGACTCAAAACCTTTATTGATGTGGTATGATGGCTTACTTTTCAAGGTTGTGCCTTTAGAGGCAATGATGAAAGCATTGACTCATTGAATCGCGACAATTTCATTGAAATGGTGAAACTTTTGGCAACCTATGATAAAAATGTTGCGAATGTGGTGCTTGAAAATTCTCCTAGTAATGCTCAATATATTTCACCTAGTATCCAAAAAGAGATACTTTATATATTTGCAAGAAGAATTTGTGCCATAATTCGAGAAGATATTGGTAATGCAAAATATTGTATTATCATTGATGAATCTCGTGATGGGTCAAAAAGAGAGCAAATGTCTATAGTATTGAGGTTTGTTGACAAAAAAGGTTGTGTACAAGAGAAATTCTTTGATCTTGTTCATGTCTCAAACACAACGGCTTTAAAATTGAAGGAAGAGATAACATCGGTTCTTTTTCGACATAACCTTAATACTTGTAATATTAGAGGTCAAGGATATGATGGGGCGAGTAATATGAGGGGTGAATGGAATGGATTGCAAGCCTTATTCTTGAAAGAGTGTCCATTCGCATATTACATTCATTGTTTAGCTCATCGTCTTCAATTGGCGTTAGTTGCAGCAGCTAGAGAAGTTAGCTCCGTCATTTATTGTCAATATTGTCAGCTCGTCTCCTAAAAGACATGATCAACTAATTGAAGCTCATGGTGATCATATTGCATATTTAATTGCCAATGATGAGCTTGAAACAGGTAAGAGACATAATTAACATGGACCTGTTTTATTTATGTTATAGATTTAAATTATTTAAATGCATGTTGATAAACTTGAAATAGGTAAGGGACTCAATCAACAAGGAACTTTGAAACGAGCTGGAGATACTCGATGGGGTTCCCATTTGACTTCTATCCAAAGCTTATTATGCATGTATGATGCTACTTGTGATGTTCTTCAAACAACTATGAAAGAAGGAAACTATGCTCAACGAGGTGATGCAGATTCTGTTTATGATTCCATTACTTCTTTTGAGTTTATTCTCAATTTACATGTTATGAAGAATATCTTGGGAATTACTCATGACCTTTGCCAACCTTTTCAACGTAAATCTCAAGACATCTTAAATGCAATAAGTTTGGTCTCTACTACTAAAATATTAATTCAAAAGCTTAGGGAATCTGGTTGGGAAACTCTTTTCTATGAAGTTAAAATGTTTTGTGAAAAACATAAAGTTGAAATTCCTGATTTGAATGCTCCTTATTTTCTTGGAAGATCTCGTCGATGAGCACATGATGTCTCAATTGAGCACCATTATCGAGTTAACTTATTCATTTCCATCATTGATACTCAATTACAAGAGTTAAATAGCAAGTTCATTGATAGTACGATAGAATTGCTTAGTTTGAGCTCAACTTTGGATCCAAGAGATAACTTCAAATTACTGAATGTTGATCATATTTGTGAAATGGCAAATAAGTTTTATCCAGATGATTTCAGTGAGCAAGAAAAGTTGCATTTGAGAATACAAGCACAACATTATGAATTTGATGTCCCTCATCATTGTGAATTGAAGCAACTATCAACAATTTCTGAGCTTTGTCAAGGATTGGTGAAAACAAGAAAGTCTTTGACTTATCCTTTGATTGATCGTTTGATTTGCTTGGTCCTAACTCTTCCTATTTCAACTACAACATCCGAGCGATCTTTCTCTGCTATGAAGATTATTAAAAATAGGCTCAGAAACAGGATGGAAGATGAATATCTTGCAGATTGTCTCATCACTTACACTGAAAGGAGAATAGCTGAAAAATTTGATACAGATTCAATTATAGATGAATTTGATGATATGAAGGAGCGTCGTGCACTACTTCGACTTCAACATTAAAGTATTTTTTTTAGTTTAACTTTTTATTTAGGATAAATTTATGTATAAAACATTTTAGTGACTTCTTTTTGTTAGGAATACTTTGTTAATTATGTATGAATGTTTACATATTCCCCCCCCCCACTCACCGATTCTCCCCCCCTACCCAAAACTAAAATCCTGGATTCGTTGCTGAGTAGGAAGCATGATGCCAATTTGGGTTATTGTTGATCACTTAACGAAGTCAGCCTATTTTTTGGCAATTAAATAGACTGATTCCCTACATGTGCTAGCAAAGAAGTATATTGATGAGATTGTGAGACTGCATGGGATTCCAGACTCTATAGTTTCTGATAGGGATCCTCGATTCACTTCAAGATTTTGGGGAAGCTTACAGGAAGCTTTGGGAACGAAACTGAATTTTAGTACTGCTTTTCACCCTCAGATAGATGGATAATTTGAGAGGATCATTCGGACCCTTGAGGGAATGCTCAGGGTATGTGTGATGGATTTTAAAGGAGCTTGGGATGAATATTTGCCATTGGTCAAATTTGCTTACAATAATTCGTATTATTCAAGCATTCAGATGGCTCCTTATGAAGCACTGTATAGGAGGAGATGTAGAGCTCCGGTATGTTGGGATGAAGAAGGAGAAAGGAAACTAATGGGACCAGAGTTAATTCAGATGACAATTGATAAGGTCAAGTTAGTTAAGCAAAGGCTTAAAGCAGCTCAGGATAGGATGAAAAGTTATGCTGATGCACATTGAAAGGAAATGGAGTATGAAGTCGGTGAGAAAGTCTTGCTTAAGACATCTCCTTGGAAAGGAGTCATGAGATTTGGCAAGAAGGGTAAGTTGAGTGCAAGATATCTGGAACCTTATGAGATTCTTTAGAGGATTGGTCCATTAGCCTACAGGTTGGCACTGTCACCGGAATTATCACAAATACATGATGTCTTCCATGTTTCCTTGTTGAGGAGGTAAAGATCGGATCCTTCTCATATTATTCAAACCACCGAGGCTCAGTTGAGAGATGATCTGAGTTATGAGGAGATTCCAGTGAAGATATTGGATACTAAGGAAAAGGTCCTAAGGAACAAGACAGTTCAATTAGTCAAAGTTCTGTGGAGAAACCATTCTGTGGAAGAGGCTAAGTGGGAGCCTTTAGAAGCTATGAGAGAAAAGTATCCACACCTCTTCACTGATTCAGGTAAGAATTTCGAGGACGAAATTCTTTTAAGAGGGGGAGAAATGTTGGCCCCGAATTTTTTTTTATGAATAAGTATGATTAGATTAATTTTGGGGAGTTAGTAGTTTAATTATGTTGGGATTAATTAGTTTGTTAATGTGAGTAAGACTATATGAAGTAGGCAAATTGAATTAAAGTGTTAAGGTGGTAACTTGTGTATGAGGGGTAGTTTAGGAAGACCACTTGATTTGTAAAGTTGTAAAGCTTAGAAGGAAGGGCAAATTGGTCATTTTTAGCTTCATTAAAAGAAAGAAAGAAAGAAAAGAATTCTTGTCTTGAATTTGAGAGAAGAAAAATGAAAATTAGAAGAAGAAGAAGGAGGGTGTTTCGGTGGATAGGAGAAAGAAGAGAAGGAAGAAGAACAACCTAGGTTTTAATTTTTCTTTGCTTTAAAAAGTGATTTTGAGAGTTATTCAAGAAGAAAAAAGAAAGAGGAAGATTAGAGCTTCCATAGGATCTAAGGAAAAAATTGTTTGGAGAAGATTCAAGGTAAGTTGTTTTTAAATCTTTTGGAGTTTTGAAGGGTTTTTGGTTCAAAGAGCTTAGGAAATGCATGGGTATGAGTGTTCTAGGATCAATTTCATGCATTTGATTCTTTGAGTTTTCCAATTTAAATCTCTATTTTGATTTGGAATTTTTGTAAATGTGAAGAAAATCAAAGGAGGAAAGTGGAGCAAGAGGAGAGGCATCTTGAGCAAGCTTATGGAGTTATTAAGGTGGGTTTCATTTTTATGATTGAGAAAGAAGTCATTAATGTTTCTTTAAAATTAAAAATGTTAAATGTTTTCATTTGTGTTATAAATGTGCATTTATTGCTTTTTGGAATTCCTTGAAAATGTGCATGTATTGTTCTTTAAGATGATTTAAGAATGTGTCATATGTTTTTTTTTCTTCTTTTGTGAATGAATTTTTAGGAATGATTGTATATTGTGTTGATGGTTTATAAAAGTATGTGAATGATTTTGAAAGGATACTATGGTTATAAAATTGCTTTTCGAAAATGTGCCATTTTGGGCAATATATTTGAAGAATGTGAAATGCATGTTTATGTGAGTTTGTGGTGGTTCCTTAAGTAAGTCAAGTGCACTTGTCAATAAGCTTCTCTCGCCTGCCCGCTAATGGCATGGAGCTCCTCATGGACTCCCATAAGTTCACGGCTACATAAGACCGCTATGCAGAAATATGTAGTACGTTTTGTTTTGGATCCACCCGAACCATTTTCGATGTGCTTATGTGTTTATAATTTGTGATCTTTTTGATGCATTCATTCTACTTGATGTGATGAATTGCTTGATAAGTTGTAAATTTGGAAAATATGTGTTGCATGGATTTTTCAATGTAAATTTTGCGTTTGAAATGAGTATTCAGGAGTTTTTGATTGTTTCTTGATTATAAAACTGTTACCCACGAGCCGTCGAAATCGCCCCCTTTTCCTTCCCATCCACAGGCGATTAGCAAGATAATGAGTGACTAAGCCGAGGTCAAGGCATCACTCCCGTTTGCATTTTGCTTTTGAAGCTATACTTTCTAAACAAGGTTTTAGTTGCATTTTTGGAGCAAAAATTACTATTCATGTGCCTTCTTTGTATTTTGACTTTTTGAGACATTGATGTATTGGGACTGAAAATGCCCACTAAAACTTTGTAAGAACTCATATTTTGATATTAATGAAAGATATTTAGATTATGTTTGTGTTTTGTTGTTGATGTTCCAAAAGTTTACTTTGCGTTTTTCAAGTTTTCATAAGGGTAGATTTTGTGATCTGGCTTTGAGGGAAATTTTGGGTTGATATGGGTTGAATTGGAAAAAGTTCTCTTCTTGGAAGTTGTAGATGAATTTCTTAGCTTTTCAACGATATAAAGTTTGTAATTTTTGGATATCGGAGTGGAAAGTTATGAGCATTACAAGTGCAATGCCGCATGGGATATGTCAATAAGACAGCTATGGGGAATGATGTTTAATTGTGGTTTTGATGAGTCAAATGAGTTGAGATATTAATGTATTGTAGCTGAAAATGCTCGCTAAAGCTTAGTAAAATATCATATATTTTGATGTTAATAAAGTGAGCTTGTGATTTGCCGATGATGTTTCAAATTTGTTCTTTGCTTTTGCTTTTTTTTCAGTTTTTCATAAGGGTGAGAATTTGAGTTCTGGCTTCAACGGAAATACTATGTTAATTTAGGTTGAATTGGATGAAGTTGTCTTCTTAAAAGTTGTAGATTATTTTTCTAGCTTTCCGATGATATATAGTATGAAAATTTTGGACTTTGTAATTGAAAGATACGATTATGAGAAATTGGTGATGTCGCATAGGATGGACTTTCCAGACAGCTGCTTTATTTCGAGATTTTGACCCTTATAGAGGCATAAATTGTTTTTAGATTATCCATAAAAGTTGTAGATTTTTCTTTTAGCTTTCTATTGATATAAGGTTTGCAAAAGTTAGAGTTATAGATCAAAAGTTATAGGGTTTAGAAGTTGGGATATCGGAAGAAGAAGAGCAGGAGAAGAAGCTCAAAAAGTCACGATCGTGTGCTCCAACACGATCGCGACTTTCGCAGCATTAGCACGATTACGACCCGCAAAGTCTCTTCCCCTCTAGCTAAACATGTTTCACTCTTTTGATCATATATTTGTCGTCCAACCTCCAAATGACCTGATTTTTGAAGCATTGGATTTCTAACACATTCCTCTATCTCTCTACAGAAATTTATAGCTTTTAGTATTAAGTTGAAAATGATTGATTGAATCAAAGTAAGGGTATCAATTGAGAGAGCATAAACTGGACATTTTACCGAACATGTCCTAGTATCTTGAGGATATCTTGACCTATAAATCTCCAATTGAGATGATTCTTGTTTCTAAATAAACTAGATACATAGAGCTACAAATTCTATACAGAGAGTAAATTTTGATTCGGCCCCTAACACTTTCAATTTCTGGAGTGAAGTTGGGTATAGTTTACTGTTTCATTACAATAGCAATCTGAAAATGTTGGGCTATAACTTTCAGATTTTCGAACCAAATTAAATGATTTTGATGTAGTTAGAAACTTAAGATAATGGGAAACAAATTTTCTGAAGAAGTCTAATTAAAATTCCTTTTTGAGGTTTTGCAAAATTTGTTCGGAAGTAGGTAAAATGAGTTCATTTTTTAGGTTTGTTTGGGGTGGACACGCCACCCTTGTGGTATGCACATCCAGATGTCACTTAGGATGTCGGGCACGTGACTCGCAAGGGTGGGGTCCCAACAACTTCTCTTATAAAGACCATAGCTTTCAGCCTAGAAGTCACAAAAATTCCATACTATATTTCGTCGAAAAGCTAAAAGAAGGACCTACAACTTCTAAGAAGACAACTTTCTCTAATATAGCCTAGATCGATCCAGAATTGCCCTCGAATATAGAATATGAATTTACATTCATCCACTGTACTGTATCCAATTCTCAACTCCATCTCAAATCAATAGCATTCGAAGAAAATATATATATAGTTCATGATTAATCATGAACACCAACAATAAAACATACACATATGTACATCTCTTTCATCAATGTACTACACAAATGCAACTCATTTTTGGCTTTCATTCTACTTCTAACTTTCACCTTAATTCTTCTCACTTCAAAATCTTTTATCCACCAGAAGCACCAAAACAAAACTTGGACATATCTACATTTCTCATTCACTACTTTACTCTTGTCTATCATTTCTAATTCAAGAATCTTCATTCATTTGTTCTTTACTCACGACTACTTGCCAAAATTTCTCGTTCAAATAGTTTTAACTTCTATGAAACATTCGGGGTCCAACAACAAAGTTCAAAAGCCAAGAAAGTCTAAGGTACGTGGCATTGTTTACACCTATGAATCGAGAAAGGGACTTCTCGTTATGGCTCCTAGGCTCATGGATTTTTTTACCTATAAGCCTCATGAGAGCTGCATCGCTGGTTTCCAGCCTATATGTCATCCTAATAGTTTATTATGCCTCAATGTTTCAAAAAAACCCATATTAAATGCAATCCTTGTTCAATTGTTCATCAACTTTAAGTTACTAGTAATTAGAGTCTTTCATATTGAAGTTTGTTGACAAAGTTTGAAAGCCAAGAAAGTCTAAGGTACGAGGTGTTGTTTACTCCTATGAATCGCGAAAGAGACTTCTCACTATGGCTTCTAGGCTTGTGAAAATTTTCACTTATAAGCCTCGTAGGAATTGCATCACTGATTTCCTGTCTTTATACCATCCTAATGGTTTATCATGCCTCAATGTTTCAAAAATACCCATATTAAATGCAATCATTGTTCAATTGTTACAACAACTTTAAGTTACTAGTAATTAGTGTCTTTCATTTTTAAATTACTACTTGATTGTTAAATCAAAACTTTATGTTATTATCAATACTACTTAAAGTATTCCAAACAACAACATAAAAACAATACCTCATTTGCAATTAAAAAAAAATTCTCACAACTACTTCTACTAGTAAAACAAAACATATTAGAGACAATAGTTGGACGACTTACCTGTATAGACGGACAACCGCAATCTACAAAGAAGGAGGATCTAAGGTATTCGGTTAAGTGATCTAAGATATTCAATTAAGTGAAGGGGAGCTTTCCTATACTAACTTGTGGTTTTCTGAATGATAATTGGAGAATTATCTAAGAAGAGAGGGCTACTAAGGATTGTTTTGCTTTATAGAAATTCATCCAACCAATCATTAGTGGCCAAAACCCATCCAGATTTTTTCTTATGTGCCAATTTCCAATTTTCTTAATTCCTCCAAGTAAAGAAATTTCTTTATATTGTAGATCAATAGCTTCTACGTGATTAGCACAAATCCTAAAATCTTCATTGAATTACTTTAAAAGTATGTTCCTTTTAGGTTTACAGTCTAAAGGAGCACTATATTAAAGTCGCTTAGAATAATTTATAGAGATTCAATTCAATAATGGATATCTATGATTTTTTACTATAAGGAATTTCTTTGAAATGCATAATTGGACTTATAAAAGAAGTAGAAAAAAACTTAGTCCTTTCTTAAGGCAAGTTTATTAAGAGAATAATTTAGTCCATGGACAAAATGTTTGAGACCTTAATTCTATTTGGATCATAGGCAATAACTATACATCCATTATAATGAAAATAGTAGATGGTAATGATCTGATAATGCTTCTTCATATAATAAGAAGATATTTTATTTCTATCGTACAATTAAATGAAACTTTTGACTAAATGATTACCATATGGTTTGTTTATATACACAAGGATCTAAGAGTAACTCTAAAAAGATTATTTCTCTATATGATCACATTTCATTTCCTTCTTACTTGATGTTTTCTTTTTCCCTAATAATCTTTCTTCCTTTAATAAAACACTACATGTTAGACTTATACACTAATAATGTTGGAAATTAATCAATAAGTCACCCCGAAAAAAGTTAACATTTCTTTTCTTTAAAATGAATATTTTTTTTCTAATTTTTAGTAATCAACTAGAGTTGCAAATGTTACATGATAACTTTTCCTTTAATAGAACAGTCACTTAACATTTAAAGAAGGATGTAAGACGGCAAGGAAGTTTAACTATTGCAAAGCATCAAATTAAGAATTAGTGGGACCAATTACTTTTCTATTGTGCTCTAATTAGTAGGAAAGATGAATTTTTTTACTTTAGCAAGCAGATCTTCCATTACGTAGTTAGGTACTTTATAAATGAATACACAAGTTAGAGTGGTGATATAGTAGGCTTCAGTTCACACATTCTAAGCTATTTAAAAAGAGATAAAGTCATTAGATTAACACTAGCAAACATAAACAATTAATAACATTCAAAGCACCAAAATGGCATGGAATCATAAAACTCGCAAGATCCTCTATCTTTATAGGTCATTGGTTATGCAAGTTACACTACAATCCTTGGTTAAAGAAACTATAGCATAATCCTCAAGTTAATTTTTTTTACAGATAATCTTCTTTAAAGACTTGGTATAAAGGGTATATCAATATACAACTTCTTAAAAATATTTCGAACTCGAAGTTTTCTATTATTTTCTTTAGCATATGAGGTTACAGAATGGGTAGCTTCTACGGTTTGACAATGGTTCAACGTGTATGCTCCTGACCATTTTCAGTTGAAGATGAAACTAATACTAGTTTGCTTCTACCCATCTCATTCATACTATCTTCGACAGACTTCTCTAACCTCTGCATTTTCTTCTTTTCACCAATATCATAATTAAATGTTTTATCACTCTTACATCTAATGGCTAATACTTGATTCGAGGGCTTACCTTAGTTTCAAGAGATGATGCGTGAACCAAGCAAATCAATCCCTTCAACGAAGACTAGAGCGCGGATTGGGCGACAGTGAAGATATGTCAACCAGGCAAGACAACCACTTTAATGAAGGAAGAAGCGCAGATCGGGCAACGGTGAAGATGCGTGAACCAGGCAAGATAACCCTTGCATGAAAACTGGAGTGCGGATCGGCCAACGATGAAGATGTGTCAAAGAAGGAAAACGACGAGAATTTAGGGTTTTCTGTAACTTTTACTTTTAGAATATTTAGGGTTTCTCTTTTTTAACTTTAAAGAATTTATGAAATTTAGGATCAAAACCAAGCGAGCTTTTAGTCTTTTAAAAGTGACATTTAAAAAAATAATAATAGTATCACATTGTACATTGTAACGGTGTGTATAAAACATGCCGTAATTTTCGTTCAAAAAATTTTAAGTTGAATAGATTCGTAAAATTTTAGACCTTCTTTAGACAAATTAAAAGTTTAAGTATGATCACTCCCAAAAAGGTTAAAGCTTCAATTTACACTTCTAGCCTTTTAAAAAATTATGGAATGTTTCATTGTTTGCTGTATCGCGGCGTATAAATGGGCAACACATCAATGCGCAAACTAAACGGAGATTCTTTACTCTAGAATGGCGTATCGTGGTCTATAAATGGCCAACCCATCAATCCGCAAACTAAAGAAGTTTCGTCACTCGAAACATAGAAAGATCCCACCTTCACCCCCAACTACTCCACATCCACGAAAATGGCTATCGAGATCTGTACCAAAGCTGCGAGCCGCGATCCTAACGTTCTTGGAGATTGTATGTTTCACTCTCTGTTCAAATTTTGCTGATTAGTTTTTTGGGTGATTAAAATCCTTGATTTGTTATCTACTTACATGTGATTTCTTTCATTATTTTTGGGTTTTAAGGCCCCTTCACTCAGAGAGTTCTCTTGACTTTGGAAGAGAAGAAAGTCGAATATAAGATGCATCTCATAAATCTTTCCGACAAACCCCAATGGTATTACCATCAAATTTTAACCCTTGCGCCTTTTCGTGTGTATATGAATGTTAGAAATGATGGTTTGACCGCTTGTTGCTTTTCTGACGTTTTGAGAGAAAGGCTATGGCGCTTTATGTGTTTTTGTCTGGATTTGAGTAACTATCTTCAATCAATAAATGGTTTACTGTTGTTTAGGAGCGTGGGTTGTGGGGTTTTGTATATTGACTAAGAACCAAGAAAAATACATGCTTTACTCTGTTTGTATAGTCGTTACTTGATAATACTCCATCTACTTAACAATATACGAGCGGCCACCACTGAAGATTCCTAACAGGCGCGCATTAAAGTGTGTTCAATTTTCTGACATTTTGGTAGGTTCTTGGAGATAAGCCCGGAGGGAAAGGTGCCAGTTGCGAAAATTGATGGCAAATGGGTGGCGGACTCTGATGTGATTGTGGGGATTCTGGAGGAGAAATATCCTGAAAAGTCTTTGAAGACTCCTCCTGAAGTTGCGTCTGTGTGAGCGGTCTCTCCCTTCCTTGTATATTGTCTTGGCATATATAACTTATTTAAAACTACACTTTCTCATTCGTCGCTACATGAAAGGTGGGACCCTTAGTTACCGGCATTCGAAACGGCTCTGGTTATCATACTGGAAGTATAATATTGTTGCTTATGACTTTTATGATATTTCTTTAGATATATCGATATATGTAGCATAGAGATTCATATACCAACTACTATGCTTCTAGATTTTCTTACATATGCACATTCCCTTTGCTAACATTCATGTGGATCATGGATTTATCATTGGAAGGACATCCTTAGAAGTTGCGGGTTCTGTCTATTATATAGTTGTTCTCATAGGACTGAATGGACGCTAAATCACTAACCTTTGCAATTGCGCCATCTGAGAGTGCAGTGGTTCAAAGATATTCCCATCTTTTGTCAAATTTTTGAAGAGCAAGGATCCCAATGATGGATCAGAGCAGGCTTTGCTTGATGAATTGAAGGCATTGGATGAGCATCTTAAGGCACATGTATGAGGAACGCTCATTTACTTACAATTCCTGGAAATATAGGCTAATGTATTTCATATAAATGAAAACAGGGTCCTTTCATTGCCGGGGAGAAGATCACTGCCGCTGACTTGAGCTTGGCACCAAAGCTTTACCATCTTGAGATTACTTTGGATCATTTTAAGAAATGGACTATTCCTGCAAACTTGAGTCATGTCCACAACTATAAGAAGGTGTGCTTCCTATTTTACATATGAAAACTACTTCAAGGATAAGAGTGAGCCTCTTCAGTTTTCTGTTTATCCATTGGTATCATTTTTTATGTTGTTGGCTAACGGTAGTTAATTCGTCCGATCTGCTTGGCAGACGCTGTTTTCCCGCGAATCTTTTGACAAAACAAAAGCTGGAAAAGAAGATGTCATTGCCGGTTGGGAGCCTAAGGTTAATGCATGAAGGAGATGAAAACTATAAGCTAAATGTGGCCACAATGAATGTGGTTAAAGATGTTAGCACGTCAGACATATCGAGTCATGCAGAATAAAGATATGTTCTTCTAGTGTCTTGTGCTATGATTTAGTAATTGCTTTATGTGTTTTCTTTCCTTCTGGCTATGTATTATCCATCCGTATCAATGCACGCTCTGATGATAGACCGCCTTTGTTATGGAGCACCTGGAAGCAGATTTAATGAAGTATAGAGTCGAACAACACAACTCTATAGTAAGGCTGATGTTGAAAGGATACATACATATAGAGTTTGAAACAAGTGTTCTTGAGTTATGGAAACGCATAGCTACAATGGCACTATTGATTTTTTGGCTTAAGTTCAATAAAGGATTCAGACTATCGATTCTATTGGATTAGTTTCTTTCGTGCATTCTTTTCCTTTTTTTTTCTTTTCTCCATATCCCCTCCCCTTAATGCCTATTTTCTATTCCACACACCCCTCCTCCCCGTACACCTTCTAGGGGAAAACGTGCTCTTGTAATCTCTAGCCTCCTTGCTGTCGTGCCTTGCCCATGGCTAATTACTGTATACTTTTAACTTCCTTGGAAACAGTTCACAAATATAAATATAAAGACTTCTTAGAAAGAATCAAGTGAAACCCGCATGAGGACTCATCCTACAATTTAAAAATTAAGTTCAAAAACTTTAAATATCGTGGTTGAGGTTTATAAAAAATCTAATTCAAACCCATACTCATAAATAGCCAGACGTTCAAATAATTGTGTATTATTTAAATTTTATCACAATTATATTTTTTAATATTTATTTAGATTATTTTGTAAAAATGTAAATATAAAAAAAACTTAAACCCAATTCAATGGGTCAAACCCAACTCATGTAAAAAAGGTTGGGCTTGTGATCTCAATCATTTCAGTTCGGCTGTAACTTGTAAATCCTATCACCATCATCCACGACAACAAGATATCACCATCATCCACGACAACAAGATATGAAGGTGAAAGCAACTTTCAAAAGGCATTGGCTCGTGCAAAGGCAGTATCATCGCCTTCATTTTCTCTGTATCGTCACTTATTTGTTCACAGCCACCCTCCTCCACCCCTATGCTTTCTTCAACCTCTCCAACCAATCCAATACAATGAAACTTCTAATCAAATGGTCCGGTGATTAAGAATTCTTTGTTGAATTTTAATATTTTAAAGTCATGATTTGTTCATATCAAATCATCAAGAATTAAATAAAAGCATAAGCATATATGAATTCGTTGAGAAATCTGCACTCAAGTCTTGTAATGTTGTATTTCAAATTAGAATGTAGTTTTTTTCCAGAGTTTTTCCCTAACTTTTTATTTTCTCTCTGATGATGAGATGTTAAAAGGAATTGTGCATATGTTTAATTTCGGGACCATAACCACATTTATTAGGGTAAAATCCTAATCTAATTTCTAATTTGGTCATCATAAAACTAAAAATTGTATACCCAGTTTCTACACATATAAAACCCACACTTAAAATAGATATATAAAGCCCAAAATGCCATAGTAGACTACTTTAATTAATTGGGTTCAACTTTATATGATAGTCTTTATATACAATTATACACATATAAGCCCACATGTTTGATTAAAAATCCTTACAATCTCCCACTTGGGCTATATATGTTACCTTTAAATTATGTATTAATCTTATGAGTACTCAAAATTTTGCTATAAATATTGCATGCATCCCCAAATTATCCGTACCATCAATCTTATCAACATTGGATCAAAGCGACTTCCGCTATATTTAACGTAATTAGACCCATTAATGGTCATATGTGCTGATATAACCAAATGACATGGATCAAGCATGGATCTGTAGCATGGAAATTATAAGTAGCGTGATCTTAGCATACTTATTTCTAACTGATCCAACCTTATGCTTTAGTGAAATCAATTTTAAATAAGTTCATGAACAAAATAAACCAAATATCTATAAAAATAATCTTGAACAAATTAACTAAAAAATTATACCTAAAATGACAATGAAAAATGTCTAATTTGAAAAACATATATAATATAAACTTCTACTGAAATTATTTATCCTAAAAAAGATGCAACACCTATATGAGTAGTGTGATCATGAAAGACTTTGGGTGGTACTCCTTTACTAAGCAGATCCACAATCATAGAGTTTGATCCAATGTGTTGTATAGGCAATCATCCACTCCGAACGCTCTCTTTAATAATTAAAACTTGATGTAGATGTGCTTCAACCTTAAAATTTGATGTTGATGTGCTTCAACTTTTTCGAGCTCCTATTGTTATTAGAATATAACACTATCAAGTTATTGCCACAAAATAACTTAAGTGGTCTTTTAATAGAGTTCACAATGTGTAGCCCTGTGATAAAGTTTCGTAGCCATATCCCGTATTTGGATGCCTTATAACATACTATAAACTCTGCTGCCATAGTGGAAGAAGCTATAAGTATCTACTTAGCACTATTTCAGGAAATTGCTCCTCCAGCAAGCAGGTAGATATTGTTAGAGTAGTGCCCTAAAGGCAATCACCTTTAGCGCGTTTTTGTACAAAGTTGTGTACATACTTTATGAATAAATAAATAAAGGCATATTTTATTAATTTGTTGTTCATTAATTATGAATAGATATTGATCTATAAGAAAATTAATGAAGTCCGTGATATATGACATAGCATGAAGGAAATTATGATGTGATCATACTACTGAGATTCCTATCATGTGCAATTATGTCGATATCTAAATTATCCTAGTCATAGGATTCTCAAACTGGACATCGGAATCCGGAGACTAACACATCTCAAGCTCCTTGATTTGATCAAGCAATGGATCTCGAAGCTGTAAATATGAGATATTTAGGGTTGAAGTGAATGCTTACTAGAGGTAGTAAGTACGTTGGATGACTGCTATGAGATCATCACATGGATGTCTATTCTAATGTCGGTGATAATTTCATCATAGCAATGGTGCAGTATCCTTAGACTTGAGGTACTCGAGGATATCTTGAATCTTGATTTTGTGCTTTGACTCTATTCCTTGTTGCCTTACGAGTGTCGCTCATAGGGTGGTGATTGGGTGCAACTTGAGGTATTGAAGGTAATTGAGTAGCCAATAGAGGATTTACCATACGTGATAGCATAAGATGATACCCATGGCCTCTTGTCGGGGTCATTACTTGGAAATCTCGGCGGAATACATATGTCATGAAGAGTGTCTTGATGACATATAAAGTAATGAGTCCCAAGGCGAAGCGATATCACTAGGACTAGATTTGGCGTAGTCGATCTAGTAAGAGTTGACATTTGCCCATACTCATAACCAAGTGGGATATAGTATGGTGAAAGGACTAATTACCTTGTAATTATCTATGGAAAGGTTAGTGATATGGTTCATGATGAATATAGGTTCATTCGTCAAACCAATTACTTTCCGGTCAATTGGGGTCATGATGTGTTGCTAGATACGCTCATGACTTGCTTAGATTAAGTGTTAATCTAAGTGGCCAACATGTAAGGAACCTAATGGGTCACACGCATAAGAGTGACTCGGAGAATTAAATAAAATAGTTTTGGACAGAGATCCGATAAATGGAAGCGATGGAATTAAATGGATCCCGATGAGATCGCGACATCGATATTGCTAAAAAAGGTTTCCGATGATTTTTCCATACCGGGACCCGGTAGGCCGGTAGGACCGACCCCAGTATGACTGGACCACTTCAGCAGTTATATACATATATATATATATATATTATTTATTAATTAAAGAATTAATATATATATATATATATAAATGTTAAAGACAAAATGCACTAAAGGACAAAAACAAATGGTGTGCTACGTGTGTGACATGTGGCCATGAGAAGAAGAGAAAAGCTATTTGAAGACTAAAGGAAAGGTGATCTTCGTGGGTTTTGAAAGAAGTAAGAAGGGTTTTGTGAAAACCTAAGAGAAATTGGTTCTCTCATCATCGATCTTCATCTTTCATCAAGCTCTCCAAGCTTCATCCTTCTTCTTCTCATCGTTGATTCCAAGCTCTCCAAGAACAAAGGTAAGATCTAGCAGTCTTTACTTTGTTTTAGCTATTCCCGGGTCAAAGGGTTTGCCCCGGTTAGGTTCTCCGATCTCTGCGTGGATACCGTTAGAGACGGTCTCCTTTGACCGTTATGGTTTGAGTTTGTTATATAGACACATGGATCCTGGCTTTCGGGAAGATCCCGGAATAAAAAAATTTTGTTTTTCGCACCGTGTGCATGTAATGCACACACCGGGATTTTCCTACAGTGGTATCAAAGCTACTTGTGTCGTATATAACGAAGAAATCATAACTAAGTCGGAGCTGCCTATTGATTGTGACGATGATGCATGTTGACTGTGTTAAATTCGAAATCAGTATAGAAATATTTTTTTCGAATTTTTCTTGCCCAGATGTGCTCATAAGATGTTGTTGAATATGTCTGTGGAAGACCAGAATTTATCAATGTGATTTGATATGATTTTGCTAATTTATTCCCTAATGTTCTGGTTGCTGTGTTTGTGCACATTCCTTGAATAGGCATGCTTATAAATTCGAGAATAAATTGTAGAAAAATGGTTTTTAGGATTTTCTTTCACCTACATGTCTCTAAGATGTTTATGAATGTCTATGAGGATGTAAAAATATTTTCGAGGTTATTTACTATTTATTTGAGAATTTATTGTGTGCTGCTGGGAATAACTGTGTTGAGGAACATAGATTCTACATTAGCTTTGTTGTTGCGGTTGGATGAGTTTTTGATGGAAATAAATCCTGAAAAAATTCATGGAGTATGTTGTGAACATGTTGTAACCTCTTTAATTTTCTCAGAATTTATTGAAATTTTTTCAATGAGTTTTTCAAGCAAAAGACAGAGCATGGCAGTTTTGAGAAAGTTGCTGGAACTGTTTTGTTTGGAATGATTGGTTGTGTATTTCTCAATTACAATGCCTTGGATCATTTTTACTGTGATTAAAAATGTGTTACATTGATTTTGTATGCTTGCCAAATTTATTTTCTTGAAATTGGGTTTCCAAAACTTTTCGGATGTCAAATATGTCACATTAGCGTCTCGTTAGTGTATTTCGTTGTCTTGATTGTTTTGGCCGTCACAAATTTTGTGACCAGTGCCGAAGTAGTCTTGATAAAGTGTAGACTACCTAGAGATACTTAGGGTGATAGTTTGATATTCGCAAAATTATTTGAAAATCTCAATTAATAATAGTGTATTCATCGATTTCAAGTTTTTCATATATAGTGTGATTATACATGGTAAGCATGATTCAATGAAACTGTTTCATTGATACATCATAGTAAAGGATATTACACTTGGTATTGTGAATTTAAACTACACGGATTGAGAAATTAGCCGATTAGAAAACAATTCCACATATATAAGTCTACTTACACATGCATAAGTCGACTTGTATTATCAGGTAAGTCGACTTACACATGCATAAGTCGACTTGTTCGTACATAAGTCGACTTGCTGGCGGTATAAGTCGACTTATGCGTCTGCGATATCATAAGTCGACTTGCACAATGGTATAATGGACTTATGCGTTCCTGATAGCATAAGTCGACTTACACAAGTCGACACAACATCTGAGGTGAGATGATGGATGATTTTAGGTATAGACTCAATGTGATTGATGAAATGCCCAAAATCATTCCATATAGTCATGGTGACTATAATCCTACAGCTTGGAGAAGAAGAAGATGAGACCAGAGTTTCAAATCCCTCACACATAATATGAAAACTAACGCTTCCATTAATATGGAAGAACGAGTTCTTATAGAGTTGGGTTGTTGGGTAAACCCAAGCTCACTCTATAAGGATATGTTGAACCATGAAAATAATTCGGATTAATGGGTCGGTTTTCACTAGAAGCGTTGATTTGTTGAGTAAACTCAAGGTCAGCGTGAGCGAGGCGAAATTGGGTAGTGTACATCAGATGTACGCGCATCAAGAGTTGATAACCCAATGTGTGTGCATACATCACGAGTTGATAGCACTATTCGATAGTTGCATCTAGATGCAATTGGTATGACCGATACCTGCCGATTGATCTAAGGTGGCTTATTGGGTAAACCCAAGGTTATTTTAGTAATGTCGGATATCTATGATGCAATTGGTATGACCGATACCTACCGATTGACCTAAGGTGGCTTGTTGGGTAAACCCAAGGTCATTCTTAGCAATGTCGGATATCGACCCACTAGGACATTTTGTCATAATGTTTCTTGGATTCGTAGTGAGGGTTATGGATTCTTTGAAACTAGTGGGAGCCATATGCATGTCATGCAAGTCCTTATGATCATGCATGTAATTCTATTCTAACATTCTTTCTCTCTTTCTCTTTAGGTTGATTGAAGATGACTTCCAGTGTGAACTTGCGCTCACTCATAGACTCGAACAAATTAACTGGACCTAATTTTCTCGATTGGCTGAGAAATCTGAGAATTGTTCTCAGATCTGAGAAACTGGGCTATGTCCTAGATGTTTCACTTCCTGATCCACTTCTTGTTGATCTATCAAGAAGGATAGCAAGCCGATTGCTTCGTGGTGGACTCTTCTTCTTACGGTTCAAAGAAAAGAATCTAAAGAAGAAAAGTCTAAGAAACTAAAAGGAAATGCAGCCAAAAAGAAAACCAAAGCGCACTAAAGGAACTTGCTTCCATTGTGGCAAGGCCGCCATTAGGCTTAAAGCGTAAAGTCTATCTGGAAGAATTGAAGCAGAAGAAGGCATCAGATGCCTCAACTCCTTCAAGTATGTTTGTCATTGAGGTTGATATTGTTTCTGATCATAACATATGGGTATTAGATACCGGTTGTGGCTCACATATACAATGATATCTGAGGGCCTCGAGACGATGAGCGACTCGTGAAGGAGAGATAAACTGTGTGTAGGAAATGGAGCAAGAGTTCTTTGCATTAGCGATGAGGCACTTATTTTTTCACTCCCAGTGGGCTTGTAATTAAATTGGATAAATGTTATTTTGTACCTATTTTAACAAAGAACATATTATACATTTCTTGTTTAAATAAATTTGGTTTCCATTTAACTTTTAGCGACAATGGTTGTTCTATTAGTTTGAATGGAATCCTCTATGGTCTTGGTACATTATACAATGGAATTTACATATTAGATATGTCACATCCAATTATGAATGTCAATGACACGAAAAGACATAAACGAGATAATTTAAAATCAACTTACTTATGGCATTATCACCTTGGCCATATAAATGAGAGACGCATAGCTAAGCTCCATAAGAGTGGTAGCTTAGGGTCATTTGATTATGAATCATATGACACATGTGAATCTTGTTTATTAGGCAAGATGACTAAGTTACCCTTTAAGGGAAAGGGTGAACGAGCGACTGAAGTATTAGACCTAATACATTCAGATGTATGTGGTCCGATGTCCATCCATGCTAGAAGTGGTTGTCTTTACTTCATTACCTTTATCGATGATTATTCTCGATATAGGTACCTGTATCTGATGAGATACAAATCTGAAGCATTTGAAAAGTTCAAACAATTCAGACATGAAGTAGAAAACCAACTTGGGAAAAGTATCAAGACATTACGATCCGATCGTGGTAAGGAATACTTAGACCAACAGTTTTTAGATTATCTCAGAGATAATGGGATTTTATCTCAATGGACTCCTCCGTACACACCACATCATAATGGTGTGGCCGAAAGGAGAAATTGAACCTTGTTAGACATGGTACGATCGATGATGGGCTTTGCAAAATTACCAAAATCCTTTTGGGGGTATGCACTCGAGACAGCTTTTTACTTGCTAAACAGAGCTCTATCAAAGACAGTTGATGTTACTCCATATGAGATGTGGACTAACAAAAGACCCTATCTTACTCATTTGAAAGTTTGGGGTTGTCCTGCTTATGTGAAGCGGACACGATCAGATAAACTTGATGCAAAGTCGACAAGTGTTTGTTCGTAGGATATCCTAAAGAAACAATGGGATATCAATTCTACCTTCTTTGAGAAACAATAGGTGTTTGTTTCAAAGCATCTTTGTCTTTAGAGAAAGAGTTTCTTTTACAAGAAGGCGGTGGGAGCAAAATTGAACTTGAAAAGTTCAAGATGCTCGAAACAGACACAAATCATCTGCTGAACACAAAGCTGTGACTCATCTGAGGCAAGTAATGCAGATTCGACCTTCTACAACACATAAAGTTTGTAGGTTACGTAGGATACGCTCTGTTCCCGAGAGATATGGATTTCTCGTGAATGAACAGAATGACGTATTGCTCATAGAAGATAATGAGCCTACCACCTATAAAGAGGTTCTGAAGAGTTCAGAATCTGAGAAATGGCTTCAAGTCATGAAGGCTGAAATGGATTCCATTTATGAAAACCAAATATGGACTTTGGTTGAGGCACCCGAAGGAATAAAACCCATAGGGTGTAAATGGGTTTTCAAAAGGAAAACCGACATGGATGGTAATGTAATTACCTATAAAGCAAGGCTTGTGGCTAAAGGTTTTCGTCAAAGAAAAGGAGTTGACTACGACGAGACCTTCAGCCCAGTAGCAATGCTTAAATCCAATAGGATACTCCTAGCCATTGTCACTCATTATGATTATGAGATATGGCAAATGGATGTGAAGACAGCTTTCCTAAATGGAAATCTAGCTGAGGATGTGTATATGACACAACCTGAGGGCTTCATCTCCTATGATGACGAAAAGGTATACAAGCTTCAGAAATCCATCTATGAATTGAAACAAGCATCCAGGAGTTGGAATATCCGTTTTGATGAGGTAATCAAAGAGTTTGGTTTCTCACAAAATCCGGATGAGTACTGTGTGTACAAGAAGGTTAGTGAGACTGCAATCGTATTCCTTTTGCTATATGTAGATGACATATTATTACTAGGAAACGATGTCTCTATGCTACAATCTGTGAAGATTTGGTTGTCCAAACAATTTTTCATGAAAGACCTTGGTGAAGCAACTTATATCCTTGGGATACAGATTTATAGAGATAGATCAAAAAGGTTGCTTGGTCTTTCACAATCAACGTACATAGACAAGATCTTTGAAGAGGTTTAGTATGGAGCAATCTAGAGAGGTACCTTCCGTGACTCATGGGATAACACTCTCGAAATCTATATGTCTAGGACACAAGATGAGAGGATGCGCATGAATATGATCCGAATGCATCTGCTTGTAGGATATATCATATACGCTTATGCTATATACGAGACTCGATGTATCATATGCTCTAAGTGTTACTGAGCGAGATACCAATCGGATCTGGTGAGGGTTCTTGGGTGGTATCGAGAATATCCTCAAGTACTTGCGAAGGACTAAGGATGTTTTCTTGATATATGGAGATGGAGATCTCAAAGTGAGTGGGTGTACAGATGCCAATTTTCAATCGATAAGGATGATTCCAAATTCCAATCGGGTTACATATTCACTGAATGGCGGGCGATCGGTTGGAAGAGTTCAAACAAGAGACGATCGCCAATTACATTAGAGTAGTGCCCTAAAGGCAATCCCTTTAGCGCTTTTGTTCACATCATGTACGGACTTTATGAATAAATAAAGAAAGGCATGTTTCATTTATTTGATGTTCTTTATGAATTGATATTGATCTTTAATCAAATTAATGATGTCCATGATATATGACATAGCATGAAGGAAATTATGATGTGATCATAATCACGAGATTCCTATCATGTGCAATTATGTCGATATCTAAATTTTCCTAGTCATAGGATTAATGAGGCTGGACATCATTAATCCGGACAGACTAGCATATGTCATACTCCTTGATTGGATCAGCGGTGGATCTCGAAGCTGTAAATATGAGATATTTAGAGTTGACATATGGATGCTTACTAGTGGTAGTAAGTTCATTGGATGACTGCCATGAGATCATCACATGGATTTCATGTCAATGATAATCTCATCATAGCAATGGTGCAAGTATCCTTAGACTTGAGGTACTCGAGGATATCTTGAATCTTGATCTGTACTGACTCCATTCCTTATGGCCTTCGGAGGTTACTCATAGGATGGTGCTTGAGTGCAGTTTGAGGTATTGAAGGTAATTGAGTAGCCAATAAAGGATTCATCACTTACGCGAGAGCGAGAAGAGATACCTGACCTCTTGTCGGGATCATTACTTTAAGTCTCGGCGAGCATGATTATGTCATGAAGAGTGTCTTCATGGACATATAAAGTAATGAGTCCTCGGCGAGGCGATTTCACTTGGGCTAGACTTAGTCTAGTAAGAGTTGACATATTAGCCATACTCATAACCAAGTGGGGTATAGGATGATGAAAGGACGAATTGCACGATAATTGTACATGGAAGGGTTAAATGTCTGGTTCGTCTTGAATTCATCAAACCGATTACTTTCCGGTCAATTGGGGTCATGATGTGTTGCTAGATACGCTCATGACTTACTTCAGTTAATTGTTAATCTAAGTGGCCAACATAACCGGAACCTAAAGGGTCACACGATAAGAGTGACTCAGAGAATCAGTAAAATAGTAATTGGACGAGTTCCAATTATGGAAACATTAGGATTAAATGGATCCCAATGGAATTGGGACATGTCTCGATGAGATCGCGACATCAATATTGCTAAGAAAGGTTTAGGAATTTGTTTGACGATCGGGGCCGATGAGGCAGTAGGACCGACCCAGTTGGATGGACCTTAGCATTTATATTCTAATTACTTAATTAAGTAAATTAATTAATTAATTATTATATTTATATGCCATGTGTGTCGTTGGAATGAGGAGAAGGGATGATGACCTTTGACTTTTCAAAGGTTATTATTTAATTCATTAAAGAAATTAATAGCCATTAATCCTACACTTGGCACCTTCTTATGGATTGATTTTAATTGTTAAAATCAATATAAGATGGCTTTTGGGAGTGTGGTGGCCGTATGTTTTGCATAGGGTTAGAAGAGAAAAGAAAAGCTTAAGTGTTAAGCTTTGAAAGAGTTTCATTTTTCTTCTTCTTCCCAAAGGCACCATCGAATTTTCTCTTCTCCAAGGCAAAGTTCCAACGTGAATCAAGCTCTCCACAGGACAGAGGTAGGCTCTAGCAGGCTTTATTCTGTTCTAGCTATTCCCGGGTCAAAAGTGTTTGATCCGGTTAGGTTTTCTGATCTCTGCGTGGATACCTTTAGAGATAGTCTCTATTGGCTATTCAGGTTTGAGTTTTCATACCGACACCAAGATCCTGGGTTTTCGGGAAGGTCCCGGGAACAAAATTTTTGTTTTCCGCTGCTGGAACATGTGATGTTCCTCCCGGGATTTTCCTACAGTGGTATCAGAGCGTCTGGTGTCGTGTATGAAGCTTTAACTGAAGCTAGATCACAAACCCTCATTGCTTGTGATGTTGTAGCATGCATTCTGTCCAGATTTCGTATTCCTATAGAGATAGGGTTTTCGAAATTTTGCTGCCCAGGATTGTTCATAACATGTTATAGAATATGTCTATGAATTTTCAGAATTTATCGATTTGATTTGGTATATTTTTGCTAATTAATTTCCTAAGGTTCCAGATGCTGTTTTGTGAAACACTCTGTGGACAGGTATGAGTATAAAATCGAGAATAAATTCTAGAAAAATCTTTTTCTGGATTTGCCTTCACCTACATGTCTCTAAGATGTTGGTGAATGTCTATGAGCGTGGAAATTGGATTTCAAGGTGATTGGATATTTATTCACGAATTTATTCTATGCTGTTGGGAATTGCTGTGCTGATGAACACAGTTTTTGAATCGGTTTTATTATTTTGGTTGACTGAGTTTGTGATGTCCTAAAATCCTGAAAAAATTCAGGTAGCATGTTCTGAACATGTGGTAACCTATATAGTTTTCTCAGAATTTATTGAAATTGTTTCATTGATCATTTCGAGCAATGTACAGAACTGGACAGTTTTGTGGAAATTGTTGAGACTGTTTTGCTGGGCTTGATTGAGTGTGCTTTTTCAGTTCCAATGCCTTGCACCATTTTTAATGTGATTAAAAATGTGTTATCTTGATGTAGTATGATTGCTAAACTGAATTGCTTGAAGTTGGTTTTCCAAGAATTTTCGGATGCCTAATAGATCACATTAGCGTCTCGTTAGTATATATCATTATCTTGTTTGTTTTGGCCGTCATAAATTTTGTGGCTTGTGCCGAAGTAATTTTGAGAAAGTATAGACTAGCTAGAGATGCTTAGGGTGAAATTTGGGTGTTCTTAAATTGTTTGGATATTTATGAGTTTTGACTCATTTTAAGCTTTTCATGTATGGTTTATCCATATAAGGCATTCATGATTCAATGAAGTGTTCATTGAGGCATCAATTCTGAGATATTACCTAGGTATGATGGTATTGTGAATTGGAATTGCATGGATTGAGAAATTAGCGATTAGAGATTTTAGCAAATTTCCTGGATAAGGCGACTTGTGTATGGAATAAGTCGACTTGTTCAAGTCTTAGTATAAGTCGACTTATAGCACATTACAAGGCGACTTGTACATGGGCGAGTGCCATAAAGGCGACTTGTTTCATACAAGTCGACTTGTGTGTAAGCAGAAGCATAAGGTGACTTGCATTCGATGAAAATCGACTTGTGACATGCTCGGGTTGGATGATGGATGATTATAAGGATTGATTCAATTTGATTGATGAAACCTAAATCATGCCATATAGTCATAGTGACTATGATCCTTGACTTGGAGTCTAGAGTTTCTAAATCCTCCTCGGTATATGAAAACTAACGCCTTCCATTAATATGGTAGAACGAGTTCTTATAGGGATGGGTTGTTGGGTTAACAAGCTCACTCTATCTGCATATGTTGAACCATGAAAATATGATTTTCGATTAATGGGTTGGTTTTCCTTTGGGCGTTGGTTTGTTGAGTAAACTCAAGGTCAGCGTGGACAGAGGTGAAATTGGGTAGCATACATCGGATGTATGCGCATCAAAGAGTTGATACTGATGTAAGTGCATACATCAACAAGTTGATAGCGATCGATAGTTGTGTCTAAGATGTAATTGGTATATCGATACCTCCGAGACATAAGGTGGCTTGTTGGGTAAACCCAAGGTCATTCTCAATGTCGGTTATCGATGATACAATTGGTATGTTCGATACCTACCGATTGACCTAAGTTGTGGCTTGTTAGGTAAACCCAAGGTCATTCTTAGCAATATCGGATATCAACCCACTAGGACATTATGTCACTTTGTTTCTTTGGATTAGTAATGAGGGTTATGGATTCTATGAAACTAGTGGGAGCTTTTTGCATATCATTCAAGTCCTTATGATTATACAGCTATTCTTATTCTAACATTCTTCCTCTCTATTCGTGTAGGTTATTTGAAAATGTCGTCAAGTGTGAATCTTGGCCGCTTATGGATTCCAACAAGTTAATGGACGAATTTTCTTGGTTGGTTAAGGAATCGAGAATAGTTCTCGGATCTGAAGGTGCAGGATATATCCTAGATTTTCCGCTTCAGATGCACTGCTTGTCGATGCTTCGATGATGATCGAAGGCATATAGTAAGCATCTAAAGGACGATGGCATGGCTACTTGCATCATGCTTGCCTCGATGTCACGAGCTGCGAAGCGGACGAGTCCATGGATGCTCACACTATAGTTTTCATCTTAGGGAGCTGTTTTGACGAGCAAGCCGGTCCGAAAGGTTCGAGACCTCGAGGCTTCTCTTCACCATTAAAGATGGCTCCAGGAAATCTGGCAAGTATGCCCGAAGATGAATGACTATATTGAGAGATTAGCCGTCTTAGGTTTTGCAATGGATCATGAGTTAAGTATAGACTTAATTTGGTTGGATTGTCAAACAGTTATGCGCGATTAGTGTTAAACTATCGGATGAACCAAATATCCACTACAATACTCGGTGATCAATCTGCTTTCAAGGCAGTGAGCGGAACTATCAAGAGTGATAGTAAGCAAGTCTTTGGTAGTAGCTTCTTCTTCTTGAGTTCGAAGAAAAGAACCCAAAGAAGAAGAAGGCAAAGAAACCAAAGGAAGCGCCATCGAAGAAGACCAAAGAAAGCGCCCGAAAGGAACTTGCTTCCATTGCGGTAAAGATGGCCATTGGGCGCAATTGCAAAGTCTATCTCGAGTCGTTGAAGCGAAGAAGGCATCGGATGCCTCGACTACTTCAGTTTGTATGTCATTGAAGTTAATCTGTTATTGATCACAACATTTGGGTATTTGATCTGGTTGTGGCTCACATATGTAATGATATCACGGGGCCTCGGGGACAATAGGCAATTCATGAAGGAGAAGTAGACCTACGTGTTGGAAATGGAGCAAGATTCTTGCATTAGTAGTAGGAACCTATGTTTTGTATCTCCCTACCGGGCTTGTCTTTGGAATTGGATGATTGTTATTTTGTACTGTTTTGACAAAGAATATATTATGCATTTCTTATGCGAATAAATTTGGATTCCATATGAATTTTAATAACAATGGTTGTTCTATCAATTCTAATGGAATGCTTTATGGGCTGGTACATTGTGCAATGGTATTTACATATTAGATATGTCTAATCAATTTTAAATGTCAATGACACCAAGCGGTATAAAAGAGATAATCTAAAGTCAACTTACTTATGGCATTATCGACTTGGCCATATAAATGAGACACGATCGCTAAACTCCATAAGAGTGGCGGTTTAGGGTCATTTGATTATGAATCATATGACACATGCGAATCTTGTTTATTAGGCAAGATGACTAAGTTACCCTTCAAGGAAAGGGTGAGCGGCGATTGAGTATTAGACCTAATACATTCGGATGTATGCGATCGATATCCATCCATGCCGAAGTGGTTGTCGTTACTTCATTACCTTTATCGATGATTATTCACGATATGGGTACTTGTATCGATGAGATACAAATCGAAGCGTTGAAAGGTTCAAACAATTGAAATGAAGTAGAAAATCAGCTTGGTAAAAGTATCGAGGCATTACGATCCGATCGTGGTGGAGAATACTTAGACCAGCGGTTTGAGGATTATCTCGAGATAATGGGATATTATCTCGATGGACTCCTCCTTACACGCCTTGTGACAATGGTGTGGCTGAAAGGAGAAATCGAACCTTGTTGGACGTGATACGATCAATGATGGGTTTATGAAAGTTACCAAAATCGTTTTGGGGTATCGCTAGAGGCAATTTGTTTACTTGTTAAGCGAGTTCCCTCTAAGGCAGTTGATGTTACTCTATATGAGATGTGGACTAACGAAAACCTTATCTTTCTCATCGAAAGTATGGGGTTGTCACCTTACGTGAAGCGGATTGATCGAGATAAGCTTGAAGCAAAGTCGACAAGTGTTTGTTTGTAGGATATCCTAAAGAGACCATGGGATATCAATTCTACCTTCTTTGAGGAATAAAGGTGTTTGTTTCAAAGCATCTTTGTCTTCTTAGAGAAAGAGTTTCTTGCGAAGAGGACGGTGGGAGCCTGATCGAACTTGAAGAAGTTCAAGATGCTCGAACAAACATGATCATTTGCTGAACACGAGGCATCACTCATTCGGATGAAGTGTGATTCGACCTTACGTGACACACGAAGTTAAGTGGGTCAAGTAGGATGCGCCTTGTTCACGAGAGATATGGATTTTCGTAAGTGAGCAGAATGACGTATTGCTCATAGAAGATGATGAGCACTGCTACCTATGAAGAGGTTACGAAAAGTTGAGTCCGAAAATGGCTTTGTGCCATGAAAGCATGATGGATTCCATGTACATAAACCAAGTATGGACTTTGGTTGATGCACTGAAGGGATAAAACCTATAGGGTGCAAATGGGTTTTCAAGAAGAAAACCGACATGGATGGTAATGTGATTACTTACAAAGCAAGGCTTGTGGCCAAAGGATTTCGTCAAAGACAAGGAGTTGACTATGACGAGCAGCCCCGTAGCAATGCTTAAATCCATTCGGATACTCTAGCCATTGCCGCTCATTATGATTATGAGATATGGCAAATGGATGTGAAGACAACTTTCATAGCGGAATCTGGCGAGGATGTACATGACACAACCAGAGGGCTTCACTTCGATGATGGCGAAAAGGTATGCAAGCTTGAAATCCATCTATGGATTGAAGCAAGCATCCAGGAGTTGGAACATCCGTTTTGATGAGTCAATCAAAGAGTTTGGTTTCTCACAAAATCCGGATGAACCTTTGTGTGTACAAGAAGGTTAATGGGAATGCAATCGTTTTCCTTGTGTTGTATGTAGATGACATCTTGTTACTCGGAAGCGATGTCTCATTGATCTGTCAGTTAAAATTTGGTTGTCAAGCAATTTGCGATGAAAGACCTTGGTGAAGCAACTTATATCCTTGGGATAAAGATCTATAGAGATAGATCAAAGAGGTTGCTTGGTCTTTCACAATCATCGATACATAGACAAGATGCTAAAGAGATTTAGCATGGAGCAATCAAAGAGGTTTCTTCCATTACTCATGGGATAACACTCGAAATCTATGTGTCCTAAGACACAAGATGAGAGGATTCGCATAGATCGATCCGTATGCATCTGCGGTAGGATCGATCATGTATGCTATGTTATGTACGAGGCCCGATGTATCGTATGCTCGAGTATCACGAGCAGATACCAATCGGATCTGGTGAGGGTCCTTTGGGTAGTATCAAGAATATCCTCAAGTACTTGCGAAGGACTAAGGATATTTTCTTGATATATGGAGATGGAAATCTCTAAGTGGCGGGCATACGGATGCGGTTTCCAATCGACAAGGATGACTCGGATCCCGGTCAAAGTTATGTTTTACGCTAAGCGGCGGAGCGGTCGGTTGGAAGAGTTCCAAACAAGAGACGATCTGGCGATTCGACGACCGAGGCGAGTACATTCTTTGCATCGAGGCGGCAAAGGAAGTCTGTTTGGATCGAAGTTCATTTCGAACTTGGTGTGGTTCCTAGTGTGATGGACCCATACTGGTTGTATTGTGACAACAATGGGGCTATTGCTCGAGCAAAAGAACCGAGGTCTCACCAACGATCTAAACACGCATCCGCAGATATCATCGATTCGAGATCATTCTAGAGGTGATGTCGCGATCGAGAGGATTCCACAGAGCGAACATTCTTGATCCGTTGACAAAGCCATTGTCACGGAAGAATTTTGATTCTCATGTACTCGCTTATGGTATTAGATACCAAGGCGATTGGCTTTAGGTCAGTGAGAGATTGTTAGAGTAGTGCCCCAAAGGCAATCCCTTTAGCGCTTTTTGTTCACGATCATATCTGAGACTTTATGAATAAATAAAGAAAGGCATGTTTCATTTATTTGATGTTCTTTATGAATTGATATTGATCTTTAATCAAATTAATGATGTTCATGATATATGACATAGCATGAAGGAAATTATGATGTGATCATAATCCGAGATTCCTATCATGTGCAATTATGTCAATATCTAAATTTTCCTAGTCATAGGATTAATGAGGCTGGACATCATTAATCCGGACGGACTAGCATATGTCATACTCCTTGATTGGATCAGCGGTGGATCTCGAAGCTGTAAATATGAGATATTTAGAGTTGACATATGGATGCTTACTAGTGGTAGTAAGTTCATTGGATGACTCGCCATGAGATCATCACATGGATTTCATGTCGATGATAATCTCATCATAGAATGGTGCAAGTATCCTTAGACTTGAGGTACTCGAGGATATCTTGAATCTTGATCACATACTGACTCCATTCCTTGTGGCCTTCCAGAGGTTACTCATAGGATGGTGCTTGGGTGCATTTGAGGTATTGAAGGTAATTGAGTAGCCAATAAAGTTCATCACTACGTGAGAAGAAGAGATACCTTGGCCTCTTGTCAAGATCATTACTTTAAGTCTCGGCGAGCATGATTATGTCATGAAGAGTGTCTTCATGGACATATAAAGTAATGAGTCCTCGACAGAACTAATTTCACTTGGCTAGACTTAGTCTAGTAAGAGTTGACATATTAGCCATACTCATAACCAAGTGGGGTATAGGATGATGAAAGGACGAATTGCACGAATTGTATACATGGAAGGGTTAAATGTCTGGTTTGTCTTGAATTCATCAAACCGATTACTTTTCGATCAATTAGGGGTCATGATGTGTTCTAGATACCGCTCATGACTTGCTCAGATTAATTGTTAATCTAAGTGGCCAACATAACCGGAACCTAAAGGGTCACACGATAAGAGTGACTCAGAGAATCATAAAATAGTAATTGGACGAGTTCCAATTATGGAAACATTAGGATTAAATGGATCCCAATGGAATTGAGATATGTCGATGAGATCGCGACATCAATATTGCTAAGAAAGATTTAGAATTTGTTTGACATCGGGGCCGAGAGGCCGGTAGGATCGACCCAGTTAATTTGGACCTTAACATTTATATTCTAATTACTTAATTAAGTAAATTAATTAATTAATTATTATATTTATATGCCATGTGTGTCGTTGGAATGAGGAGAAGGGATGATGACCTTTGACTTTTCAAAGGTTATTATTTAATTCATTAAAGAAACTAATGGCCATTAATCCCTACACTTGGCACCTTCTTATGGATTGATTTTTAATTGTTAAAAATCAATATAAGATGGCTTTTGGGAGTGTGGTGGCCGTATGTTTTGTATAGGGTTAGAAGAGAAAGAAAAGCTAAGTGTTAAGCTTTGAAAGAGTTTCATTTTCTTCTTCTTCCCAAAGGCACCATCAATTTTCTCTTCTCCAAGGCAAAGTTCCAACGTGAATCAAGCTCTCCACGGGATGAGGTAGGCTTTAGCGGGCTTTATTACGTTCTAGCTATTCCCGGGTCAAAAGTGTTTGATCCGGTTAGGTTTTCTGATCTCTGCGTGGATACCTTTAGAGATAGTCTCTATTGGCTATTCAGGTTTGAGTTTTCATACCGACACCGGGATCTTGGGTTTTCGGGAAGGTCCCGGGAACAAAATTTTTGTTTTCCGCTGCTGGAACATGTGATGTTCCTCCCGGGATTTTCCTACAAATTCAACAACCGAGGCAGAGTACATTGCCGCTTCAGAAGCAGCAAAGAAAGCAGTTTGGATCAGAAAGTTCATTACTGAACTTGGTGTGGTTCCTAGCTGTGATGGGCTCATACAGTTGTATTGTGACAACTATGGGGCTATTGCGCAGGCGAAGGAACCAAGGTCTCATAAACGATCCAAACACGTACTCCGCAGATATCATCTGATTAGAGAGATCATTGGACAAGGTGATATCCAGATAGAGAGAATTCCCACCAAGCAAAATATTGTTGATCCGTTGACAAAGCCATTGTCACAAAAGAGTTTTGATTCTTATGTACTCACCTATGGTATTAGATATCAAGGCGATTGGCTTTAGGTCAAGTAGGAGATTGTTAGAGTAGTGCCCTAAAGGCAATCGCCTTTAGCGCGTTTTTGTACAAAGTTGTGTACATACTTTATGAATAAATAAAGAAAGGCATATTTCATTAATTTGTTGTTCATTAGTTATGAATAGATATTGATCTATAAGCAAATTAATGAAGTCCATGATATATGACATAGCATGAAGGAAATTATGATGTGATCATACTCCGAGATTCCTATCATGTGCAATTATGTCAAGATATCTAAATTATCCTAGTCATAGGATTCTTGGCTGGACATCGGTAATCCGGAGAGACTAGCACATCTTAAACTCCTTGATTTGATTTAGCAGTGGATCTCAGAAACTGTAAATATGAGATATTTAGGGTTGAGATGTGAATGCTTACTAGAGGTAGTAAGTACATTGGATGACCTGCTATGAGATCATCACATGGATGTCCTATTCTAATGTCAATGATAATCTCATCATAGCAATGGTGCAAGTATCCTTAGACTTGAGGTACTCAAAGGTATCTTGGATACTGATTCTGTGCTTTGACTCCATTCCTTGTTGCCTTACACAGGTCAATCATAGGGTGGTGATTGGGCACAGCTTGAGGTATTCGAAGGTAATTGAGTAGCCAATAGAGGATTCACCACTTCTGTGATAGCAGAAGATGATACCCATGGCCTCTTGTCAGGGTCATTACTTGGAAATCTCTGGCCGGAGTACATATGTCATGAAGAGTGTCTTCAGTGACATATAAAGTAATGAGTCCCAAAACGAGAACTGATATCACTTGGACTAGATTTGACGTAGTCAGTCTAGTAAGAGTTGACACTTTGCCCATACTTATAACCAAGTAGGGTATAGTATGGTGAAAGGACGAATTGCACAGTAATTGTCTATGGAAAGATTCGTGATATGGTTCATGATGAATATAGGTTCATTCGTCAAACCAATTACTTTCCGGTCAATTGGGGGTCATGATGTGTTGCTAGATACCGCTCATGACTTGCTCAGATTAAGTGTTAATCTAAGTGGCCAACATAACCGGGAACCTAATGGGTCACACGCATAAGAGTGACTCGGAGAATTCGTAAAATAGTTTTGGACAGAGATCCAATAAATGGAGAGCAATGGAATTAAATAGATCCCGATGAGATCGAGATATGTCCCGATGAGATCGCGACATCGATATTGCTGAAAAAGGTTTCCGGTAGTTTTTCCATACCAGGACCCCGGTGGGCGGTAGGGTGACCCAGATGTGTTGGACCACTTGACGATTATATACATATATATTATTAATTAATTAAAGAATTAATTAATATATATATGTGTGTGGTTTACGTGGAAGCAAAAGGAGAAGCGTCCTTTACTTTGTCAAAAGTAAGCATTAATGTCTTTAAATGTTAAAGACAAAATGCACTAAAGGACAAAAACAAATGGTGTGCTACGTGTGTGACATGTGGCCATGAGAAGAAGAGAAAAGCTATTTGAAGACTAAAGGAAAGGTGATCTTCGTGGGTTTTGAAAGAAGTAAGAAGGGTTTTGTGAAAACCTAAGAGAAATTGGTTCTCTCATCATCGATCTTCATCTTTCATCAAGCTCTCCAAGCTTCATACCTCTTCTTCTCATCGTTGATTCCAAGCTTTCCAAGAACAAAGGTAAGATCTAGCAGTCTTTACTTTGTTCTAGCTATTCCCGGGTCAAAGGGTTTGCCCCGGTTAGGTTCTCCGATCTCTGCGTGGATACCGTTAGAGACGATCTCCTTTGGCCGTTATGGTTTGAGTTTGTTATATAGACACATGGATCCTGGCTTTCGGGAAGGTCTCGGAACAAAAAATTTTTATTTTCCGCACCGTGTGCATGTGATGCACACACCGAGATTTTCCTACAGATATAACCCGAAGTAGATCTCCAACTATCTTGGCATCCAACAAAATTGAAATCAGAATAACTAATAATCTCTAGCCTATTTAATTTTTTTTGTATGTGAGCATACAATCTTTCGTTCTCTGCAAGTATCGCAAGACTCGTTTGGTTGCTTTCCAGTGATCCAATCCTGAGTTACTTAAATATCTCCCTAACATTCCAACAATGTACACAATATCTCGACACTTATAAACCATAGCATACATTAGACTTCCTATAGCCGAAGTGTAAGGAATCTTCTACATTTCCTTTGCTTCAAAGTCATTCTTGGGGCATTGATTTAAACTGAACTTATCTCCCTTAGACACAGGGGTATCACCTATTTTACAATCCTACATGCCAAACCTTTTAAGTACCTTTTTCGATATACCTCTTTTGTGATAATCCAAGAATACCTCGAGAGCGTTCCTGATATTTCTAAATCCTTAAAACAAAAGAGGCATCACCAAGATCTTTCATTTCAAATTTCTTTGACAGAAATCTCTTGGTTTCGTGCAATAAGCCTATATCATTAGTGGCAAGCAATATGTCATTGATATATAAAATTAGAAAAATGTACTTACTCTCACTAAACTTATGGTATATACAATCATCAACCAAGTTCATCTCAAAACCGAACGAGATGACAACTTGATGAAATTTGTAATACCATTGACGAGATTCGTGCTTGAGTCTATAGATGAATTTCTTTAGTTTGCAAACCATTTGCTTTGCATCTCCTGACACAAAGTTTTCTGACTGCACCATATAAATCGTCTCATCAATGTCATCATTGAGAAACGTTGTCTTAACATTCATCTTATGTAACTCAAGATTAAAATGTGTCACTAATTCCATTATTATCCTGAAAGAGTCTTTCAAAGAAACTAGAAAGTCTCTTTATAATCAATGCCTTCTTTCTGTGTAAAGCCATTTGTGACAAAATGAACCTTATACCTTTCTACATTGCCTTTCAAATCCTTCTTAGTCTTAAATAGTCATTTACAGTCAATAGGTTTCGTATCTTCTGGCAATGGTACAAGGTCCCAAACGTCATTGTCCTTCATGGACTTTATCTCTTCATTCATGACATCAATCTACTTTTCATAGTTAGAACTTTCCATGGCTTGATGGAAGTTGATTAGATCATCTTCAACTATACCAATGTCAACTTCATGTTCTTGAAGAAATACAACATAATCATCTAGAATTGCATTTCTCCTCTCTCTAGTAGATCTCTTTAATGGCATAGGTTCTTGAGGTTGTAGAGTTTGTTCTCCTGGAATAAGTTGTTGAACTTGGACTTTATTTGCTGAACTTGGGGAGGAGTTTCCATGACATTGTCTTAATCCGGAATTGTATCTTGAATAATGTTAGGAATGGAAACCTGACCCTAATCATTTTCAATAGAAATTAAAGAAATTTCAACGTGTTCTTATTCAAAAATAAAGTCCTTAATCCTTTCTCCCACGGTAAACTCAATATCCTAAAAAAACAGGACATTTATCGTCTAAAAAATTGCCTTAGTAATGGGATTATAAAACTTGTAACCCCTGGATCTTTTAGAATAACTAATAAAGTAACAACTAATAGTCCTAGAGTCCTTTTTTTCATTTGGCCTATAAGGCCTTGCCTCAGCTGGACATCTCCAAATGTGCAAGTGCCTTAAACTAGGCTTCTTGCTCTTCCAAAGCTCATAAGGGATCAGTTGCTTTAGTTGGAACTCTGTTGAGTATTTATATTGTGGTCTTTAGTGCTTATCCCTATAGTGATTCTGACAAGGTAGAATGACTCATCATACTCCTCACCATATACTTAAGCGTTCTGTTTCGTGTTTCAGCAACACCATTCATATTAGGCGAACTCAAGATAGTGTACTATGGGATGATACTGCATTCCTCTAGGAATTTAGCAAATGGTCTTGAACGTTGTTCACCTGATCTGTCATATCTACCGTAGTACTCGCAACCACTGTGAGATCTGAAGCTCTTAATCCTTTTGTAGAGTTGGTTCTTAACTTTAACCTTAAAGTTTTTGAACATGTCCAAAGACTGTGATTTGTTGTAGATAAGATAAAGGTAGTTATATAGTGAGAAGTTGTTTATGAACGTTATAAAATACGGTTGACAATTTCAAGATGTAGTACAGAATGGCCCACAAAGGTAGTTATATAGTGAGAAGTTGTTTATGAACGTTATAAAATACGGTTGACAATTTCAAGATGTAGTACAGAATGGCCCACAAATATCTATATAAATAAGTTCTATGACATCTGAAGCCGTATTGGCACCTAATCTCTTGACATTTGTTTGTTTCCCCTTAATGTAATTAACATAAATATCAAAATCTATAAAATCAAGGGGATCGAGAATTCTTGTAACATCCTGTTATTCCATGGTAAGAGTTAAAACCCTAGAATAGTGTATATGAGAGTTTATTGAGAAGTTAGAAAGTACATTTCATGCACATGCATAATATAACACATGTAATTATTACTAATTGCATATATTAAAATGATTCTACATGCATTTACTGACATTTTTTAGGTATAACTGATTTATAAATATGATTTTATTGAAAATTGAGGATTATATGTATTGAAAATTATTTTGGAGAGTATATTTATTTATTTGGAATTTTGGTGAATTTTAGAAAATTTTGGGTATTTTTAGACTAAAAAAATGTCAAGTGGTAAGACAATTGATTTACGGTAGTAGAAATAAGTATCAAATGGCAATTAAAATAATTGGCTAATGGTATTAGAATTTGTTGAGAATATGATATTAAAAATTGGAGTAGAATTTTGAGACAAATGAACTACTTAAATAAGAGAGCCAAGTGAGACCATAGGAAGTGGACAAATGGCAAATGACAAGTGTCACTTGCCAAGCCATGCATCTACTCTAACAAAACTCTCCCAAGTGAAAGACCATCTTCACTTTATTATCTTTCATTGTAGTCATTTGTTCTCACCTCTTGTTTATTTCTCTTCATTTCATTCTTCATCTTCTTGAACGTGATACTCATTTTCTCACCCTCACAACGCAAGCTTTGCTCTCACCTTTCACTTGCTACTATTGATGATCATGTGATATTGGAAAGCTAGGGTTCACGTGATTGTAAAGAGTTTGGAGTTTTACTAAGTAAGTATCATGTAAATTCTCATGAGTTGTATGGATATGAAACAAACATGGTGATTAAATGATAATGAAACATGCATCATGTTAGTTAGCAGTTAAATGTTTATAAAATGAGGATGAAACGTGAATGAGAAACTAGGGTGTGTCGCATGTCTTGCTTTTGCATATTTGATGATCAATATTTCCTAAGATTTTGTTGAAATGATTTTTGAGATAGAAAGATCATTAAAATGTGTATAAAAAGAGTACAAAAAATTCATGGAAATATGATATGCATATAGTCTATTTTCACTGTTATTACGTGAATATCTGGGGGTGTTTTATAGATGAATAATGAGTCTAGAGTTAAGGAAAAAGGAATAATGTGATGTCGTGATATGGGAAGAATTAAAATGATAAGTTAGAGATGAAATGAAGGTGTTGATGAAGATGAAGAAATGCAGAAAATATGAGGAATGCATGTTAGATATGTTCAGTTTTTATATTTGTGATTAATCATAGATTTTGATTTATTTGTGATTGAGTTGAGATGAAATGGAATTAGGAATGAAGAGGAAATAAAGAGGATATAAGTTATAAATGATGGATTTAGTAAAAGAGATGAATAAGAGATGAAAAATCTACAGTTTCGTAAAAATCTAGAGAAGAACGTCTATCACGATCGTACACAAGCACGATTGTGATAGAGAGGGAACCTCAGAGGAGCTACACGATTGTGCACAAACACAATCGTGATAGAGAGGAACCCCTCATGGAGGTCAAACGATCATTTAGACACACGATTGTGACCGAGAGGAGAAATTAGGCAATGCAAAATCGTGGCATGTTCGTGATAGAGAAGGTTCAACAGGTAGCCGTGATAGTGAAGGTGCAACGCCTTTTCACAGTTTTTGACACCCTTCACTATTTTGACCATAATCTCTTCTCCGAACTTCCGATTGACTTAAAATTTGGACCACAAACTTCTCACACATTATCTTTCCTCTCCAAAAAATTTCACGGCCTTCTGAATTCATTAGGAAAGGATTGATAATGATTGATTGATGAATTTAGGATGAAAATGATGAAGTGTGCTAGAATTTGTTTAAATGGAGTGATTTCACTGAATAAGCATCGATAATTTGGCTATATCTTGATCTTTTGATCTCCAAATGGAATGATCTTTGATTTATATTAAACTAAAGACATATGGCTACAAATATTATGAAGGAATTGAGTTTTAATTTTGTCTCTAAGAGTTTCACATTTTGGCTCGAATTTGAGTACTAAGTATTGTTGCAATTTGAGAATAGTCTGAAGTATTTTGAGTATAACTTGCAGAATATTGAACCTAATTGTATGAACTTAGTGTCATTAGAAACTTAAGACATAGAGGAACATTTGATTAGAAGAAGGAGTTGCCTAAATAATTCAATTTCTTTGTCATAATGACCATACAAAATTGACCCAAAATTTTGTTTTGAGAAAAAGCTAGAATGATTGAGTGAGTGATGAACTTAGAATGAATTTGTATTATTAAGGTATAAACCTAAGTTCAAATTAGACATATATGAGTTTTGAAATATGAATGATCATGTGAAGAGAATAAAGGAAGTATACCCAAGATTGTCATTGAGCATGCATTGTACATAATCCATATATACATATGTGCATAAATGAGTACTTTTATAATTATGCAAAGTTATGATATGTGTAAGTGTATGTTGCATGTTATAGAAGAGCATTTAGAGTGCCAACTTCTAGACGTTGTCGGAACTTCGAAACAATAGCTATCTAGAACAAACTGTAGGTAAGCTAGATGGTCTCACTTAATAAATTATTTGTTTTAAATGTTGTATTGAATTAGGTTGTGATTGTGATTGTGCTGATTCTGAACATTAAATATCCGAGGCATTTGATGCATGAATGAGATATTGGAAGTGCTCCTTGTATGTGAATCTGACATAAATATGTGTACTCAATATAACTGTTGAATGTCGGACCAAGGTCCGATGATAAATGTGAACGAGAATGCGATAGTGAATATGACTGTGCAATATTGAGCACTTTGATTGATTGGATATATGTGATGCATTTCATTATATGAATGCATGAATAGATAATGGCAGTTGTGACTTGAATACCCACCGAAAAAGAGCTTAAAGCTCAGAATGTAATTAAGAGGCAAAGGCTCACTATGTATAATGAGTTATGTATCCCCAACGGATAAGGGACAATTATCAATAAGCACGGTGTCAACAATAGATACAGGACAGTTATAAGCACTCGATCACAATAATGTCATAATAAAAAATGAGTCTCATGAGCATTGCATATACATATAATATGTATGCTTAAATGATTGAAAATGTATTATTGAATTGTGATGAATGAGAACGTGAAAATTGTGAATAAAGTGTTATGTGATGCTACATGATGATAAATGAAATTATGTGAATTATTTGATTGTATGTGTTGACGTGTTATATGATTTGAGTGAACCATTGAGGATGGTTAACTCACTGAGTTTGCAAAACTCACCAAAATTGCAACGTTAACATTTCAGGTTCAAGAGAGATGATATAGCTTTTAAGTAAAATTAAAAAAGAGCTAGCACTGATTTTGGATAGAAGACATGACTCAAAAGTCGGTCAGCTGAGACTGAAGGATCTAGTTTAGAACTTTTGTATAATTCCTCATGTATATAGCATGTTTTGACTACAGAGATATAAAATCTAATTGGTTTTGATAATGTACATATATGGATGTTTTGTAAAGCTACAATGTATATTTGGTTTTTATGAAATGAAATGAAGCAATTTGGGTTTTTAAATATTTTGATATTTACGCTTTGAATGATGATGCTATAATTAAGTTAGTGACGTGATTGCTCTAGTATGTCACCCTTGCGGGATACATACTCGGATATCCTTCAAGATGTCACGTATGTGTCCTTTGAGAGCGGGGTGGTACAATTCCTTTAGACACAAGTCTCTCAATTATCCTTTCAGAAATGTGACCTAATCTCTTGTGCCAAAACGAGGTAGAATTCTCGCCGGTTAATTAACGCTTTAAACTTCATGTACCTAAATGTAAGGCTTCATTAAATGTAGCATTAGTGTCAAGCATATGTAGATTATCATAACCTGATAAAGAACTGGCACAATCCAAATTTGAATTTTGAAAGAAACTAAATATTCCATTTTCAAATGAACAACAGTAACCGGGCTTGTTCAAAGAAAAAGTAGAAATCAAATTTTGTCTAAAATACGGTACAACGAAAGTCTTAACTAAATCCAAATAAAATCCAGTTCTTAACAATAATCTGAAAGTCCCTATTGTTTCGACTTATACCAGCTTACTGTCACCTATATAGATGTATCTTTCACCATCACTTGGTTTTCGACAACTCGGGCAACCTTAGATAGGCACACTGATGTGAGTTGTTACACCAAAATTCAACTACCATGTGTGTCTAAGTATTGAAGTCAAATTAACCTTAAAAAACAAAATAAGAAGCATACCTTTCTTTGCATGCCATGCATGATAATTGGCACACTGCTTCTTTACATGACCTTCAACTCCACATAAGTAATATCCATTTGGATTTTCTTCCTTTTGATGTTTCTTTTATGTTGCCAAAATCGCAACTTCCTTAGTTTCCTTTCTTTTGTTCCTTTTGTCTTTAGATATTAAGGCTAAGTGAGCAATTTCTACCTTATCATGCTTCAACCTATCCTCTTATTGGACACAATGTGAGATGAGCTCATTAAGAGACCATATCTCCTTTTAACAGTTATAGCTCATCTTGAATTGATTGTACTTTGCCAAAAGAGATCAAAATCAAATGCATTAGCAAATCTTCGGATAATTCCAACTTAAGTGCTTTCACTTTTGAAGCAATGTGAGACATTTCCATAATGTAGTCTCTTATGTTTTCTTTTCTTACATACCTCATTAAGATAAACTTTGCCAAAAATGCACTTGTTTCAACCTTTTTATTTTTGGCAAATCTTTTCTCATGATCCTCAAGGAAACCCTTAGCATAGTAATCTGATAGGACATAGTGCCCCGAAAAGCTTATGGAATGGCATGTTTTATAATTATCAAGCTCATACGATTTGACGTTTCTCACTTTCCATCTCCCTCTTTTGATCAATGGTACTCTCACCAGTAAATGGATCGGGTTGATCGACTTGTAAAGCAAGATCTAAGTTTATGACTCCAAGAACAATCAAAATGTTCTCCTTCTATGACTTTCAAATTGATGTCATTAAGCATAAGAATTGAATTAATACTAGCAGAGATATTTGCAACAAGATCAGGAACTAAAAAGAGAACAAAACAGACAAAATCTAATTACTCACATATACAACACTATAATATGCCAAATTAATTATATACAGATAATGGTAGGGCCCCATCATAAGATACCTAACACAACATTAATATTTAGTCTTTGGATAGGAATACTAACTTGTAAGTGGTACCTTGGTGTAGGGACCAAACACTAGCAATAAGGCGTGTCAAATAATAAACCTTTCTTTGGACTGATTTAATGTTCACATGTTATACCAAATAATTGCCACATATTTATCACTATAAGTGTATATGCAATTTAGGCCAAGTATTAATTTTCCTTTAGGCCAGTCAATATTCGCATAAATAAGATACACACAAAACCTTTTAACATTCTAACTAATTTTCACAAAAGAGATTGCTTTGGTAACATGTTACTTCAATTAATTTAATTTCAAATGCTATATATTTCTTAAATTACTAAAATATGAAATTAAAATACCAAAATTTGCATAAGCTATATGAAAGTGTCATAACTTTAATTTCTTGATACTATGACATTGACAATTTTATCAACTCAAATCAAGAATTGGTTAAAACTTTACAAATCAAACCCGAAATTATAAAATTTAAACCCCATAACTCATTCCTCATAATATTAATCAGTAAAATGCATGCTAACATGTATAAGTATAAAACTTTCCAAGATGCTAAAGTTTGAGGATTGTTTCTGGTTTTTATCTGATAGGTCAAGAAAACAAAAAAGTCATGGCTTTTATTAAGAAACATATGTCAGGCCATTGTTGGATAAAAATTAAAACCTTTTCATGAAAACCAAAAGTAAATCAACGTTCTTAAAACAACCATCGATAAAGATTAGAGGTTTTTGAAGACTACCTTTCCTACACAGCTTACTGTCGTCTGTTTCAATGGTTTCCTATTTTTTTAAATAAATAAAGCATGATTTTTTAAAACCAAAGTCATAGAACCAGTCAAATCCATATAGAAACTATTTCAAGATTATGGAAGACAAAAATCAACCATTCTTGATCGATGACCTAATTCTGAACTTGTCTACAATATTATTTGTTGAATTTTAATCCCTTCAATTAAGATATGTTCTTATTAAATCATCAAGAATTAAATAAAAGTAAAATTATGCTTAAATTCATTGTAAAATTTGCACTAAGTATTGCAATTTTGTCTTCCAAATTAAAATATAATTTTTTTCAGAGTTTTCTTAACTTTCTATTTTCTCTTTGATGATGAGATATCAGAAGAAATTGTGCGTACGTTTAATTTAAGGATCATAATCACTTTTATTACGATAAAACCCTAATCTAATTTGTAATTTGACACATCAAAAATTAGAAATTATATACCGGTCTTTATATATATAAAGCTCATACTTAAAATAGATACATAAAGCTCAAAATATCATAATTATATTAGACTACTTTAATTAATTGAACTCAACTTTATATGATAACCTTTACACACAATTATACATATATAAGCTCATATGTTTGATTAAAAAACTTTACATTCTTTACCTTCTCTTGGTCACTTCTTTTTTCTTAGGATAAAATTATCAAAAGAAAAAGTTAAAAGAGGATGAAGAAATTAAAAGTTTAAAGAACATAGTCTCAAGGTTGCCACCTCCTTGTAAGAGCACGAGTGTCCATTTTATGTCGACAATCTTATCAGCATTAAAGAAAGTGATAATCAAATAGGGTTAACCTGGTATGACTTGATTGGCTACATGAAGTGAATGAACGCATGGGAACCATATAAAGGGAAGGAGGGGACCAGACGCACACCGTTCTATTCTGTATTAGAAACATATGCATAAAATAGGGGCCACACACGCAAATATAGTATACCGTTGAATGCATTTTGAAGGGTTGTTTTCTTCTGGAGGCAAGGCCAAAGCCACCAACCAGAACAAAAGAAAAGAAGAGATCGATCGCTTTCATTTGGCAGTAGTAATTCATGTGAATGGTTTTACGGTTTATGTTTGGTCGTCAGAATCTTTAGGGGATTCCGAGATCATCTTCTGAATCATTCGACTTGTTTCTTCCTCAGACATCCTGTCTTCTTTGCTTTTTGACAGTGCATAGTTCTCGAAGAATTCCTTGTTCTCTTTCTCCAATTCATTCCACACTGCATCCACAAAGAACATGCAAATCTCAACCATTACGATCTTCATATGTGTTAGCATTTACGTTCACACAATCTCCATATGCATGCATGTGATTGCTTGTCTTAGAAAGAGAGCCAGCTGTCGCTCAGTGTTAAATCAGTTCTGCTCTCCTAGACATATGCCTCTCAAGAATCTTTTCCTTGATGGTTTTTCTTATGAGAGAACGAAAACCAGACTCAGTCTTGCTTAACTAAGTTGAAGCTTATGCTTAAGTTCTGATCATATGATGTTTGGATAGAAGATCGTTTATGGAATCCTGAAAATAGAGCCTAGATATAGAGTCACCATCAACTGATCAAGCGAGCTCAAAAATAAGGCAAAACCTGTTGAAATTTTGTAACGGAATTAATCTTAGCCAGAATTACTGCTTTGATTATATATATCACTGTTCCAGCAGGTATTGTAATAGGTTTGAGTGATAACAAGGTCAAACTTTTGATGCATTGCAAAGCAAAGGAGAACTTTGATCCTATCATATGCCTAGAGCTCAACTCTTTTTGTTTTTTTTGTTTTTGTCTTAAAGGAAAATAACAGCAAATAGGTAGCTGTACAGAGAGAGCAGAAATCAAGGGAAGCAAACCAGTGGAGGTAATGACGGGTTTGATGTCTGCATGTTTGGAGAGAGCTTCCATGCACTCTTCTTTAGTCATGTTGAAGATCAAGCACTTTTCTATAAGGTGCTGCACCTATAACCACAGAATAAGCAGTCATCATCACAAATCACTAACAAAAAACAACTGAATCAAGCACTTTTCTATAAGGTGCTGCACCAATAACCACAAAATAAACAATAATCGTCATAAACCACTAATAAAAAATAACAGAGTGAATGGAACTGGGGATGTGAAAAATGAAATCAGTGCTGTGATCAGTCAAAGAAAGTGAAGAAGATGAAGAGTCTAACCATGTGTATATATGAAGCAGAGGAGTCTCCCATGAATACAAATTGTGTGATGAGCTAGTGCAGGGAAATTTACCCATTTATAATAATAAAATGGAATGGAATGAGAACGAGAAAAAAAAGAAGAGAAGAGTAGAGTGCAGAGTGTAGAGGATGTGGATGTGGGGCCAGAAGTCCCACGTGGGAGATAAATGATAATTGGTGGAGAGGGGATTACTGATGAGGGGAGATTTTGTAAACGAGCATTGCTTTGTCTTTGAAGCCATCTCCACGTGATTTGTGGGCCCTCAAATACGTATATGAAATTCATCCCAAATCATCCCTCCCTAGTCCCTTCCTTCCGTCCCCTTTCTGCCGTTTCATAAATTAAATGGCGATTGACGAGAATAGAAGAAGAAAACCAACAAATGTCGCCCATGCTTGTGATGTGACTTGCATCTTCAACCTCGGCCTCTTTCAAACATAATGCATCAACTAGCTTTCTTGTCTTTTTGTTGGGCCAGGATATTTTCCCAGTTGCACCATTTTATTTCTTCTGCTTTCGACTATTTATGTTACCCTTCTTCCGGGTCTATCATTGCTCCTCTTCCAAGAATTCAAATTATCAGACCACAATGCTCAAAACAGGGCAATGGAAGTTAATCCCAAGACAATATCTCCTCACATCTTTGCCCGCCATAGCAAAAGTTCAAGAAGAAGATACGACACATCTTTCATTCAATCTGCAAGTAAGAACAAGTCAAACTGTCTCTCCTGTAGCTGGAGTTGTTGACGCTTGTGTCTTTCTTTTTTTTTTTTGATAAAGGGAAAACAACAAAATTATATAGTAAATCTCGGGTGACAGAGCCCCGACGTATCCTCTAAGAGGAGAGGTATGCATCCACTGGGAGGATCTTTCAAGACGCGATCCCGGCGAACACCGAGAAATTTGAATGGGCAAGCCACCAAGACACCGATCGCCTCTCCGATACTCGTGGTGAACGAGGACAACCCAATTACGGGAGAGAAGGGCATGGATGCTCAACACTAAAGGGTGGGGGGAGGCAGCTCGCGCCTGAGAAGAAGAGAGCATGTCGTGCACAGTACTCGAATCCACCTCTAAGACGATATGTCGGTACCCCAAGGACCATGCTAATTTGAGACCCGACAGAACCCCCTAATATTCCACCATTAACGGGGAGCACCTGCCAACGTTCTGGACGAAGCCTCCCAACCAAGCGCCGGAATTGTCTCATAGCAGGCCACCTACTGATGCCGAATTATTGTAGCCATTAGAAGCGCCATCTGTGTTGAGCTTTACTCAGTCCTGTGCAGGTGGGCTCCAACCTACCAAGAGGGACTGGCGCGGGACCGGACTCAAGTGTGCTCGTTGTTGCGGTGATCAGATGGGCGACGGAAACGTGGGTCAAGACCTATTATTCGGAGAAAGCGGCAAGGAGAATAGATCGTCAAAAAGGGCCTTGTTACTCCAGGACCGGAGAAACCAACATGCCATCCCAAAGAGGATGGCCCAGTCAAAGCCCCCTACCGTCCTGTGAGTTCAGAGGTTCTTGATGAGCCAGTCATGGGGAGCCATAGTAAAGAACTCGGTGGTGATAATCTGCGAGGGGAACCGTGCCCATAAAGTGCGAGCTTGAGGGCAGTCCCAGACCACATGTAGAGAGGTTTCCTCGAGGAGGCAGTGGGAGTAGGAGGCGTCCGATGTGAGCCGTCGGCGTACACGTTGTTGGTTAGTGAGTAGCTTATCATGCAAGAGGAGCCAAAGAAAAGTCCGGATTCGTTGGGGCCCCTGTCACCTCCAAATAGTCCTCCAGTCAGCATGGTTCTTGGTGTCAGTGCGGTGCAATATCATGGAGTACGTCGATGCTGTTGTGAAGTTGTCATGCTTCGTACGACCCCAAGTAAGCTTGTCCGACCCGAGGGATGCCGAAAGTGGATGGATACCTGCAATAGCCAAACAAATCGTATGAGGAAGAAAGTGATGAATAATGGCCCAATTCCAATTACCAGTAACGTTGGTGAAGTTAGCCACGCGATGTTCCAGCATGTCGGGAGAAAGCGGAGCCACAACATGATGCAAAAGAAGACCCCAATCCTCAACCCATGGATCGAGCCAGAATCGCGTTTTGGACCTGTCGCCAATCTGCCAATGCCGTCCCTGAAGTACATGGTGCCAAATGGATTTGATACTTCACCAGACCATGGAGCCACCTAAAACATCAAGGGAAGCGGGCAAATTGTTAGCATTAAATTTATACTTAGCAGAAAGCACACGGACCCACAAAGCGTCCGGCTTAGAAACCAGAGTCCAGCCGAGTTTGGTGAGTAAGGCGTCATTGGTTTCCTTAATTTTAAGAAGACCTAGCCCCCCCAACTCCTTGGGCAAGCAAACGGTGTCCCAATTAAGCAAATGAATCTTCTGCGTGTCAGGAGTCGTGCCCCACAAGAATCGGCGCATGATACGTTCAAGCTCATCACAAAGGTGTCGCGGTAGGCAGATCGTCTGCATCGTGTAAATGGGAATCGCAGAAATGATGGAATGAATCAGAGTGATACGACCGACAAGCGATAAAAGGTTAGAAGCCCAGCCCGATAGGCGGTGTTGGACCGTATCCAGAATGTGTTGATAGGCTTTTTTGGTCACCCGATCATGTAATAGAGGCACTCCAAGGTATCGCCCTAGATTGTTCGTCAATTTGAAGCCAAGTGTCTCACTGAGGGTGTTGGGCCCGGGTCCCAGATCCCCATTCTCGAGACGACCCCTCGGGTTGCACCGGCGACGGGCTCCCAAACTTATCGGACCCGATCCCAACATTTATACATAGGTCGATTCATACACATACATTCTAACCATGAATTAATCATCACGATTTCATAAGCCATCAAGTTAATAATTTAAACACGTATTTTGAACCATACACATTACAAAATAAAGTTTCAATCCACAATACATAAAATATGCTCCATGATAAAATGCTCGGATGGCCAACCAAAATACGAACTTAATAGAAAGCTCCTAACTAGCTTGAAGTTTCCGATGCCTCGCAAGATCAGAGATCGTCCTGTTCTGCACCTGAGGAGGGAAAGTAATGGGTTAAGCTACACAGCTCAGTGACTAATATAATTATAGCCATCGGTAACTAGCACAAATTCAGGCATATGTACGTATATATATTATATATATATAAGCATCAATTTAAGCATTCCCATGCGAATTAAACAATTTATGCATTCAATATAATTAATTCGACTCACAAAACAGGTTACAAATATGCTTCATAACAAACAGTTCAAATATGCAATGCATATCACATGGCTTGAGGGTTCCATGGAAACAAAAGGAGAAAGAAAGTTTACACTGAAGCGAAATGAGTCCATTCGGATCTCATAGGCCACAAGCGGGCAGCCGGGAGAAGGCTCTTGTCGACGTGCACGTGACGAACGAAATGGTTCCACTCTCGCCCAAACAAAAGCACATAATCATGCTCATAATCATTTTATCATATGGTATGCTTTCATACTTTGCATTTAGTCAAAATGTCAAGACCGAAGTCGAGGCATAGCATGCTCAGAAGCAAAACTCAATTCTATCAATTCCCATTATTCTTTCAAAATATATGAAATCAAAATCATTCAACTTATCATGTTTAAACATACATAACATATAACATATATTCATACATAGGCAAGAAATTGCCTAGTCACATAATAACTATAAGTACATTACCCACCTAAGATCGCTTGAGTCTCCGACTCACTGATGTCCTTCCTCTTGCGATGGAAGCAGGTCAGCTTGGTTTCCTAAAACAACTAAGTTTTCATTCAATCAGTATCCACAGAAAATATTCAAAGCTTGGAAATCCAAAATAAAGCACTAAAAGTCTATATTCGACCTCCTCCTAAAATTCCGAACCCTTCGAGGCAAATTCCGAACCTCCCCTCTTCATAAAACTTGTAGTCCTTTATCTCTAGATCACAACGAATCCAAAATCACCTCAATTGGACATCTACACCAAAAGATATGCCCAAAATACCAAACTTCATCTTTGCTGGAACCAGGGCGCTCGTTGCGACAAAGGGACGTTCGTCGCGACGAAGACTTTGCTCGCCGCAACGAAAACCACACTCGTTGCGGCGAACAGCTCGCGCTCGCCCCGGCGTGCACACAAGTGTGCGCCGCGGCAAAGACCACACCTTCGCACGTCGCAGCGAATAAATATTAATTCGTCGCAACGTTGCTTCCCTTTCTCGCATGCCGCAGCGTGTTCATACGCACATCGTGACGTGCGGGTCTGAAGAACGACTCCGAAACTCGATTTCTAGCATTTCCACACTTCAATCCTTCCATAACCACAAATGCAACACATCTGAACCTTAGATCAAGACTTATACTACATTTCTAACCCATTAACAACTCAAAATCAGTCATAAACACATCAACCCACGAAATCTAACCATTTTTACCCTAAAATCCTAAAACCACCGATTTTACTACTTTCATCTCTCTTTTGGTTTAATCCAACCGAAACAAGGTTAGAAAGGGTTTAAACTTACCAATTATTGCTCCAAAACCGTCGGAGATCCTTGGAGATCAAAAGCTCTAAACTTTTCTTCCTTTTTCTCCTCCTACGACACTTCTCTCTTCTTCCTCTTCTCTTTTCTTTTCTTCTAAGCCTAAGTCCAAGAACATTATGCCCTCATAAACTTAATTCTCATTAAAACCACATTAGACTCAAATCAACCTCAATTATCCATATTAAATTAAACTAAAGCATAATCACATACTTAACACAATTCAAGCTTAATGACATCGAAAAAAAAAAATCGGGGTCCAACATTTCTCCCCCTCTTAAAAGAAATTTCGTCCTCGAAATTTACCTGAAACATCGAAGAGATACGGATACTTCTCCTTCATAGCTTCCAGTGGCTCCCATGTAGCCTCCTCTACCGAATGATTCCTCCACAGGACTTTGACTAGCTGAACCGTCTTATTCATGAGGACTTTTTCCTTGATATCCAAAATCTCCACTGGTTGCTCCTCATAACTCAGATCATCCCGCAACTGAAATTCACTAGTTTGAATGATATGAGAAGGATCCGATCTATACCTCCTCAACATAGACACATGGAAGACATCATGAATCTGCGACAATTCCGAAGGTAATGTCAACCTGTAGGCGAGTGGTCCAATCCTCTCAAGGATCTCATAAGGACCCACATACCTCGGACTCAACTTACCCTTCTTGTCGAACCTCAGCACTCCTTTCCAAGGAGACTTCTTAAGGAACACTTTCTCACCGACTTCATACTCCATCTCCTTTCGGTGAGCATCAACATAACTCTTCATCCTATCCTGTGCTGCCTTAAGTCGCTACTTAACCAGATTGACTTTATCAACCGTCGTCTAAATCAATTCTGGTCCTTCCAGTTTTCTCTCTCCTTCTTCATCCCAACAAATCGGAGTCCTACACCTCCTGCCATACAATGCCTCATATGGAGCCATCTGAATGCTCGAATGGTACGAATTATTATAAGCAAATTCGACCAATGGCAAATGTTCATCCTATGCTCCTCTAAAATCCATCACACAAGCCCGAAGCATCCCCTCAAGAGTCCATATGGTCCTCTCAGATTGACCATCCATCTGATGGTGAAAAGCCGTACTAAAATTCAACTTCGTCCTCAAAGCTTCCTACAAGCTACCCCAAAATCTCGAAGTGAACCGAGGGTCTCTATCGGACACAATCGAATCCGGAATCCCATGCAACCTCACTATCTCATCGATATACTTCTTTGCCAACGCATGCAAAGAATCAGTCTGCTTAATCGCCAAAAAGTGAGCTGACTTGGTCAATCGATCCACAATAACCCAAATGGCATCATGCCTCCTACTGGTCTTAGGCAAACCCATCAGAAAATCCATAGTCACCCTTTGCCACTTCCATTCCGGGATGGACAATGGCCTCAACATGCTTGAAGGTGCCTGGTGTTCAGCCTTGACTTGCTAACACACTAGACACTTGCTCACAAACTCTGTTACATCCCTCTTCATGCCCTTCCACCAAAAATGATCTCTCAAATCCCTATACATCCTGGTACTACCTGGATGCATGGCATAGGGCGCATTATGTGCCTCATCCATAATCTCATCATTAACCTCCCGCACATCTGGAATACACAACCTGTTCCCCATTGTCATAAGCTCATCATCCCTCACCTCTATCTCAGAAATCTTGCCATTTCGAATTTCATCTCGAAGCTTACTCAAATCAGCATTTTGAGCCTGCAATTCTCTAACTTTCTCCCTAAGTATCGGTCTCACTCGAAAGTTAGCTAGAAGACAATCCGACTCCTCCTGCTTCAAGCTTATCTTAAGCTTGGCCATCTCTTCCAATAAAGGAAGATAAACCGATCGAACATGCGCAATCGAAGACTTCTTACTCAAGGCATCCGCCACTACATTGGCCTTGCCCGGATGATACTCAATCAGCAAATCATAATCCTTAAGCAACTCAATCCACCTTCTCTGCCTCAAATTCAGTTCCTTCTGACTTAACAAATACTTGAGACTCTTATGATCAGTAAAGATCCTCGTCTGAACTCCATACAAATAATGCCTCCAAATCTTCAAGGCAAAGATCACAACTGCTAACTCCAAATCATGCGTCGGATAGTTCAACTCATAAGGCTTCAACTGCCTCGAAGCATAAGCAATCACCCGATCTCCCTGCATCAAAACACAGCCAAGACCCTTCCTCGAAGCATCACTATACACAGTATAGCCCTCATCTCCAAAAGGCAAAACCAGAATCGAAGCACTCGTCAACCTGTGCTTGAGCTTCTCGAAGCTCCTCTGACACTCATCACTCCAGACAAATTTTTGATTTTTCCTCAACAACTTCGTCATCGAAGCGGATATCATAGAGAATCCCTCCACAAATCTCCGGTAGTAACCTGCCAAACCCAGAAAGCTCCTCACTTCTGTTACATTCTTCGGGGCTTCCCAATTCACCACAGCTTCTATCTTCTTTGGATCTACATGAACTCCTTGCTCTGAGATCACATGTCCAAGAAATGAAACTTCTCTCAGCCAAAATTCGCATTTATCGAATTTGGCATACAACTCATTTCTCCTCAAAGTCTCCAAAGCAATACTCAAATGCTCCTCATGCTGCTCATCACTCTTGGAATAAACCAAGATATCATCGATAAAGACAATGATAAATTGGTCCAAGAATGGCTTAAAAACCCGATTCATCAAATCCATAAATGCTGCAGGAGTATTCGTCAATCTGAAAGGCATAACTAAGAACTCAAAATGCCCATTTCGAGTCCTGAAAGCATACTTGGGCACATTTGACTCCTTAATCCTCAACTGATTGTAACCCGACCTCAGATCTATTTTGGAGAAGACTTTCGCTCCTTGCAATTGATCAAACAGATCATCAATGCAAGGAAGCGGATACCTGTTCTTCACCGTAACCTGATTCAACTTCCGATAGTCTACACATATTCTCAACGATCCATCTTTCTTCTTCACAAAAAGAACCGGAGCTCCCCAAGGCGAAGAACTCGGTCGAATATACCTCTTCTCTAACAACTCCTCCAACTGCTCCTTAAGCTCTTTCAATTCCGCCGGAGCCATCCGGTAAGGTGGAATCGAAATCAACGCCGTACCTGACAAAAGTTCAATGGGAAACTCAATTTTTCTAGCTGGCGGTAGTCCTGGCAATTCCTCGGAAAAAATATCCGAGAATTCCCTGACTACAGGAATATCCTCCAACTTCCCTCTATCTTCCCTGGTGTCCATCATATAAGCCAAAAACGCCTCACAACCCTTCCTCATCATCTTTTCTGCTGTCAATGCTGAAACAATTCTGGGCGGACTTGCTTTTCTGTCCGCCACAAACACCACTCTCTTGCCATCACCCAAATCAAATTCCCATGATTCTTTCAAAATATATGAAATCAAAATCATTCAACTTATCATGTTTAAACATACATAACATATAACATATATTCATACATAGGCAAGAAATTGGCTAGTCACACAATAACTATAAGTACATTACCCACCTAAGATCGCTTAAGTCTCCGACTCAGTGATGTCCTTCCTCTTGCGATGGAAGTAGGTCAGCTTGGTTTCCTAAAACAACCAAGTTTCCATTTAATCAGTATCCACAGAAAATATTCAAAGCTTGGAAATCCAAAATAAAGCACTAAAAGCCTATATTCGACCTCCTCCTAAAATTTCAAACCCTTCGAGGCAAATTTCGAACCTCTCCTCTTCATAAAACTTGTATTCCTTTATCTCTAGATCACAACGAATCCAAAATCACCTCAATTGGACATCTACACCAAAAGATATGTCAAAAATACCAAACTTCATCTTTGCTGGAACCAGGGCGCTCGTCGCGACGAAGGACATTCGTCGCGACGAAAGCCACACTCGTTGCGGCGAATAGCCCGCGCTCGCCGCGGCGAAGACCACACCTTCGCACGTCGCAGCGAATAAACATTAATTCGTCGCAACGTTGCTTCCCTTTCTCGCACGTCGCGGCGTGTTCATACGCACGTCGCGACGTGCGGGTCTAGAGAACGACTCCGAAACTCGATTTCTAGCATTTCTACACTTCAATCCTTCCATAACCACAAATGCAACACATCTGAACTTTAGATCAAGACTTATACTACATTTCTAACCCATTAACAACTCAAAATCAGTCATAAACATATCAACCCACGAAATCTAACCATTTTTACCCTAAAACCCTAAAACCACCGATTTTACTACTTTCATCCTCTCTTTTGGTTTAATCCAACCGAAACAAGGTTAGAAAGGGTTTAAACTTACCGATTATTGCTCCAAAATCGTCAGAGATCCTTGGAGATCGAAAGCTCTAAACTCTTCTTCCTTTTTCTCCTCCTACGACACTTCTTTCTTCTTCCTCTTCTCTTTTCTTTTCTTCTAAGCCTAAGTCCAAGACCATTATGCCCTCATAAACTTAATTCTCATTAAAACCACATTAGACTCAAATCAACCTCAATTATCCATATTAAATTAAACTAAGGCATAATCACATACTTAACATAATTCAAGCTTAATGACATCAAAAAAAAAATCGGGGTCCAACAGAGGGAATGAGCCAGGGGGAACGGAATATTGCGTGAAAAGAAGCAGCGGGACTTAGCCTGACTGACCTGTTGACCAGAAGAAGTACAGAAGGAGTCAAGTGTGTTACGAATAGTCTGGATTTGGTCCATGGAAGCTTCAGCGAAGAGGATAAGATCATCGGCAAAGAATAAGTGAGAAAGGGAAGGGCCACCCCGGCTTAATCTGATCGGTTTCCAACAACCTGTGGTTATTGACTCCGTAATGAGGTGACCGAGACGTTCCAAGCAGAGGACGAAGAACCTACTCTTTCTACCAGTTGTATACGGATCGTTGGTTCCCTTTGGACAGGTCGTCCTTAACATTTTATAAGCCGTGATAAAGTAAAAAAAATTGTTAATTTTAAAAATATATTTTTATTATTAAAATTTAATATCTATAAATAAATAGTCGATATTATAAATTCACCTAATAAACCACTAATTGATTATAATAACAGCTAACAATAACTTATAAATATCAGTAGCAATCAAATCAATAAAAATAATAGCAGTAGTAACAAAATAATATTAGCAGCAACTAAATAGCAATATCTAATCATAAAATATTTAAAAATTGCATTAACATACAGATAATTATGAAAACACTTTTTAAACATATTTTAGATATAAAATCATTAATAATAGTATTAAGATTAATATTGTTCAATATATCTTTCTCGATGCATTAAAAAATAAATTATTCAACATTTTTTATAACATTGATAATCTCAAATAAGTTTCTAATAATTTTAATTTTGAAAATTTCTCTAAATTAACGATTCAGTATTAAATAATTGAAATATTTATAAATTCAACAATTTCAACAAATATCATTAATTTATTTGGCAAATTCAAAACTTTAAAATCGTCGTATGATAATAAACTAAGAAAATTTTGCAAGAATTTTATAACAACTTTTCTGATAATGTATCGAATGTAAATTTAGATGATCATTGTTTTAATTAAAAGTGTTACAAATGGATATACAAAAGCTAGGGTTTAAATGAAAAGAAAGATTAAATCATTAATAATAAAGATGTTAGTATACGACTCAATGGTTCTCTAAAATTAAAAATTCAACTAAAATTTTCTTTTCAGATTATACAAAATAAATTATATAAAAAAACCTTTTCGAATATACAAACATGAAACATCTAGAAACAATTGTCTTTTCAATTTCTACCTTTTAATAAATAAATTTATTAGTTTTTAAAATTTTAACTTTCTTAATAAATAAATTTATTAATCCATATAAATCTAGGCCTGCTTTTTGCCCTTAGGGCCATATGCCACCAAAGATATTTTATTCAATAAGTGCCTCCACCGAATCAACAGCCATCTGTTACAGATCATAAGCACTGCATGGGGCACTGAGATGAGCTTGGAGTTTTTATACGCTTTCCTATTCTTCAGTGACGTGATTCTGTTTTGGTCTTTGGCAAAGACTGTTTTCATCTGTGGTCCATCGAATAATTGCAGACTGTAAATTGAGATGGATTTGAGGAGCACATGTAAAGATCTTTTGCCGCATCAGTAGCCACAATTTGATACCATCTGAGATTGTATTCCACGATGTGTCGAACAGCTATTGGATTAGAATCCGAATTTTTTCATCAGGTTGGACTCTTAAATTTAAGGCTGGTCATCTACTGGGGCGAGCTAATTTGTAATCAGACAGGCTGCAATAAGACACAAGAAGAAAACAAAACACGTAACCACAGATGGAATCGAAACTGTAGCACTAGCTCTGGCACATGCGTCCAACTATCACAATCCGCTTATCAACACAGTTTCCGTATCAACCTGCACAATAAACGGGGGATGTGATCCTCTGGTCCGTGTATCCTGTTCTAACTCTATCCCAATTCATCCAAATCATTCGTTAACTCTATTCCAATTCATCCTAACCATTCACCTTCCAAATCATTCATTTATATGAGACCTGTATAAATGAATGGTATGAAAGATGTGATCCTCTGACCTGTGTATCTTGTTCTAACCCTGTCCCAACTCATCCAAACCTATCTATTTATATGAATATAAATGGCAAACCCATCTATTTATATAAATATAAATGGATGAGTTGATCCGAATACGAACCAGAGGATTTAAGGTAAATAAAGGGCGAGGACGTCAGGCATAGGTTAATATCTACACCATCAGTAAGTATTTAAAATCCAACGTATAGAGTCCCAGTCCTTATACTTGCAAAAAAAATGGAGAGAAGAATTTTTTTTGGTCTAATATTATAATATTTTATTTTATCTCATAAAGAATCTCAACTCGCAGACGATTACTTCGTTAGGATTTGATTCCATCTTTGACGGTTTTACAGACAAATAATTTAATAACTTCGCATTGGGGGATGGGTCCACAAGGGAGGCCCGCTCAAGCGAGTTCTGCAAAAGTAAGCAGCGTCTACGCTCGAGCCAGCCTATTACCCCTCCAAATATTCGTGCGCACTCATTGTTGACAGCGCTGCGAGCGGCTCCCACCGCTCGCTTTGTTTTCCTTACTCATTAGTTTAAGGCAGTTTGAAAAATGTTATCGATATCATATTTGTACCTCCTTGAATGGGAGGAGTTTGTCTCGCTTTACGATATGGGTTTCCTTACAACCCACGTGAACATTTACATCACCTAGCCTAGATTAAAAATACTTAAAAGAGTTTCTTAAATTACGTATTTATCACATCTTTGTTCTTGTTCCCCAACTTTTTACAAGATTTTGTCTCCCAGCTGATTAGTTAACTTTTTGTCACGCTAATATTAAATTGTGAAAAAGGAAGAAACATTATGGGCTTGTTTAATAAATGACTTATCGTTTTTTAAATTGAAAGATTTTAATTATTTAACTATGTCAAACCACTAATAATTATGTTTGATAATTAGTTAATTAAATAACATATTAAACTCAATCTACTAATTTTGAAAATACTTATATTAGGAACATTTGTCTCTAAAGAAATGAAGGAATTAAAAATTAATATATCTAAAAATTATTACAAATTATTCAAAGAGATAAAATAAATAAAATAGATATAAAGATAAGAAGTTTATTATTTAAATTTAATATTTAAATTTTAAATTTTAATTTTAAAAGTTAAATTAATATCAAAATGCATCAAAATATACAAAAGTTATCATCTTATTATATACATCTTCCTTTAACTTTAAAATAATAGTGTTAACTTCTTTTAATCTATCTAAATTCTTACGAGAATACTAAAAAACTAAGATTAAATACTCTTGATCTTATTAATTTTTTAAAAATTATACTTTTATAAGTCATTCTGCATATAAACAATTAATACTCAACAGTTAATTTTACTAAATATTTTAAATAAACAATGATGTTATCCACTAATCAAATTAATTATCATGTTATCCACAGATTAAATTAGCTATACCAATGTACTGTGAGCAGTCAAGGATGTGTATTTCTTTGAATGATACATACATGAAACAATAATACCTTTCAGTGCTAGAAAAATCAGTATTTATGTATGTATGCACTAACTACAAAAAACTTGGCTTTATACATTTTTCAAAAGAACTGAATCTCAGGGCTTTCGATTCAATAAAGGCTCCGATTCGGGGCTAGAATTCTTAGAAGTTAAAGGTTTTCTATCACCTGACTCCAATGCAGCCAGTACTGAATCTTCTTCTCTCCGTTTCAACATTCTCTGGAAGAAAGATACGTTATTATCAGGTAAAGTATCTGAATCTTTAGGCATTTGGTTTAAACTCTGAACATGCTGAAGGCACACTTGAACTGCATCGTGTACTCTGACGAAGTACCATTCTTTGCCAATAAGCTCTACAACACCAGCTTTTGATAAGGTCAGAAGAACCTCTCTGTTTGGATTAGAAATGGCAATCTGCAATAAGAAATAAGCAGACAATACATCCTGTGACCATATAAACTTCTGCCAGCTTGTAGCAAGATGTGATTTACGAAATCAGACACTCAACCTGTATATCACGAGATTTGTACTCGTGATGCAAGTCTTTTAAAGCTTGAACAGCACTTGAATCAACATACGTAATAGCTGCACTCAGGAAACATGTGTTCGCAGAAGTTGCAATTAAGTGAACCAATCTTTAATAAAGAGGAAAAAGGTCTACTCAAATTCAGTAAGGCACAAAATTTTGCTTCAGAAACTACAGGGGAAGTGAGTGAGCACAAGCAATTATAGTGTCTGCCAATGATCATAGAAGTTTATGTTATAATTTTTATTTGTTCACCGAATTAAATAGGCCGTAGGTTAAGTTCTTGGGCCCATCAAACTAGAGCTCTTCCAGTTCCAGAAAGTGGATGGGTTGGAGTTCACAAAAGTTGAAAACTGGCTGTATTTGTCGGAAATGCGACAACCAGGAACCTGGAAAATGATCGTAAATGTGCACATATACATGTTGCTCTTTTGTTTTGTTTCCCAATTATAGTCTAGCATAGGGGCTTAGGAAGAAATGCATCAATAATATGTGTGATCTAACAATGCTCATAGGATCAGTAAAACTTACGTGCCATTTCTAGAATTACAAAATAAATACGTTCAACTTCGGGTCCACGTTTGATAGATTTATCAACATCAACTTCATACTCTCTTAGTCTGCAAAATAAACCCCAGTGGCTTAAAAATCAAACCAACTTTAAAAGAAATATTTTTCACAATTTTCACATAAGCATGAAGAAAGTTTTTGTTTACTGATTGACTTAAATAAGGTAGTCAAACTTCTTTACCTGTCTTTAATGAAGCTTATATTAGCGAAATAGATAGGAGCATCAATTCGAACAATTACAATTCCATTGTAGGTATAGGCTTCTGGATACTGTTGAATGTTTCTGTACACGGTGGTGCCAGGAAGGCGCCCCAAGACAGCTGCAATGTATTTGAAACGATTATCAAGGTGCAATCAAGTACATCTTCAGCAATTCATATTCACCAGAATGACAATTTGAAGAAAAGTTGAACTGTATTCAAGCTCATGAGTATGCAAATATCCAATATATTGCTACTATCTTATTTAATCAGAATATATTTCTAGCAAGATCTAATCTTTTCAAAATTCAGCAGAAAAAATCCTTAAAACAAATTAAGTTGATAAAGAGAAACAACAGTTAATATAACTCAGCAGAAAATATGTTACCACTATCATGATCCAGATGATACCATAAAACGGAAGATTATAAAGATGTTTACACATAAATAAGCTGATGAAGATACCCCTCGACAGAAATGAAATAGAATAAATCTTATTATTAGCGTGTAAGCACTGAGATGCAACAAATCCTACTTACCTATATGTGGATTAGCTGATTCATGAATTACAAAAGCAAGTGATACTCCAACCTGCAGATAAATGATAGAAGTTAACAAACTCTTTCCAGCATTACGATGACACTCATTTCATCACAAAAGATTGAGCATCGGAACAAAGATACTCAGTTCATAATGAAGGTATATCTTAAGGCATCTATCAATAAGAACTGGAATAAATTGAAATATGTAGAGCTGTACACAACATGTAGAATCTAACTACATGTTAACTGCTTCTTTAAATTCCTACCCCAATCAGGACGCCAATCTCTATACTCAAGAATAACGTAGCGATGCTAGTAATGGTCCAAAGTATAAAATCTTTCTTATCTACACGCCATAAAAAGAAAGCCTCTTTGTAGTCCACCTGAAAACATAAACGCCCATAAAAAGAAATGTAGATGCAAAGAAGATGTGTTACCCTATAACATGTCACTTTACAGCAAAGAAACAATACGCAGTTGATTTTAGAAAATTACAGTGCCTTAAACAATTTGAAACCTGTGCAACTAAAAAAATCATTCTGTTACTGTTTTGAAGAAGATACATATGAACTTCCAAAAAGACATCTTCTCCAAACAGGAACTCCAAAACTGAAATAGCAGGAAGAAGATAGTCTCATAGTTGATCAAAAACTAGGTCACACAATAAAAGAACCACACTTGGTCCTCACTGGTTGCAGATAAACCAACACAAAAACAAGATGACCTATCTATAGAATCTCTCACCAATACAGCTACTTAATTCCTAACATTAATGTCCATATGCACAAATCTACATATATTCAGTAAAACTATCAGGTTCAGGTGGAGGCCTATTTTTGGAAAGAAAATGACATCATAAATAAATTCCATCCAATGGAAAGCATAAAGTTAATAGGTAATTCACTAAAGAGTTCCAAGTATAGCTTACATACCAGGCCCATCACAGCAGATATCACTATGGCAGCAAGAGCACACTGCAAATGGAAAAGGTTGATAAAGTCAAAGAGAGAGAGTTTCCTCATTGAGAGGAAACTTGTACTAAAAATGTAAGAAATCAGCAAAGGAACAATGTTGTAACCACAGTTTCTAGACCCACAATAAGTCTTGACATTTACATTTGGAATTAATTGGATAAAATAAAAGTTTTACAACAAAGTACATATAAACTATTGTACCTACATTGAAATACAAAACTAATGCATTAGCAGGTCAATGAAACAAACCTGGGGTATGGATTCAAATACTCGAGTCAAGAATAAAAGAGAACAGCCCATAATGATCCCGGTTACAATTCCAGATAAGCCAGTTCTTGCGCCACTTTCATTATTTACAGCTGACCTGGAAAAGGAGCCTGCACAAGATGGTTCCAGAAACAAAGGCATTACTAGATTAGCCTATCATCACATCAAGTTTAAACAAGTAAAATTATGAAAAGAAGAACAGGGGTTACTTATGAAAATATCTGCACCTCACCTGTTGAAGGGTAGGCTGAGAAGAATGAACCAAAGATATTGGATAAACCAAGACCAAACAACTGTTAAAGTGAACCAAAATATCAGTTGGGTTAGTTTCAGTTGGAACTACAACAATTTGAAAAAATAGACCCAAATATTTTCAAGGGATGCATAGTTCGCACCGACATTTTTACATTACAAGTAGCTCAAGTTTCTTGCAAATTTTTGCTTCAGTCAAAATTAACTTTATAGATCTTTGCATGCACAAAATCTTAACATTTTCCCCAAGTATTTCATTTATTTTTCAATTTATTTGCATCTCAATAATTCTGTCAGAAAACCAATTATATATGAATAGGTTAATAATAAGTGGAATTAGCTAATTCCAGAATGATATTAAAAGCAATGATCAAAACGCAAGGACACCTTCACTTCACAAGCATACCTCTTGGCTTGAATCCAACTCATATCCATTCTTAGCTGCCAAAGCTTTGGCAATCCCAACAGATTCCTAAAAGATAAATTTTAAAGCTTCAGTCACTCAACTGAGAAGTAGAACTCAGTTTACAATCTTAAATATAACAAGCAGAATTCTCCTTGTAACTTATCTTACCAATACAGCCACACCTGTAATAAGAAATGCTGTTGGGATTAAGGACTTTACATACTCAAAACTTTTGGGAATAGAAAAGCCAGGGAGGCCTTGGGGTATGTCTCCCACCTACAACACCAAATATCTCTTTCAGTTTTCACCCAAACTGCACCTACTACTAACTCTACAATCAGTATAAACATGAACTGAAAGTTATTTGGAAGAAAAGTTGCTGTTCTTCAATGTGTAGATGAATAATGTATGGTCATTTCACTTTTGCTTACCAAAGAAATAGATGAGGGATGAAAAATTTTGACCAAAGTTGTACCAACTACAACCCCTGTGAGGGGACCCGCAGCTCGAAGGAACCTGAAATGTTTCCTTGATTTTCCCTGAACATTGAATAGGAAAAGTTAACCAAAGAACTAAACTAAAGAAAAAAAAGTGCTCCTCCTCAACATTTTAGGTGGAAGAACCCTTCGCATAGCCCAAGCACATCCCCAGGAATGCAGACTGGGTACGGATTGCAAAGGGGAGATCAACCCCTTGTATAGCCAAACTCAACCCAAAAAGTCCCCAATATACCCTAAAAAGGAAAAAGAAAAAATAAACCAAAGAACGATGCACGCACCAGATGTTTCATGACAAGAAGTATCGCAAGAATGCCAGAACCCATCACAAAAGGAGGCCAGGAAAACTACAAAAGCAAAAACACTTGTCATTAAAGAAATTAATTAATTAGTGGCATTAAGCCTCATACAAACACTTAATTTGTCTTGATCATTGCATATTAGGAATTTTAGGTAAATATGGATGAGAAAGGAAGTTAAGGCCCAAATATATAAGAACTGCTTGTTAATACAGCAAAGACAGATATCAGCCAAAAAGATCTCAAAAGTCATGAATGATAGGTAATATGAAGGAAATGAAGTAGTAGAGAAATCAATTCCAATTTCCAGCATAATAAAAGAAAAAAAAATCATATTATGAAACTCACACTTCTTGCCGAGAATTTCTTATCTATTGCCCATATTCTTATCTTCTAACATACATCCTTAACGTTCAAAAGCAATCAATATAGGCACCCTCATATACAGCAAAGATTTCTGTTCACTTAAAAGATAAATGATCAAAAAGATGGTAGAAGAGTTTTTCTGCCTCCTCTAGTCAGCTTTTGGACCTTGTCTCCAGCTAACAAGAACTATACAAATTTATACGTTGAGACTATTTACCTAAATTGTGTTATGTTTTGGGATATTTAACTGCATAGAAGCCTTCTTTCATGCATGAAACCCAATTATTTCACATCTAGTTCACTAAAAAGACATGTTGTTTGCTATATAATGAGAGAGAATAGCCATGTAAGATGCATGTTTTGATAGAGGATCTACCGTTTGAGCTTACCTTATCTGCCCCAGCTATTATGCTTTTTATCAAAGGCACAATTTTGCTGCTTCGCTCAATATCGTATCCCAAAAAATATTTTGCTTGCGATAGAGCAATCACAATGGCCGAAGCCGTCGTGAAACCAGAAATCACAGAATGGCTGATGAAGCGGATGATCCATCCAAGCCTACATGATAAAGAACAATATTTCCTTTACATCCCAACTATATAACTGTAAAGGATAAGATCTGAATAAGGAACATGGTTCAGATTTTGGAGGATCAGACCAAGCAACGTTACCTCAGGAGCCCCAAAATGCATTCCAATACTCCAACCATAAGGGCTAGTAGTATTGCCAGCTCTGTGTATAATTCCTTAGACGGATTGACAATTTCACCCAAAACATTGGAGACAAGAAGAGAAACCAATGCCACTGGACCTATTGCCAGCTGCCGAGACGACCCAAATATTGCATACACAAAAACTGGCACAAAACCACAGTCTGCCTTGCAAAATCAACATAAAAGTTACAGAATTAAAACGCAAATGATGATAAAAATGCTAGGATTAAAAGAATAAAAACATAAAAGTAACTACGACAAGCAGTTAATCCAACATCAACTCTCGCAAAAAGCCAAAGGAAGCTTTCGTCTTTGTTTTCTTTCCTTTTTTTTTTATTATAGGGAGTTTTACGCTGAACTTACATAATCCATAAATTGGATGAAGCCCAGCTAATTTGGCATAAGACATCGCCTGTTCATTTACAACAGTCAAACCACAAACCCCAAGGATCAATAATTCAACCAATTAATCTATAGGATATAAAACTTGTAGGAAAATGAAATAATGCAGAAGTAGCAAATGACAACAAGAAGCGAGTATAATGGCATGTATAGACGGCCGTGAAAAATAGTAGGACAAGAAAACCAGAACAGGACACCAAATAGCAAAGCAAAATTCCACTTTGCAATATATCCTTCCGAGCACAAATTACAACCTAAAGACAGATGGGATCATTTTTGAAAAAAGTGAACAACAGCAAATCATAACAAAGCAATATCTGGTTGCTGCAGTCTGATTGGAGTAAAAGTTTCAGCTACTCAAATGCGGACAGCTCTAAACTCCAAGCACTAAAATCGAGCAAAAAGACACTAATTCAAACAGAAGAAATACAAATCAATCAAATCATTACTAGATACCCTAGGCAGAAAATGGCAGAAATACCAAACCGACCAAATTCGCCAATTTTAAAAAGAGATAAAGCCAATCAGTCGCACTTAAGTGACTCGACACATGCATGAAAAATCAAGCAAATGAAAATAGGGGCAACACGAACTGATTGGTAAGAAAATAGTACTCGTCTCTGATTGATATGAAAGAAAAAGAAAGAGAAAAACCAGTGCACAGCAATTAGACTGCTCCACTTTCGCAGTTTTTTCTCGGTAAGAGAAGACTAAGAAAAAGAATTGGACAGTGAAAGATATAGTGTTTCAGTCGTGACTTGGTTGAGAGAAGGATCATAAATATTTTTGTTGCGTTGAATTTGGAGGCAAATAGTTGACGAACAACGATTCGGAAATATTGGAAAGAGAGTGGAGGATTCACCTGCGGCACGAGCATAATGGCAACGGTGGTACCGGCCACAAGATCGACCTGGAACTCGCGCCATTTATAAGTACTCAACCAACGATAACAAGGAAAGAAGGTCTGGATCCACTGAGCAGGAGTGAGGCTTTTGATCTTAGAAGTCCATCTGGAGAAAAAAACGGCGGGCATAGAAGGTACGGAGCTGGCAGAAGAGTCCGGATTGGGGTGTTGCAACGGAATGATCTTAATTGGACGAGTTGAGGTTGAGGAGGCGGGCATGGCGGAGGAGGAAGAGGAAAGAGAAGAGAGATCGCGGGAGCTGGAGGAGGCGTAGGTTATCTCCATTCCCATGCCCAGCGATGGCGCATTTCTGAAGAATGGTCGTAAAGGCCGCCTCTTCTCTCCACAAAAAGAAATAAGTCAACACATAATTCTGTACATATATGGCAGGTGGAAAAGTCTCAAATAATCAATATTTTAAAAATCGAATCGAACCAGCTGGTTCGACCGTGGTTAGTATGAACCGACTAGTTAGTGTAAACGATGATGTTTCAAAAATTAGGATTTAAAAACTCGAAATCATAACTAAATAGATTGGTGTGGATGGTTCGGTACTCTCATTCTTTAATTAGAGGTTTCGAATTCGAGTCCTGAAAATAAAAAAATCTATTTGACCAGCACTTTACTCATTAAAAGCTAATTAGGTACGAATAGAAATTAATATAAAAATTGATAGCTTATGGGCTGTTTGGAAACTTCCGAATTGAATTCGTGAACGAATTGAATTCAATTACATTAATGAAGTTGGGATTGAATTCAATTTACATGTTTATCGAAACTAATCTAGTAATATTAGAATTGAATCAATTCAATTACACGTTGGAACAAATCTAGTAATATTAGAATTCAATTCAATTACAATCAATTCAATTATCTTCAAAATATATTCAATTTATATTTAATTTAATAATTAAAATAATTTAAATAAATATTAAGTTTTAAATAATTAAAATAATTTAAATAAATATTAAATTCTAGATAAAAGTTAATTTTAAAATGTTTCATTTTATTTAATTAATAATTTATTTATAAATATTATATAAGAGATAAAATAAATTTAATTAATTAAAATTAGTGATCTTTATTTTATAATATAATTTCTATTAATATATTATTAAATTATCTTCAAAATATATAAACTTCAATTTATATTTGATTTAATAATTAAAATAATTTAAATAAATATTCCATTTTAGATAAAATAATTTTAAAATGTTTCATTTAATTTAATTAAGAATTTATTAATAAAGATTATATAAAAGATTAATAAATATTATATATTATTAATAAATATTATATATTATTAATAAATATTATATAAAAGACTATTTATTTAAATTATTTTTAGTTATTAAATCAATTATAAATTGAAGTTAAATTTTAAAATGTTTAATTATTATTTAATTAATAATTTATTTATAAATATTATATAAGAGATTAATTAATTAAATTTATTTTAATCTCTTATATAATATTTACAAATAAATTATTAATTAAATAGAATGAAACATTTTAAAAATTATTTTCTTATCTAAAACGTAATATTTATTTAAATTATTTTAATTATTAAATTAAATATAAATTGAAGTTTATATTTTAAAGATAATTTAATAATATATTAACAGAAATTATATTATAAAAATATAATTGAATTGAATATAAAAATAATTGAATTAATAATATAATTTTGTATATTTATTAAAAAATCAAAATATATCAAAACATAAATTGAGTTTCATATAAACTCAATTCATGTTTTGAATTGAGGTAGCAGTAGCAAATGGAGAGGGTGGCTGTAAGAGGTAGCAGCAATAAATAGGGTTAAATTCACGTGATTTTTAACATGAATTCAATCCCTTTAAAATATGGGGTTTGAATTCATGAAATATAGGGAATTGAATTCAATTCCCTTATTTGGAATCTATAAATTCAATTCTTCCATTTCTTTGCTTCCAAATAAGGGAATTGAATTCAATTCCCTACATTTCAAACACCCCTTAAAGACGTCTGCTTATAACTGGGACCTTTCTAGCCTACTCAAAAAAAACTCAAAACCGCCCTCGCCTTCATTCTGTACTCTTTACCATCTTCTCTCCTAAGCTCTCGTCGCTTCCTTTTCTGGATAAAGCTCTGGTACTTTTTAAGTTTCATATCTTTTTCACCTCTTTTTTTCCCTTTTCAGATAAAGCTCTGGTTTAACCCCTTGGCAAGGCAGGACGAGTGTTGTGGATATTCGCTTTGTGGGTCTACCTCGTCGAGGAATCAAGCTATCTGTGTTAGCATGTAAATAACTAAAAAGACGATAAAGGTGATTGTTTTAAGTTAAAGATGCGATCCATCATTCTTTCTTGAAATTACTGTTTCTCTTTTTGAATTGGACTCTCTCTCAGAGCTGTAGTGGCCGTCAGGATGGATTTCTTCACGAGCACTGACTGTCGGAATTGGGGCTCTATCTTAAAGCTGCGGTGGCCATCAGGATGCAGTGACTCTCTCTTAGAGTCCACAACCATGGGTTTTTTTTCCCAGGAGCATGAAAGCTTCAAGTAATACACTGAGTTGGTTCGTCGAGATGGTTTTCTTCACGATGACCAAGTTGTGTAATGTAGTATATAATTTTGAGAGGCTATGAAGAGGTAATAATTTGACAAGCATCATTTGGTGGATAATGTACGAAAACTAATAACTGAAGCTGATGGATATCAACCACATCTAATTGTGCCCGAGCATGTTATCGTTGTCTCATTGAATCTACTATAGTGATAGTCAGAGGTCCCGCCTAGGCAGCTGTAGATTCGGTATGAATTCATGTGCATATCAGTCATTCCCATCAGAAACTACAGTTCATTTACTGATCCTTTTCTTTGCTCCTTGTCACGTGATTGACCTACCTATGGAGTTAAAATAAGATGGCTCCAAAGTAAAACCCTGACTGATTCCAAGTATTGACATTGATGTTACTATCTGAAAACCCCTTCTCTTTTGTCTGGTCTTTTCATGCTTAAGCGAGCAGTATGTTTGCTATTTCTTGCCTCATCCTCTCTATTCATACTTTCTACACCTAGCCAATACATTGCCTGAATGTTATGGATCTGTTTCTATCAAATCTATTTTCTTAATCCAACAATTACTACAATCTTGAGAAGAATAAGAATCAGAATTGGGATTGAATACTTTTCCTTCATCGATGTTTACAGTGTTAAATACAATACAGAGAATCAATCAACTCCTAAAGAATAGGAGGTAAAATCGGCTAATTCATGGTAATAGAATATATCCTATAATACTCTCCCTCAAGTTGGAGAGTGTATGTCAATCATCCCCAACTTGCTTCTCAGAAAATCAAACTGCTCTCTGCCCAATGCTTTGGTGAAGATATTTGTCAACTGCAATCTAGTCGAAACATAGCATGGTTTGATAACCCCAACTTGTAGCTTCTCTCGAACTATATGACAGTCTATTTCAATGTGCTTCATACGTTCATGAAAAACTGGATTGGCTGTTATATGAAGCGCTGCCTGATTATCGCAATACAACAATGTTGGTTCTGATAGTGGAACTTTCAAGTCTCGAAGAATGTACCCCAGCCAGGTTAACTCTAAAAAAGTATTTGTCATAGCTCGATACTCGGCCTCTGCTGATGATCTAGACACATTAGTCTACTTTTTAGACTTCCAAGAAATGACTGAAGTTCCCAGAAAGATGCAGAATCCAGAAACAGAGCGTCTAGTAGTGCGACAACCACCCCAGTCAGAGTCGCAATATGCCCGCAAACCCAAGTTATTTTCGGATGGCAGCAGAAGTCCTTGACCCGGAGTGCCTTTGATGTACCTCAGAACCCGAAGGGCTGCTTCCCAGTGTGGTTTTCTCGGTTCATGCATAAATTGGCTGAGCATTCGAACAGAATATACTATGTCAGGCCTGGTAACAGTTAAGTATATCAATCTGCCAATCAATCGTTCGTATTTGCTCGGATCATGTAATATCTCTCCTTCTGTAAGAGAGAGTTTCAAGTTTTGCTCCATTGGGAATTTTTTTGGACGTGCTCCCGTGAGACCTGCATCTTGAAGAATGTCTAAAGCATACTTCCTCTGAGACATAAAAATTCCATTTATGGATTGGGAAAACTCTATCCCCAGGAAATACTTCAAATTCCCTAAATCTTTGATAAGGAATTTCTTGAGCAAACAAGTTTTGAGGCGCTGAATTTCATTAAGATCATTCCCTGTCAACAGAATATCATCAACATAGATGAGAATTGCAGTGAACGAAGTACCTTGACTCTTAGTGAATAAAGAGTAATCAGCCTTTGACTGAGTGTAGCCTGCGGTTTGTATAGTGGCAGAGAATGTGGAAAATCAATTGAGAGATGCCTGTTTCAAACCATAAATAGATTTATGTAGCTGACATACTGTATTCTCCCCCTGTGGGCGAAGTCCGGATGGCAGAGACATATAAACTTCTTCGTCCAGATCACCGTGTAAAAAGGCATTTTGGACATCCAACTGATGAGTGAACCATTTTCTGGTAGCAGCAACAGTGAGTAAGTAGCGAAGTGTAGTGAGCTTCGTTGAAGGAGAAAACGTCTCCTTGTAGTCGATGCCTTCAACCTGAGTATACCCCTTCGCTACCAAACGAGCCTTATAACGCTCGACGGAGCCATCAGAGTTATACTTGATCTTATAGACCCAGCGACAGCCAATAAGTTTATGCCCAGGTGGTAGTGGAGCAAAGGACCAGGTGTGATTGCGTTCCAAAGTTGCAATCTCAGAATCCATGGCTTGTTGCCATAAAGGATCGGCAGCGACCTCATCATAAGACTTAGGTTCTGTCTGAGCTGTAAGAAGAGCTAGAAAAGTACGTTGAGCAGGAGAAAACCGAGATAATGAAATGTAATGTGTAAGAGGATACCTTGTGCCGGTGCGTTGACTTGAGCTATAGGTCAAATGATTGGCGGCAGAGGACATCTCGCAGTCACTGTGCCAAGCGGGAGGATGCCGAGCACGATCAGAACGGCGTAATGGGACGTGTGGATCAGAAGGGGAATCGGTAGAGGAGGGTGACGATACGGGGGAAAGGGGTAGGTAATGGTAATGGAGATGGAGTCGGTGTAGCGGGGCTAGAAGTCGCAGGTGATGCTGGAGAAGGGACGGAGAGCGACGCGGAAGACAAGGAAGGTGTAGGTAGCGAATCAGGGGGAAGAGAGGCGAAATGAGGCAGATGTACGGGTGATGGAGGAGATGGATCAGAGAGATAAAAAAATGGGTTATGGGGTGTTGGAGGTGGCATTGGAGTTTGTGAAGCCGAGGAAAAAGGAAAATCGTCTTCACAAAATTTGACATCGCGATTGATAAAGAATTTGTTAGATTGGATGTTATACAACTTGTAACCTTTGCGACCAGTGGGATATCCCATGAAAACACAAGAGAGTGCTCGAGGTTCAAATTTTTGTTTAGGATGAACGACAGTTGCATAACACTTACAACCAAAAACCCTGAGGTGTTCAAATGAAGGAGGCCGTTTGTAGAGTGCTTCAAATAGTGTTTTGTTGGATAAGAGTGGTAAGGGTGTTCTATTTATAAGATAAACAGCAGTTAAAATGCATTCCCCCCCTAAAAAAAAATTTAAGTGGTAGTTGCGATTGGAAGAAGAGTGATCTAGCTGTTAGCGATCTAGAAGGGGGGGTTGAATAGATCTTTAAACTTTTTGTAATTTTCTACAATAAAATCAGAAGTTAATTCACACAAAAATAATTTAAACAGCTTTAAATATAAAAGAGTAGGGAAGAAGATCAAACACTGTTTTTATAGAGGTTCGGTGCTAAGACCTACGTCCTCTACCTAAGCTCCCACTTAGGATTTTGTCAATCACTTTATTACACACTTCGTAGTTCAGTGTGAACTCTTACAATACCGCTTGATTTCCGGCTCAAGCTACCTTTACACTTGATTTGTCTTCCAAGACAAATCCTACCAACACCACTTGATTTCCTACCAAGCAACCTTTACAAATGATTTGTCTTCCAAGACAAATCCTACCAATACCACTTGATTTGCCTGTTACCTCACACGTGACCTTTCACTAGTCACTCAAATTGTAAGAGAAATAAGATAAAGATTGAAGAACAAAGCTCAATACATGATGTAATAAGATAAGAACAATAATAAGCAATTTTGGAGCAATAGAAGAGTATGTAGGCTTGTAGAACTTCTATATACTCTTCTTCCATCATCCTCTATTTATACTTGAAGAAATATAGTTGTTGGAGCTCATTCTAGCCGTTGCTTGATTAATATTATCATTCCTTGATAATCTCCCTTCCATTTATGGCTAATTGGACCATTGGAATTAATGTGTTGTACCCATAAGTCGACTTGTCGAGTTGTATAAGTCGACTTGTGACCATAAGTCGACTTGTCGAGTTGTATAAGTCGACTTGTGATAACATTTTACGTAAAAATTGTAACTTCGCTCTCCAATACGTCGACTTGTGCTATGTAAGTCGACTTGTCGTCCTCGATAAGTCGACTTGTGTATGGTTAGTCGACTTGTGTTGATATATCTTCATATATAAGTCGACTTATGCTTTGCAAGTCGACTTGTGTTGCCTTCAACGGTAACATCCATCTAAATCTTCTATAATCCTCATGTTTTATGCCATTTTCCTTATATGGAACCTCCTATCTTGATTCTTCAATGATTAAACACTTGCTCATCTTGATTTGCACAATTCTTTCATTGAATAATACCTGAAATAATTTTTTAACTAATTCTAGATATTTTATTATTATCAAAACATAAGTGGGATTTAATTTGTCAACCACCATTGGTCCAACACTAGCCACATTTAAGATACGGCGATGCTTGCGTTCTACAACTCCGTTCTGTTGCGGAGTATAGACGTATGTGCCCTGAAATTCAATGCCACAAGAGGTAAAAAATGGCTGCAAAGATAAGAATTCAGTCCCATTGTCCGACCGTATTATCTTGACAGTAGTATGGAATTGAGTCTGAACAAATTTAACAAAGTTCATTAACAAATGTTGTACTTCTGATTTGTGTTGCATAAGAAAAACCCATGTACACCGAGTAAAGTCCTCAACTATAGTGAGAAAAAAACTCAAACCAGAGTGTGTAGGAATTTTATGAGGTCCCCAAACATCACAATGTAAAAGATCAAAGGCAGAATGCGTTGTTATTGAACTTCTTGGAAAAGATAACCTAGTTTGTTTTGCTAATGGACAAATATGACAGTTATGAGAAGAGCTGACATTATTAAGATGCAATTGATCAACGAATAATTTAAAGCAAGAAGGAGAGGGATGTTTGAGGCATAAATGCCATAAATTAGATGATTGGGACACTTGGTGAGCGACCGGTTTGGTTGGTGATGAAGAAATATGGTATAGACCTCCGAGTTGTCTACCCGAGCCAGTCATCTTCCCCGTAGCCAAGTCCTGCAACACAAGAATCAGGATAAAAAGTTACACAACATTTCAAGCCACTGGTAAGTTTGCGGATGGACATCAAGTTTAAGTTTAATGAGGGCACACATAAAACATTGTCCAATTTAAGGTCATGGTTAAAAAGAACAGTGCCAGTACACGACACATGTGTTGTCGCCCCATTAGGTAAATTCACCATGGGAATAATTGCAGCCTGTGATTCGTTCAAAGTAGAAGCTTCGGATATTATATGGTCCGTAGCGCCACTATCAAGAATCCATGAATTAATACGGCCAGAATTAATAGATACTTTAGATGCCGGAAACAAACCTGCAACATTTATGTAACTATCAGATTTACCATAGGGGTGATTTAGCGCAGATATGGCTTGCGTTATCTGTTGCAACTGCTCAGGAGAAAAACTTGGAATTGAATTGGATGGGTTTCCGTCCGTGTCCTGTTGAGAGGTGTCGGCCATATTAGCGAATGACTGATTGCCACAGCCGCTGCGCTAATTATCCTTCGCGACACTTCCAGATCCATTTTTCAGGCGACATCGATCCTCCGTATGTCCTCTTTTATCACAGAATTTGCAATGATATTTAAGAGTTCGACACTCATCAATTGTATGGCCAGGCCTATTACAGTGTTCACAGGATTTGTCCTTGGTGGATTTTGAATATGCTGCCTTCTTTTGTACCGCTGCAGCAATTGAGAAATTTTCAGTGGGGTCCGAAGTCACTTGGTGCTGTATCTCTTCTTGCGTAAGCAGTGAATAAGCTTGTCGCATATTGGGCAATGGAGTCATCATCAATATGTTGGATCTCACCGTTTTATATGATTCATTGAGACCCATAAGCAACTGCATCAACTTGTCTTCTTCCCGTTGATCAGTATGTATTTGACGTTGATTACAGGTGAATGGCGCGCGATATGCCTCTAACTCGTCCCAGAGGGCCTTGAGTTTGGTGAAGTATGCCAACAAGGTCATGGTTCCCTGCGACATCATGGCTATCGACTTTTGGATATGGAAAATTGCCGGGGCATTCTTTTGCGAGAATTGATCGCGAAGATCAATCCATACCTGATGAGTCGTCTTGGCGTGAATAATACCTTCGGCGATGTCTGCTTCAACCAAATGGGTTAACCAGGACAGTATCATACTATTACACTAGTTCTAGAGTTCAAATTCTTCTGGATTTGCATCTTGAGATGGTTCTTCTATCGTGCCATTAACGAAGCCAATCTTCTTTTTGGCAATAAGGGCATGCATAACCGATTTGCTCCAGGACTGGTAATTTGTCCCATTTAATTTGATTGGAACAAGTGAATGCCCTGGTTGATCGGAGTGGTGAATGTAATAAGGATGCGACGGATCGACATCCGAGGCTTTGAAGCCAGATTTGGATGAGTTCGACATGTCGAAATGATGAAGAAGGGTGGTGGAAGTTTTGATATTCAAGAGCACCAGGAACGATGCTCTGATACCATGAGAAGAATAAGAACCAAAATTGGGATTGAATACTTTTCCTTCATCGATGTTTACAGTGTTAAATACAATATATAGAATCAATCAACTCCTAAGGAATAGGAGGTAAAATTGGCTAATTCAGGGTAACAGAATATATCCTATCTACAATCAAGATATCATTACATGGCAAATAATAATTTCCTAATAAATCTAAAGTTGCTCTCTCTGGCATACGAATTAATGTCAAATTTTTTGAATAAAAATTAATAGCAAAATTGGAGCATCCTTTGTTTTTCCCTGAGGATGATACTTAGCGTTTCGTAAGAAATGGTATCTAATTCCAAGAATATCAGGCTCAAACTTGTTACTTTTATAAAAAATTTCGATAATTATAGAATTCCTAATTGTTTGTTAATGACCGTGCGTTTTGTTTTAGTTCTGCTATTGTTAGTGAACTATTTCGTTAGATTATATTAAAAAGCCTGATCTCATGCTTAAACTGTGGATCAAGGTTCATTCCATACTGAAGGATCTGGTTCACAAATCTATCAGTGAGAGACTTGTAAGTTCTTATTCATATTTATCTAATGAACATGAATTTTTGCACTTGGTGACAACTATAACTTGGAGATTTAGATGCTATCATGCGATTAGCTGATGTATAGTGGGCTATATAAAACATTAGAAGCTTAGAACTTTTGGAGGAAAGTTGACTCCACTCTTTATTTGCTCTGACTCCAATAATTGTTCTTATTTGCTGATAACTTGTCTTCTTACATGTAGGAACTAAAGCAATATCCCACTTTGCGAGTGGAAGTTTGTGTTGTTGCTGTTGACTCATTTGAGGGAAGAACATATTTTAGCTTCATCTGAGGTAAGGGAATTGGATGGAAATCCAAAAGTTTTTGTTTGTTTGTTGATGAATGGGTTTTGGAGTGAAATGCATATTCTAGTTGTCGATCCATGCTTCTCTAGAGTTCACATTTGTTTAGTCTACTGGTTATTCAAAGTTCAAATATGTTAAAAGATAACATATAAGGATAAGGCAGTGGATAAATTCTTCTGCACGAGACCAACTATAGGAGATTTCTTGTTTATTCATACTTCTGTTTATTTAATTTTCTTTAACAATTGAACTTTATTTCAATTTAATCTCTAATTTTGGTGGTTGTGTTACATATACTCTGTTGAAGTATTTAATTTTTTGATCTAAAATTCAAAAACTGAAAAATACACTTGACCATTTGAAGTGAAGCAAACCAATAAGAGTTTGGTAATTGTTGGAGCAAAGTCTAATAAGTAAGTCTGATTTGATTTCGTTCACCATTATGTTTTTGGTCTTCTTTTGGTGTATGTGTATGATCATTTTGAGTTTATCTAGATGCAATAATTAACTAATTATGTTTGATAAATTGTCTGTGAGATATTACTTTTCAAGTTTGTATGTCCATCTAATTACATCACTTTGTAATTTTTAAAAATTTTTATAATTTAAAATTTTGTAATATGGATGGAGCTTTTGAAAAATTATGATTGTTCCATTTTGTATCACCTAGGTAAAGGTAATGTAGCAGCTGATGTTCTAAGCAGCAAATCATTTGGTAGTCTTTCTCACATCAAATCTGTAAGGAGAACCTTATCAAAGAGTTCACAAGCTAGTTGACCAAGGATTGCAATGGAAGATATTAAGATCTGGATGTTTGTTAGCAGATTCAAGGTTAGATAAATATTTTTAAAGAGAGTTAAGGTTGCTTAGTCCAAAGACCCTCAGTTATGTAAGATAGTTGAAGAGATATAAGGGGATCAAGCTAAGGATTTTATTGTGGATGGTGATGGTATTCTAAGGATGAGTACTATAGTATAAGTACTAAATGTTGATGACCTAAGAAAGGAAATTATGGAGGAGGTATATTTTACGGCTTATAGCATTCATCCAGGTTCCACCAAAATGTATCATCCAGGCTCTACCAAAATGTATCATGATCTCAAAGGCAGATATTGCTAGAGTAGAATGAAAAAGGATATTGCAGAATTTATGTCTAGGTGTCTAACATGCCAGCAAGTAAAGCTTGAGCACCAAAGACCTTGTGGATTATTATAATAACTCCCCATTTCTGAGTGGAAATGGGATATGATTACTATGGATTTCATGACTAGACTGCCCTGTACTAATACTGGATATAATATTATACGAGTGATTGTGGATAGATTAACAAAGTCTGCACATTTCTTACCTATCAAGAAGACTTATTTGTTTGATAAGCTAGCTAGGCTATATGTCATTGTTTGTTTGCATGGGGCACCACAATCTATAGTCTCTGATAGAGATTCCAACTTTATATTAGCTTTCTAGTAAGAGTTACATAAAGCTTTGGGTACAAGATAAAACTTCAGCACTGCTTTTCATCCTTAGATAAATGGCTAGTTTGAGAGAACTATCAAAACTTTAAAGGATATGCTTAGGATGTGCAATATTGATTTTGATGGTCATTGGGATTGACATTTGCCACTGATTGAATTTGCTTATAACAATAGTTACCATGGTAGTATTGAAATGACTCCCTATGAAGCTTTATACAAAAGAAATTGCATAACACCTCTAAGTTGGGAAATTGGTGAACAAAAATTGATAGGACCTGAGTTAATACAAATCACTTTTGAAAGGATCCATATTATTCAATAAAGATTGAAAACAACTTTTAGGATAAAAAAGAGTTACACATATTCAACAAGGAAAGATGTAAGATTATTAGTAAGTGACATGGTATTTTTGAAAATATCACTAACGAAAGGAGTGATAAGATTTGGTAAGAAAGGTAAACTAGCTCTAAGGTATATCAGTCTGTTTAAGATTAAATCTAGAGTGGGGTGAAGTAGCATATAGGTTGGTGTTACCGCCTAACCTATCTAGAGTTCATCTTGTATTTCATATGTCAATGTTGAGAAAGTATATTTCAGATCCTTCTCATATCCTTTAGCCATATAATGTGGAAATTGATGGCAATTTAACATATGAAGAACACCCATTGCTATAGTAGATTATCAAATTCATCAATTGACATCAAGAGATATACTAATGGTGAGAGTGTTATGGAGTAATCATACAATGGATGACTATACGTGGGAGACGGAGCTAGATATGCAAATTCAATAACGAAATCTATTTCAATAATGAGGTGAGATTTGAAATTCATGGATGAATTTTTTTATAAGGGTGAGAATGTAATGATCCGATTTTTTGTTAAATTACTCATAATGGACCAATAAGGAGAAAAACCTTTAAAATTATAAGTTGAGCTTAAATTCATTTCTTTCTTAAACTCTTTTCCCTATTGATTATTATTCACCCCCAACTTCCAACAATCATACCTTCACCGTGCGAGCACCATTTCTAGCAATCTAGGACTCTACACAAAGCTTTCGAGACTTTCTACAAAACCCCTGAACTTATTTCATAAAAAATGACCTAGATTTGGAGAAATCACGATTGGAAGTTTTTATTTATTTAGGTAAGTCACCGATCTCCTATTTTAATCATTTTTGGGCAAAACTAACACCACCATCATGTCTAACAGCCTTAAAAACTTGGGGAAGTAAGAAAACCTGACACCACATTGACCCATTTTATCAGTGAACGAAAATGGGTCACCTTTGAGCTTTAATCCCCCGATTCTTACAAACCAGGAGGAGTTTTGAGTCAAGACTAGTGCCATTGGATTCATAGAGGTGAGCTCTTTATTTTTAGGTGGGTGGTGAAGATCACTACCTCTTCGACGCTGGCACATATATCCCACGCTCTACTGACGATGGTGAATTTCTGACCAGCCTAGAAATGATTTTAAAAATTTTCAAATATTATGTGAATCAATTTTCATAAAAGATGTGTATTCAAATTCTTCATATTTTGTGAGATAAAAATTTATAAAGGATTATGTTCTTATATAAATGCATGAAATTAATTAAATTGAGTTGTTGTTGATTAGAATTGAGAATATTTAGATGTATTGAGTATAAATAAGGGTTTACTGGTTAGAAATTGGTATACTTAGATTGTGAATTGGATTATTATGTATTTTACATTGTAAATGTAGCCTCAATTGGGCATAGACATGGGGTTTGGAGGCTCAAATTGAGCTGTGGTTACTGGTGGACATAGAAGAATATTTTTATTATAGGAATGACCTTTCTTTTAAAGGGGAATGTCTGTTTTACAGGAGAAACTCTACCTAACTTTTAGTAGGCTCCTTATAAAATGTGATCGTCATTTTTAAATAAAAAAATAGAGTTCCTTAGCATTGAGTCATAGTCTTATTCTTGAGGTATCTAAAATTGGTATAGGTTTTAAATCCTAATAATCATTCATACTTTTCTTTCTATAGATCAATCAAGAGCAGAACCTCTAATTCGAGACACTAGATTCAGTGTTAAAAAGCGTATTCTACCTGTGATTTAAAATTCATGGTTATGAATATGCATTAGAATCCATTATCATATTTATCATGGAAATCATCATCATTATCATGTGCACATATGTATAAATATTTTTTGTTATGTAATTTTATGCTTGTCTTGATATGTGATGATATGGAGGATTGTTATGGTACGAACTACTTGGTAGGCATCACCAGGTTGTGAGCACAATGAGTCAATTGTTCAGATATGGATTTGGGTTAGTATTTGATCCATTGATTGAGATATGAGACAATTGGGGCAGTTCGATCGATCTTGCTCTCAGATGCCAGCTAATATATGGTATATGATAAGTGGCGTGATTGTGGTGGTTTAGTCGAGCCTACTCTCAGACGACAATCATGTCATAGTGAGGTTGTGGCGGTTTGGTGGAGTTTGGCTTTCAGACGACAGTCTACTACATTGGACCAAGTGACCCGTGTGGAATAAGAGAGCCCCTATGGCTATAGTCTAAGTGTAATGGGTATTTCATACGGTTATTGTCAATCCTCCACTATTATTTTTGATTTTTGATTTTGATGATTATATGACATGATATTGATATGGGAAGTATACGCATGTTTATGAACAAAATCATTATGTTATGAAATTACATTTATGGATGTAATACATTATAAATATATACATATATATGTATCATTTGAAATTCTTAGCAGTGCATAACATAACAATATTATTAATTCGCTCAACTAGGTCTGACTCCCCTTAACTATTTTTTAGGATCTTCTTTTCAAATCTCTTCTAATAGGGTACTTTGTCAGTCTTTTTCTCCTGTGGCAATTCGATGTATGTTTGTTGGTGACTTTTGAATTTAGAGCTATAGTAGTCTTGCATATGTTGGACTTCCCTTATATTAACTATCTCATAGTTGTAGCACATTGAGTGTTGTATATTGTTAGAACTATTTGATTATTATTAGTATGAGTTTAATCATTTGAAAATCTCATCTTTATTATAGATATAGTGATTTGATGACATTTTAGGCTTACTAAAGGTCTAGTAAACCTTAAGTTTACTATTCATTTAGCACTAGTCATGGTCTAAGGTTGGGTTGTGAAATTTTTGTTCTTATAAGTTTTCAAAATTTCAACAACTATATGAACAAATACTTGATGAGAAGTTACAGATCAAGGAACTTGTATTCTAACTTCTTGAATTTTCACTTTATGTGATTTTGAATTCCCACTAGTTTCACCATTTTTAGTGAATCTAATATTTGATTTTTAACAATCCTTTTAGTATGGTTAGGATGATAAAATTTGTACCATTTAGACTTTTCTAGTTAATAATGAAAAATCCACTGGTTTTTCTTAAATCCAATTTTCTTTCATATAGATTATAAATTCTTACTTCTTTATGGTAACCTAAAACATATAGGTTCTTTAAAATATGTTTCTATCATATCTATAGTTTAAAAGGTCTCTTAAGAATTGCTTTACTAGGAACTCTATTTAATAAATACAGGGCAATTTCAAAGCATACATTCACGATGATAAGGGTAAAGAATAATGATCCATCATACTCCTAACTATGTCCATTAAAGTATGATTACATCATTCATCTACATCATTTTTTTATGGTATACCTAGCATTCTATATCGAGTGCATATGCTATGCTTTTTAAAATGGGTTAGGATAATGTCCAGTTCCATTATATTCCCTAATGTTCATCACCTTTATCAAATTTAACAATTTTTACCTTTTCCATCTAACTATCTTTCTACCTTTTTAAGAAACACCTGTAAAGCATCAATTGATTGAGATTTTTCATGCAGTAAATAAATATACCCAAAATATGAAAAATCATTAATAAACGTGATGAAAAAATTTTCTCCGCTAGATAATGGAACATTAGACGATCATTTTAGACTTTAAATTAGCAATTTCTCTTTCTTTTTTAGCGATTTCTCTTTCTTTTGTAATAAGAAGCTTATTTTTATTTTCCAGTATCCTTTTTTCTTCATATTAATGTATATAGTTTCGAGTAGCTATGTGCTTCTTACGGCTTCTTTCTTAATTGTTTGTTTGGTATATTTTTCTTGGATACAATCCACATAAATTCCTAGATCAATAAAATATAAAACTAGAAGGATTTCATTCTTTACAAATATGACTATGCTTTATTTTGATATATGACTCAAACATATTTATGCCATAAGTAAGCCAAATTTTAATATGTAAAAACTTGTTTAGTGCCAATGTTATGATGCAAGGTTAATAGAGTTTTAGCAAAATATTATCAAACTTTAATTTATACAATACATCACAAAAACACCAGAACCAATAAGATAATTTTTAAAAAAAGAATTGAAACATCCATTACCAAATTTAAAAGAGTATATGACAATATCGAGTTTTGACAAAGAAACTAGCTTTCAAGAAATAGTAGGAACATAAAGCGTTTGGAAAAGGTCTGGTGTCTAAAATCAAATGGTAGGTCCTAATAGCATTAATTGGAGCTTTGACTAGATTTTCTATGGAGATAGACTTTCATTTGGGTTTATAGCTTGGGTCGTAAGGAACTCAACATCATATTATAATATGAGTGGTACATCTAAAATCAATTTACTAAGTATTACAAGCAACTTCCATTAAATTTGATTAGAAATACACTAAAGCACTAGGCTTTCCTTTCTTTTTAAACCATGCCTTATGTTTCAAGCAATCTTTATGATATTAACCAATTTTCTTACAGAAATGGCATCTATTGTTGGACCCCGATCCTTAAGTGGAAAATTAGAAATTATAAAATGAAATTAAATGAGAAAATGTGGTATGATTCTTTGTAATAAATGAAAAGTATAAATGAATTTATGAGCATTTGATGAAATGAAAGACAATTGGGTTTCCTTGTGTTTGCTTATGTTTGATAAAAAGATAAGGTATTGTGTATTGTGTTTGGATGTGGGAATTTGAGATTGTGGATAAGTGAAGTGTTGTGCATGTTGAAGAATTTTGGCTAGTGAAAATTTAGGGGAAATGCTGTCAAAATTTTACTTATGGGCAGAAACTTTGACTGAGTTTTTGACCCTCTTAGAGATAGAATTTGACTAAAAAGTCTTCTTGAAGATTGTAGTTTAGGTTTTGATCTTTCCATTGATGTATAATATGTTATTTTTGGTTGTGGATATTGGAAGATATGAAATTTGGAAGTTTGGATGTGGTATAGGATGACCATTTATCTGGCAAAAACTTTGACTGAAAAATTGACCTAGTTAGAGGTTGCATTTGCCTTTAAGTGCTTCATGAAAGTTTTAGATTATATTTTGATCTTTCCATTTATGTAAAGTATGGAATTTTTGGATAATGGAATAGGAAGTTATGATTTTTAAAATTTTCTATTACTATTTAGCATGATTATTAGTGGACAGAACCTTTGATTGGAAATTTGACTTCCTTAGAGGCCAAATTGATTTTTCTGTCCTTCATAAAAGTTGTAGGTTGCTTTCTGATCTTTGCATTGATATAAAATGTGACATGTTTGGACCTTGGAGTTGAAAGATGGAAATTTGAAAAGTAAGTTACTTGTCTAGGGAGACATTACTTTGGACAGTAACTTTGATTGAAAATTTGAGCACTTTAGAGGTTGAATTTGTTAAGTCAACATGACTTTACTTAAATATGATTTTGATGTATAACAAAAAGAGTTCAAATACAAAGAAAAACAAAATAGACGAAGACAGACACAGACAAAGTCGGACACAGACGAACTTAGACACAGACGAAGTTGAAATAACTGAAGTCAGATACAGACGTAAAGTAGACGCAGATGCAAATACAAAGCAGACGCAGACGCAAATACAAAAGCAGACGCAGACGCAGATACAAAGCAGACGCAGACGCAGATACAAAGCAGACGCAGACGCAAATACAAAGCAGACGCAGACGCAAATACAAAAGCAGACGCAGACGCAAATACAAAGCAGACGCAGACACAAATACAAAGCAGACGCAGACGCAAATACAAAGCAGACGCAGACGCAAATGCAAAGCAGATGCAGATGCAAATGCAAAGCAGACACAGACGCAGAAAAGAAACAGACGCAAGAGTCAGTTCGAGTTAGTTACAGAACTTAACTGATTAACCGTTTCTTTAAAGATTCAAGAATCAAGAAGAAGTTGGAGACGAAGGCTATAAATACAAGTCGAAGTCGAAGATTGAAAATTACAAAAACTTACTGAAAGTTACGAAAAGTTTACACAAAATAGTTTTACAAAGAGCTTACAGATACTTATACGAAATAGCGAGAAAAATTACTACGTGAGAAAAAGTGATTTTGTCGAGTGCTATTTTTTTGTAACAAGTATTCAAATATTTTTCGAGAAGAAAAGTTATACAGATAGCCTGCAGAGGCTAAGTGTGAAAGAATACTGGTTGTAGAGACCTGAAGAAGCTCGTGAAAGAATACTTGTAACGATTGAAGAGATAGTGAAATCTCAGAAGAAACTCTGAGGACTAGACGTAGCCCACGGTTTAGGGTGAACCAGGATAAATCTTCGTATCTACCACTCTTACTCTCTATCTCTATTTTAGTTTCAAAATATCTCATTACTTTTTTTTATATACACAATATTGAAAAGTTTGATTAATCAGAATCTATAAAATTCTGTAAAAAATTTTATTTCTTACAACTAGTTCTGAAAAGATTTATAAAAAAAGGGGAATACACAATTCAACCCCCCTTCTCGTGCATTCTAATATCGTTTTCTAAGTCTTTGTATTAACGTGTGATTCACTTGATTGGTATCGAGCAAGGTATCCAAGAATCACTTTGACGAAGTGTGGATTAAAGATAATGGCGGAGTCACATGTATACATTGCTGAAGGAGCCTCAGTCACTAGACCTCCAGCATTCAACGGAGAAGACTATCACTACTGGAAAGATAGGATGCGATTATTCATCGAATCTACTCATGTCGACCTTTGGGACGTAATAGAGAACGAAGCTTATACACCTGTAGATGAAGAAGGTAATTCTATTCCACGGAACAGATGGACGGCAGATCAGAAAGCAAGAATATAGCTAAATTCAAAGGCAAAATTTTTCTTGACGTGTGCCCTAAGCAGGAGCGAGTACGACAAAGTGCACGGTTGCGACACTGCAAAAGAAATGTGGGACACATTGTCTATTGCTCACGAAGGCACAAGCCAAGTTAAAGAATCCAAGATAAGTATTCTTGTGCATCAATATGAACTTTTCAAGATGGAAGATGAAGAATCTATTGATCAAATGTTTAGAAGATTTCAAACAATTGTCAATGGATTGAAAGCTCTTGGAAGGACATACAACAATCAAGATCATGTTCGAAAGATTCTAAGAAGTCTTCCTAAGAGATGGAGACCTAAAGTTACTGCAGTGCAAGAAGCCAAAGACTTGAGCCTATTAAAGCTGGATGAGTTGCTGGGATCCTTAAAGATTCATGAAGTTGAACTCAACGCTGAAGACAAGCCCAAGCGGGATAAGTCAATAGCACTGAAGGTCGGACAGAAGAATCATAAGACTCAGAGAAGGAGGAAGTCATCAAAAGCGTTGAAAATTGAAGACTCAAAGGATGATAACTCCAGCCAATCCGAATCAGAGTCAAGGGATGAAGATGACGAATTATCTTTCATCTCCAGAAAGATAAGACGCATATGGAAGAAGAAGCCCAGAGGAAACCAGACATTCAGAAATAATGGGAAAGATGAAGCTAAATCAGAGAAGTCTTCTATTATCTGTTACGAATGCAATCAGCCTGGACACTATAAGTCCGAATGTCCTACTCTCAAGAAGAAACCCAAGAAGAGTAGAGAAAGCAAGAAAAGCATGATGGCAACTTGGGAGGACCTAGATTCATCCAAATCAGATACAGGTTCCGAGTCATCAAAACATGCGAACATCTGCCTGATGGCCGAGGAAGATAGTGATGAGGAGGTAAAATCTGGCTACGATAATTTGCATGATGCATACTCAGAACTGTTAGAAGATTCTCATGTTATTCTGAAACAGTACAAGCTGTTGAAGAAAAAGTATGCAGAGAATATTAGACATACTGAGATATTAGAGAGAGAAAAAATCTGTCTAAAGAAACAATTAGAAGATAAAAAGAAAATTGTAGACAGATCAGAAGAGATCAATCAGCTTAAACTTAGGATTAGGAATTTATCAGCTGATTTAACTACTTTCACAGAAAGTGCAAAGAAAATGAATGAAATGCTTGGAAAATGTAGACATCCAAGTGATAAGACTGGATTAGGGTTTACAGGAAACAAGATTCAGTCACGTAAAAAATTTGTCTCTAAAAAAGGAAACTATAAGATATGTCATTTTAATCAACGACCTAGTTACGTGCATCAAAAATCACATCACATGCATACTACTAACCGTAAAGGACCTAAGAAAATTTGGGTACTAAAAAATAAAATAGTTTCACCTGCGGATATCCTTCCTTGGAAGATACGGCAAGCACCATTGGTATCTAGACAGTGGATGCTCGGGACACATGACGGGAAGAAGGTCTATGTTCCTAGATCTTGATATAAGAAGGAGGATCAAGTAACTTTCGGAGACAACCAATGAGGCAAAATTATTAGAATCGGAAAGTAGGTAAAGATTCCTTTGCATGCATAAATAATGTCTTGCTTGTTGATGGTGCAAGCATAACTTGATTAGTGTCAGTCAATTGTGTGATTCTGGTTTCACAGTTACATTCAATCAAAATCTTTGCGAAGTCAGAAACAAAGATGGGTCTATACTTTTCTCTGCCAAGAGAAGAAACAATCTTTACAAAATCAATTTAGAAGATTTTCAGAGTCAAAATATTTCATGTTTTCTATCTTCTGAAGAAGAAAGACTAATCTGGCATAAAAAGCTAGGTCATGTCTCTTTGAAAAATATTTCAAAATTGGCAAAACATGATTTAGTAAGAGGTTTGCCAAAAATAAGTTTTGACAAAGAATTTTTCTGTGAAAATTGTTTGAAAGGAAAATAAGTTAAAACCTCTTTTTCTTCTAAAAATTTTATAACCTCATCTAGACCTTTAGAGCTGTTACATATGGATTTATTTGGTCCAACAAGGACAATAAGTCTTGGCAGAAAGAAATATGGACTTGTTATTGTTGATGACTTTACTCGATTTTGCTAGATATTATTTTTATCACAAAAAGATGAGTCTTTTAAGTGCTTTAGAACTCTATCCAGAAAGTTACAGAATGAAAAAGGAATGTCCATAGCCAGTATCAGGAGTGACCATGGTGGAGAGTTTGAAAATTGGAAGTTCAGAATATTCTGTGAAGAGAATGGAATTTTCCACAACTTTTCGGCCCCTAGAACTCCACAACAGAATGGAGTTGTTGAAAGGAAGAATAGAACGATTCAAGAGATGGCAAGAACCATGCTATGTGAGATGAATCTTCTTAAGTATTTTTGGGCAGAAGCTGCGAATACAACATGCTATATTCAGAATGGAATTTTGTTGAGACCTATGTTGAAGAAAACTCCTTATGAGTTATGGAATGGAAGAAGACCAAGCATATCTTACTTTCATCCATTCGGGTGCAAATGTTCTATTTTGAATACAAAAGAGCTGTTGGATAAATTCTATTCGAAGACCTATCCAGGAATCTTCCTAGGCTACTCATCATCGTCTAAGGCTTTTCGAGTTTACAACCTTACTTCAAAGACTGTTGAAGAGACGATCCATGTCAAGTTTGATGATAGTTCTCAATCCCATAAGGAATATGACATGGAGAATGAAGGTCCTTCAAAGAACTTAGATGATACCACAGAAACTCCTTCATCAGACACTCATGAGAACAAAATTGAGGATATTCCAGAAACTATTGAACTAAGACGAGATTGGAAGTATAAAAGTTCTCATCCAGAAGAATTAATTATCGGTGAGACCTCAGAAGGAGTTAGGACAAGGTCCAGATTCAGAAGAGAAGCTAATGTAGCTTTTATCTCTGAAGTAGAGCCTAAGAAGGTTGAGGAAGCTCTTCAAGACGAAGCTTGGGTGTTAGCCATGCAAGAGGAGCTGAATCAATTTACTAGGAATAACGTCTGGTCCTTAGTTCCGAAACCTCCTAAGAAATCCACTATTGGAACCAGATGGGTTTTTAAGAATAAGTTAGACGAATCAGAAAGAGTGAGTCGGAATAAGGCTAGATTAGTAGCACAAGGCTATAATCAGCAAGAAGGAATAGACTACAATGAAACATATGCTCCAGTAGCAAGACTTGAAGCTATAAGGATTTTATTGGCATATGCGATCTTTCATGATATAAAGTTGTTTCAGATGGATGTTAAGAGTGCTTTTCTGAATGGCTTTATAGATGAAGAGGTGTATGTGAAACAACCACCTGGCTTTGAAGATGTTAAAAACCCAGACTATGTCTATAGACTTCACAAAGCCTTATACGGCCTGAAGCAAGCTCCTAGAGCTTGGTATGATCGTCTGAGTACCTTCTTAATAGAAAATGGTTTCAGTAAAGGTCAAGTTGATAAGGCGCTCTTTAAGAAGAAGTTTGAATGATTTTATCTTAGTATGGATCTACGTTGATGATATCATTTTGGTGCTACTTCAAAAGAGTTGTCTTTGAAGTTTGAGAGGCTAATGAAGAAAGAGTTTGAAATGAGTATGATGGGTGAGTTAAAGTTCTTTCTTGGATTGCAAGTTAAGCAGATCGAAGAGAAGATCTTCATTCATCAACAAAAGTATGTGAAAGAGTTGTTGAATAAGTTTGATATGAATAATGTGAAGCCTATGGCAACTCGATGCATCCTTCAAACCTTTTGTTGAAAGGCGAACTTGGTAAGAAGGTGGATCAAACCCTATATAGAGGGATGATCGGTTCTTTCTTGTATCTTACAACAAGTAGACACGATATTACATTCGATGTATGCTTATGTTCAAGATTTCAAGTCGATCCTAGAGAGTCTCATTTTATTCTTTGTTAAAAGAATTTTGAGATATCTCGCAGTACTACCGATCTTTGCTTGATGTTTGAGAAAGGTAAAGATTTCGAGTTAATTGGATATTGCGATGCGGACTATGCGGAGATAGAATCGAAAGGAAAACACAAGTGGAGGATGTCATTTTCTTGAGGAAATCTAGTCTCTGGTCAAGCAAGAGACAAAGCTCAATTGCACTATCAACCGTTGAAGGAATATATATGCGCATGAAGTTCTTTGCTCACGCGAACATCGTGGATCAAGTACCAACTTGAAGACTATTCACCAAGAAGAGGAGATTCCAATCTTTTGCGACAACACCAAAGGCAATCAATCTATCAAAGAATCCAATTCAGCATTCAGAGTGAAGCATATAGAAGTCGGACATCACTTTACGAGACTATGTTCGGAGAAAGGTGGTGCTTTCTGATTCGTTGAAACAGAGCTTGGTGGGTAGATATCTTCACTAAACCATCGAGTGAAGAACGGTTCGAGAAGATAAGAGCGAAACCTTAACATGGTCATGTTAAGTGAGCAGTCGAGACTAAAGTAACGTCAAAACTAACGACGTTAGTTACAGTGAGTTACAACTGGTAACTTCTCTCACAAGGAAGATTTTTGGAGGGAAAAATATGATGATATCGAAGTTCTTAATGATTCTAGAACTCACCAGACTATAATCCTACAAATAGACTGAAGGTGAAATCATTGCAGTCTTTTCATCATCTTCTGACGGTTCATTTCAGCTTTACTAATTCTCTCAAAACATCTCTGATCGCGGTTCTGTCGATGCGATCTTACGATTGATCCTTAGAAACCGGTCAAATAGAATAAATTCCAAGATTGCGGTGTAGGATGCAACCTCGGGTCGTCTCACTTAATTGGAACCAAATGAAAATGGTCTAATCTAGCCTAAATGTCAAAAATTGCAATTGAAGTTGATAAACGGGGGTTTTGGTAATTTGGTCGAAACCAGTGAAGTAATCATAATTTAACAAAAAGTATAAAAGAATATTTTTGGGATTTTTGAAATAATGCAATAAACAAAGAATCGAATAAAATCAAATTGATAAAATCCTCTTGAAAATGAGGCTCAGGCTATCACAGTTCAAAAATGGTTTTCGGGATACAATCCACTAAGTTTGAAAGATCAACCCTAAAGGACTCTTTAGGTCCAAAGATTTAATTAATGAACTCCATCATTTAAATCTTTGTTAAAACCTTAGTGTGACAATTGGACAAGCAAATGCAATTGGTCAAATGAATAAAACACAACAATCTCAATCAAACACAACTAAGTGATTAAAACCGTGAATGCAAGATATCAATGACATATATGAAACTATCATATATTAAGCACAAAACATTCTACAAATCACTTGTCCAAATTTTAACATAGTATCAACACACGGTTAAACTATAACAATGCTAATCTAAATATATCGATGCAATCCTCTAACTCGAAGTTTACACAAATATACTAGACTTTGATACTAAGTGATTACTCCCTTCAAGCTCAGTAAACTCAAGCCATTGCTACATCTTCAAGAGGAAGGTTGGCAGCTATGCATGACTCCGTCGATCCCTCGGATCTTGGAGAATGAACGAGGCTCATGTTTGCAGAAGACGATGACGGTGATGATGGCGACTGTGGTGATGATGGTAGACGATACTGAAAATGTGAAGGTCTTCTCCTTCCAGAGTCTGCGTTCCAAGCCGTCTCTGTATTCAAAAATCTCTGTGTGACCAAAGTCTCTCGATGACCTAAAAATAGCAATTCTTATATGATGGATCACGGGTCGGGTTGGAACAGTGAGATGAACTTTCCATAAATAGGTCGGGTATCCGCTCATACGTCGCGACGAATAAGAGAAATAAATTAAATTAAATCGCGACGTGTAATGGCTCGCTTTCGTCGCGACGCGTCTACATCATTGTCGCGTCGCGACGTCATGGAAGTGTGCTCGCCGCGTCGTGTGAGATGCCATGCATCGCGACGCGCGGAAGGATATTGACTTCCACGTTGACTCCTTTGTTCTCTGCAACAAAACAATAACAACAATTTGCGATATCAATTGTCCCAATAAAACTATGGAAAAATAAGTATCAAATCATGACAATTTCTTGACAAATTGAGAATTGAAAGAACTCGATATGAGGAACCAATTTAAGCACAAAATCATCAATCAGAGTCAATGCATGCATAAGCACTATGAAAATGCAGCCAATTTATAATATAAACTTGGCTCGATCAAATTTCCCACACTTAGACCTTTGTACTCTGGACAAAGTTTTACAAGAGTCAAAAGAGTGCAAGAGAAAAGAAAATATCTACCCATGCTCAAAACAATAAAAGGAAATTGACGCAAGTTACTTCCTCTAATTCAACCAAAGCAAAATGAAAGAGTACTACGAAAATAAACATTGAAAGAATCCAAGTACAAGAGATTGAACAAAGAGAAGCACTCGAGGTATAGTGTTTGCACTCACTCACTTGTTCAGGGATATTTTCTCTCAATCTACTTAATCCACCTCCTACCATAGGCTTGTGTCAATTCTATTTCTCCACCACAAGAACTATCATTTTGAAGATCAAGAGGACTTTGAGGGTTGTAATGTATGGAAGGCTAAATGAATGGGTAAAGTAAAAGAAAGAAAATATGAGCATATGCACTAAATGTGAACTGATGTCATCTGTAGAATTCAAACTAAACAATTGCATAAACAGAATGCAACATTATTCTTTTCTTTCTTTCTCTTTTCTTCTGCTTTTGCTCTTTTTTTTCTTTTTTTTTTTATATAGGACATTTTAGAGACATTGTCTCTTTATGGAAACACAAAATTCATCATCAATTTTTTTTGACATATTATTTTGAAATAAGCAACAAAACCAATGACACCACAAAGGTATGAATGCAAATGCTCATAACAGGAAGGCTCAAAGGGGCTAACAAGGGATAAATGTGCAAGGGACGGTGTTTGGGAAATGGGTTTAAGAAAGAACACCTCTATCACATCCACAAAAATCCAGTTCATTAAGCTTCAAGTAAGAATTAAAACAAGTTCTGGAGAAAAAATGAAATAAGAAGATGCACACAAAGATAGAATGAAAATTTTGGGCTCAAATATCCTTCCACAAGGGTATGATCTCAATGAATAATCTCAAGTCTCAAAAACTTAAAATGCCACTTTGTTAGCATGCTTTCATTTACTTTGTATTGAAAACGTTGAAAGCAAGATTTTGTCAAGTCCAATTATCATTAAAAGAATGGAAGGTGTTTTCAAAAACTCAAGCATCGTTTTAAAACTTGTAAAAGCTTTGAAAACAAAAGCCACAAAAGTCCAGTGCAAGAAAAATTTGAAATGAGTGGAAGAATTAAGCACAGAACCATTCATGCATGAGTATGGACGTCGCGACGTAGCAAGGATGACGTCGCGACGTATGCCAAATTTGAAGAACGCTTCGCTGCGACGTATGGACACTCGTCGCGGCGAAGAAATGCAGAATGACAGAAAATACAACAAGTTTATCAGCAGAAAGCACCAATTGGCCAACAATATAATATCAACAGTCATGCAATGTGAAAAATAAATAGGGAAACAACTCCCCCACACTTGAAACACACATTGTCCTCAATGAAAGTGTAACAGAAGCAAAAGATGAGAAGAAGAAGGCACAAAAACAAAGATTGATCATTAAGTAGATTAAGTCAAGTACAAAAGACACAAAAAAACTAAGGAACTAAATACAGAAAGAAAAGAAAACAAAAGAAAAGAAATACAAGAAAAGAAAACAACAGAAAGACAAAACTAAGCCGCAGGGTCATCAGCTGGCGGATCCGGAGGAGCAGCCTGAGAAGCACTAGGACCAGCTGAAAGATCCTGGGAGGCAGGAGGAAGTAGTAACTGCAGCCGATCCGCAATCAGGGTGAACATCGAAGTGTATCTGTCGGTCGGCGATCATCCGAGCCTTTATACGCGACGCAAGTCAGTATGAAGAAGAAGCGTCGATCGATCGAGGAGGCGGGAGGTGAAGGGGTGGAGCGGATGGGGCTCTGAGGTGGGGCCTCGGATGGAGGAATAGGAAGAAGGAGCAGGAGAGGAAGGAATAGGAGAGAAGTGGCGGGGGAGGGAAGAAGGTGGGGAAGGAGTAGATGGGGGAGGAAGGCCACGAGGCTGACGGAGACGAACGTACCGGAAAGCAGGGGCAGGCTCAAAGGTAAGGTCGGTCGGATGTTCCGAAACTCGATAGGCCCAAAACATATCAGTGATGAGGTGAGGAAAGATGAGAGAATGGTTGGGGTTGGTGGAGATGATGCATTGGCGAAGGGTAGAGGTAATGGCATGGGCGAGATCGACTGGCCGACCAACCATCAACAGATAAATGTACAGAGCCTGCTCCTTGGGAACCATGGCTAGGTGAGAGGTAGGGAGGATGTTGTTGCAAATAAAATGAAGCCATGGACGGGCTTCAAAGCGAAGGTCAGCACGGCGGAGATAACGTTGAGCGCCCCTGGGTTGATACCATTCAATACCCTCAGGGCAGAGAGTATGAAGAACATCATCCCACGGGTACTCATGTATGAGCTCCGCGTAATGGCAACGGGGTGTAGGAGGAAGCTGATAATGCTCCCGAATGGAGATGGAAGTAAATGCACAAGGAATGGAGACACCACGAAATGCAATGCCATAAGAGTCTGAGTAGCGTGCACGGGTATAGTACTGGTGAATGAAGGTGAGGTTCCCAGAGGTACGGGGCTGAACAAGGGTGATGAGGTGGAGTGTGAAGAGCTAGCAGACGAATGGGTTAGTGGCGGGGGTCGAAGGAAAAGGTTTTCCTTGATGTGGCCCAGCCTCGATCTTAGCGGCGAGCGGCATCTCCGGATCAACCGGGACAGAGGTAGAGTGGGAAGGGGAATGGTGGTGGTGCGAAGAATGGGAGTGCTGAGGAGAGGGAGAAATGGCGGAGAAAACTCCTAAGGAAGATGGGGATCAGCAGGATGGGGAAACGGGTGGAACAGAAACAAACTCATCAAGCGAGTGGGAGGGGGAAGGAAGGACATGAGACGGGGTGGTGGGACGCTGGGACTTGCTGACATTCTTTGTGCGAGGCATATCCTGCAAACAAAAAGAAACATAATAGAAAATCAAATAAGTAAGCAAAATCGACCTCCTCGTGCATAGCGTGTGGGCGATGATGCGAGGCGGTGAGCCCTCGACTAGACGTCGCGACGTTCAGAAACAGACGTCGCGACAAAGCAAGGTTCTGCGTACGTCGCGACGAGGCAATGCGTTTGTTGCGACGTAAGGCGATTTTCAGACGCATCGCGGCGAGCAATCGCTCGTCGCGGGAAACCTAACTCAAACTTACGAATATGGAAGATGAAAATACAGGAAAAAGAAAGATAATGGGACACTTACTGAAGTCGAAAACGCAAGAAGGAAGATGGCCGGAGACACAGCAACACAGAGAGAGCGAATAGAGAGGGCGAGAGCAACGTCCACGGCGGGAAAGGAAAAGAAGAAGAAATGAAGGAGAAAAAGAATAAGAAGAGGAAGCGGCGAAGGAGACCATGTAGGAAAATCCCGGTGTGAGCATCACATGCCCACGGTGCGGAAAACAAAATTTTTTTATTCCGGGACCTTCCCGAAAGCCAGGATCCATGTGTATATATATAACAAACTCAAACCGAACGACCAAAGGAGATCGTCTCTAACGGTATCCACACAGAGATCGGAGAACCTAACCGGGACAAACCCTTTGACCCGGGAATAGCTAGAACAAATTAAAGACTGCTAGATCTTACCTTTGTTCTATGGAGAGCTTGAATCAATGAAGATGGAGGATGAAAAACTTGGAGGAGAAAGTGAAGAATCGATGGAGAAGATGAAGACTTAGGTTTTTCTCAAAAACCTTATTTCCTCTTTTCAATCCACGATGATCTATCTCCAAAAAGTGAAGAAACTCTTTCTTCTTATGCTTATATTCAAAGCCAACGATTATCTCTTCTCATCTTTCATTGTTTTTGTCCTTTAGTCATTAAATGTAACTAATGACTAAACAAAATGAGAGAAGCTTCCTCTCCATCCACGTACACACATGTATATATATATATTAATTAATTATTTAATTAATTAATCATATATATATATATATATATATATATATCTTGAAGTGGTCCATCATATGGGATCGGTCCTCTAGGGTCCCGGTATGGAAAAACCCGAAAACTTTTTTTAGCAATATCGATGTCGCGATCTCATCGGGACATATCTCGATCTCATCGGGATCCATTTAATCCTGTTGCTCTCCATTTATTGGAACTCTGTCCAAAACTATTTTACAAGTTCTTGAGACACTCTTACGTGTGACCCATTAGGTTCCGATTATGTTGGCCACTTAGATTAACACTTAATCTAAGCAAGTCATGAGCGGTATCTAGCAACACATCATGACCCCAATTGACCGGAAAGTAATTGGTTTGACGAATGAATATATATTCATCATGGACCATATCACGAACCCTTCTATAGACAATTCTGGTGCAATTAGTCCTTTCACCATGCTATACCCCACTTGGTTATGAGTATGGGCAATGTGTCAACTCTTTACTAGATCGACTACGTCAAATCTAGTCCAGTGATTTCGATTCTTGTCACAGGACTCATTACTTTATATGTCACTGAAGACCCTCTTCACGACATACATACTCCGGCCAGAGATTTCTAAGTAATGACCCTGACAAGAGGCCATGGGTATCATCTTCTGCTATCATAGAAGTGGTGAGTCCTCTATTGGCTACTCAATTACCTTCGAATACCTCAAACTGTACCCAAGCACCACCCTATGAGCGACCTCTGTAAGGCAACAAGGAATGGAGTCAAAGCACAGAATCAGTATCCAAGATATCCTTGAGCACCTCAAGTCTAAGGATACTTGCACCATTGCTATGATGAGATTATCACTGACATTAGAATAGGACATCCATGTGATGATCTCATGGCAGGTCATCCAATGTACTTACTACCTCTAGTAAGCATCCACATCTCAACCCTAAATATCTCATATTTACGTTTTCGAGATCCACCGCTTGATCAAATCAAGGAGCTTGAGATGTGCTAGTCTTTCCGGACATCGATGTCGATTTGATAATCCTATGACAAGGGATAATTTAGATAATGACATAATTGCACATGATAAGAATCTCGATAGTATGATCACATCATAATTTCCTTCATGCTATGTCATATATCATGGACTTCATTAATTTGATTACAGATCTATATCGGTTCATAAAAATGAACAACAAATTAATGAAATATGTCTTTCTTTATTTATTAATAAAGATTGTACACAACTTTGTACAAAAAATCCGCTTAAAGCGATTGCCTTGAGGCACTATTCTAACAATCTCCCACTTGACCTAAAGCCAATCGCCTTTGATATCTAATACCATAAAGTAGTACATGAGAATCAAAACTCTTTTGTGACAATGGCCGTCAGCGGATCGACAATAATACGCTCGGTGGGAACTCTCTCGATCCGAAATCACCACGCCCTATGATCTCTCTTATCAAATGATATCTGCGGAGTACGTGTTTGGATCGTTGATGAGACCTTGGTTCCTTCGCCTGCGCAATAGCCCCATTGTTGTCACAATACAACTTTATGGGCCCATCACTGCTAGGAACCACACCAAGTTCAGTAATGAACTTCTTAATCCAAACGGCTTCCTTATTTATACGAGCGGCAATGTACTCTGCCTCGATTGTTGAATCGGCGATGCGTCTCTTATTTGGAACTCTTCCAATGATCCCCTACCGTTTAGTGTGAATACATAACCTGATTGGGATTTGGAATCATCCTTATCGATTGAAAAGCGGCATCTGTATACTGCTCACTGGAGATCTCCATCCCATATATCAAGAAAACATCCTTAGTCCTTCGTAAGTACTTAAGGATATTCTTAACAGCCACCCAGTGACCCTCACCAAGATCCGATTGGTATCTGCTCGTAACACTTAGAGCATATGATACATCGGGTCTCGTACATAGCATAGCATACATGATAGATCCTACCGCTGATGCATACGGGATCATATCCATACGCATCCTCTCATCTTGTGTCTTAGGACACATAGATTTCGAGAGTGTTATCCCATGAGTCACGGGAAGGTACCCTCTCTTGGATTGCTCCATGCTAAACCTCTTTAGCATCTTGTCTATGTACGTTGATTGTGAAAGACCAAGCAACCTTTTTGATCTATCTCTATAGATCCTTATCCCAAGGATATAAGTTGCTTCACCAAGGTCTTTCATGGCAAATTGTTTGGCCAATAGAGACATCGTTTCCTAGTAATAATATGTCATCCACATATAGCACAAGGAATACGATTGCAGTCCCATTGACCTTCTTATACACATAGTATTCATCCGAATTTTGTGAGAAACCAAACTCTTTGATTACCTCATCAAAACGGATATTCCAACTCCTGGATGCTTGTTTCAATCCATAGATGGATTTCTGAAGCTTGCATACCTTTTCGCCATCATAGGAGGTGAAGCCCTCGGGTTGTGTCATATACACATCCTCGCCTAGATTTCCATTTAGGAAAGTCGTCTTCACATCCATTTGCCATATCTCATAATCATAATGAGTGGCAATGGCTAGGAGTATCTAATGGATTTAAGCATTACTCTTTGGGTGAAGGTCTCGTCGTAGTCAACTCCTTGTCTTTGACGAAAACCTTTAGCCACAAGCCTTGCTTTATAGGTAATTACATTACCATCCATGTCGGTTTTCTTTTTGAAAACCCATTTACACCCTATGAGTTTTATTCCTTCGGGTGCATCAACCAAAATCCATACTTGGTTTTCATACATGGAATCCATTTCGGCCTACATGGCATGAAGCCATTTCTGAGACTCTAAACTCTTCAGAACCTCTTCATAGGTGGTAGGCTCATCATCTTCTATGAGCAATCGTCATCTGTTCATTCACGAAATCCATATCTCTAGAGCAGGCGTATCCTACGTGACCTCTGAACCGTGTGTTGTAGAAGGTGTAAGCACATTACTTCATCATATGAGTTCGATTTGAGTTCAGCGATTGATCTGCATCTGTTCGCAGCATCTTGAACTTCTTCAAGTTCAATTTTGCTCCCTTGTCTTCTTCAAAAGAAACTTTTCTCTAAAAAGACAGATGCTTTGAAACAAATACCTTTTATTCCTCGTGAAGGTAGGGCGATATCCCTTGTTTCTTTAGGATATCCTACGAACAAACACTTGTCAGACTTTGCATCAAGTTTATCTGACTGTGTCTGCTTCATATAAGCAGGAAAGCCCCAAACTTTCAAATGAGTAAGATAGGGTCTTTTGTTAGTCCACATCTTATATGGAGTAACATCAACTTTCTTTGATGGGACTCTGTTTAGCAAGTAAACAGCTGTCTCGATTGCATACCCCCAAAAGGATTTTGGTAATTTTGCAAAGCCCATCATTGATCGTACCATGTCTAACAAGGTTCGATTTCTCCTTTCGCCACACCATTATCTTGTCTTTGTGTAAGGAGGAGTCCATTGAGATAAAATCCATTATCTACGAGATAATCCAAAACTCTTGGTCTAAGTATTCCCACCACGATCGGATCGTAATGTCTTGATACTTTTCCCAAGTTGGTTTCTACTTCATTTCGAATTGTTTGAACTTTTCAAATGCTTGATTTGTATCTCATCAGATACAAGTACCATATCGAGAATAATCATCGATAAAGGTAATGAAGTAAAGGTAACCACTCCTAGCATGGATGGACATCGGACCACATACATCTGAATGTATTAGGTCTAATACTCCATCGCTCGTTCACCCTTTCCCTTAAAGGGTAACTTAGTCATCTTGCCTAATAAACAAGATTCGCATGTGTCATATGATTCATAATCAAATGACCTAAACTATCACTCTTATGGAGCTTAGCTATCGTCTCTCATTTATATGGCCAAGCGACAATGCCATAAGTAAGTTGATTTTAAATTATCTAGTTTATGTCTTTTTGTGTCATTGACATTCATAATTGGATGTGACATATCTAATATGTAAATTCCATTGCATAAAGTACCAGTACCATAAAGCATTCCATTCAAACTAATAGAACAACCATTGTTACTAAAAGTCAAATGGAAATCACTCTATTTAAACAAGAAGCAGCATAATATGTTCTTTGTTAATACAGTACAAAATAACAATCATCCAATTTAATTACAAGCCCGATGGGGAGTGAAAAAAAGTAAGTGCCTACGGCTAATGCAACAACTCTTGCTCCATTTCCCACACGCAGGTCTACCTCTCCCTTCACGAAATTGTCGATCGTCCACGAGGCCCTACATATCATTGCATATGTGTGAGCCCTGACCGTATCTAATACCCATATGTTATTATCGAAGCAGTATTAACCTCGATGACAAACATACGAAGAAGTCGAGGCATCGATGCCTTCTTACCTTGATTCCTCGAGATAGACTTTCTGGTTCGCTTCAGGTGACCGGTCTTGCCTGATGGAAGCAAGTTCCTTTAGTGCAATCTCTTTGGTTTTCTTCTTGGCTGTACTTCCTTTTGGTTTCTTAGACCTTTTCTTCTTCTGTTTCTTTTTCTTTGAACCAGAAGAAGAGTCTACCATCAGCACTTGCTTGCTATCCTTTTTGATAGCTTGCTCTGCTGTCTTGAGCATATTGATCAACTCAGGGATTGTTGTGGATACTTGGTTCATCCGATAGTTTAACACAAACTGTGAATAACTATCAGACAATCCAACCAGAATTAAGTCAATACTTAATTCATAATCTATGACAAAACCTAAGACGACTAATCTCTCAATATACCCATTCATCTTGATGCATCTTGACCGCAGATGAACTGAAATCATCTTAGTCGTGAAGAGTAGCCTCGAGGTCTCGAACCTTTCGGACCGAGCTTGCTCATCAACGGCTCCCTAAGATAAAACACTATGGTATGAGCATCCATAGACTCGTATTTGCTTCTGACTCTGGTGACATCGAGGCAAGCATGTTGCGGTAGCCATGTCACCGTCTTTAAGATGCTTTCGATATGCTTTCGATCCTCATCGAAGCATCGCGATAGTGGATCAGGAAGTGGAACATCTAGGATATATCCCAGTTCCTCAGACACGAGAACAATTCTCGATTTCTCACCAATCGAGAAAATTTGGTCCGATTAATTTGTTGGATTCCATAAGCGGCGCAAGTTCACACTTCAAGTCATCTTGATAACCTAAAGGAAAGAGAGAAAGAATGTTAGAATAGAATTACTTGCATGATCATAAGGACTTGTATGACATGCATATGGCTCCCACTAGTTTCATAGAATCCATAACCCTCAGTACAAATCCAAGAAACATTATGACAAAAATGTCCTAGTGGGTCGATATCCGACATTCCTAAAAATGACCTTAGGTTTGCCCAACAAGCCACCTTAGTTCAATCGGTAGGTATCAGTCATACCAATTGCATCATAGATAGATATCCGACATTCCTAAAATGACCTTGGGTTTGCCCAACAAGCCACCTTATTTCAATCGGCAGGTATCAATCATACCATTTCTATCTTAGGTCTGTTATCGACTAGTCTATCGACTTTTGATGTATGCACACATTGGGTTATCAACTCTTGATGCGTGTACATCGATGTACACTACCCAATTTTGCCCTCGCCCACGTTGACCTTGAATTTGCTCAACAAATCAACGCTTCTAGTGAAAACCGACCCATTAATCCGAAAATCTCATTTTCCATGGTTCGAACATATCCAAGTATAGAGTGAGCTTGGGTTTGCCCAACAACCCAACTCTATAAGAACTCTGGTTCTCCCATATTAATGGAAGGCGTTAGTTTTCATATGATTTGAGGGTTTTCGGTCTCATCTTCTTCTTCTCCAAGCCGTAGGATTATAGTCACCATGACTATATGGAATGACTTAGGGTACTTCATCAATCACATTGAATTTATACCTAAAATCATCCATCATCCCTCCTTTGCATGTTATAAGTCGACTTGTGTATGTATAAGTCGACTAATGCCTCTGTGTAAGTCGACTTATGCATGTGTAAGTCGACTTGTTCAACTGTGTACGAACAAGTTGACTTGTACCATTGTGCAAGTCGACTTATACGTCTATAGTGCACAGACAAGTCGACTTGTACATTGTGTAAGTCGACTTATCCAAGAGAAATTGCTATCTAATCGGCTAATTTCTCAATCCGTGTAGTTCAAATTCACAACACCAAGTCTAATACACTTTACATTGATGTACCAATGAAACACTTTCATTGTTGCTTACCATATATAGTCAAAACTATACATGAAGAATTTGAAATCGGTGAATACACTGTTATTCACTTGGATCTCCAAATAATTCGAGAATATCAAATTATCAACCTAAGTATCTCTAGGTAGTCTATACTTTATCAAGACTACTTCGGCACTGGTCACAAAATTTGTGACGGCCAAAACAATCAAGATAAGGGAATATACTAACGAGACGCTAATGAGACACATTTGACATCCGAAAATTATTTAGAAACCTAATTTCAAAAAATTCATTTAGGCAAGCATACAACATCAATGTAACACATTTTTAATCACATTAAAAATGATCCAAGGCATTGGAACTGAAATCTACACAATTTCTTTGTTCAAACAAAACAACTCCAGCAATTTTCTCAAAACTGCCAAGTTCTATGTTTTGCTTGAAAAACCCATTGAAAAAATTTCAATAAATTCTGAGAAAATTAAAGAGGTTACTAAATGTTCCAAAAATGCTCCATGAATATTTTAAGGATTTATTTCCATCAAACACTCATTCAACCTCAGAAACTAAGCCAATGCAAAATCTGTGTTCCTTAACACAGCTATTCCCAGAAGCACACAATAAATTCTCAAATAAATAGTAAATCACCTAGAAAACATTTTTTCATCCACAGAGACATTCATAAACATCTTAGGGACATGTAGGTGAAAGAAAACCCGAAAAAACATTTTTCTACAATTTATTCTCGAATTTATAAGCATGCTTGTTCAGTGAATGTGCACAAAGACAACACCCAGCACATTAGGGAATAAATTAGCAAAACCATACCAAATCACATTGATAAATTCCGGGCTTCCACAGACATATGCAACAACATCTTGTGAACATATCTGGGTAAGAAAATTTCGAAAACTATATCTCATACTGAATTCGAAATTCAACACATACAACATGCATCATCATCACAAGCTATAGCAACTCCGACCTAGTCATGGTTTTGTTGTTATATACAACACAAGTGGCTCTGATACCACTGTAGGAAAATCCCGGTGTGAGCATCACATGCCCACGGTGCGGAAAACAAATTTTTTTTGTTCCGGGACCTTCCCGAAAGCCAGGATCCATGTGTATATATATAACAAACTCAAACCGAACGACCAAAGGAGATCGTCTCTAACGGTATCCACACAGAGATCGAAGAACCTAACCGGGACAAACCCTTTGACCCGGGAATAGCTAGAACAAATTAAAGACTGCTAGATCTTACCTTTGTTCTATGGAGAGCTTGAATCAATGAAGATGGAGGATGAAAAACTTGGAGGAGAAAGTGAAGAATCGATGGAGAAGATGAAGACTTAGGTTTTTCTCAAAAACCTTATTTCCTCTTTTCAATCCACGATGATCTATCTCTAAAAAGTGAAGAAACTCTTTCTTCTTATGCTTATATTCAAAGCCAACGATTATCTCTTCTCATCTTTCATTGTTTTTGTCCTTTAGTCATTAAATGTAACTAATGACTAAGCAAAATGAGAGAAGCTTCCTCTCCATCCACGTACACACATGTATATATATATATTAATTAATTATTTAATTAATTAATCATATATATATATATATATATATATATTACTGAAGTGGTCCAGTCACACTGGGATCGGTCCTACCGGGTCCCGGTATGGAAAAAACCCCCGGAAACCTTTTTCAGCAATATCGATGTCGCGATCTCATCGGGACATATCTCGATCTCATCGGGATCTATTTAATCCTGTTGCTCTCCATTTATTGGAACTCTGTCCAAAACTATTTTACAAGTTCTTCGAGACACTCTTATGCGTGTGACCCATTAGGTTCCCGGTTATGTTGGCCACTTAGATTAACACTTAATCTAAGCAAGTCATGAGCGGTATCTAGCAACACATCATGACCCCAATCGGTGGAAAGTAATTGGTTTGACGAATGAATATATATTCATCATGGACCATATCACGAACCCTTCCATAGACAATTACCGTGCAATTAGTCCTTTCATCATGCTATACCCCACTTGGTTATGAGTATGGGCAATGTGTCAACTCTTTACTAGGTCGACTACGTCAAATCTAGTCCAGTGATTTCAGTTCTTGTCTGGGACTCATTACTTTATATGTCATGAAGACCCTCTTCACGACATACATACTCGACCAGAGATTTCTAAGTAATGACCGACAAGAGGCCATGGGTATCATCTTTCGCTATCACGAAGTGGTGAATCCTCTATGGCTACTCGATTACCTTGAATACCTCAAGCTGCACCCAAGCACCACCCTATGAGCGACCTCTGTAAGGCAACAAGGAATGGAGTCAAAGCACGAATCGGTATCAAGATATCCTTGAGCACCTCAAGTCTAAGGATACTTGCACCATTGCTATGATGAGATTATCACCGACATTAGAATAGGACATCCATGTGATGATCTCATGGCGGGTCATCGATGTACTTACTACCTCTAGTAAGCATCCACATCTCAACCCTAAATATCTCATATTTACAGTTTACGAGATCCACCGCTTGATCAAATCAAGGAGCTTGAGATGTGCTAGTCTTCCGGATTATCGATGTCGATCTCGGTAATCCTATGACTAGGGATAATTTAGATAATGACATAATTGCACATGATAAGAATCTCAGTAGTATGATCACATCATAATTTCCTTCATGCTATGTCATATATCATGGACTTCATTAATTTGATTACAGATCTATATCAGTTCATAAATAATGAACAAAAAATTAATGAAATATGCCTTTCTTTATTTATTAATAAAGATTGTACACAACTTTGTACAAAAATCCGCTAAAGGCGATTGCCTTCAGGGCACTACTCTAACAGACCAGACGTCGCGACGTGAAAAGACAAAAAAGGCTATGGATAAACGCACAGACCGCAGGACGAAAAGGGCAACAATGGTATTTCAACTGATGGGACGTCGCGGCGAAGAAATGCACCACGTCGCGACGTATAGGCCAGGAGGAGCGAGATACGTCGCGACGTATGAATGAATAAGAGAACACGTCGCGACGTATCCAAACGAACAGAACAGAAACACAACTTGACTTAATCCATAAATATTCAATCTAAAAACAATCAATCTCCCAAAAATCAATCCTCCAAGCAATGTCATACTTCTTCATAAAGATATAAAGCTAACAAAGGGAAAGCAATTTATTCGAACAATGAACAGAAATCCTACCTAACTACAGCTACTCTACTGGCTAGGTTTCTCCCCCACACTTAATCAAGATATTCATGCAACACAACAATTTACATCACTTCTAAACTAGATGCATGAATATAAAGAGAATGTAGGGTGAGAAACAACCCGGTCTCATGGCGGGTCCTGAAACTTGGGATAGTCACCCGACAAAAATCCGAGCTTCATCCCAATGGCTTGGCTCTGGTGCAGCTCAATATCCAACTCCTGACTTGGAGGCTCTCCTACAAAATCATCAGCAAGCAAATGTTCTCCAAGAAGAGTGTCAGTAGAAGATGTCAAAGTTTGTGCAAAATCACAACAAGCATCATCAATAACCGTGTCAAGCATATTTACTCCAAGCAAGGAGTAATCCTCATGGGGGTGCTTCATTGCTTCATACATGTTGAAGCTCACCCTTTGATCGCCAACCTCCATGGTTATCTTCCCTTCCTTCATGCTAATCATGGACCTTGCTGTCCGAAGGAAGGGTCGTCCGAGAATCAGTGAAGTATCCTGCACAACCTCAGTAGACATGTCAAGTACATAAAAATCAGCAAGAAAAACTAGACCTTTAACTTAGACTAAGATATCCTCAATTATCCCCCTTTGGATGCCTAAAAGACCTATCACCAATTGTAACACTACAGATGTAGGTTTTATGCTTTTCACTCCTAGGTTCTCATAGGCGATTTAGGCATCACGGTGATAGCCCCGGATCTAATAAAGCTCTCCGATGGTCACCTTTAAGTAAAGTGCAAGGGATGATAAAAGATCCGTGGTCTTGACACTTGACCGGTATTTGGGGCTTGAATAATGCAGACACATTGGAGCTCACCTGGACTCTCTCATTTGGCCTAAACTTTCTCTTATTCGTGCACAAATCCTTCAAATACTTAGCATAGGCCGGAACTCTCTTCACTAGATCAAGCAAAGGTACATTCACTTCCACTTTCCCAAACAAATCAATGATTTCTTTCTCATGTTGTTTCTCATTTAAGCGCTTACTCATTAAATATGAATTGGGAAAAGGAAAGTCTTGAATACTTACCTCCTTACCTTTACACCTTGCTTACTTGACTCTCCACTTCACGCTTTCTCTTTAGAATCTCTTGGAGTTGTGTCCTTCTCAGTTGTTGTGAGTCTCTTCCTTTCTTTCAGTAGGTCCTCCTCTCTGGCACTTTCTGATCTCATTACCCTTGTTGGAGGTACTGGCTCACTATCAATCTCATCCTCACATGGCTCATCTTCATCTTGAGGCTTGAACCTCACTTGCTTTCCACTCACGAGGGCAATGGCATTAAGACTCTTGGGTTCATCACGGTATTGGAAGGAATGGCTCCCTTGCTCTTGCTTTGATTTTCACTCATGTTGTTAGACAACCGAGTGACATAGGAATGATGTTCTCTGCCTTGGTCTCCCATTGCTCCATTCTTTCTCCAAGGCATTGAATCTGCGGCGATCTTTGAGGAATCTGTTGAATCAAAGAAGCAATTGCATTAAACTGGTTAGCATTGGAATCCTCTCTTCCTTCATCAAGGTCATCATCTTGTGGAGCAACTAATTGGTATCCTCCTTTGGTGGGACTACGAGGGCTTCTTGTTGATTGGGGCTGCTAGTGGAAATGCCGGCTCCTCCTCCTTGTGAAAATCGCCTGAGCTCTGTTCTCCTCATTCCTCCAATGAATCTCGGATTGAATTTCCATCCCTCATTGTAGGTGTTGGAGTATGGGTCCCATTTCGATTACACTGCCTTGATACATTGCCGAGACTTCCTCATATCTACAGGCAAGCGCTCAAATATGCATTACCGACCCCTGATTTTCCTGACTAGGTGCGATAAGCTCTATTGAAGAAGTAGGCGTTGTACATTCAAATTCTTATTTCAAGAATGATGCAAGATAGTGTGATGATATCCGACTCTCAAAGAGTCCACTTTCGACTCTAGGCTCTCCATTCTTTTAGCTTGAGCCGTCAAGGCTCCCACTCATGCACTCCTCTTTGATCTCGACCTTTGATCTTTGATGGTTTAAAGCCATCTTCTTGATCGATCCCATGCTTCCAAGGTCGTGAGGTCAATCAAAGATCCTCCAGATCTGACATCTAACATACCCTTCTCCGGCTCTTGACCCATCATAAAAGTATTGCACCAATTGCTCATCGGGAATCGGTGATGGGGCATCTAGAAAGAAGGTCTTGAAGCGGTTCCAATAGTCATCTGATGACTCATCATAATCCTGGCGGGCTGAATAAATCTCCTTCCTCATGGAAGATGTCTTGGAAGCTGGAAAGTATTTCTTCAGAAAAGCCGTCCTCAGATTGGCTCAACTATGGTAAGCATTGGCCACATGCCTCGGAAGACTCATGTACCACTCTCTTGCTTTCCCCTCCAATGACAAGTGAAACACCTTCCAAAGTACTTGATCCAAGGTAGCTCCCACTGGCTTCATACTCTGGCAGATCATTGTCAAAGCCTGTAAGTGCATATATGGATCCTCTCCTGCCAAACCATAAAATTTAGGAAGAGAATTAATCAACAAACCTTTAATCTCAAAATTAACATCAAAATTAGGGCAAGTAGCAGTAAATGGATCATAATGCACATCAGATGTTGTTGCCTCCCTAATTGTCCTACGTCGCTGATTCTCATTGTTCTCTCCCACTCTCTCATGCTCACCATTTCCTCCATTAGTTCCATTTCTAGGTTGGTGAACAGGATAATCAGGATTCTCAGCCATAGTCTCACTATCTCGCTCAATCACACTCCTTCTCTCTTGTTCTTTCCTTTCTTTCCTAAGTCTCCTCAAATGTCTCTCAACTTCGGGATGGAACTGAACAAGTTTACCTCTCCTGGGCATGCACCAAAAAGCAATCCACAAACTAAGGAATGATATCAAAAATGCTCACAGTCACACAAAATCAGATAAAAGTGAAATGCGATGAATGTGAGAGTATGGATGTATGAATGTATGTATGAGTGTGTATGTGTGAAAAATGTGTAAAGTATGAAATAAGATCAAAGTATGATGTATGCGTGTGCAAAGGGAAATCAAATCTATACTATGAACAAGTGTAAAAATCAAACTATCTAAATGCAATCAAAAACAATGATTCCTATTATCAACGACAAGTCATAAATGACAATGGCTATCAGATGGTAAACCAATTACTTGGTTCCCGACAATGGCGCCAATTTGATCGCGATTACATCGATGCGATCTTACGATCGATCCTTGGAAACCGGTCAAATAGAATAAATTCCAAGATTGCGGTGTAGGATGCAACCTCGGGTCGTCTCACTTAATTGGAACCAAATGAAAATGGTCTAATCTAGCCTAAATGTTAAAAATTGCAATTGAAGTTGATAAACGGGGGTTTTGGTAATTTGGTCGAAACCGGTGAAGTAATCAAAATTTAACAAAAAGTATAAAAGAATATTTTTGGGATTTTTGAAATAATGCAATAAACAAAGAATCGAATAAAATCAAATTGATAAAATCCTCTTGAAAATGAGGCTCAGGCTATCACAGTTCAAAAATGGTTTTCGGGGATACAATCCACTAAGTTTTGAAAGATCAACCCTAAAGGACTCTTTAGGTCCAAAGATTTAATTAATGAACTCCATCATTTAAATCTTTGTTAAAAACCTTAGTGTGACAATTGGACAAGCAAATGCAATTGGTCAAATGAATAAAACACAACAATCTCAATCAAACACAACTAAATGATTAAAACCGTGAATGCGGTATCCAATGACATATATGAAACTATCATATATTAAGCACAAAACATTCTACAAATCACTTGTCCAAATTTCAACATAGTATCAACACACGGTTAAACTATAACAATACTAATCTAAATATATCGATGCAATCCTCTAACTCGAAGTTTACACAAATATACTAGACTTGGATACTAAGTGATTACTCCCTTGAGCTCTGTAAACTCGAGCCATTGCTACATCTTGAGAGGAAGGTTGAAGCTTAGCTACGCATGACTCGGTCGATCCCTCGGATACTAGAGAATGAGCGAGGCTCATGTTTGCGAAGAAGGCGATGGCGGTGATGATGGCGATGTGGTGATGATGGTGAGCGATCTGAAAATGTGAAGGTCTTCTCCTTCCAGAGTCTGCGTTCCAAGCCGTCTCTGTATTCAAAAATCTCTGCGTGACCAAAGTCTCTCGATGACCTAAAAATAGCAATTCTTATATGATGGATCACGGGCCGGGTTGGAACAGTGAGATGAATTTTCCATAAACAGGTCGGGTATCCGCTCATACGTCGCGACGAATAAGAGAAATAAATTAAATTCGTCGCAACGTGTGCAATGGCTTGCTCGTCGCGACGTCTACATCGCCGTGCGTCGTGACGTGCGGAAGTGTGCTCGCCGCGTCGTGTGAGATGCCATGCGTCGCGATGTGCGGAAGGACTGTTGACTTCCTACGTTGACTCCTTTGTTCCTGCAACAAAACAATAACAATAATTTGCAGTATCAATTGTCCCAATAAAAACTATGGAAAAATAAGTATCAAATCATGACAATTTCTTGACAAATTGAAATTGAAAGAACTTCGATATGAGGAACCAATTTAAGCACAAAAATCATCAATCAGGAGTCAATATATGCATAAGCAGCTATGAAAATGCAGCCAATTTATAATATAAACTTGGCTCAATCAATCTCACTCAAAAGATTCTCCAGAAGACAATTTTTGCTCTACAATGGAAGCAACTATGATTTTTGGAAGACTTGTGAACTTTGAGTCACTAAGAAGAGACGGAATGGATGTAGAACCAGAAATCATAAGAGCTGGTTGGAGGAATTTCTTCCAGATGCAAGAACCTGTGTACACGTGTTGGACCCCGATCTTTGAGTGAAAATTTGAATTATGAAAATGAAATTTAAGGAGTGCTTTGTGCATGTCTTGTATAAGAGATGACTTAAAATTTAAAGAATATTGAGAAGAAAAGAAATGATCTGATTTTGATATCTTTGAGGTTTCGAGTGGATTGGTATGGTTTATGAAATTAAGTGGATGAGTTGATTGAAATTAAGTTGAAAATCATGAATAAAAAGAGATAGAGTGAAAATATGAAAAATTGTGAAATAGTTGACTTTTTGGCCTTTGAAAGTTGACTTTCGATTTAGGCAAAATTGGATAAAATGGTCTTCTGGAAACTTGTAGATTATGTTAAGAGCTTTCTGTAGACATAAAGTTTGCAATTTTTCAATATCGGGAGTGAAAGTTATGATCAGTCAAAGTTTATGTTTGATAGGATTTGACTTTTATTATGGTTGGAACTTTGACTGAGAAATTCACCTAATTAGAGTTTAAATTGAGCTTTGATGTTCCTCATAAAAGTTGAAGGATTTGTTTTGATCTTTATTTCGATATAAAGTATGCAATTTTTCGATCTCGGAATAATAAGTTATGATTTTTACAAGTTTATATTGTGGTTTTAGCATGATTATTAGAGGATAGTATCTTTGACCGGAAAATGAACTCCCGTAGGAGTCAAATTGATTTTTATGTCCTTCGTGGAAGATGTAGAGCTTCCTTCAAGCTTTCTATAGAGACTAAGTTTGTCAAAATTGGAGTTCGGGATTAAGAGTTATGAATTTTGAAAGTTTTAGATTTTTTATGTGAAAAAAAGAGAAAAATTGTTTTATCCCGTCACTAGGCGACACATCGCCCTAGCGATGTGACATTTATTTCGCGTCGCTAGAAGCGACGTCGCCGTAGTGATAATGACGTTCCACCAGCGACACCGAGGTGACAGCGTCACCAGGCGACCTAGCCCGGCGACGCTGCGTTTTGATTCTTTGGTTTTCTTGACTTTACTTTCTCAAATCCGACCTTTGTTCACTATTTTGCTTATATCTTTTCTGTCCGACATTCGATTGAGTCGATTCTTACGGCGTTGGATTCCTAAGACAATTATCTACATCCTCATAGAAATTTGTGAATTTTTTAGATTAAATTAATGGTGATTAATTTAATCAAAGTAAGTCGGGAAATTTTCCTAGCATAGTTCAGTGTTTTTTGAAATTCGGGATCTGTAGAGATCCGATTGAAGTGATTCTTGAGGCGAAATAAAGATAAGACAAGGGGCTACAAATCATATGAAGAAATGAAATGTCAATTTTGCCCCTAAGACTTTTAATTTCTGAATTTAAGTTCGGATTAGGGTGTAAATTTTGGATTAGGAACACCTGAGAGTATTTTAAACATAACTTTTGATCTGGGAATCGAAATGAGGCGATTCTTATTTTGAATTAAACTAGAGACATAAGGCTACAATTGTTATAAAGACATTGAGTTTCAATTCTGGGATTAAGAATGCGAAATTTTGGACGGAAATAATCGTACATGAAAAATGTGTTAGAATTGAGCGCGGTCAGTGGCGTTGGATTCGTATGATTGTGAGGAACATTTCTCTAGAAGGAAGTTTGGACAAATTCCTTCAAATTGATAGTGCGAATCAAACCCGCAAGTGAAAATGGAATAAAGTAACATGTGAGGGGCATTTTGGTCTTTTAATTAAATTTTAATGACATGGCACCATTTTAAGATGTGTAGCCATATGGGAAAGTCTGGAAATTTTAAAGAAGAGAGAAATCGATTATTCTAGAGAAAGAAGAAGAAATGAGAGAGAAAGTGAAGAAGAAAGTTTAGTATATGGAGAAAAGCGATGGAAGCTTAGAAATTTTGAATTTCTAAGACTTCAACTTATTTTGGAGTAGATTCTAGGAAAAGGAAGGAATAAGGTGAGAGCTTGCCTTCATACCCAAGAAATTTGAAATTTGAAGGAGAAAGAGGTAAGAGAAATTTTCAACTTTGAGATTTTGTTGAATTTTTGATTGAGAAACATGGAAAATGATATGGGTAGGTGATATATAAAGTCAATTTTGATGATTGTTAAGGATTAAGGGTTTAATTTTAGTTGGAAATTAATTTGGGGTTTATGCCTAATTTTGTGATTTGGAATTTTTGAAAATTAGTAGCTTAGAATTATAGGAAATATGATGAATTGGTGATATATGAAAGCAATTTTGAAGAATTTGTGAATTATGATATTGAATTTAGATAAATTGGTTTAGGCCAATTTTGAAAATTGGGGATTTTCAAAATTGGAGATTTAAATAGCTTGGATTTATATGGAATTGGTGTTTTCTAAGTTTAATTTGAGTAAGTAAGTGATTTATGAGATTGAATTTGATTGGATTGATTTAGGTTCAATTTGTAATTTGGAGGTTTTTGGAATTAATGATGTAACTATCTTGGAATTAGTGAGAATTGATGACTTAAGCATCAAATTGAAGGATTAAGTTATTTATGAGATTAAATTTTGATGAAATTGATTTAGGGAATTTTCAATTGGAAGGAAGAAAGGAGAAAAGGGTCAAATTGAAGCATTGGACAAGATGCTAGCATGGATATGAGGTGGGTAGTATATTTATTTATTGAATTATAAGCTAAATGTGAATTTTTGAAAATTAAAGAAAGCAAAATTTGATTTTTGATAAATTATTATGGATAAAAATGTTTGAAAAAGGATGTAAATGTTTGAAATTATGTTTTTAAAGGAGTAAAGGAGTTTTAGAAAATATAAGACTTATGAATTTCATGGTTTTCAAATTATGTGATTTATGATTTGAATGATTTAAAGAATTAGTGCATATATTGATATGTGATTTCGTGAATTGCATTAGATTGATTATGTGCAATTATGTGGATATATGCTTGTGTCATCTATGACACAATTTGATGATATGAGTTGAAAAAGGTAAAAAAATCAAGATTTTCGAAAAGTGCCTTCGGGCAATCTGAATTCCGTTTTCGTTATGTGTTAAGTGGGTTTGGTCAAGTCCTTTTGTGAGTCGGTATTTGTCTCTACTTGTTATAGCCTTCTCCGGCTGCCCGCTAGTGGCATAGGAGTTCGATCTCGGACTCCCCTCATTCAGTTGCCTGAAGCGCATTATCTTGGGAATATGCGATCGTCTGTTTTGGACGAACCAAACCAATTACGATGTGTTATGTGTTTTAATTTGATTATGATGTGATACACTATGATGTGATGCATTCATGTTTAAGATTGTACATGTTTTGAAAAGGTTTGAGATTTTGAGAAACGAGAAAGTAAAATTTTCAAGCAGGAAATTCCTGAAACTGGATATAAATGTTTTGAAACAAATGAAAATTTTGAGAAAAATCTTAGAAAGTATTGATGAAATTGAAAGGTTTAAAAATTGAGTTTTTGGAGAAATTCTTAAATGGGAAATGTTTGAAAAGTTTGAAAAATAAAAGACTTTTTCCGCTTATTGTTCAGTTTATAAATATATTATCCACGAGCTTTGTGCTCACCCCCCTTTCATCCCCATCTCCAGGTTTTCAATTAGGAGATCGGATGGAAGACGAGTATGATGTCGGCCCGATATTTTTATATACTTTTGCTTTATGCGTAATTGAGTATGACTTAGAACACCATTGAAATTAGACGTGTATTCAGTTTGGAATGTAAATAAATGGTTGGAATTGAAGGATGGATACATATTGGAATTGAGTTTGTTTATGATTATGGTTATGAATTGTGCATGGTTATGTATATGAATGACTTGGTTCGGATTGAGACATGTATTATGGAATGCATTTATGAAGTGTTTAGAACTAAGGTTGTGTTGTTGCTGGTGTTTGGATTTCGGACGGGAGAGTCCGATGATTCTAGATTTTATGATGTTAGAAGTGTATTTTGCTTTGGCAGGAATTTTTGGGGTAGGATAAATACAGCTGTTATGCTGCAGAAATTTTGGTAAAATTTCGGTAAAATGGGTTTAAAGAAATGAATTTGAGGATTTATATGATTGTATAAGAAATGATTAAGATGAATTAAGTGAATTGAAATTGGTGAGGATGAGTTTCCAAAAAAGGGAATTGTATGGAATGGTTATGATTTGAATAAAGTGATTAAGAAAGAAAAGACAAGGAATAAGAAAGAAAAAAAAAATACCGGATTTGAAATGTCGTAAGGTTTCCAACGCGATGAGTTTGCTATGCTTCATGTTTGAAACGGATGTCGGTGTTTGTTTCAGTTTGATTATTTCGATTCGCATTCGATTCGGAATTCTACCTTTCGAGTTTCTCCGCTTTGTTATTCATATTTCTGATGCACAATTTTCTGAGTATTCGTTTCGCTCCTATGATGCGATTTGTATTTCGATTAACAATTTCTCGCTTTTCGATTTTTCGTCTTTCGGTTCCGTTTTTCGGTTGGGATCCGGTTCCCGGATCGGGTCCCAACAACACGAATGAGGTATATGAGTTTTGGAAGAACGCTAGTCTAATAAACAACACTATCGTATCTTCTGTAGATAGGATATCTGTTGTTGTAACAAAGGAGCTTATAAAGAAGGTGACTGACTGTCCATCGGTTGGTGAGAAACTATCTACCAAGGCCGGATGGATGTCCCAAGTCGGTATGAAGGAAGAAGATATCAAGAGGCAATTATATGGCAAGAATGATTCAAGGGAGAGGAAGACATCCAATTTGATTCCAAAGGCTAGGGTGCTTCACGCAATTTTGTTCAATTGCATTCTTCCCAAAGTTGGTTCAAGACATCTGGTGACCACTCTGGATGAACAATGTCTGTTCTACCTACTGAATCGAAACCCCATAGATTTACCCTTATTGATCCTTCATTATATGATTAAGGGGATAAAGGAAACAACGAGTTATCCTTATGGCATGCTTCGACGAGGATTTTAAGGAATCGGTATTAAATGCGCACTAAGGAAATAGAAGAAGCTGTTCTGTAAAGAGCAAGATCGATGCATATACAATACAACGAATGGGTGCGAGCACGATGAGACAAAGACCAAGCCGACTCTTGAGGAAGTCAAGAAGCGAGGGGGCGTGTATTAAAGAAGACTCCCGTTTCAAGTTCTTAATCTCGATGAGTATCAAATCGCTGTTGATGAACTAAGGAGAGTGCTAGGAAGACCTCTCATAAAACAGGCGAGTCCTCCTCTAGAAGAAAGCCAATCCCAGAGGTCAAAACAAAGTGCGCCAAAAAGACGAGGAGAAAGTCTCTTGAGCGAAGTTGTGAAGAAAGCAAAAATATCTCCGAGGATTAGGACTCTGAGGCAACAAGAAGAAAAGATTGCGGAGAGCAGTCGAGAAGAAACTTCTAAATCTTGTGCACCCAGAGCCACAAGATCCTTAGTCTCTATACGGAAGAAGATACGGCCGGAAAAGTCAAAGAAACTAAGAGAAAGAAAAAATCAAAGACTGAGAGAGGAAAATCTCCAGCAAAGAAATCGGTAAGACTGACTGAAGTAGAGGGAAAGACTAAGAAGGTTAGTCGAAAGAAGACCACTTCAATCGATGAGGAAGATAGTCAACAAATGAAACTATTGATCTTTGTTCAGTAGAAGCGAAGCGAAGCGATATCTGATTCAGAAATCCTATTGCTCAACAGAGGAGGAGCGGTAGATGAAAGTCCGGTTCAGATGACTCTCTTGAAGCACATCGAAGCAACAGCGATGTCAGATTAGGATGATGATAAGCCGTGTGCGATGGTATACAACTACCATAAGTTCTTGAGAAGCGAAGTTGAAGATCAAAATGGTAGAAGTAGGTGCAGACGGAGGATTGCTATTGCAATCGGTGTTCAACCGATAAAGAAGATAGTAGGCGTGGTACGACCTATAGTGATTAATAGTAACACATGGCAATTACTCAAAGAAGGCGAAAAGATCTTCTATGATACTTTGGGATTTCTTTGCTACAATGTCATATCCTTCAAAATGGCCCCGCCATCCATACACTATTTTCCCAATCACAAAAACACGAGATAATGGTTGCACCGGATATCTGACCAAGGTATCCAAAAGATTTTACCGGGGAGAGTCAAAATTATATCACGAAGATAATGCGGTGATGATCTGTCGCAGATCAAATTGTAGAAGAAGTGCGAAAAATTGATGAAGCAAGCACTTACGCACGGGATCGAATAAAGCAAGTTGTAGCTATCTAAGAAGGAGGAAGACCATCCGATAAGGGAAGACTAAGAACAGGATCATTTATTGAATACCTTGTTGAGACAGCTCTGCGTATTAGCCCTTTGTCTAGTACACTGTCTATACAATCATAAGCGCTACCCCTGCAAGGAAGACAGTTACTGATGCTGCCTGTGCCTTTTGACTTAAACATTCCTGAAGCTGAAACGTTCATTCGTCCACCTACCTTTAAGATCAATGAAGATTACACTCCATCCTCTGATGCTTACACTACTTCAATTCCCTTCACTCCTCCATCAGCAGAAGTTGCTCAAGCCGTTTCGTCAGTTGATCCACCAGATGAAGTCAGTAGATTATGTGGTGAACTCAACGACATGAAGGAGACGGTGAATAATCTGAAAAAGATGATAGCGAAGCTGGCTGAAGAGCGTAATCATTAATCATTTTGACTATAACAAATAGGGAGAGAAGAAAAGGAAGAGGAGAGCGGGAAAGAAGAAAAGGAAGAGGAGAGGATGATGTTCGAGACAAAAAAGGTGTGACCATGATAGATGCGAAGGATGAAGATAAGTTTTGTTTTACTTTTGCAAATCTGTATTTTTTTTCTTTTCTTGTATATAATTTGTTATACTCAAAAGGGGAGATTGTTAAGTCAACATGACTTTACTTAAATATGATTTTGATATATAACAAAAGAGTTCAAATCAAAGAAAACAAAAGCAGGACGAAGACAGAACGAGCGAAGTCGGACACGACGAACTTAGACTGAGGCGAAGTTGAAATAACTAAAGTCGACATCTGAGGCGTAAAAGCGACGCTTGACGCAAATACAAAGCGAACCTGAGCCTTAAATACAAAGCGACGCAGACGCAAATACAAAGCGAGCTTGACGCAAATACAAAGAGACGCAGACATAAATACAAAGCGACGCAGACTTAAATACAAAGCGAGACGAGACGAAATACAAATGACGCAGACGCAGACGCAAATGCAAAGTGACGCTTGACCAAATGCAAAGCGAACCTGAGCAGAAAAGAAGCAGACGCAAGAGTCGATTCGAGTTAATTCTGAATAGGCGATTAACTGTTTCTTTAAAGATTCAAGAATCGAAGAAGTTGGAGCGAAGGCTATAAATACAAGTCGAAGTCGAAGATTGAAAAGTTACAAAAACTTACTGAAAGTTACGGAAAGTTTACACAAAATAGTTTTACAAAGAGCTTACAAATACTTATACGAAATAGCGAGAAAAATTACTACGTGAGAAAAAGTGATTTTGTCGAGTGCTATTTTTCTGTAACAAGTGTTCAAATATTTTTCGAGAAGAAAAGTTGTACAGATAGCCTGCAGAGGCTAAGTGTGAAAGAATACTGGTTGTAGAGACCTGAAGAGGCTCGTGAAAGAATACGTGTAACGATTGAAGAGATAGTGAAATCTCAGAAGAAACTCTGAAGACTGGACGTAGCCCACGGTTTGGGGTGAACCAGGATAAATCTTCGTGTCTACCACTCTTACTCTCTATCTCTATTTTAGTTTCAAAATATCTCATTACTTTTTTTATATACACAATATTGAAAAGTTTGATTAATCAGAATCTAAAAAATTCTGTAAAGAATTTTATTTCTTACAACTAGTTCTGAAAAGATTTATAAAAAAAGGAGAATACACAATTCAACCCCCCTTCTCGTGCATTCTAATATCGTTTTTTAAGTGCTGTATTAACGTGTGATTCACTTCAGAATTGGTTTTTAAGTTCTGCATGGAAGTTGTAGAGTTTCCTTTGACCTTTCTATTGATACCAATTTGTCAAATTTGGATTTCAGAATCAAGAGATATGATTTTTGGAAAATTCATGGAAAATATATATATGTTGGGACCCGATCCGAAAATTGGATCCCAACCGGAAAACAAAAACCGAAAACGACCAGAATCGAAAGCAAAGCGGAAAATCGCGAATCGGAATGCAAATAACAAAGCGGAGACAAGTGCTCACACAAATCGCAGCGAATCGGAAAACGAATGTCCGACATCCTGGAGAAACACAAAGTATAAATAACTTATCGCGTTGGATTACCTCGACTAACCATCCGAAATCCGGTATAAATTTTTTTTTCTTTCTTATTCCTTGTCTTTTCATTCTTAATCACTTTATTTCATTACATACAAAATCATCATATGCTTGGATACTCATACAAATCCCAAATCGCTTTTCAAATCATAATAAACTTCTTAACATTAATACCAATCTCATAGATCCATCTTTCATACATCTAAATTTTATTTTCTTCTTTTTCAATTTATTTTCTAACGAAAATTTCAAAGATAACTATTTGCATTTATCCTATCCCAAAATTTCTGCAAAGGCAAAATACACTTCTAATATCACAAAATCCGAATCATCGGACTCTCCCATCCGAATCCAAACACCAAAGAAACAAGCGCAAGCTTAGATCTAAGCACTTGATCAAATTCCCATATCAATTAACAATATATTTTCCCAAAATCATACACAATTTCATATACAATTTCCAAAATCATTTACAATCACGTAATTCAAAATCCGTACATCGACCTCTTCATTCTTTTACATCAACCTAATATCGCAGATTTCATACAAACTTCATAAATCATATACATACATGGCAATTCGCCATATTCAATCTTAATACCAAAATCTCAATTTGCACAAAATCCAAATAATACAAAATCGAATCAAGCGTCTTGATACTCTTTCATCGATCTCACGCATTTAAACACGGAGATGGGGATGAAAGAGGGGTGAGTTCTAAGCTCGTGGATAATATATTTATAAATTGAAACATAAGCAAAATTATCTTTTCAAAATTTTCAAACATTTCCCATTCGAAATTTATCCAAAACCCATTTTCAAACTTTCCAAAACATTCATAAGCAGTTTCGAAATTCGTAATTGAAAATTCACTTTCTCATTTCTCAAATTCTCAAACTTTTACCAATCATGCGACTTTAAACATGAATGCATCACATAGCACATAAACAAAATCAAAACCACATAACATAATAGAATGGTTTGATGTTGGACCCCACACCCCACCCGTAGGTGTTTGCGAGTTATATTTGCGGCGTGTGTTTGTGGGTTATACCGCATGACATCAACACAAATCACAATAACACATTAAATGGTTTGGTTTGGTCCATAACAGACGTCGCACATTTCGCATAGCGATCGTATGCGGCCGTGAAGGAGTCCGTGATCGAAACTCCATTGCCTCTTTGCAGGCAAATCAGTGAAGGCTTAAAACAAGTAGAGGCGAGTAATCGATTCACAAAAGGACTGACCAAACCCACATAGCACATAAGCAAAGCGGAATTTCAGATTGCTGAAGGCACTTTTCAAAATCTTAATTTTCTTTAAATTTTCATATCATATAATCATTATGTGTCATAAATGACACAAACATATATCCACATGAATTCATATAACAAATCGAATGCAATTCACTTAAATCACATATTCATCAAATTCACCACAATATATGCACTAATTCTTTAAATCATTTAAATCATAAATCAAATAATTTGAAAACCATGAATTTCATAATTCTTGCATTTTCTAAAACTCATTTTAACCCTTTGAAATCATAATTTCAAACATTTACATCCTTTTCAAATATTTTTATCAACAATAATTTATCAAAAATCAAATTTTGTTTTCTTTAATTTTCAAATTTTCACATATAGCTTATAAATCAAAATATAAATATACTACCCACCTTATATCCATGCTAACAACTTGCTTTGTGCCTCAATTGCTCCCAAGCCTCCTTCTTTCTTCCATATTAAAATTTCCTAAACCAAATTAATCCAAATTCAACTTCATAAATGTCATAATTCATCAATTTAAACTTAGAAAACACTAATTCCACATAAAATCAAGCTATCTAAATCATGAATTTCCAAAATCCTTCAAAATCCCCAAATTCCAAAATGCACCTAAACCAATCCACTCAAATTCAATATCATATTTAACAATTACTCAAATTGAGCTTAGGAAACATCAATTCCTCACATATTCAAGCTATTTCAATCTTCAATTTTGAAAATCCTAATTTTCAAAATTGGCTAAACTCAATTACAAAATTCCATATCATAAATCACAATTTCCTCAAAATTGATTTCATATTTCACCAATTCATACTAGTATTGATGATTCTACACCATTAATTCACAAAATCTCCAAATTTCAAATTAAGCCTAAACTCCCAATTTACAATTTTTCAAATTAAACTTCATCTAAAGCATAAACATCAAAATTAACTTAGGATATCTCAAATTCATCACTAATTCAAGCCATCTAAAGCATCAATTTCAAAAACCCCCAATTTCATTCCATCCAAAATTAAACACAACCTAAGGCATAATCATCAAAATTGACTTTATATATCACCCACCCATATCATTTTCCATGTTTCTCAATCAAAAACTCAACAAAAACTCAAAGTTGAAAATTTTCTCTTACCTCATTTCTCCACCAAATTCGAATTTTCTTAGTTCCTTAGGAAGCTCTCATGCTTTTCCATCTTTTTCTCTCTTGGAACAACCTCCAAATCTTGCTTTAAGACTTAGAAAAATCATAAACTCACTTACTTTTCTTCTTTCTCCATTCTTTTCTCCCATACGAAAGCAACTCTTCATTCTCTTCTTATTTTTCTTCTATTTTCTTCTCTATTTTCGTGGACCAGCAGCCTTATACGACAGCACTCATGTTGTTTCTGCCATGTCATTAAAATGGGGCCAAAATGACCAAGTTACCCTCACTTATTTGCCTATTTCCCAAAATTGCCCCTGCAGGAACTTGAAAAATTGACTACTTGCGTCCTATTTTCAAGCATCTAAACGAAATAATTTGGACAAACTTTCTTCTTGAAAATTGTTCCTCTAGATCATACGAATCCAACTCCACTGACCAAGTTCAATTCGGATCAGAAACGAAGAAGTTATAGCCGAAATACTATCAGACCTGCGAAAAATCCGAGACTAAACATTACGCGAATTTAATTCCAGAAATTAACAATCATAGGGATGAAACTAAATTTCGATCCCTTCACAAGAGTTGTAGCCCTATATCTTAACTTTATTTTCCCTCAAGAATTAACTCAATCGGAGTTGTACAGCTCCCGAATTTCTTGAAATACTGAACAATATTCAGAAAATTATCCAACTTATAACCTATAACCAAATCTCTTACTTTGGTTCAATCAATCTCTTTCCATTTAATCTCCTAAAAATCATAATTCTTCATAAAAATGAACGTAATTGTCTTAGGAATCCAACGCTTTGAGAATCAAATAAATCGGATGTCGGACGAAGGAATTATAAGCAAAAGATTACGAAAGGGATCGGATAAAGAAACAAAGTAACGGAACGTCAAAACTGAACTTTTCCAAAATCATATCTCTCGATCCCGAAGTTGGAATTTGACAAATTTAGTGTCAATAGAAAGATCAAAGGAAGCTCTACAACTTCCCTGAAGAACTCAAAATCAAATTAGGTCTCGAAAGAGGTTGAAAACTCAATCAAAGATTCTGTCCAAAACAGCTTTTCCTAAACGACTTCCAATTTTCAGTCGCTTATAACTCCTAGCCCCGATATCGAAAAATTGCAAACTTTATATCAATGGAAAGATAAAAACATCATCTAAAACTTTCCTGAAGACCACTTGCTCTAATTCAAACTAAATCTATACGATGAGTGGCCTCGAAGCATAGAACACACAAATCTATACTTAATAGCATTTTCAAAACAAAGCATAACTTCAGAAATGCATAAGCATAACTTCAGAAATGCATAACTCTCAATCCCGACATCGAAAAATAGCAAACTTTATGTCCACAAAAAGCTCTCGACAGAGGCTACAATTTTCATGTTGATCATTTTTCGAATTTGACCTAAATCAAAAAATTAACTTTTTCTTAAAAAGTCAAACTTCCAAGCTAACTTTGACTTATCACAATTCTCACTCCCGATATCGAAAAATATCAAACTTATAGCTACCGAAAGCTCTTGACATAAACTACAAGTTTTCAGAAAATTATTTTCTCAAATTCTCCCAAAATCAAAAAGTCAACTCTTAAGTCAAACATTTTATCTCCAAAAGTCAAACTTTCTAAATTCTTCAAATTTTCACACTTTTTCTTTTTAATTCTTGCTATTTACCTTCATTTCAATCAACTCATCCACTTTCTTCTCATAATCCATATAAGTTCACTCAAATATCAAAGTCCTCAAAATTAAACAATTCTTTTCTCATAATTTTTTTTTAATTTCATCAAATTTCCTTAAATTCATAATTTTCTCACCAATTTCTTTCTCACTTAGATTCATTTTAATATTTTCAATTTTCATCAAAAGTTCGGGGTCCAACAATATATATATATATATATGTTGAAAAAAAATAGAATAAGGTCAGGACGTTGCTCGCCCTCGTGAGCGTTTTCGCTCGCCCGAGGTGAGCCCGTCGCCCTGCGACGAGCTCGCAAGGGCGAGGATGCGCTCGCCCAATGCGCGATTCGACGTCGTTTTGTTCCCTCGCCGCGACGCCGTTTTGATCTCTTCTATTTTTGCTCTTCTCCGCCCCTAATCCAACCCTTGTTCTATCTTTTGCTTATATCTTTTCCGTCCGACATTCGATTGACTTGGTTTTCGAAGCGTTGGATTCCTAAGACAATTATATACATCAGCATGGGAAATTTATGATTTTTGAGATTAAATTGAGGATGATGTACTTAATCAAAGTGAGTTAGATAATTTTATGAACATGGTTCAGTATTTTGAAAAATTCTTGATCTGATTCTTATTGAAAAATAAAGTAGAGATATGGGGATACAAGTCATATGGAGGAATGAAATTTCAATTTAGCCCCTAAGACTTTCAATTTCTGAATTGAAGTCGGGTTTAGTGTTCAGTCTGAGATTAGCAAGAGCTGAAAGTATCTTGGCCATAACTTTGCTCTAGACATCCAAATGGGGTAATTCTTGATTTGGATTAAACTAGAGAGATAGGGATACAAATGTTATGAATGATTTGTGTTTCAATTTAGTCTTTAAGAATATCAATTTTTGGGTGGAAGTAAATCGCTGGAAAATGTTTTAGCATAAGTATAATCCAAAATGTTTGGAGTATAACTTTTGGAGTAGTGCACCAAATTAAATGATTTTAGTGGAATTATGAAATTGAGACTATGAGGAACATTTCTCTAGAAGGAAGTTTTAGTAAATTCCTTCAATTTGATGATTTGAAAAATGTCCTAAGTTAAGCATGATTTGATGAATTTTGAGACTTTGTTATATTTTATGATTTTGAGGACTTAATTAACATGTTAATGTGATTAATTAGCATGTTAAATTGAGTAAGAGCATATGGGATATATTGATTTGATTAAATTGAATTAAAGTGTTAGAAATGCATAAGGGCAAAATTGGAAGAGTATTTAAGGTTTTAAGTTATAAAGCATATATGTAAGGGCATTATGGTCATTTGGCATTCATTAAATGAATGAAGAAGGGGCTGTCGTATAAGGCAAGAGGAAGGCACGAAATTAAAAGGAAGGAAGAAATGAAAGAAGAAAAGAGAGCTTTTGGATGGGAGAAGAAGAAAGGAGAAAGAAAAGTCTAGGGTTCTATTTTTGTGGGTCTTCAAGCAAGATTTTTAAGTTGTTTCAAGAAGGAAAAAGGTAGAGGAGCTCAAGAGCTTTATTTCAAGCCAAGAAAATCTGAAAATGGTGAAGAATAAAGGTAAGAGAAAATTTTTGATTTGTTAATTTTTGAAAGGTTTTGGTTCAATTGGCTTAAGATTGGAATGGGTTTGTGTTTTCTAAGCTCAATTTTAGAGATAGCATGGTTTAAATTGTTCAATTTTGGATGGTTATGAATTAGGATTTTTGTCTTGAATTAGGGAATTGAAGTGAGGCTTTAGAAAATTAATGCTTTGGACAAGCTACAAGCATGGAATTGAGGTGAGTACCGTGTTTATATTTTGAATTATAAGCCATGTAAATGTTTTCAAAAAATTAAGAAAGAAAGTATCGAATTTTATTGTTTCCGAATGTTTTTGGAAAATGATTACAAGTTTTAAATGTTTTGATAAATTAAGAAAATTTGTGAATTCATTATTTATAAATGAAGTGATAAATTATGAAAATTTTTGCATTCCTTATTTGAGAATGATTGTGCATTTGATATATGAATTTGTGTGAAATATGTGACATTATGTGTGACATTGTGATTTCATGAATGTAATTATGTTTTAATATGAGATGACATGAAAGACTGATTTTTTTCAAAATGTGCCTTCTTGCAAATCCGATTTTCAAGTGTGAAATGTGTTATGTGGGTTTGGTTAGGTCCCATAAGAGGGTCAAGTGCACTTGTCTAGGCTTCGCCCGCCTGCCCGCTAGTGGCCTTGGAGTTCCGATTTCAGACTCCCATAAGTTCACGGCTACACCGGATCATTATGCCGGAAGGTGTAGTATGTTCTGTCCACGACTGCACAGGACCGCTAAGCGGGAATGTGCAGTACGTTCTGTTTTGGACCGACCCAAACCATTCTGATATGTCATGTGCTTATGTGTGTTATGTGATGCATTACATGATTTGAAAATTGTTCATGAAGTTTTAAAAGAAATTGAGTTTTACATGATTTGAAATGGTTAATGAAGTTTGAAAATTTGAGAAAATTTGAGAAATAAGCTTTTGATGAATTTTCTATTGTGAAATGTTTATAAATGGAAAACGCTTTGAAAAATGATTTTTTGCTTATTTTCGATTTATAAACATGTGATCGCGGCTTATCATTCAATCCGAAGATTTTGATCCTTGGAAACCGGTCAAATAAAATTTATACCAAGGATTGCAATACAGGATGCAACCTCGGGTCGACTCTCAAGAAACCAATGCACCAATTGATCCTAGACTAGCCTAATGTTTGAATTATGCATGCAATGAAAGCAATAAAAGAAAGGGGGTTTTTGATTGATTAATCTAAAATTAAACTAAACCAAAGCAAAGATAAATATTTTGGGATTTTGAAAAGATAAGGCAATTGAAATTAAATGGGATGAAAACAATTAATAAAACTCTCACGAAAATGTGGCTCGGGTCATCATCGTTCAAAAATAATTGTCGGGTTTGAAATCCACTAAGTTTCTAAAACACAACCTTAATAACTCATTAAGTCCAAGAATTAATTAATCAACTCGATTAATTAAAACTTGTTAAAACCTTAGTATATGCGATGAATGATTAATGCAATAAATCAACCAAATAATAACACAACCAACAATCAAACACAACTAAATGATTAAATTAATTAATGCAATCATCCAATTGATATACATGAACTCCATGTAATTAAGCACAACATTCAACAATAATCAATCCATAACATAAATCAAGTTTTACATCCGATTAAACTATAACCGGATTCAATCCATCATCTGATGCGATCTCAACTCGGAGGTTTTACAAAATATGACAGAAATCTAAAACAATGGTTGATTACCCCTTGAAGCTCATGGAACTCCAACCGTTGCTACATCTTCTGGAGAAGGAAACCTTACCCACGCATGATCTCGGGTGACTCCATCACTGCTGGACAATCACCTCTGACCATGACTCCAACGACGAACAGTGAGAATAAATGCGACAAACTATGGAGGAGGTGCAGTTGGTGATGGTGGACGTCGTCTGGAAGTGGCGACGAATCTGCAAAATAAAGAAAACAAAACTATCAGAAGAGAACGGAGAAGACGAGAAGGAGAGCTACCTCGGGAATGCGACTCTCTGGTTTTTGCCCTAAATGGTTAGTTTTTATAGGGAATTGTGCGGGTCGGGTCAGAACAGTGGATTAATTGCCATTTACAGGCCGGGTTACCCAACATTATTGCGGCGAATGGCTGTAGTTCATTGCTGGCGAATGGATTTAGTCACTCGTCGCGGTAATTAATTGTATTTAATTTATTATTGCGATGAATTGAGGTTACGTTCGCCCGTGAATCTCGCGGCATGTTTACTTCTTGAATGTTGACTCCTTTGGTCCTACAAAATACAACCCATTTGCAGTATCAATTATCCCAATAAAAATTATGCAGAATTAATGACAAATGACAACAAAATACTGACAATGTGCAATTTATCAAAACTCAATGTGCGGGACCAAAATAAGCATAAAAATCATAGATCAGGCGTCAACAAATGCATAATCACTAAAGAAAACAGGCCTAATTTGTAGTATAAATATGGTCCAATCAACATGATATCCACGAGCTGTAAAGCTCACCCCCTTTCATCCCCATCTCCAGGTGTTGAGCAGGAGATCGGATGAAAGAAAGTCAAGGCTTTTGAACGACTTTTGTATAATTTGTAGTTTGTGAAATTTGGATTTCGATATTAGTTTTGTATATGGCTTGGAATGCCATTTATGCTTTTGTAAGCATTTATTTGATGATGTATATATATGAATTATGAAATTGTGTATTGAATTGAGATTTGAATGTGATTGATTGAATTATGGATTTGTATATGGAATGGAATAGTGAATTATGGTTATGTAGATAAACTGTTTATTGATTGTATTCTGGATTCCGGACAGGAGGTCCGATGATTCTGATTTTTGATTGAGAATTATTGAAGTGTTATAGGTTTAGAAATGTGTTTGTTTATGATGGGACTCCGGACAGGAAGTCCGATGAATTGTGATGTTTGAGCTGAAATATTGAAGTGCCTATTGTGTGTGAATTGCTGATATGGATTTGTGTGATTGTCTTTTGGCAAAAGAAAATAAGTTGTGGTTAAAAGATGAATATTGTGACATATATGAATGTGAAGGATAAAATATTTGATTTTATGGAATTGATAAATTCCAAAAGGGGAAATTGGAATGGTTTTGAATAATGATGAATAAAATGAAAGAAAAAAATTTATACCGACTTTCGGATTGGTTTAGTCTTAAGGTACCCAAAGCGCGTTTTTTTAATGTATGAGTTCACAGATGTCAAAAATTTGATTGAGTCCGTTTGAATCATTTGTGTGCTTTGATTCGATTCGCTTTTGATTCTGAACCAATATGTTTTCGCTTTGGAATTGTTTCGCTTTGTAATCCGTTCTTTAGTTTCGAATCTGTTCTTTTGTTTCGCTTTTCGGGCCACTTTCGGTTTTGAGATCCGTTTGATTTGTTTCCGCCAATATGTGTTTCCGTATTTCCGGTTGGGGTCCGGTTTCGAGATCAGGTCCTAACATTTATGGTATCAGAGCAAGAAGAGTTTATGTTTGATGATTTTTGTTATGAGTTGGATTTCAAAAACGGGATCCAACATCTATCATTCGTCAGTTCCTTCTTATCGATTGAAGTTGACAATAGAGTAACCTTAAGCACTACATTCTTTCCATTTTTTTGATCCTTTTTGAACTTTTTATAGCTTCTTGATGACCCAAAAAATTAATTAATTAACCTATTTATTTTTCAAGTTTGCTTCTTCTTGAATATGTGTACTTTGCAATTCATTCACATTCTATTTCTCCTTTAAAGTATTGTAACTTATTTGGAATGGACCATATTTAAAAGGAAAGGAGTTAATAATAAACTGCACAAGGAGACTTTCACTCACTTCCATTCTCTTGGATCTTAATTTTGTTGCTATATTTATCATTTTAGTGACATGCTTATACATAGTACAAGAACCATCAAACTTTAAGGTAGTTAGCATACCCATTAAAATCCCAGTAAGTGACTTATCAACATATTTAGAATGAGGAATATCTGCAACAAACTTAAGATATTTCTTAGCACTTTCATTTTTAGGAATTATAGCCTTAATTTTGCTAGCTATAGTCATTCATATAAAAATTAAACTCAATCTATTTGATCTTTCCTAAAGTTCATGGAGAGATTTTTCTTCAGTATTATTAGTATCAGTAAGAGTTGTAGGCTTGTTAGTTTAAAGAGCCAAGTCAAGACCTAAGATTCTTAGATTGAACTGAACTTGTTCACATCATTCAATAAAATTAACCCATTAAACTTCATAATAGATGAAGCTTACAAGTGAATAACAACATAATTAGATGATGCAAAATATACTAAATTCATATGCATTAATACTTCAAGTCATAATTTAAATACATAAATATAATCAAGTAATAATCATATTAACAATATGTATATATTTGTGGTTCTTCTTTAGTTGAATTAACAATGTACAAAATAAAGAAAACTAATTCTTCCTATTTTTACATTATTAATAATTACATATATTATAATTATATATATATATGTATATATATTTGTTATCTTTAGATATACTAAATATATTTAATGAAGTATGCCAATTAATAGCGATTATGTTATTGATATAAATTAACTATCATCCTTTAGGCGATTCTTAAATATTTTATAACCAATGAACTTTAGTATACCCATTAAACATATATCATTAAGTTATTTCAATCACAAACATTACATTATCATAGATAATTGATTATTATTATCATTATTTAATTTCATATTTATGAAACTTTATAATTTGATCACTTTGGTGGTGAGAAATTATTCATTACATAAATATCAAACTAAATAAATTAAATTATTATTGCATATGATAAATCACGCTTGATTATTAATCTAAAATAATTGCACAATAAACAAATATAATTTATTTATGAAATGGCTAAAATAATATAATTTATGACATACAAAATATATATTACTATTATATTAATATTGTAACATCCCGTTACCGATATGATGGGCATATTGGTAATTTGTATTGGGTTAGACTTGTATGCATTCATATTTTAAATTGCACGTGCATTTTGCCTCTATAAGTATAGATAAATGATTATTATTGCACAAGCACATGCATGTTTGGCATATTCCCAGTACAATTGTTTTAATTGGAATTTTGTGAGTTTTTATGTGGATTGTGATTGGAATAGTGAATTGAAGTAAAAATTTGAATGCTAGAGGTTTGGAAAATGAAATTGGAGTGTAGGATTATGTATTTCCTATTTTTGAGGAATTATAGGATTTTTTCTAGAATTTTTGGAGTTTTAAGTCCAGACCGGAAAATGACCTAATGGCTGATTAATTGGATTCCGGTTTTGAAATTGATTGGCAATTGGCACGAGATAATTAGAGTTATGATTTTAGGATCTAATATTTATAGCCATTGCAGAAATCGGGAGAGATTAGAATAAGAATTGGATTTCAGACCCTTAGAAGTGGACTTGTGGCATGTCACTTGCCAAACAAGCCCTTAGTCCCATGATTTAAAACCCTTACCTTTTGAATTTTTGCTTCCTCGATGCTTGCTCCTCCATTGTTAGAAAAATTGGCTTTCTTCTCTTCTCTTCTCCTTCTTGGTGGATCATTCTCTCTGCTACTTCCTCTTGTTCTTCTTCTTGCTGGATTGCTTTCTTCTCCACCTATCAATCCACCTTCCTTGAGTTTTGTATTGGAGAAAAAGATGATGATTGGTGATGGGTTTGAGTGTCACCGTGGGTGTTGATTGAGTGGTGGGGTTGGAGATTGTGAAGAAATTACAAGGTTTTACTAGGTAAGTTCTTACTTTTCATGTGATTAGTAGTTTGATTTGATGATCTCTTAGAGTTATAAATTATGAAATATGTTTAGGGTTTTCGATGTTGTAAATTCTTAAATTTTCTTGAGTTTGAATTGGGAAATTGAGGAATAATAGTTATATGATTGAATTGAGGTTAGGGATTAGTTGTTGTGAGGGTATTAAGTTGTTTTGGGAATGTTTGAAGGACAAGAGTTGGATTAAAATCTATCAAAAGGAGGAATTTTTGGGTTTCGGGCGTGTTTCTGGGGTTGCACGTCGTGACGTGTGATGAACACGCCGCGGCAAGCAAGTCCCTTCCCGCACGCCGCGGCGAGCGTTAGCGAGGTAAGCTGCGATGCACGCGAGGCATACACCGCGGCGTATGCAGGGGATCTCGTCGTGGTGAGAAAACCTTGCTCCGCAGCGAGGATGGGAAAGCAGGAGCGCACACCGCGGCGAGCGATCTTGCGCCGCGGCGAGGACGCCCTTTTCTGAAATTGAAGTTGAGTGTTTTAATTGATGGTTTTGAGGTTTTATTCCTATTGAATTGGTTCATGAGTGATTGAAATTAGAGACTAAGAATTGTGAATTTATTAGAATGAAATTTCTGAATTATTTTCGAAAGTTCTTGAAATCGGATGGAAATTGAATGGTGAATGTGATTTATCATTGGAGTGTGACTTTTGGGAGTCCAGAATTTAGTCAAATGAGTTAGGGTGTTAGGAATTGCTATCTTTTAGAGGATAAAGAGTTGAATTGGAAAGATTCGAGAAAACGATCGGGAATGTCATAAACATGTAGTGTACGCAATTAAATCGTTTCATGTGCATTATTGGCTACTGTAAATTGAACAATTAGCTCAGAAGTTTAGAGGTGAGTAACTTAGTTGGTTCCTCGATCTTTGTGTGTTTAAATTATGTGCTTATGCCATGCGGAAGAAATGGAGGGTTTATGTGCTTGATTGTGATTGGTTTCGGACCATAGGTGTTCGAAGTATCAGGCTTGATTGTGATTGGTTTCGGACCATAGGTGTTCGAAGTATCAGGAATTTGTTATTAAAGTGTTATATGTGTGCAATTAAATGTGAATCAGGCATGTGCTATTTAGCAATTGGAACATATGCATTTCATGCATAAAAGTATGATCAGATAATGGCAGTTGTGACCGGAGCAATCAACGTATTTCAGAGCTTTAAGCTCAACGCACAGGGCCTCGAGCCCAACGTATTTCAGAGCCACTGGCTCAACGTATCAGGGCATTCAGACCCAATGTATTCAGAGCCACAGGTTTAACACAATGTGCCCGTCACTAGGACAGTTCAGGCGCACGATCACAACAACGAAATAAAATGAAAAGTGTCACATGTGCATCGCATATACAAATGATTGAATGTGAACTGTGTGAAAGGCGAAATGCCTTATATGTGTAAACAGATAATGCATGTGATGTTCTGAATATGTTATTTGTGTGATATTGTGTGAAATTTTATGAACTGTTTGTATATGCATGAGTTGGGTGAACCATCGATGATAGTTTCTCGCTGAGTTCGCAAACTCACCCAACATTGCAATATTTTTCAGGACCGTGATAGTAGACTCCTAGCTCCAGAGATAGACTTTTCCTGCCGTGTGGATCTTGTTGGCATGAGAAGTTATGGCACAAAGGTCGGTCAGCTAGGATCGATTTTGAGGATGACCTAGTTTAGAATTTTGTCTCAGTTTTCCTTTTTGGATTATTGTAGATAGACTTTGGAAAACTGATAGACTTGTACATTTATGGTTTTTAAGGAATGAAATGAGAAGTATCTTGGTTTCAAAAAAAATTAGTGATTTCAATATTGCGGTTTTTATTATATTGATGCCATATGGATTATAGAATTGATCGTTTGTAGTGCACCCTCATCGTGGGTTATGTATCGGAACGACTACAGGCGTCGCGCCCCTTGTGAAGAAGGTATTCTACAAATATTCTTTTGGATATGTTTTCTTAATTCCTTCTGACATGTGGCTTTAGTTACATTAATATTCTTTTGTTTTTATTTATTTTATTTTTAATGGATAATGTCTAGTTTATAGTTATAAAGATTATCTTTATACTGATTAATCGGTACAATAATTAAAAATAAATATACCTCCATTTCATAATATGTGCTCTTAATAAACACATATAGTCTTTAATCATTTATTATATAATGATGGTTTGTGATAATTTTAAACCATCATCATCTTATCATATAAAAACTCATCTAGGATTATTTAAAATATGATTCAAATACAACTATAAGAACAATTTTAATTAACAATTTAGTAAATACATATCGAGATGATATATTCAAACATAACACATATTTATTCTAATCAAATTGTAAAGAAAAGTTACTAATAATTAAAAATCTTTAAAATAACTTTGAGCTCCTCCACTTGATGGTGAAGAAGTAAACACAAGATAGTAGAACTACTTTTATTTTGCTGAAATATGAGAAACATTATCAACAAAAAGAACATAAACACCTTAGATTGAAGCCATGAACATCTAGTATTTGAATTTTTGATGATGCAAATCTCACTACATAATGTAAACAATAATCTTTGTCAAGCATAAATGTTAAAAACCAAAAGCATTTGGGAGTTATTTGTGTATTTTACCCATCAAGATGCATGTTCCATGCCTTTCAATAGCTTTCTTTTAATTGTTCTTCATTGACTTGTCAAAATCATTACCTAAATGTGTGGTTAGAGAGATGAGCCTTGGCAAAAAGTTGAAGAAAGTTGTAATTCTCCAAAGTAACAAGGACAAATTTAATGCGAGTGAAAATTATGTTTGAGTTATAATAGTGAACACTTGAATGATCATTTAGCAAAGAGTTAATTATGTTGTAACAAGCACATATATGACCTCTGGATCAGTTTATTTGTTGGGCCCCAAAATTTTTCTAATTTATGTTATTAAGCATGAATTGTGTTCATTGTGTGATTATGGCTTAGTTTGATTTAATTGGGAGTGTTAGTGGATAATTAAGGTTTATATGTGGTTTAAATAGGAATTAAAGGGTAAAAGTTTATGAGGACATTTTGGGAAGATTACTTAAGTTGGATAGGTTAAAGCTTTACAAGGAGGGGTAAATTGGTCATTGCTCTTCCCATTTAGAATTAAGAGGAAGAATTAGAAGGGAAACGAAAGAAAAGAAGAAAAGTGAAGAGAAGAAGAGGGAGAGAGTTGTCGTGGGTGAGGAAGAAGAGAAGAGAAAATAGGGTTCTTGATCCTAGAGGTTTTCGAAGATTTGAAACACATTTTCGGGTAAGTTTCGCTTCTTTTAATCTTGTTTTGATTGGATTAAACCCTAAAATAGGTTGTATGAAGTTGGAATCGGTTGTTGAAAGGATTAGGGCAAAAATGGTTAGATTCCTTGGGTTGATGATTTTGTGACTGATTTTAAGCTTGGAATAAGTTAGAACTGAAGTATAAGATATGAATTAAGGTTTAGAAGTGTTGCATTTGCAAATGGTGGGTTTGTGGATTAAAAAAAGCAAAAATCAGCGGAGGGTTCCCGGACACTTGCGTCAAGCGTGCTCATGAGCACTTGGCGACGTGACATCTTGAGGGGTGTGCACGTCGCCGCTCACGCTTGCATGCACGCTGCGGCGAGTTCGATCCGTTCGCCGCGGCGAGCCCCCAGTTTAACAAGGATGAATTTTGGTATTTTGGGCATATATTTTATTGTAAAAGTTCAAATGAGGTGATTTTAGATCCGTTGTGGACTAGAGATAGAGGGCTACAAGTTTTATGAAGAAGGGAAGTTCAGAATTTGCTTCTAGGATCCGAAAATTTGGATGGAAGTCGAGTATAGAATTGTAGTGTTAGTACTTTTGATTTTCAAGCTTTTTGAATATTTCCTTTGAATGTTATTTGAATGGGAACTTGGTTTGTTTTAGGAAACCAAGCCGACCTGATCCAATCGCAAGAGGAAGGACAACAGTGAGTTGGATTCTCAAGCGATATTAGGTGGGTAATATATTTATGGTCGTTGTGTGTATGGAAAAAATGCCTTGCTTGCTTGCATGTATGTGTGGTTTGAATTGTTAACATGTATTGTGATTGTGCTTTTGTACTGCCTTGTAAAGCATTGTGGCACTTTTGTATGAATGAAAAAGAAGCATGATGATCATGAAAAATATGAAAGCTTGATAAAATGTTTTGAGCATGAAACGAATGATTATGTGCTTTGTTTGGGCAAGAGAGGAACGTTTCGTTAGTCACGTGCACGTCGACGTATACCCTTCTCCCGGCTGCCCACTTGAGGCCACGAGATCTTGAGAAATCGGACTCGGATAGTTTACGATATAAACTTCGGTTTATCTGGATCGTTCCACGGAACTCTCGAGCCATTTGTTGTGCATACATTATTGATTTTTTGAGCATGACACATGTTAATTGTTATATCGTGAAATCGTATGACTTATTATTGTGATGATTGTAAATTGATAAGTGTTTACTTGTTTATGCTTGTATATATATATATATGCTTGATTGTGTGGCTCATTGCCAATGGCTATAAATGTATATGCCACTGAGCTTCATAGCTCACCCTATTATCTCCCACTCCTCAGGTGCAGAACGAAACGATCGTTGACCCTTGCAAGGCATCGGAAACTCCAAGATAATTAGGAGCTTTTGTCTTAAGTTAGTATTTTTGGTTGGCCCTCCAGGCATATCATCATTGGGCATTCTCATGTATTTTGGGATTTAGACTTTGACATGTATCGTGTTATTTTAAGAATACTTATTTAAATTCTCGGATTGTAATGCCATGAAGTCCCTTAGTTTATGGGGTGTTTAATTTATAGATGGAATGTCTAAGTATTTGTTTGTATTGAAATTGTATGGATGTTGGGATCGGGTTCGTATGTTTGGGAGTTCGCTGCGGTCAGCCAGTCCTTCACCGCGGCGCAGCCCGAGGGGCCACCACGGGAATAAAGATCCAAGACTTGGGCCCAATATATTTGGTATCAGAGCCAGGTTTAGTGTCCTCAGCTTAGAATGCATAGTAGGATGAATTGTTTGCTATATGATTATTTGTTGCATTGTTAATTGATTGATTGCATTAAGTGACATGGATATCATGCATACATGTAGGAATTAAGATTTACATGTAGCTAATCTTAGTGTTTACCTTTGAAGGAGTAAGATGCCACCTCGTAGAAGGACACGAGGAGTTCTGCAAGGATTTGTTACACCTAACTCTCTGACTAGAGAGGAGAGGACTGATGAGTCAGTAGCCCCAGGAAATGTTGAGGCTTCTGTAGGGCTAGGTAGTGAGCCCATTCCTTCGCAGACTAAGGAGTCGCCAGTTATGCAGGAGCAAGTGCCTCCACTAGATCCGAGGTTGTTTCAGGCGTTTGTTCAGGCTATGGGTTAGATGCCACAGCCTTCTGCTTCAGCCCCAACTAAGAAGGGGAGACGGTTCGACAAGTTGAGGAAGTATGGAGCAGTGGACTTCTATGGGACCACTGATCCTGAGGAAGCTGAGACCTGGCTGAAAAAGACAAAGAGAGTGTTGGATTAACTACTTGATATTCCTGTAGTGAATGAGTTTCCAGATGTTTTTCCTGAGGAACTACCTGGGCTTCCTCCAGAGAGAGAAGTGGAGTTATCTATCGAAGTTATGCCTGGTACTGCTCCGATATCTAGAGCACCGTATAGAATGGATCCTATTGGGTTGAAGGAGTTGAAGTTACAGTTACAAGAACTTCTGGATAAGGGGTTTATTAGACCTAGTGTATCACCGTGGGGTGCGCCGGTGTTGCTCGTAAAGAAGAAGGATGGTACACTGCGCATGTGCATCGATTATCGGCAGTTAAATAGGGTCACAGTGAAGAATAGGTATCCACTGCCAAGGATTGACGATCTATTTGATCAGTTGAGAGATGCGGGAGTGTTTTCGAAGATAGATCTGCGATCGGGGTATTATCAGCTTCGAGTAAAGGATGTGGATATACAAAAGACTGCATTTAGGACCCGTTATGGACATTACGAATTCCTAGTAATGTCGTTAGGGTTAACTAATGCTCCAGTGGCATTTATGGATTTGATGAATAGAGTATTCAGGCCTTATCTGGACCAGTTTGTTGTGGTGTTTATTGATGATATCCTGGTCTATTCCAAGAATGAACATGAGCATATTGACCATCTCCGAATTGTATTCTGAGACCTGCGGAAAGGCGGTTGTATGCGAAGTTGAGTAAATGTGATTTCTGGCTTCAGGAGGTATCATTCTTAGGGCATGTTGTCTCATCTGTAGGAATTAGAGTTGATCCTAGTAAAATAGAGGCGGTTGTTAATTGGAAGCCACCAAGGAACGTGACTGAGGTGAGAAGTTTTCGGTGCTGGTGGTTATTACCGTCGATTTGTTAAGGGTTTTCGGTGATAGCATCCCTTTAACTAAGCTATTACGGAAAGGAGTGAAGTATGAATGGTCCGATAGATGTCGAGTAGCTTTGATCGGTTGAAATGTATGCTTCATCAAGCTCTCGTATTAGTTCAACCTACTTACGTAAGGAGTATGTTACGTATCTTGATGCATCGGGATTGGGTTAGGTTGTGTTTTGATGCAGGAAGGGAAGGTAGTTGCTTATGCTTCTCGGCAACTAAAGACTCATGAATATAATTACCCTACTCATGATCTGGAGCTTGCAGCAGTAGTGTTTGCCTTAAAATTTTGGCGACACTATCTGTATGGTGAAAGGTGCAGAATTTTTACAGATCATAAGATTCTGAAGTATCTGCTTACTCAGAAGGAACTTAATTTGAGACAACGGCGTTGGTTGGAATTATTTAAAGACTATGATTGTATTGTAGACTACCATCCGGGTAAGGCTAATGTTGTAGCAGATGCCTTAAGTCGAAAGACTATCTCGATTTTATCACTGAAGCAGATTGGATGGCAGTTGGGATCTGATGGAGCCTTGATGGCTTAATTGATAGCAAGGCCCACGTTGAGACAGGAGATTTGCCATGCTCAAAGAGCTGATGATAAGTTACAACAACTTATCTTGGCTACTCAGGAAGGTAAATAGACTGATTTTTCTGTGCAGGGTGATGGTGAATTGTATTATAAGGACCGGTTGTGTGTGCCAGCTAATGATGAACTGAAGAAGAAGATATTGTTTGAGGCTCATAATACAGTCTTTACTATGCATCCGGGTGAAAACAAGATGTATCAGGATTTGAAGCAGTATTACTGGTGGTTAGGTATGAAACGGGATGTTGTGGATTATGTAGCAAAATGTCTGACATGCCAGCAGGTTAAGGCTGAGCACCAGGTTCCATCTGGTTTGTTAAATCCTATTCCTATTCCTCAATGGAAATGGGATAACATTACCATAGACTTTGTCACTGGACTTCCTATTACTCAAAGGAAACATGATGCGGTATGGGTTATTGTGGATAAGTTCACCAAATCTGCTCATTTTCTACCTGTTCGTCCTGACTATTCATTGGATAGGCTTGCAGATTTGTATGTGAATGAGATTGTAATACTGCATGGAGTACCATTATCGATTATTTCTGATCGTGATCCTCGATTTACTTGAGATTCGGAAAAGTTCTGAGGAAGCATTGGGTACTCAACTTAAGTTTAGTATCGCTTTTCATCCCGCACAGATGGACAATGTAATGAGTTATCTGATTTTGGAAGATATGTTGAGGGTTGTGTGTTAGAGTTTCCGGGAGTTGGGATAATTATCTGACTTTGATGGAGTTTGCTTATAACAACAGTTATCAGACGAGCATTGGCATGGCACCTTATGAAGCGTTGTATGGTAGGAAGTGTAGAACTCCGGTATGTTGGACAGAGTTGAGTGAAAACAAGATGATCGGGCCAGACATTGTGAAAGATACAAAAGAAAAGATTCAGATAATTCAACAGAGATTAAAAGCTGCTAGTGATCGACAGAAATCTTATGCTGATTTAAAAAGGAAGGATATTGAGTTTCAAGTGGGTGATAAGGTGTTTCTGAAGGTGTCACCATGGAAGCATATACTTCGGTTATGAAAGAAGGGTAAGCTTAGTCCGCGATTCATTGGTCCTTATGAAATTCTGAAGAGGGTTGGACTTGTAGCTTATCAGTTAGCTCTTCCTGGAGAATTGGCCAGATTGCATGATATGTTTCATGTTTCTATGTTGAGGAGATACCGATCTGACGCCTCACATAAGATTCCGGTGCAAGAGATTCAGGTACAACAGGATTTGTCATATGAAGAAGGGTCAATTTCCATATTAGCCAGAGAAGTAAAACAATTGTGGAACAAGACAGTACCATTGGTAAAAGTCCTCTGGCAACATCATGGAATTGAGGAAGCAACCTAGGAATCAGAGGAAATCATAAAGGCCCAGTATCCGCAATTATTCGGATCAGGTATGAATTTCGAGGACGAAATTTCTTAAGGAGGAAGAGTTATAACGCCCAAATTGGGGTTAGAATATTAAAGGAATTTAGTACTAATTATGAGTGTAATTTTCTTATTAACTTATTAACTATTGGCTTAAATTGTGCATAAGTATTTTGGCATGCATTCATGGCATTTTCTGGGTTAACTGATTTAATAAAACTTGAGTGATTTGGGCAAGATTATTATAATTTTCGTAATTTTTTATACTTCAAATATTTTAGAAATTAATGGAGGATTAGTTTTGAGTTGCCAATTTATTTTGAGAGTCATTATTTTTCGTGAATTTTGGTAAATTTTGAAAGTTTTACGGAATTGTTGGGTAATTATTACAACTAAGAATTCATAATAATGTTTTTGGTTATTTAGTACTATTTGGACCTATTAGTTGTTTATTAGTTGTATCGCATCCAAACCTAAACGCAACGATATAAATCGAACATTATCGTTTATTCCTCACCGAATGCCTCCTTTACCCATCCATCAGTAGAGATAGCGAAGTCATTCACTCACCACCACCTGCTATTGACGTTTTCTTTGGAAAGCTGAGGAAAGACCACTGCCAGATATTATCGGGACAATAAAAACTAAGGGCAATTTAGGTAAGTAATACAGGTCAGTAAGAAAATTTCAGTGTTAGTACTTTAGGTATACCTAGATGATGTCTAGGATTGATTTGTTGGAAGTGTTATTTGCCTGCACATGAAATGACTGAAATTACCTTGTTCTGTTTTACAACTGTTAAGTCCTAGTTGTGGGTAAATAGGCATGCCTAGAAGGGTCTGCAATGTTTCCTCGTTATTTGACACTTTGGTGTCTCTCGATATCGAGACATATGTCTCTCCCGCCGATACTAATTATGGTATCTCTGTATAAGTCCTGTTACCCACTTCTTTTCATGGATTTATAGTTTGATTTGTTACGATATTCGATATCGATTGATTATTTCGATTACGAAGGATCTCCGTGTTACGCCATTACATTTAGTATAAAAATATGTTCAAATGCATTCTTTCATTTTCAAATCGGTTAATATAGATTAGTTATTACTCACTAAGTTATATGCTTTACGATGGATTTGCCCGTGTAGGTTCAAGCTAAGAGATTAAGGATGGGACAAGTCAACCGCTTGGCCAAAAGAGTCGAGTTTTGTGTGTTGCGGAAATGTATTTTGTTTGGTTTGTTTGGGCTGTAAATATTCTTTCGATTTGTTTCAAATTATGAGATGTATTATATGTGTTACGTTTAGTTTTTAAAAATGCATGTGTGAAACGTTTTGATTTGTTTGTCTGTCTTGGGTGGCATCCATGTATCCTCCAGGCGATAGTGTGTTGGTGAATCGGTGGTTAGGAATTGTCCATTATGATTCAAGGCGGTGAGTATCGCAGAATCGATTAGATTGCCGTTTCACTAATTCGATTTGATTACGGGTATGGATTGGTGCCTAAACATCAGCAAGAATTGATTGTAAGGCTAAGATAGTTTTCTTGAGGAGGCCCACCACCGAGATTGTATTTCATGGTGGTTGCAAGTGCTTTAACTAATGTAGTATCTCGCTATGCAAGCTTAAAAGCTTCTAAGAAAGGGTGTGAAGCTTATCTAGCATTTGTACTTGATTCCCGAAGGAAGGTGGTAAGGATAAACCGCTGATATTCTGTAGTGAATGAGTTTCAGATGTTTTTCCCGAGGAGCTACGGGCTTTCTCTAGAGAGAAGTGGAGTTATCTATCGGTTATGCCGGCATCGCCCGATATCTAGAGCACCGTATAGAATGGCTCTATTGAGTTGAAGGAGTTGAAGTTATATTACAAGAACTTTTGGATAAGGGTTTATTAGACCCGGTGTATCACCGTAAGTGCGCGGTGTTGCTCGTAAAGAAGAAGGATAGTACATCGCGCATGTGCATCGATTATCGACAGTTAAATAGGGTCACTGATGAAGAATAGGTATCCACCGCCAAGGATTGACGATCTATTTGATCGGTTGAGAGACGCGGAGTGCAGCCAAGATAGATCTGCGATCGGGGTATTATCAGCTTCGGGTAAAGGATGTGGATATACTAAAGACTACATTTAGGACCCGTTATGGACATTACGAATTCCTAGTAATGCCGTTAGGGTTAACTAATGCTCCAGCAGCATTTATGGATTTGATGAATAGAGTATTCAAGCCTTGTCTGGACCAGTTTGTTGTGGTGTTTATTGATGATATCCTGGTCTATTCCAAGAATGAACATGAGCATATTGACCATCTCCGAATTGTATTACAGACCCTGCGGGAAAGGCAGTTGTATGCGAAGTTGAGTAAATGTGATTTCTGGCTTCAGGAGGTATCATTCTTAGGGCATGTTGTCTCATCTATAGGAATTAGAGTTGATCCTAGTAAAATAGAGGCGGTTGTTAATTGGAAGCCACCAAGGAACGTGACAGAGGTGAGAAGTTTTCTGTGTCTGGCTAGTTATTACCGTCGGTTTGTTAAGGGGTTTTCAGTGATAGCATCCCCTTTAACTAAACTGTTACGGAAAGGAGTGAAGTATGAATGGTCTGATAGATGTTAGAGTAGCTTTGATCGGTTGAAATGTATGCTTACTGAAGCTCCTGTATTAGTTCAACCTATTTCTGGTAAGGAGTATGTTCGTATCTCGATGCATCAGGATTGGGTTAGGTTGTGTTTTGATGCAGGAAGGGAAGGTAGTTGCTTATGCTTCTCGGCAACTAAAGACTCATGAATATAATTACCCTACTCATGATCTGGAGCTTGCAGCAATAGTGTTTGCCTTAAAAATTTGGCGACATTATCTGTATGGTGAAAGGTGTAGAATTTTTACAGATCATAAGAGTCTGAAGTATCGCCACTCGGAAGGAACTTAATTTGAGACAACGGCGTTGGTTAGAATTATTTAAAGACTATGATTGTATTGTAGACTACCATCCAGGTAAGGCTAATGTCGTAGCAGATGCCTTAAGTCGAAAGACTATCTCGGCTTTATCACTGAAGCAGATTGGATGGCAGTTGGGATCTGATGGAGCCTTGATGGCTTAATTGATAGCAAGGCCCACGTTGAGACAGAGATTTGTCATGCTCAAAGAGTCGATGATAAGTTACAACAACTTATTTTGGCTACTCGGGAAGGTAAATGGTGATTTTTACATGCGGGGTGATGGTGAATTGTATTATAAGGACCGGTTGTGTGTGCCACTAATGATGAATCAAGAAGAAGATATTGTTTGAGGCTCATAATATCTTTACTATGCATCCGGGTGAAAACAAGATGTATCAGGATTTGAAGCAGATATCGTGGTCGGTATGAAACGGGATGTTGTGGATTATGTAGCAAAATGTCCGACATGCCAGCAGGTTAAGGCTGAGCACCAGGTTCCATCTGGTTTGTTAAATCCTATTCCTATTCCTCAATGAAAATGGGATAACATTACCATGGACTTTGTCACTGGACTTCCTATTACTCAAAGAAAACATGATGCGGTGTAGCACCCCACTCCCGTCAAGATCCGAACCCAACATCAACAGTGATATCCGAGCCCGAACTCCGCGAGGGTGGCGTACTAGAACAATCACTACCTTTTTAAAACTCGTTATAAATCACTACCTTTTTAAAACTCGTTATAATATTTATCTTTTCTTTCAAAAGCAGTTGAGTGCACAGAAAATGGTAAACAAATTGTGCCCACTTCATTTCGAAATCATTTTCAGTAGAACAATATTAGTAAAAAGGACACTCTTTTACATTTATCAATAAAACACAAATTCCCAAACTGGGCCCAATGATATTTCTGAACATTTACAGTCACACTATACAATACATTTACACATAATCAATGGGCCTACTAAATCAAATCACTACACTAATGCAGACGTGAACGACACTGATCCCGACCCGAAAACTCTGTCTTGCTAACGGTAGACATACTCCCGTGTGTCTAACGGGGTACTCTTCATTCCTGAAAAATAGATGCAATGTTGGGTGAGTTTGCAAACTCAGTGAGAAACCATCATCGATGGTTCACCCAACTCATGCATTCACAATCATATACACATTATATCACATGTTAACACATTCATAGAATCACATGCATTCAATTTCAGTTTCACACAGTACACCTTTGGTCATTCATATATGCAATATGCATGTGACACTTTCATTTTCTTTTCGTTGTTGTGACCGTGCGCCTGAGTTCATTTTCGTTGAGCCAGTGGCTCTGAAATCGTTGGGCGTGATATGCCCTGCGGTGAGCCTGAGGCTCTAACAGTCGTTGGACCTGAAGTCCTGTGTGTTGAGCTTAAAGCTCTCATATACATTGGGCGTGATATGCCCTGATAATCCCTGTGAAGGGCACTATGCATTGAGCCTGTGGCTCTGAATACGTTGGTACCACCGGTCACAACTATCATTATCTGATCATGCAATTATGCATGAATGCACATGTTCACTTTTCATTTCAATAACACTTTTTAGTTCTTCGGACCTTTGATCCGGTATTTCGATCATATGCACATTCAATTCATTTCACTCATGCATTACAATCCAATTCGCTAATGCATTTATACACAATTATTCACGTTTACACTTCAATATCGCAATCCAATATTTCGAACACCCATGGTCCGAAATCAATCAAAAGCAATCACATATATATATCCATCCTTAACTCCGCATGGCATTAATGCATCTAATATTAAACACATAAAGGCTGAGGAACTAACTAGGTTACTCACCTGCACTTCCGAGCTATAGCCTGGAAGTCCCAGCATATCCGTGGAATTGCTCCATCGGTGCCTTTCAAAACAGTCAAATAATCTCACATTACCAATTTTACCAATTTCAATAGTCAATAATGCATATTTAACAAATACGATAAATACTATACATGTTATGACATTCTCGAATTTTCTCAATTTGATCACTCTCACTCTAATTCATAACAATTTCAGATACCATAATTCAATTTACTAATTTCCATACTCTAAAGTCACATTCCAATTAAAATCACATTCACTATTTCTTTGTCATCCAATCCCGAGAATCATCAAATCAAATTCCGTAATTCCTATTCTTATCAATTCAGAATTCTTAGTCTCCAAATTCCAATTAATCATTAAGGAACCAATTCATTTAAAATCAAAACCTCAACTCATTACTTGTAACAATCATCTCATAATCACTTGATTTCATTTCTCCCAAATTGCAATTCCTAGTCTCGTAAATTCAATTAATCCATAACCAATCCATTAAGAATAATTCCCAAAATTCTCCAATTCAAAAACCTCACAATCTCATATTCGAAAATTAATCCCTTCGTCATGACGACATTTCCCTCGCCATGGCGTATAATCTACTACTCGTCACGACGCGGCGCTGCTTTGCTTTCGTCGCGACGCAAAACAAGTCTGCTCGCCATTGATGCATGCACTCCATTTCGTCGTGGCGTCGTCTGAATCTGCTTTCGTGCAAGGCATTTAATTAAATATTAAATCGCAGTGCAAGTAAAGGGGCTCGCCATGGCGTGTTCATCACATCGTCATGACGTCTGAACCGTAGCTGCGTCAAACCCGTAAATTCATCGATCTTCGATCTAAACTCATCCAAATCCATTCTAAACACTCTCAATCAGTTTTAAACATTAACCCAACTTATTTCTAACCTCAGATCATCATTTAAATCATTTTTCATCAAAAACCCAAATCAAATCCTCAAAAACCCTATCTTCCGAAACTTTCTAAATTTCTAAACAATTTCATACTCAAATCAATGATCAAATGAAACGATTTAAAGAATAGACAAGTAGAAACTTACTTGATTCAAGCTAGAAACCTTCGAAAATTCCTCTAGAACCTCCAAATCCCAAGCTATGCTCATCCACGACAAACTCCATTTTCTTTCAAAACAAAGGAAATTCGTGGATGACGATAATCAAACTTTTAAGCTTATATATAAGAGATTTAGAGGCTAAGGGCATGCTTGGCTGATCATCTGCCATATGCCCAATTCTTAAAGTCTAACAACCCGATTCTTATTCCATTTTTCTCCCAGTTTCGCAATGCTCATAAATAATAAAATCATAACTCCAATTGTCTCATATCAATTGTCAATCAATCTAGGACTCGCAATCAATTTAATCAGTCATTGGGCCAATTTTTCGATCCGGATCCATTACTTTAAAAATTGCGGAAAAATTCTCATAAATTCACAAAATTAGAACATACCCATTCATATCCTCAAATTACAATTTCCACTCCTCTAATTCCAATTTCTCACTCCATTTCCACAATCCAATCCTCATTTTTCGATTATGACCAAATTTTTGATTTACACAATTAAGTCGAAAATTTGTCATGCATGTATGTACATATATATGCTTGTGCAGTTAATAATCATTTACCAATGAATATCGAGACTATAATGCATGTGCAATGCAACATTTTCCTATACTCAATCCTAACCCGATTCCAAATTACCGACATACCCGTCACACCGGTAACGGAATGTTACATGCGGTATGGGTTATTGTGGATAAGTTCACCAAATCTGCTCATTTTCTACCTGTTCGTCCTGACTATTCATTGGATAGGCTTGCAGATTTGTATGTGAATGAGATTTTAAGACTGTATGGAGTACCATTATCGATTATTTCTGATCGTGATCCTCGATTTACTTCGAGATTCTGGAAAAGTTTACAGGAAGCATTAGGTACTCAACTTAAGTTTAGTACTGCTTTTCATCCCTGAACATGATGGACAATCAGAATGAGTTATACAGATTTTGGAAGATATGTTGAGGGGTTGTGTGTTAGAGTTTCCCGGGAGTTAGGATAATTATCGACTTTGATGGAGTTTGCTTATAACAACGATTATCGACAAGCATGGCATGGCACCTTATGAAGCGTTGTATGGTAGGAAGTGTAGAACTCGGTATGTTGGGATGAGTTGAGTGAAAACAAGATGATCGAGCCAGACATTGTGAAAGATATAGAAGAAAAGATTCAGATAATTCAACTGAGATTAAAAGTCGCTAGTGATCGGCGTAAATCTTATCCGATCTAAAAAGGAAGGATATTGAGTTTCAAGTGGGTGATAAGGTGTTTCTGAAAGTGTCACCATGGAAGCATATACTTCGGTTTGGAAAGAAGGGTAAGCTTAGTCCGCGATTCATTGGTCCTTATGAAATTCTTAAGAGGGTTGGACTTGTAGCTTATCAGTTAGCTCTTCCTGGAGAATTGGTCAGATTGCATGATGTGTTTCATGTTTCTATGTTGAGGAGATACCGATCTGACGCCTCACATAAGATTTCGGTGCAAGAGATTCAGGTACAACAGGATTTGTTATATGAAGAAGGGTCAATTTCCATATTAGCCAGAGAAGTAAAACAATTGCGGAACAAGACAGTACCATTGGTAAAAGTCCTCTGGCAACATCATGGAATTGAGGAAGCAACCTAGGAATCAGAGGAAATCATGAAGGCCCAGTATCCGCAATTATTCGGATCAGGTATGAATTTCGAGGATGAAATTTCTTAAGGAGGGAAGAGTTGTAACGCCCCAAATTAGGGGTTAGAATATTAAAAGAATTTAGTACGAATTATGAGTGTAATTTGCTTATTAACTTATTAACTATTGGCTTAAATTGTGCATAAGTATTTTGGCATGCATTCATGGCATTTTCTGGGTTAATTAGTTTAATGAAACTTCGGAGTGATTTGGACAGTATTATTATAATTTTTGTAATTTTTTTATACTTCAAATATTTTTAGAAATTAATGGAGGATTAGTTTTGAGTTGCCAATTTATTTTGAGAGTCATTATTTTCTGACGGAATTTTGGTAAATTTTTCAAAGTTTTCTGAAATTGTTGGGTAATTATTACAACTAAGAATTCATAACAATGTTTTTGGTTATTTAGTATTATTTGGACCTATTAGTTGTTTATTATTTGTATCGCATCCAAACCTAAACGCAACGATATAAATCGAACATTATCGTTTATTCCTCACCGAATGCCTCCTTTACCTATCCATCAGTAGAGATAGCGAAGTCATTCACTCACCACCACCTGCTATTGGCGTTTTCTTTGGAAAGCTGAGGAAAGACCACTGCCAGATATTATCGGGACAATAAACACTAAGGGCAATTTAGGTAAGTAATACTAGACAGTAATTTCAGTACATAATATAGGTAGAAAATTTCAGTGTAAGTACTTTAGGTACACCTAGATGATATCTAGGATTGATTTATTGGAAGTGCTATTTGCTTTCACATGAAATGACTGAAATGACCTTGTTCTGTTTTACAACTGTTAAGTCCTAGTTGTGGGTAAATAGGCATGCCTAGAAGGGTCTGCATTTGCTCTCGTTATTTGACACTTTGTGTCTCTCGATATCGAGACATATGTCTCTCACGATACTAATTATGTTATCTCTCGATAAGTCCGTTACCCACTTCGCTCATGGATTTATAGTTTGATTTATTCAGATTCGATATCGATTGATTATTCGATTACGAAGGATCTCCCGTGTTCGCTGCTCGCTTAGTATAAAAATCTGCTCAAATGCATTCTTTTTGTTTTCTGAAATCGGTTAAAATAGATTAGTTATTACTCACTAAGTTATATGCTTAGACGGTGGATTTGCTCGTGTGGGTTCAAAGCTAAGAGATTAAGGATTGGGACAAGTCAACCATGATGGCCAAAAGAGTGCGAGTTTTTGTGTTGTGAAAATGTATTTTGTTTGGTTTGTTTGGGCCTGTAAATATTCTTTCGATTTGTTTATGAAATTATGAGATGTATTATATGTGTGTTACGTTTAGTTTTTTAAAAATGCATGTGTGAAACGTTTTGATTTGTTTGTCCTGTCTTGGGTGGCATCCATGTATCCTCTCAGGGGGTATTTGGGTGTTACAGTTCACTCAGTTGGCGAGGTATGCTTCAGATCTGATGCTGAGTGAGGCTGCTAGATGTCGTCGGTTTGAGTAGGGTCTGCACTTGGCCATCAGAGAGAAAGTGATAGTGCAGAACTTTTGTGATTTTCAGCAGTTAGTTAAGGCAGCTTTGAGGGTTGAGAACATAAAGAATATCAAGAGTGCAGTGAACAGGAAAAGAAAGGGGAGAGAGCAGTTCAAGAGGGGAGGTGGTACTTCTATGCCTGAGAGGAGTGCCAAAATCTTCCCTGTGCAGTCTGAGGAGAGAAGCAGTGGTGCAAGCCGACCTAGGCCTATGAAGACTTCTATTGTTTCTCACAAAGCCTCAATGGTGGGCGGCAGTAGAAGGGGAGATGGGGATAGGTCATTTATTCCAAAGTGTGAGCACTGCGAGAGAGCCCATAGAGGAGAGTGCTACAGATTGACAGGAGCTTGCTTTAAATGTGGGGAGAAGAGGCACATTGCTAGAGAGTGCCCTCAGCCTCCAAGACAAGAGAGAAGCCAGATGCAAGCTTCCAAGAGGTCTGAGACTATGGGACACAAGACTTCTGCAGAAGTGGGCAGTTCTGATACAGCCAAGAGAGTGAGCATTCCAGGGAGACCCAGGGGGCAGGCACCAGCTAGGGTGTTTGCAATGACTCGGGAGGATGTAGAGATCGCTCCAGATGTTGTCACTGCTATGGTTAGACTCTTTTCTGATGATGTGATTGCCTTGATTGATCCGGGTTTTACTCATTCGTTTGTTTCTTCGAGTAGACCTGTGTGTGGTAGAAATTTGAGCCCTTTGGATACTCCGCTGATGGTGAGTACTTCAATCGGTCAATATATTATTATCAGTCAAGTGTATAGAGAGTGTGAACTATGTATTAGTGGGGAACTTCTAGTGGTTGATTTAATGCTACTGAAGATGGGAGGATTGGATGTGATTTTGGGTATGGACACCTTATAGAGGTATAATGCCCGACTGGATTGTAAACAAAAGACAGTAGAATTTGAATTGGATGACGGCAGAAGTGTAACATCCCACCCTGACAGGAAGGGTAAAATAGTAATTTGGTAAAGATCGAGAGTGATTAGGACTATAATGTTATGCGTACTGGTATTGGTCAAACAATGAAATGGTGCACATGAAATAATTGTACATGCATACATGACATTCCCGGTTTTTGTGCCTAAGGTAATTTTATTGTGATTAATGTGGTTATTGGGTTTGAAAAATTATTTTGACTGATCCAGAGTGTGTTTTATATTTTAAGGGATTTTTAAGAATTTTTTTGAAATTTTCTGGAGAAAATTCCCGGATCGGAAAAAAAAAAATCGCCAAGTGACGAACCGGTTGATTTTCTATTGTTATTTGGTATTAAATTATGGCATATTTTGGTGGGACCCATAATTGGACTTTTAAAACTTCTAAGCACCGAAAATTAGGGTGATAATTGTTGATAAGTTGGATTTTTTTATTAAAGTATAATAGTTGAATCTTTTGACTTTCCTTTCCTAAGTGAACTAATGACCTATTGCCGCCTAACCCTTCCTTAAATGCTCCCTATCCACCTCTCTCGGTTTTGCTTAATGAGAAGGGAATAAATCAAGTGTTCTTGCTTGAATCCCTTTACCACCGAAAGCTCTCTCCATCTTTTTTTACTCTCTCACCATCGAATCTCTTCCTTCTCATCAAAGTGTTACTTTCCTCCAATTTTTGAGGTTTGCCTTGCCTTACAACTTAATTCTCCTATCCATGAGAAACAAGTATGGTGGTAGAAATGAGTAGAGAAGGTGTAAAGTGGGCATAAAGAGAAAATTGAAGATTGAGAGCTAAGTAGGTAAGTGTTTAAATTAAGCTTTAAATGGTGTTTTCATGATGGTTTAAGTATGAATTTAATGCCATGGTAGTTAGAAACATTGAATGGGAGTTATGGTGTATTTATTATGGTTATGGATGCTTGAATTTAATGAAACTTATAAGTGGAAATGATGGGTATAAGGTTAGGTTGAAGTAAGAATTGATGAAGTAGTATGAATGAGTGGTTTTAGCTTGATTTTAATTGAATATGAATGATTATTCTTGCATAATATTGATGAGGTAAGTGCTGTCAATTTTTGGTAGGTATGCCTAGTGAATGTAGGAATGATGTAGGGATTGATTTTGTGTCTAATGGAGATGCTTATAGTAGTAGGAATTGAATTGGCATGATAGGAAGTGAAGTTGGGAAGTAAAACTGAAATTGTGAGTTTGACCTACCATACTGTTTTGAGCATAACTCATTGTGTGATTATGAAAATGAGTCGAGGTTTGTGCCCAATGAAACTTTGGTTTGTTGGCTACATTTTTGTGTGAAATAGGTGTTGTCAAATTGTAACTCTAAGGGGTTGAATTTTAGCTTGGAAAGTTACTGTTTTGACTTAGGTAAACAGTATCTGGATTAATAACCTGATTGTTTAGATGATTTTTCTAAATTAATTGAGAAAGAATTAGTGAAAATGGTCTTCATGAGCGTTGAAGCCTATATTGTTAGCTTTCCATTGCCACTGATTTTACAATTTTTCGATCTGTATATTGGGAGATATCCACTGTGGAATATTGACTGATTGTGAGCAATTGGTGAAACCTAGCTATCAGTGTAGGTATTGTGACCATTCTGATTAGAGGCAATTTTAGTAATTTCTGTGAATTGAATTGGCTTAAGCGATCTTCTTAAGAGTTGTATAAGAAACAATTATCTTGAAAATGGTATATAGCATGCTATTTTTAGATAACATAATTGGGACTTATGATTTTTCAAGGATTGGACTAAAGTTAGGTCATGGACTCTTTGAGCAGGCGATAAATTGCAAGACTGTTTTGAATTGGTTAATGATGGAATTTGATTTCTAAGACCTTCATGAGAAGTGTAGTACTGTGTTTTATCTTTTCATGGGTATAAAGTATGCAATTTTTCGACATTTGTACAAGGAGTTATCTTGTTTGAAAGATCCGTAGTTTGAGTACTTTCGGGGCAGCAGATTCACTGAATTGTTTGACCTAGTTACCCATTGAATTTGAATTTAGACTGTTCATGAAAGTTGTAGATCACATTGTGATCTTACTGAGCACATTTATTTTGAAATTCTTGACTAAGGAAATGGGAAGCTATTGAATTTACAAATCTGCCTGGTCGGGAACTCTCTTGACTTTGGTTAGGAACTCATTGACTGGACAGAAACTTTGATTGTATTTTTGACACCCTTAGAGGTGAATTTGGCTTTTGGGCTCTTCATGAACATTGTAGATCTTTCTTTTCTCTATGAAATAGACATTAATTTTACCCAATTTGGAGTTCGGAGTAAGGAGTTATGACCTATGGAAGTTGGTATATCGGAGAACACCTTTTCCATTCTTTTGCTTATAACTTGTCCGTCCGGCGTCCGATTGACCTGATTCTCGAGGCATCGGATTCATGACTTATTAAATTTCATTTTCTGAGACATTGGGAATTATTGGACGGGAAATTGACGTGGGTCCGGTTTATTATTTTCTAGTCACTGTTTTATTTTATGGGACCTATAGAGGTTCGAATTGAGCGTCGTCAGAGCCATTGGATTTCTTATTTTTGAAACGGATTTTTCTAAAAAAAAAGATGAGATTAGGTCCGGGAATATCATGATCATGCATTGTGTACCTTCTAAGTGTTACGTGTGCATTCTGAAATAGTTCTGATTGAGCAATTGATAATGTTTGTATACTGTCACTGTTATAGAGTCACACTTGGAGCGTCGGTCCACCGACGTCACTGAGACTGCCAGATTTTGGCTCGGAAATACAGGTGAGTAACCTAGTTGGTTTCTCAAATTCCGAAATGTCTAAATGCCCTATGTGAATTACTTGCCGAGGTGATTTACATAGATTACTGAAACATATTGGATGGATTCGCATGTTTTTACTATACTGAACGGAACTACTTGCAAAGGTGAATTGTATGGTTACTGAACTGTATAGGATTAAGTTGCATGCTTTTACTGTATTGGGTTGGACTACTGCATAAAACTGAAAACTGCAATATTGGGCTTTTATAGCCATACCACTGGATTACTGAGTACTGTAATACTAGGCCTTTATAGCCATACTACTGTAAACCACTGAGTACTGCATTACATGCATAAATGCATGAACAGATAATGGACGTTGTGACCCAAGTTGCGATTATTACTGACCGGGCCTCGAGTCCGAGGGGATTTATCCCTGAATACTGTACTGTCTTTCAGTCACTTATTTGGCAAATTTCAGAATAGACACAAATTTTATTTCGGACGTTATGGAACAAGTCATTAATTCTGAACCTGTTCACTTATCACATTTTATCAATCCAATACCTTTTTCTCCAGTAATATGCAGACTAGAGTACACCGTACCAAAGTGGTACTTACAAAAAGACCCTTCATCTCGTCTTTACCACTTCCCTTTCCTTTGTTACTAACACAGTGACACTTATGTCCATTTTGCTATAACCGATGATAATTCGCCTAACGCATTTATTCTTTCTATTTCATTGGCTCTCCTCTCCTTTATCAATTTACTATTCTTTAGTTTTCACGTACTCTATTCGTACATGCATTTTACTTTCTTTCTTTTGTTTCACTCATCACAAGTATCTCGACTCAATTTTGGTATTTGACTCTTGTTAGGCACTTTTCCGTGTAATACAAGCGTGTGCAATCCCTTTTTGTGATCATCATAAGCCCTATGGTCATTCAGTCGAAAACTATATACCAAGGTCATAATTCTCTGAAGGCCAAAACACGTAAGCACTTTGCCTATGGAACATTCAAACCTATAATCACTTCGTTCTATACCTATTAGTAACTCAAGTTCACTCTTTGCGTATTCCTACAAGAATGTCTCGCTTCGATCAGTCGAAAACTATATACCAAGGTCATAATTCTATACCTATTAGTAACTCAAGTTCAATCTGAAAAGCACTCGTGAAACGGTTATTATCCTGAGCACATAAGCTTGAGACTGAAATGGATATGCGAATATTGTGCTAAGAGTTTGGAAATCAGTATAATGTACTGACCGGGCCTCGAGCCCGAGGGGAGAAATCCCTGACGTGTCCCCACTGAATACTGACTGAGCACTTGGGCACAACACTGAATAATTGGAAAGAGTCACATATGCGTTGCATTCACATGATTGACTGTTTTGTGAAAATTACTGATTACGTGATGGCATGATTTACTGTAAACTGTTACATGTTACTGCAAATTCTTATTTAATGCTGTAAATTGTTACGTTACTGCTAATTGAATACTACTGTATTATGCTATACGCCATGTGCGTAATGCATGATTTGAGTGAACCATCGATAATGGTTTCTCACTAAGTTCGCAAAACTCACCCAAAATTTGCATCTATTTTTCAGGTCCTGAAGAATACCCCGGTTGACACGGGAGTATGTCTACTGTAGGCTAGTGAATGATAGAGGTCGGGATCAGTCCGTGTCTGCATTAGTGTTTTATCGAATTGTATTTCGCGATCATTGTACAACAATGCTTTGTATTTATAACGAGCCCATTGTGGTTGTCTTTGTTTTACACATCGATCGATTGTAATAACGAAAATGATTAATTGTGAACATGAGCTTAGGTTTCTTCGCTTATCTTTGCGTTAATGAGTGGTTCAATCTACAAAAATAAAATAAAATAAGCGGAGAAAATGTTATCCTGAGTTTTAATCGACTGATCTAATACACCCTCGCGGGGCACGGACTCGGATATCACCAACGATATCAGGTTCGGGTCACTCGGGAGTGGGGTGTTACAAGAAGAGTGGTATTTTCAGGGGACAGAAAAGCAAGTCCACCCAGAATTGTGTCAGCTGTGACAGCAGAGAAGATGATGAGGAAGGGATGTGAGGCATTTTTGACCAATATGGTAGACACCAGGGCAGATAGAGGGAAGCTTGAGGATATTCCAGTAGTCAAGAAATTCTCGGATGTCTTTCCCGAGGAATTACCAGGACTACCGTCAGCTAGAAAAATTAAGTTTTTCATTGAGCTTCTTTCAGGTACTGCGTCGATTTCAAGTCTGCCTTACCGGATGGCTCCGGTGGAATTGAAGGAGCTTAAGGAGCAGTTGGAGGAGTTGTTGGAGAAAGAGTACATAAGGCCGAGCTTTTCCCCTCGGGGAGTTTTGGTTTTTTTTGTGAAGAAGAAAGATGGATCGTTGAGGATGTGTGTAGACTACCGGAAGCTGAATCATGTCATAGTGAAGAACCGATATCCGCTTCCACGTATAGATGATATGTTTGATCAATTGCAAGGGGCGAAGTCTTCTCCAAGATATACTTGAGATCGGGTTACCATCAGTTAAGGATAAAGGAGTCTAATATGTCAAAGACTGCTTTCATAACGCGGTATGAGCATTTTGAGTTTTTGGTTATGCCTTTCGGATTGACAAATGCCCCTGTAACCTTTATGGATTTGATGAATCGGGTCTTTAAGCCTTTCTTGGACCAATTTATCATTGTCTTTATTGATGATATATTGGTCTATTCCAAGGGTGATGAGGAGCATGAAGAGCATTTGAGGATTGCTTTGGAGACATTGAGGAGAAACGAGTTCTATGCCAAATTCGATAAATGTGAATTTTGGCTGAGGAAAGTTGCATTTCTTGGACATGTGATCTCAGAGCAAGGAGTGCATGTGGATCCAAAGAAAATAGAAGTTGTGGTGAATTGGGAAGCCCCGAAGAATGTAGCAGAGATGAGGAGTTTTCTAGGTTTGGTAGGTTATTACAGGAGATTTGTGGAGGGATTCTTCATGATAGCCGCTCCGATGACTAAGTTATTGAGGAAGAATCAGAAGTTTATTTGGAGTGAGGAATGCCAGAAGAGCTTTGAGGAGCTCAAACACAGATTGACGAGTGCTCCGATTCTGATTCTGTCTTTCGGAGATGAGGGTTATATTGTGTATAGTGATGCTTCGAGGAATGGTCTTGGTTGTGTATTGATGCAGGGAGACAGGGTGATTGCTTATGCTTCAAGACAATTGAAGCCATATGAGTTGAACTATCCGACGCATGATTTGGAGTTGGCAGCTGTGATCTTTGCCTTGAAAATTTGGAGACATTATCTATATGGAGTTCAGACGAGAATCTTTACCAATCATAAAAGTCTCAAGTACTTGTTGAGCCAGAAGGAATTGAATTTGAGACAGAGAAGGTGGATTGAGTTGCTTAAGGACTATGACTTGCTATTTGAGTATCATCCAGGCAAGGCCACTGTAGTGGCGGATGCTTTAAGTAGGAAGTCTTTGATTGCTCATGTCCGGACAGTTTACCTTTCTCTGTTGGAAGAGATGGCTAAACTTAAGATAAGCTTGAAGCAGGAGGAGCCAGATTGCCTTCTAGCTAATTTTCAAGTAAGACCGATACTCAGGGAGAAAGTTAGGGAATTGCAGGCACAAGATGCAGATTTGAGCGAGCTCAGAGAGAAAATTCAGAATGGTAAGATTTCTGAAGTAGTAGTGAGGGATGATGGACTTATGACAGTGGAGAACAGGCTGTGTATCCCAGATGTGCAGGAGGTTAAGGATGAGATTTTGGATGAGGCACACAATGTGCCTTATGCCATGCATTCAGGTAGCACCAGGATGTACAGGGATTTGAGAGAGCATTTTTGGTAGAAACGTATGAAGAGGGATGTAGCAGAGTATGTGAGTAAGTGTCTAGTGTGTCAGCAAGTCAAAGCTGAACACCAGGCACCTTCAGGCAAGTTAAGGCCATTGTCCATCCCGGAATGGAAGTGGCAAAGGGTGACCATAGATTTCCTAATGGGATTGCCTAAGACCAGTAGGAAGCACGATGCCATATGGGTTGTTGTGGATCGGTTGACGAAGTCAGCTCACTTTTTGGCAATTAAACAGACTAATTCTTTACATGTATTAGCAAAGAAGTACATCGATGAGATAGTGAGATTGCATGGGATTCGGGATTCCATAGTTTCTGACAGGGACCCTCAGTTTACTTCGAGATTTTGGGGAAGTTTGCAGGAAGCTTTAGGGACTAAGCTGAATTTTAGTACGGCTTTTCACCCTTAGACGGATGGTCAATCTGAGAGGACCATTCGGACACTTGAGGGAATGCTCAAGGCATGTGTGTTGGATTTCAAAGGAGCTTGGGATGAGCATTTGCCATTGGTCGAATTTGCTTATAATAATTCGTACCATTCGAGCATACAGATGGCTCCATATAAGGCATTGTATGGGAGGAGATGTAGAACTCCGATCTGTTGGGATGAAGAAGGAGAGAGGAAACTGGTAGGACCAGAATTGATTCAGACGACAGTTGATAAAGTCAATCTGGTTAAGCAGCGACTTAAGACAACACAGGATAGGATAAAGAGTTACATTGATGCGCACAGAAAGGACATGGAGTTTGAAGTCGGTAAAAAAGTGTTCCTTAAGACATCTCCTTGGAAAGGAGTAATGATATTTGGCAAGAAGGGCAAGTTGAGTCTGAGGTATGTGGGTCCTTATGAAATTCTTGAGAGGATTGGACCACTCGCCTACAGGTTGGCGTTACCTCCGGAATTGTCTCAGATCCATGATGTCTTCCATGTTTTCATGTTGAGGGGATATAGATCGGATCCTTCTTATATCATTCAGACTAGTGAGGTTCAGTTGCGGGATTATCTGAGTTATGAGGAGCAACCAGTGGAGATTTTGGATACCAAAGAAAAAGTCCTCAGGAATAAGATGGTTCAGCTAGTCAAAGTTTTATGGAGGAATCATTCGGTGGAGGAGGCTACATGGGAGCCATTGGAAGCCATGAAGGAGAAGTATTCTTGTCTCTTCGATGATTCAGGTAATAATTTCGAGGACAAAATTTTTTTTTAGAGGGGGAGAAATGTTGGGCCCCAAAATTTTCCTAATTTATGTTATTAAGCATGAATTGTGTTCATTGTGTGATTATGGCTTAGTTTGATTTAATTGGGAGTGTTAGTGGATAATTAAGGTTTATATGTGGTTTAAATATAAGTTAAAGGGTAAAAGTTTATGAGGGCATTTTGGGAAGATTACTTAAGTTGGATAGGTTAAAGCTTTACAAGGAGGGGTAAATTGGTCATTGCTCTTCCCATTTAGAATTAAGAGGAAGAATTAGAAGGGAAAGGAAAGAAAAGAAGAAAAGTGAAGAGAAGAAGAGGGAGAGAGTTGCCGTGGGTGAGGAAGAAGAGAAGAGAAAATAGGGTTCTTGATCCTTGAGGTTTTCGAAGATTTGAAGCACATTTTCGGGTAAGTTTCGCTTCTTTTAATCTTATTTTGATTGGATTAAACCCTAAAATAGGTTATATGAAGTTGGAATCGGTTGTTGAAAGGTTTAGGGAAAAAATGGTTAGATTCCTTGAGTTGATGATTTTGTGACTGATTTTAAGTTTGGAATAAGTTAGAACTGAAGTATAAGATATGAATTAAGGTTTAGAAGTGTTGCATTTGCAAATGCTAGGTTTGTGCATAAAAAAATCAGAAAATCAGGTTCGGGAGGGGTTCCCAGACCCGCACGTCACGACGTGCTCATTCGCACGCGGCGGCGTGCGAAGGTGTGCACACCATGGCGTCTTGAGGGGGGGTGCACGTCATGGCAAGACACCTTGTGCACGCTTGCGTGCCTTGCCAAGCACATTCTTGCATGCACGCCGCGGCAAGCTCGGGCCGTTCGCTGCGGCGAGCCCCCAGTTTAGCAAGGATGAATTTTGGTATTTTGGGCATATCTTTTGTTGTAAAAGTCCAAATGAGGTGATTTTAGATCCGTTGTGGACTAGAGATAGAGGGCTACAAGTTTTATGAAGAAGGGAAGTTCGGAATTTGCTTCTAGGATCCAAAAATTTGGATGGAAGTCGAGTATAAAATTGTAGTGTTAATACTTTTGATTTTCAAGCTTTTTGAATATTTCCTTTGAATGTTATTTGAATGGGAACTTGGTTTGTTTTAGAAAACCAAGCCGACTTGATCCAATCGCAAGAGGAAGGACAACAGTGAGTTGGATTCTCAAGCGATATTAGGTGGGTAATATATTTATGGTTGTTGTGTGTATGGGCAAAATGCCTTGCTTGCTTGCATGTATGTATGGTTCGAATTGTTAGCATGTATTGTGATTATACTTTTGTACTGCCTTGTAAAGCATTGTGGCACTTTTGTATGAATGAAAAAGAAGCATAATGATCATGAAAAATATGAAAGCTTGATAAAATGCTTTGAGCATGAAACGAATGATTATGTGCTTTGTTTGGGCGAGAGAGGAACGTTTCATTAGTTACGTGCACGTCGACGTATACCCTTCTCCCGGCTGCCCACTTGAGGCCACGAGATCCTGAGAAATCGGACTCGGATAGTTTACGATATAAACTTCGGTTTATCCAGATCGTTCCACGGAACTCTCGAGCCATTTGTTGTGCATACATTATTGATTTGTTGGGCATGACACATGTTAATTGTTATATCGTGAAATCATATGACTTATTATTGTGATGATTGTAAATTGATAAGTGTTGACTTGTTTATGCTTGTATATATATATATATATATATGCTTGATTGTGTGGCTCGTTGCCAATGGCTATAAATGTATATGTCACTGAGCTTCGCAGCTTACCCTATTATCTCTCACTCCTTAGGTGCAGAACGAAACGATCGTTGACCCTTGCAAGGCATCGAAAACTCCAAGATAATTAGGAGCTTTTGTCTTAAGTTAATATTTTTGGTTGGCCCTCCAGGCATACCATCATTGGGCATTCTCATGTATTTTAGGATTTAGAATTTGACATGTATCGTGTTATTTTGAGAATACTTGTTTAAATTCTCGAATTGTAATGCCATGAAGTCCCTTGGTTTATGTGGTGTTTAATTTATAGATGGAATGTCTGAGTATGTGTTTGTATTGAAATTGTATGGATGTTGGGATAGGGTCCGTATGTTTGGGAGCTCGCCGCGGTGCAGCCCGAGGAGCCACCTCGGGAATAAGGATCCAGGACCCGGGCCCAACATTCTTAATCTTAGTTAATGGAAATGGTACGGTTACCCTTTTAGCTGGAAATGTCACATTTTTATTCTAAGAGTAAGGACTCCTGGGGTTTGGTAACAAAGAGACAGTTCACCCTTTTAAAAGTGATTGAGAGTAGTGATCACAAGGTGAGGAATACGTTTGAGCTTCTAGCCATCAATTTTCTGTGAATGAAACTGCCCATTTAACACTATTTGCGCCACATCTAGTCAGTGGGATGTTCTGGAATTAGGTTTCTCCATGCGTCTTGCATTTCTAATATATGAATTTTCATTCTCATGATTTCCTAATGTTTAAAAAGGCATGATGGTTTACAAGGTCGTTCCTAATATTTTATCGGCCTTGGGCAATGTAAAAAAAGGACCCCTATTTTAATATATTTTTGGGCCTTTATAAAGAACAAAAAGAAGCAAAATATGTGTCCTTTTTGTTGTTTTTTGTGAGGTTATAAGTGGGGCCTATTTTGCTTCATTTTATTTTTTATGAGGGTAAAAATGAGCCCTATTTTGTTATTTATGAGGATGGGGCCTAGGTGGGTGCCATGCCTACACTCTCACACATAATAACATTTAGATGACTTAAATTCTACACCTCTTAAATTTCTGTAATAATTTGTGGGATTAATACACGACGAGAGCGTGTAATTATACATATGTTAAGAATATAGGACATCATAACTAATAAATTGATTCTTAAGTCAAATTAGTATGCCTGATCTTTTCTTGTATCAATTATCATCCAAATCTCCTTATATAAATCCTTCATATTTTTACTATCTTCTACATAGAACATGAACCCTTTTGAATACATTTTAATATAAACTTATATTTATGATGATCTTCTTTGTTTCTCAATCCTTTGAATTATATGATCTCACTTTTCTAGAATGTCTCTATATCGAATCATTTATGTTCTTTTAGTAACATTATAAGATAACAACTACTAATTAAATTCTCCAAAATTAGAACCTAAGTAAAAAGGAATTTTAGTTTAAGGTTTACACAAACTCAAAGGATCCTTACATAATATCATTTGAAAATTTGACTTATATCATTCTTATTGGTCGATAAGGTAGTTATGGTACGATTTTATAGGTTACAATACTACTTTCTTTTGTCAGAGCCTATGTCTTTGTTCAAATAGTGTACAGATGATAGTTCAGACACACCTGATTCCTAACTCAAATTCCACTTGTTTATTTATTCAACCTACCTTTTAGAACTCACATCCAACATATTAATTATATTTAGAGAACATACCAATTTTTGAGGTCATATTATTACTATTAACATTTTATACCCTTTAATTTGCCTCACATTGATATTAATATTTTGAGTTTTATATAAACTACTTAAAAATTGTCTCATCGCTATTACTACCAAGTAATAGAAGCAATTACCTATATGGAAAGGTATTTTGTATTTGTTTGACATACTTCTTAGAACTAGAATTGAATATTTCAAACTCATTCCAATATTTATTCTAGAGCTAAAACTTAATTCAAATTCAAGTATTCTTGATTTTTTATAAATGAATTTTTGTAATTAAATTCAATATAAGAAATCAGACTTAATGCTCGATTAAACATATGTTGCGTTAAATCCTTAATGTTAAACAAACTATCATCTTTGATAGCAAGTATTATGAATAGTCACAAAGCATATTCGTTCCTCTTTTGTGTTATTAGATTCGTAACATAGTTATACTTGGTATCTATATGTTTGGTTCAATATTAATGTATGAGCTCTTTAGTACTACCTTTCATTATAATGTCATGTACCATAATATTGAAATCAATTGTAGGTGATTAATTCAAACATAAATACTTCAACTTCAATGTGATTAATTCAAATTGACTATTAACATAAGAAATTCATAGGTTTAATAGACATGACAGTTCTTTGCATAATAAACCCCTAGGATGGTAGATAGGTTTGATCTAACTCCTAATGTTGGTACAAAAGTGCATAGCCGATATAATCTAGTTGAAATCAACCAACGAAGAAGATTTAGACAATTTGAACTTTTTGTGTTGGCGATGCAAGTGATCCAAGTGTATTATGTCCCTTTTTTCAGCTTATGATGAGATAAGTCAGATTGGTTGGCCATTTGCAAAGTTAAAACCTATAGGTGTTTTTGAATCACATGGAAAAGGAGAACAGAGAATTGAAAGTGACGCATTTCAGAAAGATGTTTATGAAATAAATGCATTTGTTACATATGACTAAAATGAACCTTTGAATAATCAAAATAATGAATATGTTGAAATTTCATCTGGAGAGGATGAGAAGGGCTAGAGATCTGAAGAGGAGTCTGAGTTTGATTCTAATTCTTCAAAAAAAGAAGATGATGATGATTTTGATTTACAATTAAGTCATGATAACGATTAAATTTTGTTTGTAATGGAATATTATATTCAATAAATCAATTATTGAATCAATAATATATTGTTATATATTGAATTGAAATTGTTATATTTTTGAAATATTTAATAAAATATAAATTTCAAGTTAAAATATGCCACTAAAGAGAAAACATGATATTATTTGACCAAAGTTCATACCACGATTTAGAGCCAGTTACTGTCTAGGTAAATCATCACATTCTGCAGCTGCAACATAATCAGATGTTGTACCTCTAGCTACTACAATTGTAGATGAGGCATCACCTTCTGTACCTGTTACTACACCATCCACTACCCTTATACTAACAGAGATATCAGGGGTAAAAGATGTAGATGAAGGAAGTGGCCTCCAACATAGAGTTGAGGGAGTTTATAGAAGAACCTACATCATAATTGTCAACAATCTGTAAGTGAAAATGCATGAAATACCATATGTTTATAATTAAGTTATAGGTTTAAATTTAAAAAATGGTATAAAATTGTTTTTATATTAGGTTAATTCTATCTAGACCTTGCTTAAGAAATATGACATCCAAATTTAAGGAGAAAATTGATTTTAAGGGTTATATATGGAAGAATATCTCTCAGGCAACAAAGGATTTTTATTATCAGGAGTTTGTGGTACAAAAAATATATTTTTTGTATTTTGTTAATTAATTTTTTACATTAATTAGATAAATATTGTAGGTTATTAATACTTATCGTATGTTTTTCTTTTTTTTCATAAAGATTTTTTTAGGATAAACAATTTGATGTGATTATTTATAAAGTATCAGAGAGACGAGCTCGTACATGTTATAGAGACTTTGTTGGTACAATATACAAGACTGATGTGCAACCTCCTCAAATTTCTAAAGAAATATGGAGTCGCTGGCAACAGTATTGGACATCACTCGAGGCAATGTCTATTTCAAAGCATAATTATACGAACAAACATGGAGAACCGGGGCAGAGAGTCTGCCCTTACATACTGGAGGATCTATTACCCACCACGAGTATGCAGAGAGACTTTTAAGTATCTAAACTTTGCACTTTTTTTTTTTTTTTTACTTTGATGTATTTCAATTTCATTTGATGTGTGAATTTTGGAATGAAAATATATGTATTATGGAGAATGATAATGTCATAAATGTCTGGTACCATATATGATTATATTGTTGAGTTACTTTCTTTGTTCAACAGGAGGTAAATATAATAAAAATAGAGGAAATTCTACCAAAATTTTTCTAAATTGTAGTTTACTTACAACATTTTATTTTGATGCAGGAAAAGTCTATGGGTAGGAAGCCTATACCCCATCTTTTTGCACACTTATACTAAGAAACATAATGGTGTGACCTTCATCAACACCCGATGTAGAGAACTAAATATATGTAAAATTTATCCTTTAATATTAATGCATAATAATTATCACTTATTAACTTAAACATTGCCTCATGATATGACTAAATATAAGAAAGTATTCAATGACAATCTCAGCAGTCTAAAGATCTTGATGAGAATCAAACCTATCTTCATGTAGTGGGTGGTAGGAACTGTCATGGAAGGATATTTGGTTTAGGTTGATTTGCGAACAAATATTATTCGCAATCCTCCGCATCTAGTACAACAATATCTAGTAGATGGTTCACATCCAATAAAGTCCATGAGATTTAGAACACAATACAAACATTAACAACTTAGTTGCAACAGTCGATGGAATATATAGCCCAGCTCTGTAATGAGATAGATGAGTTGAAGAGGAATGACAACATCTCATCACAACATTCAGAACATCCATATTCACCAAATGAATAATGTAGTTGTAGTCATTTTGTATGAATTAAACACTTATTGTTGTACAAAATAATTTTTTATTATCAATTAAGATAATTTTTACTTTATATCATCAATCAACTTTCTGTTTTAACAAATTAAAAGTAAAAACAAATCAAAATATCATCAACAGATAACTGATAAGTGTATAAATTATACATCAATCATAAGATTATCAAATAAAATTAAATGCAAGGAAAAATTAAAAAAATAGTATCAGTAAATTTATCGACGAAAGACTAAAATTTGTTGGTAAAATGCAGTGAATTTATCGACGGATTACTTAGGCCATCTCCAGCCATTACATCAAACTTTTACGCCAAATTTGGTGTAAAATGGAATATTCTAATAATCTTTTTACATCAAATTTAGTGTTACTTCAACCATTCTATATCGAATTTTTACACCAAAATTTTTACACTAAAATTTTTCAAAGAATATACCACAATAATTTAGTTATTAATTAAATTAATTTATATTTATACAACCACAATAATTTAGTTATTATGCAATAATTTATATTTATTTATTTATTAAAATAAAATAAAATCATTATTCTTAATTAATTAATATATATTTTATATTAAATTAATATGATTTATAAAATATATTTAATATTATTGCAACAACAAATTAATAACATACATAAATGTAAAATGATTAAAATTTCTCATTTAACCTCTAATTATTTGAATTTTCATATCGGTCCCACAAATGTTTAATCAATACATTACGAAGTTTATAATGAGTTTCTTTATCTCTAATTTACTTATATGTAGCAAGGAATTCTTGAAATATAACTGTATCATCTCTACTGATATTAATTTTAGGGGCTGATGTTTCGCTCCAATCTTGATGGCCGCTTGAGTATCACGTTCGTCCTCAATGATCATATTGTGCATTATAATGCATGCTGGCATAATATCATGTAATACAAATTTTTTGCAAAAAAGTGTGAGTCCCTTGATAATTGCAAATCTTAACTGGAGAACTCCAAATGCATGCTCGACATCCTTCCTATATGCTTTTTGCATCTTTACGAATAACTTCTTTTTTGGGCCTCAAGGATCATGAATGGTTTGTATCAAGGTATATCATTTTGGATAAATACTATCAGCTAAATAATATCCAGTATCATACACTTTTTCTTAAATAATATAATGAGCAGAAGGTGCTTTACCTTTGGCAAGGTTTGCGAACAAGTGAGATGCCTCTAATACATTAATGTCATTATTTGACCATGGCAAGCCAAAATGTGCATGCCATATCCACAAATCATAATCAGCTACAGCTTTAAGAATAATAGTTGGGAATCCATTACGTCCACTATATTGTCTTGCCTAAGCCGTTGGACAATTTTGCCATGTCCAGTGCATGCAATCTAAGCTCCCTAGTATTCCTAGAAAACCTCGTTCTTCATTAATTTGGAGCAGTCTTGCAACATCATTAGCATTTAGTGTTTTTAGATAAATTTTTCCAAAGACTTCCACAATGGCTCGACAAAACCTTTTCGTACTTTCAATTGCAGTTGATTCTCCAATTTTAATGTATTCATCAGTTGAATTAGCTGATACACCATACGCCAACATTCGAAATGCTGCTATTACTTTTTGTAAACTAGACAATCCTAGTTTACCACATCCATCTCTCTGTTGCATAAAGTAAACATAATGACCTTCAACAGCACCAACAAGTTGTAGGAATAAATTCTGACTCATTCAAAATCGCTTGTGAAACATTACTGCATTATATCTTGGATTTTCTGCAAAATAATCATCCCTTAGTCTTTGATCTGCTATAGCACAATCACGATAAATTACTCTATGACCGGAGATTGAGCCTTTGTGCTTTGGTTGGTTAACTATATTTTTCATATAGTAATCCACTGCAAGGTTGTTGTTGGTATATGCAGATAGTAATGCTTTGTTTTGTGCTAATATTGCATAAGTGAGATCCAATTCATCCGATGATGATGAAGATGAAGATGAGGATGATGTAGGAAAATCCCGGGAGGTACATCACATGTACCGACAATGAAAACAAAATTTTTGTTCCTGTGACTTTCCGAATCCCAGATCCGTATCGGTATGAAGACATCAACCTAAATAGCCAAAAGAGACTATCTCTAAAGGTGATCCACGCAGAGATCAGAAAATCTAACCGGATCAAACCCCTTTGACCTGGGAATATCTAGAACAGATTAAAGCTTGCTAGAGCCTACCTCTGTCCTGGAGAGCTTAAATCAACGTTGGAGGAGGATGAAAAAGCTTGGAGGAGAGGATGAAGAATCGTTGGAGAAGAGTTTAAGAAAGAAACTCTTTCTTTTCTTTTTTTCCAAAACCTACGAAGATGATCTTCCAAAGATCAAAGAAAAGACTCCTTCTTTTTATCTTATCCCATAAGCCAACGATTCTCATCTTTCATCACTTCATTTTTGTCTTTTGTCATTAATTACAAGTGATGACTAAGCTTTGAAATGGAAACTTCCATTCCCTTCTTCCTCCCACACGTACACATGCATATATTTATATAATAATTAATTAATTAATTACTTAATTAATTAATTAGAATATAATTGCTAAGGTCGATCCAACTGGGTTTGGCCCTACTACCACGCCCTTGCATCAAAGCATACAGAGACCTTTCTTAGCAATATCGATGTCGCGATCTCATCGGGACATATCTCGATCTCATCGGGATCCATTTAATCTAATTCTCTCCATAATTGGAACTCGTCCAATTACTATTTTACTGATTCTCCAAACACTCTTATGCGTGTGACCCTTTAGCTCCTTGTTATGTTGGCCACTTAGATTAACAATTAATCTGAGCAAGTCATGAGCGGTATCTAGCAACACATCATGACCCTAATTAACCAGAAAGTAATCGGTTTGATGTATTCATCACGAACCGGATCACGAACCCTTCCATGTACAATTACAGTGTAATTCGCCCTTTCACCATCCTATACCCCACTTGGTTATGAGTATGGTCAAAGTGTCAACTCTCACTAGACCGAGTCTAGCCTAAGTGATATCGGTTCGCCCGGGACTCATTACTTTATATGTCAATGAAGACACTCTTCATGACATACATGCCGCCACCTTAGTAATGATCCCGACAAGAGGCTACGGGTATCTCTTCGCTAATCCGTAAGTGGTGAATCCTTTATTGGCTACTCAATTATCTTGAATACCTCAAGTCGCACCCAAGCACCACCCTATGAGTTACCTCCGAAGGCAACAAGGAATGGAGTCAGCACGTGATCAAGATTCAAGATATCCTCGAGTACCTCAAGTCAAGGATACTTGCACCATTGCTATGATGAGATTATCACCGACACTTAGATAAGATATCCATGTGATGATCTCATGGCAGTCATCCAATGAACTTACTACCGCTAGTAAACATCCACATGTCAATTCTAAATATCTCATATTTACAGTTTCGAGATCCACCGCTGATCCAATCAAGGAATATGACATGTGTTAGTCTATCCGGATTAATGATGTCCGGTCTCATTAATCCTATGACTAGGAGAATTCGACATCGACATAATTGCACATGATAGGAATCTCAGGAGTATGAACACATCATAATTTCCTTCATGCTATGTCATATATCATGGACTTCATTAATTCGATTAAAGATCCAATCAATTCATAAGCAATGTTTATGAATATCAAATTAATGAATAATGCATTTTCTTTATTTATTCATAAAGTCTGCACACGACTTTGAATAAAACGCGCTAAAGGGATTGCCTTTAGGGGCACAAATAAACAGTACCGACCTTGAACAAGTCGACTTATCCAATGAACAAGTCGACTTATCGGTACCGAACATGTGTAAGTCGACTTACACATGGTACAAGTCGACTTATCACTTACAAATCTCCCACTTGACCTAAAGCCAATCGCCTTAGTATCTAATACCATAAGCGAGTCCATGAGAATCACAATTCTCCCGTGACAATGGCTTTGTCAACTAAACAAAGAACACTTTGCTCTGGGAATTCTCTATCGGGATATCATGTCGACTAATGATCTCCGAATCGGCAAGTACGAGTTCGGATCGTCGATAAGACCTTGGTTCCTTTGTCTGCAAGACTAGCCCCATTGTATCACAATACAATCCTATGGGCCCATCACGGTAGGGACCGATCAAGTTCAAGAATGAACTTCTTGATCCAAACCGCTTCTTTCGCATCTCATGCGGCAATGTACTCTGCCTCGGTTGATGAATCGCCATCCTCTCTTGTTTGAAACTTTTCCAATTGACCGCCACGCTATTCGGTGTGAATGTATATAACCCGATTGTGATTCGTAATCATCCTTATCGATTAAATACTAGCATCCGAATGCCCGCTTACTGGAGATTTCCATCTCCATAGATCAAGAAAACATCCTTAGTGCTTCGCAAGTACTTGAGGATATTCTTGACACCACTCGATGACCTCACCAGATCCGATTGGTATCTGCTCGTAACACTTAGAGCATACGATACATCGGGCCTCGTACATAGCATTGTTCCATGCTAAACCTCTTTAGCATCTCATCTATATACGATGATTGTGAAAGACCAAGCAACCTTTTGATTTATCTCTATAAATCTATATCCCTAGGATATAAGTTGCTTCACCAAGGTCTTTCATCGCAAATTGATTGGACAACCAAATCTTAACTGATTGTAGCATAGAGACATCGTTTTCCTAGTTACAGTATGTCATCTACATACAACACAAGGAATACGATTGCAGTCCCATTGACCTTCTTATACACACAATGATCATCCGGATTTTGTGAGAAATCAAACTCTTTGATTGAATCATCAAAACGGATAATCCAACTCCTGGATGCTTGCTTCAATCCAAACATGGATTTCTGAAGCTTGCATACCTTTTCACCATCGATGGAAGTGAAGCCCTCAGGTTGTGTCATACACATCCTCGGGTAGATTTCCATTCAGGAAAGCTGTCTTCACATCCATTTGCCATATCTCATAATCATAATGAGCGGCAATGGCTAGGAGTATCCGAATGGATTTAAGCATTGTTACGGGGCTGAAGGTCTCGTCATAGTCAACTCTTTGTCTGTGACGAAATCCTTTGGCCAGAAGCATTGCTTTATAGGTAATCAAATTACCATCCATGTTGGTTTTCTTCGAAAACTCCTTTGCACCTCGTGGGTTTTATCCTTCGTGTAACAACCAAAGTCCATACTTGGTTTTCATACATGGAATCCATTTGATTTCATGGCACAAAGCCATGTTCGCACTCAACTTTTCGTAACTGTTCATAGGTAGTAGGCGATCATCTCATATGAGCAATACGTCATTCTGCTCACTTACAAGAAATTCATATCTCTCGGGAACAAGTCGTATCCTACTTAACCTACGTAAATTGTGTGTAGTAGAAGGTTGAATGTTATCTCATCTATATGAGTGACAGTTTGATTGTGCGATTGATCTACGTTTGTTCGAGCATCTTGAACTTCTCCAAGTTCAACTTTGCTCCCACCGTCCTCTTGTAAAAGAAACTCTTTCTTTAAGAAAACAGATGCTTGAAACAAACAACTTTTGTTCCTAAGCAAGGTAGAATTGATATTCCATGAACAAACACTTGTCACTTTTGCATCAAGCTAATCTGACCGTGTCCGCTTCACATAAGGTGACAACCCCAAACTTTCAGATGAGAAAGATAGGCTTTCAGTTAGTCCACATCTCATATGGAGTAACATCAATCTGTCTTTAATGGAACTTTGTTTAACAAGTAAGCAATTTGTCTCGGCGCATACCCCAAAATGTGCAAAACCTATCATCAATCGCACTATGTCTAACAAGGTTCGATTTCTCCTTTCACCACACCATTGTGTTGCGTGTAAGGTGGAGTATCTTGAGATAAAATCCCATTATCTCCGAGATAATCAAAATTATTGGTCTAAGCATTTTCCACCACGATCGATCGTAATGTATTCATACTTTTACCAAGTTAGTTTTCTACTTCATTTCAATTGTTTGAACTTTCAAACGCTTCAGATTTGTATCTCTACAGATCAGTACCCATATCGGAATAATCACCGATAAAAGTAATGAAGTAAAACAACCACTTCGCATGGATGGACATCGGACCACATACATCCGAATGTATTAGGTCTAATATTCCATTCACTGCTCACCCTTTCCTTTAAAGGATAACTTAGTCATCTTGCCTAATAAACAAGATTCGCATGTGTCATATGATTCATAATCAAATGACCCTAAACATCCACTCTTATGGAGCTTAGCGATGCGTGTCTCATTTATATGGCTGTCGACAATGCCATAAGTAAGTTGATTTTAAATTATCTCGATTATGTCTTTCCGCATCATTGACATTCATAATTGGATATGACATATCTCATATGTCAATTCTATTGCATAATGTACCAGTACCATAGAGCATTCCATTGCAACTAATATAACAACCATTGCTACTAAAAGTCCAATGGAAACCAGCTCTAATTAAACATAAAACATACAATATGTTCTTTGTTTAAAACAGGTACAAAATGTCAATTATCCAATTTGAATATAAGCCCACTAGGGAGGAACAAGACATAAGTGTCTACGGCTAATGTAGCAACTCTTGCTGCATTACCTACACGAAGGTCTAATTCTCCTTGAATGAGCTTTCATCGTCCCCGAGGCCCCGCATATCATTTCATATGTATGAGCCACATCCGTATCAAATACCGATATGTTTGGATCAGAATAGTATTAACCTCAATGAAAACATATTTGAAGAAGTAGAGGCATCGATGCCTTCTTACGCTTCAGAACTCCAGATAGATTTTCTGCCGTTTTTAGTGGCTAGACTTGCCACAATGAAAGCAAAATCCTTTTGGGGCAGTTTCTTTGGTTTTTCCTTGATGGCACTTTCCTTTGGTTTGTTGGCCTTTTTCTTCTTTGAACTAGAAGAAGAAGCATCCACCATTAGCACTTGCTATCTATCTTGATAGCACCTTTCATTGTCATGAGCAGATTGATCAGCTCAGGAATTGTTGTGGATATTTGGTTTATCCGATAGTTTAACACGAACTGTGAATAACTGTCAGACAATCCAACCAGAATTAAGTCAATACTCAACTCATAATCCATTACAAATCCTAAGACAGCCAATCTCTTTATAGCCATTCATCTTCGTGGCATCTGGATGCAGATGTCCCCTGGAGCCATCTTTAATGGTGAAGAGAAGCTTTGAGGTCTCGAACCTTTCAGACCGAAAGCTTACTCATCAAACCGCTCCCTAAGATGAAATACTATAGTGTGAGCATCCATGGACTCGTCTTTGCTCCTGCACTCTGGTGACATCGAGGCAAGCATAAAGCAAGTATCCATATCACATCCTTTAGATGCTTACAATATGCTTTCGATCCCCATCGAAGCATCGACAAAAGTCAATCGAAAGTGGAACATCTAGGACGTATCCCAGTTCCTCAGATCTAAGAACAATTCTCAGATTCCTCAGCCAATCAAGAAAATTCGGTCCAGAATAGAGAGCGAAAATTCACACTGAAAGACTTCTTCAATCAACCTAGCGCGATAGAAAGAAGGAATGATAGAATAGAAATGCCTGCATGATCATAAGGACTTGCATGACATGCATATGGCTCCCACTAGTTTCCTAGAATCCATAACCCTCTTTACGAATCCAGAGAAACGATATGACATAATGTCCTAGTGGGTCGATATCCGACATTGCTAAGAGTGACCTTGGGTTTGCCCAACAAGCCACAACTTAGGTCAATCGGTAGGTATCGGTCATACCAATTGTATCATCGATAACCGACATTAAGAATGACCTTGGGTTTACCCAACAAGCCACCTTATATCTCGGGAGGTATTAGATATACCAATTACATCTTAGACACAACTATCGATCAGTGCTATCAACTTGTTGATGTGTGCACTTACATTGGGTATCAACTCTTTGATGCGCATACATCTAATGTATGCTATCCAATTTCGCCTCTGTCCACGTTGACCTTGAGGTTAGCTCAACAAATCAACGCTTCTAGGAAAACCGACCCATTAATCCGAAAATCTCATTTTCATGGTTCGAACATATTCATATAGAGTGAGCTTGAGGTTAGCTCAACAACTCAACCCTATAAGAACTCTGGTTCTTACCATATTAATGGAAGGCGTTAGTTTCATATTCCGAGGGGAGATTTCGAAACTTCAGACTCCAAGCTTAGGACTATATGGAATGATTTAGGTTTCATCAATCACATTGAATCAATCCTTATAATCATCCATCATCCAACCTGAGCATGCCACAAGTCGACTTTCATCAAATGCAAGTCGCCTTATGCTTCTGCCCACACACAAGTCGACTTGTATGACACAAGTCGACTTATTTCATCTGCCCATGAACAAGTCGACTTACAAGGTACTACAAGTCGACTTATACTAAGATCTTGATCAAGTCGACTTATTCTATCCACAAGTCGACTTATCCAAAAATCTTGAACAAGTCGACTTATGCCATATGCAAGTCGACTTATTCAGGGAATTTTGCTAAAATCTCTAATCGGCTAATTCCTCAATCAGTACAATTCCAATTCTCAACACCATCATACCTAGGGTAATATCTGTGAATTGATGCCTCAATGAACACTTCATTGATTCATGAATGCCTTAAATAGTCAAACTATATGAAAAGCTTGGAATGAGTCAAAACTCATTAATTTCCAAATAATTTAGGAACACCCTAATTATCAACCTAAGCATCTCTAGCTAGCACATACATTATCAAATTTACTTCAGCACATGCCATAAAAAATATGACGGTCAAAACAAACAAGATAATGCAAGATACTACCGAGACGCTAATGTGATCAATTCGGCATTCAAAAATTCTTGGAAAAGCAACTTCAAGCAATTCAGTTTGGCAATCATATTACATCAAGATAACACATTTTAATCACATTAAAATGGTTCAAGGCATTGGAACTGAAAAGCACACTCAATCAAGCCAAGCAAAACAGTCCCAACAATTTTCACAAAACTGTCCAGTTCTGTACATTGCTCGAAATGATCAATGAAAAAATTTCAATAAATTCTGAGAAAATTGCATAGGTTAGTACATGTTCAGAAAACGCTACATGAATTTTTTTAGGATTTTAGGCCATCAAAAACTCAGTCAACCTAAATAACAAAACCGATTCAAAATCTGTGTTCATCAGCACAGCAATTCCCAACAGCATAGAATAAATTCGTGAATAAATATCCAATCACCTTGAAATCCAATTTCCATGCTCACAGACATTCACCAACATCTTAGAGACATGTAGGTGAAGGAAAATCCGAAAAACCATTTTTCTAGAATTTATTCTCGATTTTATACTCATGCCTGTTCCAGAATCGTTTCACAAAACAGCATCTGTAACCTTAGGGGATTAATTAGCAAAACTATATCAAATCAAATCGATAAATTCTCAAATTTCATAGACATATTCTCTAACATGTTATGAACAATTCTGGGCAGAAAAATTTCGAAAATCATATCACAATATAAATTCGAAATCTGAACAGATAGCATGCATCAACAGAAAATTTCATTAGGGTTTCTGATCTCGCTTAGGTTTTAGCTTCATACGGGATACCAGACGCTCTGATACCACTGTAGGAAAATCCCGGGAGGTACATCACATGTACCGGCATCGGAAAACAAAATTTTTTGTTCCCAGGACTTTCCCGAATCCCAGGATCCAGGTATCGGTATGAAGACATCAACCTAAATAGCCAAAAGAGACTATCTCTAAAGGTGATCCACGCAGAGATCAGAAAATCTAACCGGATCAAACCCCTTTGACCCGGGAATAGCTAGAACAGATTAAAGCCTGCTAGAGCCTACCTCTGTCCTGGAGAGCTTAAATCAACGTTGGAGGAGGATAAAAAAGCTTGGAGGAGAGGATGAAGAATCGTTGGAGAAGAGTTTAAGAAAGAAACTCTTTCTTTTCTTTTTTTCCAAAACCTACGAAGATGATCTTCCAAAGATCAAAGAAAAGACTCCTTCTTTTTATCTTATCCCATAAGCCAACGATTCCCATCTTTCATCACTTCATTTTTGTCTTTTGTCATTAATTACAAGTGATGACTAAGCTTTGAAATGGAAACTTTCATTCCCTTCTTCCTCCCACACGTACACATGCATATATTTATATAATAATTAATTAATTAATTACTTAATTAATTAATTAGAATATAATTGCTAAGGTCCAGTCCAACTGGAATTGGTCCTACCGCCTCACGGCCCCTTGCATCAAAACGCCTCGAGACCTTTCTTAGCAATATCGATGTCGCGATCTCATCGGGACATATCTCGATCTCATCGGGATCCATTTAATCCTAATGCTCTCCATAATTGGAACTCTGTCCAATTACTATTTTACAGATTCTCTGAAACACTCTTATGCGTGTGACCCTTTAGGCTCCCGGTTATGTTGGCCACTTAGATTAACAATTAATCGAGCAAGTCGTGAAGCGGTATCTAGAACACATCACGACCCCTAATTGACCGGAAAGTAATCGGTTTGATGTATTCATCACGAACCGGATCACGAACCCTTCCATGACAATTACCGTGCAATTCGTCCTTTCACCATCCTATACCCCACTTGGTTATGAGTATGGTCAAAGTGTCAACTCTCACTAGATCGAGTCTAGCCAGTGATATCGGTTCTCGTCCCGGGACTCATTACTTTATATGTCAATGAAGACACTCTTCATGACATACATCCGCCACCCTTAGTAATGATCCCGACAAGAGGCCATGGGTATCTCTTACGCTAATCCGTAAGTGGTGAATCATTTATTGGCTACTCAATTATCTTGAATACCTCGTTCGCACCCAAGCACCACCCTATGAGTTACCTCCGAAGGCAACAAGGAATGGAGTCAAAGCAGGATCAAGATTCAAGATATCCTCGAGTACCTCAAGTCTAAGGATACTTGCACCATTGCTATGATGAGATTATCACTGACACTTAGATAAGATATCCATGTGATGATCTCATGGCAGGTCATCCAATGAACTTACTACCGCTAGTAAGCATCCACATGTCAATTTTAAATATCTCATATTTACAGTTCCTGAGATCCACTGCTTGATCCAATCAAGGAATATGACATGTGCTAGTCTATCCGGATTAATGATGTCCAATCTCATTAATCCTATGACTAGGGAGAATTCTGATACTGACATAATTGCACATGATAGGAATCTCAGGAGTATGAACACATCATAATTTTCTTCATGCTATGTCATATATCATGGACTTCATTAATTCGATTAAAGATCCAATCAATTCATAAGCAATGTTTATGAATATCAAATTAATGAATAATGCCTTTTCTTTATTTATTCATAAAGTCTGCACACGACTTTGAATAAAAAGCGCTAAAGGGATTGCCTTTAGGGCACAAATAAACGAAGATCGATTTGAACAAGTCGACTTATCCAATGAACAAGTCGACTTATCGATTCGAACATGTAAGTCGACTTACACATGGTACAAGTCGACTTATCACTTACAGATGATATATGAGAAGAACTAGCATTAGTACTCATGGTTGTAGACAAATATGGTGAAGGGTTCAAAGAACAATCTGCTAGTGATTCGTTCCCTTATATAGTAAATAATTCAAGATAAGATAAGGAAGCTCTGCAAAAAAATCTAACTCTATCTCTTCTTAGTCGTTGCATTAGATTGCATTCATCTCAACCATTAATTAGTATTCGTATCCTAACTACACAATATCCAAGACAAGATCAGGAATCTCTACACAGAATCTAACTCTATCTCCTCCCATCCGTTGGATTAGATTGCATTTATCTCAAGTGTTGATTAGTATTCATATCCTATCCACACAATATCCAAGACAAGATAAGGTATCTCTGCATAGAATCTAACTCTATCTCTTCCCATCCGTTGGATTAGATTGCATTCATCTCAACCGTTAATTAGTATTCATATCCTATCTACACAATATCTAAGACAAGATAAGGTATCTCTGCACAAAATCTATCGATCTCTTCTCATTCGTTGGATTAGATTACATTCATCTCAACCGTTAATTAATATTCATATTCTATCCACACAATATCCAAGACAAGATAAGGAATCTCTGCACAGAATCTAACCCTATCTCTTCCCATCTGTTGGATTAGATTGCATTCATCTCAAACCGTTAATTAGTATTCGTACCTTATCCATACAATATCTAAGACAAGATAAGGAATATCTACAAGAAATCTAACTCTATCTCTTCCCAGCCGTTAGATTAGATTGTATTTATCTTAACCATTAATTAGTATTCGTATCCAATCTACAACATTTCTATAAATAGTTTATTTGTTCTACTAAACTGAAACCCTCGTTCATATAACACTCTTTGAAATCCTAAACTATAGCACTCTTTCAAACCTATATGAAAAATGGCAAGCTCTAATTTTGGGGTAAAGCCTTCAAATACCTCTCAAAGTGCATCATATTCAGTTGAAGAAGATCGAGTTGTGTGTCATGTATATCTTAATGTTTCACAAGACCCAGTCATTGGTAGAGATCAATCTATGGCTTAGTTTTGGTCTCGCATTATAACTGAGTACTATCAAATGCTACCGAATCATATCACTACTATTCAACCTTAGAGATCTTTAAAAGCTCGATGCCAAACTATAATGACAGCTATTGGAAACTTTAGAGGATGTGTTCGACAAATTGAAAACTTGAATCCAAGTGGTGCTTTTGAACAAGATATTGTAAATGCTTTTTTTTTTCTTTGTATAAATTGAAATACATTTGATTTATACCCTAAAATCTAACTTAAGTTACATTGTTGTCTTGCAGTTCGAGAAAGCAAAAGATTTATTCATTCAAGATCCAAAATTTCAACAAAATTTCAAATTTGATCATATATGGCCAATTCTAAAAAATATGGAGAAATATATTGATATTAGTAGAGAGAAAGCGTCTGGTCATCGAAAACAATCTAAGTGCAATAAAATGTCATCGTCCGAATCTCAAAAATCAGATAAGTTAATAAGATCATCATCATTTTGTATTGATTTAAATCATGATTTTGAAGTTGAAGATCCATTTATTGAAAGAAATGATAAACCTGATCATTCTATTGGGAGGAAGAAAGAAAAAATGAAAAAGGAACAAAATGAAGAAATGAAAAAACTTTTTATGTCTACGAATAAAGAAATAAAAGTACTGTTTCATGAAAGTCAATCTCTTCTTGAAAAAATTATGAACTTCAGTTGTTACGAGCTCAAAATGAGGCAAAAAAATTAGAGTTATGTCAAAAATAGGAAGGCAATAAAATTTTTTGCAAAGATTTGGATTTCATAAAAAATTCATTGATACGTGAGGCTTTTAGAAATGAACAAATGAAAATTTATGCCAAAAGAGCTCAGGAAGGAGAATCTTAAGGAGGAGTTGGCTCATCTAGTGGTTTTAGCTATATTTTGATTTTGGAGGAAATGAGGATGACCTTCCAAGCTATTAATTATTTATGTTAAATTAATATTTTCAAGTGCTTTAGTTTTACTTTTAATTTGATTGTTGCAATTTTAGTTTGATTATAATCTCTAGTCGATTTCGTTGTAATTTATTTTAATTTGGTTGTAATTTCAAATATTTTGTTGAGTTTTAATTTTAAAATCAATGTTGTGGTTTAAATTTATGTACTTTTTATTTCAAATTTACTTTTAATTCTTAAGATATTTTTAATGAATTTATAACACTTACAACTAAGAATAATAAATAAATATTAAAATAAATTTAATATTATATTCAATATTAGTCTCGTTTTAAATGTCTCAATGAGATTTTTGTAATGATATAATTTTGTAGAGTAATATATATTTTAAATTTAATTACTTAGTAAATTATATACATAAATCAATTTGTGAAAAAAACATAAAGGAATATGTTAAAAAGTAGATGGACAAAGTTGTCTTTTTACAATTTTTTGGTGCATAAATAGTAACACATCAAGTTCAAAACATATCAAAATTGATGCGTTACTATTCATTGCACCATTTTGGTGTGCCTTGGTTGGAGATGGCCTAAGTTCCATCGGTAAAGTTAGTCGTGAATTAACCGACGGATTTGATAATTCCATCAGTGAATTTACCGTCAAAGAAATCTTGCTTGTCGCTAAATTTATCGACATCTTTTTAGAGACAAAACACAAAATATTAGTCGGTAAATTAGCGACGGAAAATCTGTACTCCGTCACCAATTATTACCTACGACCATTTTTCCGACGACTAGTTCCGTCGGTAAATTCCATCCCTAACTTAGTTTACTAATAGAAAACCTTTTCATTTCGTTGTTAAATTTCGTCGCTAAACCTTATTTTTCTTGTAATACATAAGATGGTTCTTGCCAAAATCTTTTTCTAAGAACACTTGATGTCCAGTTGTTCTGACTGAGAATTTGTTTAAACTTGTGACAATCATTCAACTTTTTTCTTCTTCCTTGACACAATCCTCACTGTTAAGTTCACTAGTTACTCTGTATTTAAAGTTCTGTTTTTGTTTTCTTTGTCTTTCATCAAATAGGATCACATCATGACCCAAAAGTATGCATATAAATATTTTGTACTCGGAGCTGAAGAAGTAGCAATTTCAAATGGTTGGAGACCTTTAAAATGGTATGTTCCTTTTATCACAAGAGAGAAGATTACTAGTATTTAACTTTTGATTTTGCATTTTTTTTGGGTTGAAAATTCCACTTCGAAGATGAATAGTATTTCCCTTTTCTTATGCAAAGCTAACAGATACTTCCACTTTTTCTTCCGATCATAGTAAGATCAAATGTACTTGAAAGGAGCCTAATCATATTCACCATGAACCTAGAACAGAGTGCAATATGATTCGACGACCTTCTGTTACAGGAGATTGATTCAGGAGTACTTTACTGTTGACCTTTATGCATGGTGTTTCTTTTCTCTGTTATTTTTATAGAGCGTCTATGGAGCAGGATATATAGAGAGAGCATATCCTCTGGTCTGCAGGCATTATCTTAACAGCGCTACTCCGCTTGCACTACGTAGATTCCTCCTGAATGGGAGTGGAGTTCCGGCTGCCCCATTCACAAACAATTTAATTGTCTGTGTCAATCAATCTCCAAGCTCTGAAGCAACCTACTCCTGGATTTAATTTCTGGGGAAACACGAGTCCATCCATGGTCTTGCTTGAAGATAACAACTAGCGACCACAAAAAGTAGCTCACGGGTGAAGTCACCGATTGTATGCGTTTTAATTAATCTACGCGTCTTTGAATTAAAACTGATTGTGTTAACTTGTTGCACAGGGTAGTCATTTCTATTCAATGAAATGCTAACACTCTTCCTTGGAAAAATGATGAAACTATTAATTCCACCAGCGAAAAAGACAATCTTGAGTTGAGCAATATCATCCAACTTGCCATAACTTCACCTTCTCCTGCTTTCCTTGTATTTTCTCTTTTCTTTCTCTCTAGTACGAGTACATACGGCGACATTGTGGACACCCAGCTGTCTGGGAGGGATCCTTAAACCTTGAAAACTATAAATCCTATTCTTTAAGCCATTCCTTTATCATTTTGGTACTCAAAACTTAATTCTCACAATTGCCTAAAGTTTGCTTCCCTGTTTCAACTCTTGAATGATTATTATTGTATCACAAAGCCAAACCCAGCCAAGTATGTCAAGTCGCAAAAGGTTGAATCCCCAACCTAAAGGGCTCCCCACATCCCGACCCGACGAAACAATTAAGAGGATGAATCAGTCTAACTACCGCCATGGGAGTGAATAACCCATGACCTCAAGGAAATTTCACCTCAAAGTTCTCACAAGGAGTTTCAAAAGTGTTCTTTCATCTGCAGGTCGTAAGATTCGAACCTTACACCTTGTCGCAAATCTGCCTCCCCGAAACCAGCCAAGTATGTCTGTTTCAATATCAAAAAGCCGGAATTAATTTAGCAGTTTTAGGAATAAAGATTTCATGACTTTCACAAGCTTTTCAGACGGGAGCTTAAATTATTAGTCAAACAACGAAAGATTCGTACAGCACCCACGGTGACACATGGAAATAACCTATTAATTAAATGCATATGTAATGGAGTGGTTGATTATGCTGGCGTCCCCAGCCCTGATGTTGATAAATTTTACATATCAATTGGGATCTTTCGCTCTCTAAATCATCCATGCTCGCTGTGGTTAAGATTAAAGATCAAGCACACATCTTCAATTTCATGTTTAATTATTTTAAACATGAATCATTTAAATAATATACAATATTTTTAGATAATTTATTTTCAAATTTAAAATATCTAACTAATGAATTTCTAATAATTTTTAGCACGGGTATTTTGATATGATTTTTTTAATGTTAATATATTTAATAAAGTAATAAAAGTTTTTTAATGTCTATTTATTTTAAATGTCAATTTTAAATTAGAAGGCTGAAAGGACAAATCCACAAGTTTGTATCAAGAGACTGTTATTTCAATAAGGTTACACAATTGATATTTCATATTGAATTTTATAAATTAATGTATTGCCTAAGTAATGTGTCTAGGAACAAATACAAATAGTAAAGAATTAGGAAAAGCCACATCTGATTTAAGAGAAGAAAAAGCTTTTGGTCAAATATCATATAGTAATTAGATCAATAAACTTGGGATCTTTCCATTTATTAACAAGCAAAGTTCCTTGAATTTACGCTTTTTAAAGAAGGAAGAAAGTCATGAACAGAGTTAAAATAGAAACACTCATTTGCTGAAGACTTTCTCCCAGTTTATAGATTAATCATGGAGTTTGATCGGTGAATCGACATAGAAATAGAATTGAAGGAGGAGAGTGTATTTTGTGTTATATGAAGAAATGATGTGTAGTGTAATCTACTCTCTTTCTTTCTCTGTCTCTCAGTCAAATAAACGAGGAAAGTCACAATTGAAAAGGACTACTATTGCCAATTTCCCTTCTCTCTCTCTCTAAAACTATTCCCAGTTCTTCAACAGCGTCTCTTGTTCGGATTCGTCGTTGCTACTTTTATGGATTCACCTTCTCATCTGTTGTTGTAAGTTTCAAATCCGACTACCTGCACCTCTTTATCTCTATTGCTGCAGCTTTGGGTCAGCGGGATAGAGGGAGAGTTTTAAGAAATGGAAAACCTTAGAAGAAAGACACCAGTCCTTTTGTTTACGTAATTACTCTTTTTTTATATAAAAAAATTTATTATTGGAGCTTTTAAAAATTAAGGTCTTGGATTTATATTTTGGGCAGCGTGGCTAATGTTTGATATTGGTTTTTATGTGTTGTTTTCTTTCTTCTTCTTCTTCTGGCTTATTTTTGATTTTTTGCAACTTATTTATTTATTTATTTTGGCTTGTAGGGGCGCTTTGTAACATAAAAGTCTAGGATCTGGTTTGTTACCCTTGTAATAACATCTTCATGTTGCATCTAAATCCAAGTTAGTGTTATCGAAGAACAGCCAGGCTCTTTAGGGTTTCTGGGTTTGGGGCAATCCTACAGTTGCTTGAAATTTTGTGAAGTGGGATGGATATGATGAGCAAAGAGGATGCCACCAATAGTACTCTGGCTCCCCAACTGCCTAACGTTTCCGGAGCTAGGAGAATGTTCTGGCGTTCTGCATCTTGGTCTTCTTCTAGGACTGCACTTCAAAATCCTGACGTGGAAGACAAAGATTCTGGTGCAGACCCAGTCGGTAATAATGGACATAACCGGAGATATCCAGCTCCATTAACCCCCCGTTCCCAGCAGAACTGTAAAGCGCGGTCTTGCTTGCCTCCTTTGCAGCCTTTGTCAATTGCTAGGAGAAGCTTAGAGGAATGGCCAAAGGCGGGATCAGACGACTTGGGGGAATGGCCACATCCACCTACCCCTAGTGGCAACAAGGCTGGTGAGAGATTGAAACTAGATCTATCTTCAATTCAGAAAAATCCAGATAGTAATGGAGGATTGGGAAAGAAAGAAAGGATTGCTTTCTTTGATAAAGAATGCTCAAAAGTAGCAGAACATGTATATCTTGGTGGGGATGCTGTTGCTCGAGACAGGGAAATTCTAAAACGGAATGGTATTACTCATGTGCTAAACTGTGTGGGTTTTGTTTGTCCTGAGTATTTCAAAGGCGATTTTGTATACAGGACTTTGTGGTTGCAAGATAGTCCGTCAGAGGATATTACGAGTATTTTATATGATGTTTTTGATTACTTTGAGGATGTTAGGGAACAAGGAGGAAGGGTTTTTGTTCATTGTTGTCAAGGAGTATCACGATCCACTTCATTGGTGATAGCATATCTCATGTGGAGGGAGGGTCAGACTTTTGATGATGCATTTCAATATGTGAAGGCGGCAAGAGGGATTGCTGACCCCAATATGGGTTTTGCTTGCCAGTTGTTACAATGCCAAAAGAGAGTTCATGCATTTCCTCTCAGTCCCAGTTCATTGCTGAGAATTTACAGAATTGCCCCACACTCACCATATGACCCTTTGCATCTTGTCCCAAGAATGTTGAATGATCCTTCTCCTTTTGCCCTGGATTCTAGGGGTGCCTTTATTGTTCATATACCTACTGCTATATACGTATGGGTTGGCAAAACTTGTGAACCCATCATGGAAAGGGATGCTAGAGGGGCCGTTTGTCAGATACTTCGCTATGAGAAAGCTCAAGGGCCAGTAATAATGGTTAAAGAAGGTGAAGAACCACCTTACTTTTGGGATGCATTTTCTAGTTACTTACCTTTAATGGATAAATCTGGTGATGGAGCATATGCTGGGGATTCAGTATTTAAGACTTACCCAGGTGAGAGGAAGGTTGATGCCTATAATATTGATTTTGAGATTTTCCAGAAAGCTATTAAGGGTGGGTTTGTACCTCCATTTTCATCATCGGAGGATGAGTGTGAAACTCATCTTCCTGCTAGAGAAAGCTGTTGGAGTGCATTAAGGAGAAAGTATGCACCTGTTGGTGGGAAGGAGTTTCCTCCAGCTCCCAAAATTCTCCTCTCCAGGGTTTATTCAGATTCTGTGATTATATTACACGCATCTTCTCCATCATCATCGTCGTCGTCGCTGTCATCGTCATCATCTTCTCCTCCTTATCTGTCCCCAGATTCCATCTCTTCTGATTCTAGCATTTGCTCAAAGTATATGTCAGAATCCTCTTTAGATTCTCCTTCAACTGCTCGAACTTTATCCAACTTGTCCAGCCTGTCTCTTCTTTCTTCAGGGAATTCTTCTCAACCAACATCTAACAATCCTGGCTTTATTGATGTCAACATTACATCACGGAGATGCTCTCATTTATCATTCTCTCCTTCAAAAAAATCTTCACCTTCACTTGCTGAGAGAAGGGGTAGCTTATCGAAGTCCTTGAAGCTACCGGCGGTTACTGATCAAAGAAGAATGACTGATACACCCCCAACTTCTCTCGCCAGCTTGGAAGATGATACTGATATAAGCAAAAATTCATTCTCATGGTGTGATTCAGCTAATGTAGAAATGGATCTAGAGTTGGGAGATAATGTTAAAGAGGGATATGGAGCTTCAATCCGAGGATGTAAATCTAGTATGTCTCCAAGTATATTGACTACTTCTGAGACATTTGACAAAGAGCCCACCTTTATGAATAATTATGACGAGTCTGTAAGACAACATATCCTTGGAGAAGACTTAGGGCGCCCCACAAAAAATGGGATGGATTGTTGCTTGCCAGTTTGTAACCAAAAGAAATGTTTGGTACATAGCTGGCCCAGTTTGGAAAGGATTGCAGATTTTGGCGCCAGTAATTTAGATTCTAAGGCTGTATTTTTAGTTATAGGGACAAATAGTGGTTTAGGAAGGGAAGATAATAGGATTCTATATGTTTGGGTAGGAAAATCTTTCTCTTGTGATAGAAACACGATGCAGTTACATAACAACAAAGAGATTGCAGATCTAGAATGGATTGACTGGAATCAAGCTGCTTGTCACATTCTAACTCAAATGGGACTACCAGGAGACATCCCTGTTAAGGTGTGAGTTTGAACTTGCAAGTATTTACCACCCTTTCTTTGTGAATTATGAATTTCTCTCTCTGTTGCACCTTGCTATTTAGGTCTAAGTACCTGAATTACTATCAACTATATTTTGCATTGTTTTTTATTTGTTCTTGTGTAAATATGGGTGTTAAAAATGCAGTTGTGGTTCCTTTGGCGATGTTAGTGTTATTTTCTATGAACACATCTTTAATAGCGTTTAGTTGCAATTAATGTTTGGAAGGGATCTATGTTGATAAAAATAGAATTATTTCTATTCTTATTTTTATTGGTAGTCAATTTATTTTGCTGCCTTGAATCTAGGTTGCTGTTGCTGATAAACATTTTTTGTTATATTATGATGCTGAATATGGACAGGTTATCAAAGAAGGATTAGAACCAACAGACTTTCTTGCATTACTGAATTAGCTGTAGTCCCTAGTGAATGCACGAAGATTCTGCATCCTATAGCTGATCTTACATTGACATCTTCATAGTCCTAATTTGCATCAGAACTTTCCTGGCATTATGATGAGTTGATGTGGCAAACCAGTGACGTAAGATGGTAACTTCTTAATCTTGAAGATATCAGGATAAATATTCCTGTTATCTAAGATTTATTGCTAGCTTATATGAACTTTGTGGTAAATCCAAGACAATATTATGGTTTTTCACTCAATGGTTATTGACCTTCTGCCTCTTTTAATTAGAAGTAGATACGTATGCTTCATTTAAAATTGGTCAGATTGTCCGGTTTCTTGAGATAGCATAGTTTCATAGTTATAGCCTTTTCAATCTGGGTGAAATGCCTATTGATACTAAGTGAGAAGGGATTTGCTATTTTCTGTTTAATTTGGTACAAGGAAGTTCTTCCTTATATCAGAGAAATCTAATTCAGAGAGGATGAGAAATGTCAACATAAAAATTTTCTGCTTTTCCCCAAGATTAGCATACATTACAGCAAAAGTTGCTTTGTGTATAAACTTGACTTCTTCTGGTCATTGCTTATTGGGTATTGTTTGCGAACGTTTTCTGGGGGAAGCAAGAATTGGTCATTAGGCAAGCCATCCTAACATTGCATCATAGCCTTCATGTGTACGTTTTAAGGACGGTAGATATAGCCATGCTTTATATCAGAAGGGAGTAGGTTTGGGAATAGTTATGTTTTCAATAGCAGAAGTTGGTTACTTCTTTTTGCCATTTGTCTCATGCAAGTTTATTTTGCAAAAAATATTTGCAGGTCTGCCTTTCAAGTTGTGGCTACCACCTGGTTGTACAGTACTGTAACTCCTTTGGTAACACAATCATTTTGTCCCACAATTTGGATGCGTTTGTATATTCGGAATTTTGAAAGATTAAGGCAAATTGAGACAAAATAGATACATCAATTATTCACTATTTTTGATATATGCCACTTGCCATCATGATACTTGTTGTAAATGAATTTATGAATGGTTTTGAGCATAGTGTTGCAAAAAATTAATGGAAGATGGCTTGTATTGGAATCATATATAGTACTAGTCTAGTGTTGTGCGCCTTCGCATACCTCATTTGAGTGAGAACAAAAGGGTGTAACTTCCACAGTATGATTTATGTTTTGGCATCCAAGAAATGAACCTGTTCTAGAAAGAGGTTTTTGTTCTTATTGTTTCTCGTGTAGTATCCATCTTCTTTTGGCAGCTCAGGTCAATTTTCCCCTAGGAAAGCATCGAACAAACCTTCACTAATCAGTAGTTAGCAAAAAATGTTCCAACGACTTTAGAGGAGAATTACATCCGCGATAGATGGATTTTCACTGAAGTAAGAAGGGTCAAGTCTTTTACCAACGATACCAATGAGTCTCATAAGTCTGACCAAGAAACCAGTGCACGTGGGATATCCATTTGTAGTAGCTGTTACAGTAATGTTACAGATGCCTAAGTGCAATCTGCGTCAATTGTAAAGCTGACTTACGTCCCTCAGATAAGATTTCTGAAGAAGAGGCCAGAAGTAATATGGAGGGTGGCATCCTGAAAGAGTTGGTGACATATATGGTTATGGATGAGTTGGAGGTGAAGCTTATGTCAACAATCTCTAGGGTGACGTTAGTAGTAAGTTTAGTATTCAGGCTATTGGTTCTCTTGAGGTATGTTGGTTTTACTTTTATCGTTTTATCTTAATATAAGCTCTGATGGCATACCATAAATTAATTGCTGGTCTGATAGGGTTTAAAGTTGTTGATGGCTTCTTTCGAAAGCAAGCGAGTCTTAACAAGTGTCTTTCTTGTGAATATGTCGTCTTGAAGTTGTTAGTTTTCTTGGTTTTTGTGAAGTTTAGATTCAGTATTGGTTTTTGGCTTCGGAGTGTTACCAAATTCTGATTTGCACTTTTGTGGGTGAACGTGTTGTGACCATGGTTTGTTGATTTAAGATGTCCATCATGTCTGAGCTAACAAGTAAAATCTAGTTAATCTTCTCGGTTTGAACTCTCGATCTTTTGCCTTGTGCTTCGTTATTGTTTATCTATTATAATTGTTTCTTTGTTTACTTGAACATAAACCACACCAAAACATCAAAATTTGATCTATGTTGGAAATGGTACGTGGAAAACTTGGCCTGTATCCTATATAATAAATGCCTTACTAATTAACAGTTTAGGAGGAGGAACGTTTTAGAGTATCGGCAAAATACGTTATCATGTATTCCCTCCGATTCATAATAAGAGTCGTTTTAGATACATTTTAATTATTCAAAATAAGTGTCATTCTTGACTTTATATGTATGTCTATAACTTTTCTTCCAAAATTAACTTTTCATTTCTCTCTCATCTTAATTATACAGATCATAATTTTAAGGTAATTTCTCTCACAATTTTATTTAAGATGCTGATTGCTGAGGTAATTTTATGGGAGTATTTTTTTTTTGATGAAAATAGGTGTTTTATTAATTTATATCAGAAAACAAGACAACACTTAAAGAACAAGACTCCATTCCCCAATACAATCACTGTGCCTAGTGGCTTGAGCAAGAACATGTGCAGCTGTGTTTGCACTTCTAGGTACTGCAGAGACACGGCAGACCCCTGACCAGGATTCAATATTCTGTTTAATATTATCGATCATAGCACCAAAAGAAGTGAAATCCTCATAACTACTCGCCTGGATTGCTTGAACAACTTCTAGAGAATCACTTTCACAGACAACGTGGTCCCAACTTTTATCCTGTATCCAACTCAGTGCTTCTTTAATTGCCATGGCCTCTGCCACCTTTGGTGATAATGAACCAATGACATAGTTATTCCTTGCAGCCAAAAAGGAACCCCGATCGTCTCTTACAACTAATGCAACTCCTGTAAACTCCCCATTGACTTGCGTTGCAGCGTTAATGTTGACTTTTATCCATCCATGGTCTGGTGGTTGCCACTTACGAACTCTTGCTTGTTTAACTGCTTGAGGGGCTTTCTCTTGGGTATTTTGCCAGTCATCTAGAGTGCGCTTTGCTGCGAACCAAGTCTCTACCGGGGTTTTAAACCGGTTCGACCAAATAACAGAATTTTGACTATTCCAGATAGCCCAGCACACACAAAGAACTAAACTTAAATCAGCATCATTGAAAAAACGCGTCATCCTTCTTTTGGCATTATTAACACCGGCTCCTCCAAGCCTGATGTTCCCTTAAACCAGACTTCAGTTCTATAAATCACAAGAAAATTTGGTTTCAAGTATTGGGAGAGTCTTCTCCTTTGTGGAAGCTTCATTATTATCCCCAAGTGCTAAACCATAGTTTTTCCCCCATGGAAATGTTGAAAGAAAGGGTTTCCAATTGGGATGCCACCCGTATGCCTTTACCAACTTTGAATTCTAGACTCTCTATTATTAGATACACTTTGGGTGAAAAGAAATTATGGTTAATAAGAAAAGCATATTCCTCCTCAAAACTGAATCACTTACACAAGCACAAAAGTTTGTAGATTAACTTATCTTTATTAAGAGATGGAAACCTAACATTCAAATCCAAAATCTCAAGATGAAACAAGTTTCTCTATAGTTCAGTATTCATAACCTGCTTTAGGAGTATTGGACAACTAAGGGGTTAAGTCACTTAGCTATCTTGGAAAATCTCTACGCCTTGAAGATGCCACTGCAAATATGACATGAGTTGTTATGCATGCATTTGCATGCTCATAGACATTCAACAGTCCCTTCCCAGTTGATATCACTCCTAAGGTTGGATGAAAATAGAGATATATTTAAGGACATTGTGAAAGTTTCTTATAATTGGAGACTAGAACTTCTCATGCAAATGGTAGCATGACAACCTACTGGAAGGAAATTCACTACATGTGAGTGCAAAGAAATCATGTCTTTGTACCTCGAAAAGAATGCTTATATTGTCAATGAAAGTACTGAGAATTTGGACAACCAAAATCCTTCTACTAAAGAGGTCACTTAAATTATTATTTCAGTAATGCAAATTGCAGAATAGAGGGAGAATCCTCGATCTTCATCTTCGAGTAAAGTTGTCAAAACCTTTGATGAGGGATATATGTTGCCTAATGAATTGCTTAAGGAACCTAACATAATTTTGATAAAGGAACCCCAATCTCGAAGGAGGATGGGCTTGAGAATAATGAGGATATATTAAAGGGATCAATCTCTATCAAGCTTTCAATTTGAGAAGTAGGTAAGGATTTTCACCATCAATTTCTCTTTGGATTTTAACGAAAAAGAAGACAACATTGAACACAACTGCTTCTTGATTATTTCTCTTCGATTTTTCATGGAAACAAAGGTGTTCTTGGTTGAAGCTTGGAGACCCATGGAGAAGATGAAGGGCTCGATGTCCCGATGCTAGTTAGGAGGTGACTTTGACGCCAATGACCCGGTTGAGCATTCTTTCCTTGTTTTTGTTGTTTCTTTCTCTCTTATTGAATTGATTATGTTATCCTAGGCATATGGATTTAGGTTTTGTGTATGAATAATCATATTATTGTATAGTTCAGTTGTTAATATGAACTCATATCTAGAATTTTAATATAATGTGTAATTGTTATATTTGAGATTTGTTTGTAGCAACTAATGGTTCGTAATAATTACGGATAATATAACCTAGGTTAAATGACGCATTTATGTGGTTATTGCCTTGATTGATCGATTTTCCTAATTTATAATGCAAATACCTAATTAAACATAGAGATCGTATCGTAGGTTATTCAGTAGTTAGGTTTAATTAACAATTGTATCTTAATTAAACATAACTTAAGGGAAAACTTGGGTTAATTGATCATATCATTAACTGACGATTAACTTAAGTGATAATTAGTAGTTGGTATTCATAATTAATTTGGATAATAACCTGTCGAATGTGAAAGCTAGATTTAGTCTGTTACTTGAGTTGATCTTAGAATTCAAATTTTAATTTTTGTAAGACAATTAACCAATCATTTCCCTTAATAACGCATAAGAGATTAAATTAGTGAAATTAATTCTCAAGAGTTTTCCATATCGATTATTCTATTTGTTTTTGCTTCTAGTTGAATCATTTACTTTTCAAACTAATTTATAGTTTTCTTTTAAAGTCTTCATTCAAAAATCGAGATAGAATGTTTAGGATTGCATTTGTTTTTATTTTTCATTCAAGATTAATTTAGGTTAACCAATTTCACCTCCGTGGGAGATGACACTGGGTAATCACTACAACTACCTCGTATACTTGCAAGTAAGATGACCTTAAGTAATTTTTAGAACTTTTTGGGCATAACACCTTTTTATATTTATTTTCGTTCATTTAATGTATGAGATGATGATGGATTGTATACTGGATCTTGGATTGTTGATGATGTTCTAACTTTTCCTTTGAGATTTGACCTTGATTCAATGTTAATATAGTCATTTTGTGTTATTCTGATAGGGTGTTGTGATTAATTGTGGAACTTGCATATTTAAGTAATAAACTGAGAGGGTAAATTGAATAAAAATGATTAGGTTGGATTAATGAGAGTTGAGTAATCTAATAGACCAAGTGACTAGTCATATTGGTTATTGTGCAGAGAGAGACCCCGTGTGAGACCTGGTAGTTTAGTAGAGGCTTAAGTTCTAATTAGAGTTGTGAGATTTTTGTCAATTGACAGATTGCAAATTCCATAATTCAATTAGGGTCTACTGTTGATTGCAAAAACAAACTACTTATTTTAACTACAAGTATACGGGTCGTTACTTGTAGTAAAAAGCAGATATCGCCCCATAAAGATTGTGTTTAGGTACCACTTAGTTCAGGTTGTGCTTTGTTTATGACTCAAATTCGAATAATTAACTGAAAGGTAAACTAAATTAAACAAACTAGTAACGAAAAAATAATATAACAATGGAAATCTATCAAGAGAATTAATCAATTTATGAAAAAGGATTCTTTTCATATATGAATTAAATATATGAATTGAAGTGTACCTAAAATCATATATGAATTAGGTACCTAAAATCATATATGAATTAAAGTGAGTATCTTAAAAATTTTCATGTCAATAATCACTAAATGTCATGGAACAATTTCTTAATCAATTAAGCACCTATTAGTGGTGCAGAGAGATCTATGAAAACCATTATAGAAAGTTTCAATAACTAGCTAATTGCGAATTCCTTGGTGAGGACACAATCTCAATAGCTCCTTATGTCATTCCTATGCCTCATAGAAAGTCTCTTAATCATGTTGAGCGAATGTGGTGATCTCCTTCCTCATCTTTACAGTCTTCTGAGGTGGAAAATATTTCGCAAGAAATTTCTCTACTAAACTATTTCATGTGGTGATTGATCTAGTAGGTAGAGACAACAACCATCCCTTGGATATATCCCGAAGAGAGAATGGGAAAAGCCTTAGATGTATAACATCAGTAGACACCTTATTAAACTTGAAGGTGTCACAAATCTCAAAGAAGCTAAGTAAGTATAGATTAGGATCATCATTTGGTGAGCTGACAAATTGAACAGAGTTCTAAATCATTGAGATAATAACTGGCTTAATCTCAAATTGTTTGCTCAAATTACAATTCTTTTAATGCTATATTAAACACCATCCACTTGCGAAGTCGCATATTCACAAAGAGTCTTTGTAAGAACTTCTTTTATATTCTCAAGAGCATCTATAACAATTATGAGTAAAAAAACAACAAAAGAACTAAAAAATAAATAGTAAAATAAAATCTTATGTTAGAGTTTTCCTAATTTGTTTAATATTATCAAAGTTAAAATAATTCCCCAGCACTGATACCAAAAACTTGATCTTGTAATTCTAATCATGATGACAAGTGCAAGTGAACATGGTCATAAGTAATAATTTGAAAGTATCCAAGTATCATATCTATAAAAAATTAATTAAATTCACTGATTCTTAAACTACTACTCTATTTAGGTAATCGAAAGTAGGAATTTAGGAAATTAATTAATCTAAATAAACAAATTACTAAATGTGAAATCAATAATAAAGTTATGAAATTATCCAAATATAAAAGCCTAGGATTCTAATGGTTCCACCTAATCAATTATGCAATGGAGATCATAGTGATTGAAATTAGTCTTTAGCAGGCCTAGTGCATTATCGGTTTAGCTTAATGAACTTTAATGATTGTCAACTGAATGCTCTAACGTATGTGGTATTTATTGTCACTAATATTTACTGTTGCAACCTACTACCTATATCCTAATAGAATAAAACACTATATGTCTATGTGAATTACTAAATTGAGACTCATTAAAAACACTATATATCTATCCCTTTCAAATCAATTAACTATTGTCCAAAAAATTAAAAGCATTAAGCACATAATAAAATAAACAACTAAGCTAGCAAGTAAATCAATTCAAACCATCATAAATCATATACACACAATCAATTAGGCTTTTGCATAGAATCCTAGTAGTTCATAATGTTAATAATAACTCTAAACATGTTCAACAAAATCAAAGAATTCATTTAATCAAATTTAGAATCCAAACTAAAATAAAAATAACAAACTAAACCCAATAGGTACTTCCTTGCAAAGAATGAATGCGTAGCCGTCAATATCTAACATAAGAGCCTCTTATTGAGTATCGTGTCGAGTGGAACTCTCTCCCCTTGATTTCTTTTTTTTGGAAAAAATTAAGAAACTTTTTGTATAGGTGTTTGCATATGCAAAATCATATTTTTCTAACCCTAATTACTCCCCAGGAATTAAGAATTCTAAAACAATTAGGAAATTAAGTCAATTTAGGAAACTGATTCTGGATGAAGATTAGGCATGATTTCTGGATATGATGTTGACCTCTTTTATCATTCTTTGGGCTCTTGAAACACCTCATTTAGATATGTATAACTAAAGATATGGCCCAACCACCTTGACTTGGTCAGTAGTCAGTTGCAACTTCTTTGTTGTTTCGACTTATCAAACGACAGACTTGGGCTTTGATTTCTTCATATGAGTTGTAGTTGATCCTCTTAACTTTTTTTAAAGACTTTGAATCTCCCCAATTGGAGCTGAAATAAAGAAGATATATTGAAAAAATTGAACTATGGGTGCTTTTAAGCAAAATCACCTTTCACTTATAAAAAGTGAACATAAATCCAATTTAGGTGCTTTTATAAGGTAAAATCAACCAAGGTAATCAAAACGCAAGAAATTGAGGGCATAAAATATAGTGCAAAATTAGTTTATTATTTATATTTTTATGTTCGTAGATGATATCGTTTCATGGAAAATTGTCAAGCAAACATTTCTAATCTCTTCTACTATGCATGTGGAGTTTGTTGCATGGTATAGAGCTACTTTATAGGTAGCTTGGTTGAGAAATATGAACTATGAATTATCTATGGTTGATTTAGTTACTAAGTTTTCTAATTGTATTGTGATAATATTTCTACAATATTGTATAGTAACAACAATAAGAATATCATATGATCTAAGAATTTAGAGTTAAAATATTTGACCATAAAGGAACTTGTACAAAAGGATGATATTATATTAGAACATCTTTTTACTAAGTATATTCTAGTTGATCCTTTAATTAAAGGACTTTGGTTTGCTGTTTTTGATATACATGTTGATATGTGCTTAATTGTTGATATTTTTAATCATTTATATTTAGTAATTATTGACATAAAAATGCCTAAGATACTCACTTTAATTTATATTTGATTTCAGGTACAATTTGGGAGCAAAGAAATTAAAGTGAGTCCAAAACACCCCTTTTGAGACATTTTCCGAAGTTCAGTACTCGTTTGTTGTCACGGAGTGGACAAAGAAAATTGAAAGATGAAAAATGGAAGAAAAAGAATTTTTTTAAAAATGTAAACAGCTGAAAAAAGAAGAAGAGAAAATGCAAAACGACAGCGCTGCAAGGACCTGGGAAACGCAGATGTTGTCTGCGTTTCACGCAGGCCTCCTGCGTAAAACACAGGCAACGCAGTTGTGCGTTTAACGCACAACGCAGCGTTGCGTTGTGCGTTAAACGCACAAGCTGTCTTACGTAGACAGTAGCGGCGTTTTGTAGGAGCACAAGCACGCAGGAGCTTAGGTTTTAAGTGGAGGTAATGTTTATTTGTCAAATCATGGAACATTAGAGAGGAATAAAAAGCCACAGTAGCGGGCTGGAGAACAGAGAGTAGCGGCGCAGGAACCAAGCGTGGGCGTGAGCTACGCAAAGGGCTGGAGGCCTGCGGCTTGGCTGGAGCCTGCGTGGGGAGTAACAGCTGAGTGGTGCGGCGTAGGAGCAAAGCATAAGAGGAGAAAACTTATTTGTCTAATCAGGAAATAGTGTCGCACTGGAGAATACAGAGAACACAGGAGAAAAACGCACCGTGGAAGCAAGGAGCAACGCAGGCATTGAGCAATAAGGAATTTTTGGCTATGGATATTGGAAAGGGCTCAAACTATTTTTCAACAAAAAATATCCATGAAGGGCTCAACGACCCGACGCCGGTTTGGAGGTAAAATCGACGCCGACGACCCGGGTTAAATATTATTTTAATTATTTTGTTGTTTCTTTCCCTCATTAGAAATTGATTGTGTTGTCATGTTTTAATCGATTTAGGTTTTGTAAATGGATAATCGGATTTTTGTTATTATTCGGTTATTTGTGTATGAACCTATCGGGTATTGTGAATTGATGATTTTTAGTGCGTTCATTGAATCGTTAATTTCAAACCAATTGCTAGAATTTCGATATAATCTGTAATTGTTATGTTGAAATTCATGTGTAGCGACTAATGATTCATAATCATTAGGGATAACATGACCTAGGTTAAATGACCCGAGCGTATGTGATTGTTGCCTTGATTAATCGGTTTTCCTAATTCGTAATGCTACTGCCTAATTAAATCTAGAGGTCCTATCCTAGGTTGTTAGGTGGTTAATTAGGTTTAATCAACGATCATATCTTGATTAAAAAAAACCTAAGGAAAAACTCAGGTTAATTTTTAATCCATGATTAATAATTTCTAGGAGAGGTTAAAGAACAACAAATTAATAAAATTCACTTGCTTAGGGTTTAGGCCGAGATTGAACCAAAGAACCGGGTCCCTACCAAATTTCCCACTTTTATCATTTTTGCATGTTTTCTTTAATTTGTTTTTATTAGTTAGTTTCATTTTTATTTTATTTTCATCTTTAATTGTTTTTGAAACTAACTCTTTACCTTTACATTACAGATTGGAGGAATTGAATGATGAAGAAAAATGTGAAGAAACGTTCGAAATATTTCCGGAATGTATGGACTTCGTCCGAATTGAGAAGTTGAGGATAAGGAAGATGCTAAACGGGGATGACGATCAATTAAGGTCCTCACGTGGAGGAGCCGCATGTAACACCCGAAGATCACAATTTTGTCACGTGAGGAGAAAAAGGAGTCGAGCCAGCAACTCTAAACAAAGGCGCTTCTTGGGAGGCAACCCAAAGGAAGTAAATTTCTTTTCCTTTATATTTTCGCATTACTTTTTATTTGCATGTGTGTTTTCAAATTTGTTTGTTTTACTTGTTTTTAAGTTTTCAATCAAAATGAGAGAAAGAATAAAACAAACGAAACAAACATTTTCTCATTTTCTATTGCTTCTAGGATTATATAATCATGATTGGAGTGTGGATTGACTGGATAATTTCATAGCAACTTTAGCATGTACTTTTGCTCTTGTGATTGGTCAATATGCATTATCTTTAGAAGAGTATTGACTAATGGTGACAAAGCCATTTGAGATTTTGAGCCTTAATTGGTGACACATCCATATCGGTCTCATTGCCTTTTGATAATGTGTGACCTTCATGACATGTACATCTTGATTTTGCGTTGAATTTCTATTCGAGACCACATTTTTATCACATGCATTAACATGGATATGATTAGGCATTCTTTATTTTTCATAAGCTACATTGGCTAAATGACCTACCCTATTGACATGATTTTTTTCTTGATAAACCCATTTGAGCTTTGAGCTTTAACCTTTCTTTTTGTATAAACCACATTTTATGCTTTTAAACTTAACCAAATGTCCTACCTAAGTCATAAAGTTAGTGGAATATTTGTGATTGTTGAGGTTGTTGATGTACAAAATTCTAAGTGTGGGGGTGTATATATGTAAGGGTTGGTTATAATCTTGGGATGTTATTTTATGTCTTATCATTGAGATTCCCATGTTGATGTAGTTTATTTAAATTTTTACAAGAAAAGAAAAGAAAAAAATTGAAAAAAATGTTTAAAATAAATTTATCAAGGAAGAATTGCATGTGTGTTGAAAAGTTGTTTATAATTTATGCATCTTCCTAGAGTTGTAATGGTTGAGTTATTTGAGTATGTTGAATATGAGGTTGAGGTTTGCTTGAAAGGTTCACTCTTGTGATTTCATTGAGATGAATTGTATGAGTGATTCCTTTGGATTAATATATGCTTCATGTGGTTTGTGTGTGAGAGTTGAATGAGGTTGTGAAATGTAAATGTTGCATTCGGCATAACTGACGGTACCCAGTTTTTGATTAAGTGTTACCTTTGTTTCACTAGCTTTGATGACTTTCATGCTACTTGACCCAAATATATCTCACCTTACCCCTGCCTACATTACAACCTTGAAAAGTCCTTTGATTCATGATTTTGCGTGTGAACATTAGTGGTGGAGAAATGAAATGATATGCAAAGTTGTGGATTGTCATGTTCATGAATGGTATTGAGGGTACTCATTGATATATTTTAATTAAACACATTTTCGAGTCTACCATTAGATTGCTCAGTTTTTGAAGATATTAAATGTTGATTGATCATGAGTAAAAGCTTGGAATGTTGACTTCTTGCTATGATTTTTAAAAGTTATTCATCTTTGCTTATGATTATATTGTCTTGGAAAATATGGGAATTGAGTAAATGTTTCGGATCTTTGAGCTTAATTTGGATGTTTTGCCCGAGGACGGTCAAAAGCTAAGTGTGGGGCTTAAGAATTTAGAGTTAAAATATTTGACCATAAAGGAACTTGTACAAAAGGATGATATTATATTAGAACATCTTTTTACTAAGTATATTCTAGTTGATCCTTTAATTAAAGGACTTTGGTCTGTTGTTTTTGATATACATGTCTTTGTATGATGATTTTGAAGTCCTTTGACACTATTAATTAAAGATAATTATATATTTAATCTATATCTATTTTTCTTCTTTTGGGTTGTGATTGTATTTATATATTAATGATTATCAATTTATTTTAAGTCGATTTATTATTTATGCTATCATGATACATGTGAAAGTATTAACACAGTTGTGTGTAATCTATAGCATGTTACAAGTCATTTGGCACATATATATAGTTAGACCTTTATCTTTCGTTTCTCAATACATTCAAGTATCTCAAGATATTGTCGGGTTTATAAGACATACAAGGATATATGTTTTAATCTCATAAAAGTTTTTCCTAGTACAATTTAACATACAGTGAGGGAAAAGATATTTCTATTTTATTTTAGTATAAATTTTAGAAATTAAGAACAATAAATGAAACATGGTAAATTGTACTCCTTCGATTCATAATAAGAGTCGTTTTAGAAAAATACACGTTTATTAAGAAAGCTAATAAAATTATAGATATACCTTATTAAACTCTCATAAAATTATCTCGGTAATCAGCATCTTAAATGAAATTGTGAGAGAAATTGTCTTGAAATTGTTATCTGTATAATTAAGATGAGAGAAAAATGAAAGGTTAATTTTGGAAAAAAAAGTTATAAACATGCATACAAAGTCAAGAATGACACTTATTTTGAATAATTAAAATGTATCTAAAACGACTCTTATTATAAATCGGAGGGAGAAGATCATTTGGTTACCGTTATAATTTATCACGCGCTATTTTCTCACTAAAGTTAGGAAAAATGTTAGATATATGATTGTGATGGATCTTTATCATTCATAACATATATTTATGATATCTTCTAATATTTAAAGCTTTATGGTACCGAATGGGCTTCGATTAAGTTTGGACATTATGTTTTACAATAATCAGCTGATACAATATCCTTTTATTTCTCTTATCATTTATTTTATTTATTACAAATACATTAACCAGTGTTTGTCTAAATGAGAGAATGATTCCATCTATCAATTATCATTTTGAAAAGTTAATGTTGAGAAAACTAAATTTGTATCTAGCATTAAGATATAGTGGCTCAATAAGTGATCTATCAAAATTACACAAAATTGAATGAAGAAAATGGGTGGTGTTCTTTATTAAGCCTATGATAGAAAGGATCAACAAAATTACAATTATTAGGTATCTTCCAAGTGTTTAAATTATAGGATAGTGTTACGTGGGCAAGGGCAAGGGCAAAATTACAATTATTAGGTATCTTCCAAGTGTTTAAATTATTACCGATATATTAGGGTCATTTTTTTAAACTTTGTTCAGCATGTATAAAATGTTAAGAACGATCTGGTTCTCAGTGGATAAGAAAGAAATCAATAGGATTCAATTGGAATGGAACCACTGCTTCTAGTCCCAGAGCCCAGCCCACTCCGGAGATTTCAATGAACTCGAAAATAGCCTAAATGATCATATGACCGGGCTATGGATTCCCTTGTTGGCATGGCTGGTATTGATAATTCCGCCCCTCCATTTACATTTTTGATAACCAGCAGGCATCTCTTCATGCCCAGCACGTAGCAAGGTGACGCCATGCCTTTACTGCCCTCTCCCCACGTGTTACTCATGCAGTACTACAATCATCCGCTGCATGCAAATTGCAACTGTATTGCTTAGACCAGAAAATATTCTTTAAGTGCACTCAAAACCATGGAACAAATTACCTTTACACAGCTCGTCACAGCCTACTTACCGTTCCCGTCGCCGGAAGCCAATATTAAGAAGAACTAAAGATGAATATGATTATAGGCATTTGCCCGGTTGTGAGGAGATGTAATTCATTAGTGGTTACAATTCCAACCTTCATACTATTAGTATTATTACCAAGCTCATTAGCAATCTCAAGTACCGTCCTACCGGATCCAAACATAATCCAACAAGTTACAGACCATCCAGTTTTACATCCCAGAAACTTCTTAGAAGATGCGGCTCTTCTAGGTACTGAAGAGACGTTCAAGATTTTTGTGAGAAAGTACAACAAAGCGTACAGTACAAAGGAGGAGTACGTGCACCGCCTCAGGATATTCGCCAGGAACATAGTCAGGGCAGTTGAGCATCAGATGCTTGACCCCTCAGCAGTTCATGGAGTCACACCGTTCATGGACTTGACGGAGGAGGAGTTTGAGAGAACATATATGGGTGTTCTGGGAGATGTAACGCGTGATCAGGGCTTTGCGGCGGAGAGAGTCCCGCCGTCCGTTTTGGAGACCAGTGGGTTGCCTGAAGACTTTGATTGGAGAAAGAAGGGAGCGGTGACTGATGTCAAAATGCAGGTAGTCACAGGCAGTGAAATATCTCGCTTTTTGCATCTGAAATTCTCAGAATATTTTATTTATTCTCTGGGAACTAATTTTGGCTCTACCGATTTGCCTGTATGTGTATGACTTTTGTGAACTAATTTGCCACCTGATCAATTGGTTATCGTCATATATTAGCAGGGGTCATAATACAAACTAGTTCCCTAGTATGTCCAACCTGTAATTGTTAACATATTTACTTGTACATGAAGCATTTGTGTGTATTATCTCAGGGTACATGCGGATCATGCTGGGCTTTTAGCACCACTGGAGCTGTTGAGGGGGCCAATTTTGTTGCAACCGGGAAGCTTCTTAATCTCAGTGAACAGCAACTTGTGGACTGTGACAATACCGTCAGTTTTGGACTCACTCTTCTATAAATCGCAAAATTTTCCAAACTCAGCAAAATGAATTATATCCCTTTTTGTTCTTCTTGTTATTTCTGGTTATCTCACCGACTGACAAGACTCTTCATAATTGTTGTGAAGTGTGACAAAACGGACAAGAGGGCATGTGACGATGGCTGTGGAGGAGGTCTGATGACCAACGCTTACAGATATTTGATTGAGGCTGGTGGATTAGAAGAGGAGAGTTCATACCCGTACACAGGGAAACGAGGGACATGCAAGTTTGATCGGGACAGGATAGGTGTTAGGGTTGCCAATTTCAGTAATATTCCCACCGATGAGATCCAAATTGCCGCCCATTTAGTCCACCATGGACCTCTGGCTGGTAAAATTATCTTAATTGGGTTCCAATTGCTAAGTTTTATAACATTTCAGTGAGCAGGCAAAATTTTCTTTGAAATGCAGTTGGCTTGAATGCGGTGTTCATGCAAACTTACATAGGGGGTGTCTCTTGCCCGCTCATTTGCGGCAAGAAATGGATAAACCATGGTGTCCTGCTTGTGGGGTATGGTGCAAAAGGATTCTCCATTCTTAGATTGGGAAACTTGCCCTACTGGATCATCAAGAACTCTTGGGGTAAGCAATGGGGTGAAGAAGGATATTACCGACTATGCAGGGGCCGTGGAATGTGTGGAATCAACAGGATGGTTTCTGCAGTGGCCATTCAAGTCTCCTAAAATTTTCATGGTTCCACTAGTTACTTTGTTGGTCTTCCTAGGATTACGCACTCCATCTATTAATAGCTGGTCTTCTAAACAGACTTCTGTTCTGATTCAGATTTTACACCTTAATAGAATTCGATCTATAATTTACCCTGTTCTAAGCAGCCTAGTTACGTACAGGACCTACCTTTCAGTTTTGCAACAACAAATTCAACGAGATTGTTATCATTCAATAACATAATCTGGGCCAATTAATCAACTCTCAGTATTTTTTGTGCCTTGAAACCAATGTTCTGTATTTCGTACCGTTTCGGCCGGTACCGGAACAGCCTAAATGATTCCGGGTTTGAATTCCGGACGGTACCGGCCGATTTCGGTCGGTACCGGCCGGTACCGCAATACCGGTACATTTCGGGACCAATCCGTAAACTTAAAATATTTGAGGGACTAAATTGAAAATAATTTTTTTACCTAATTTTATCTACCCCGTCCCCGAACCCCGACGTTTTCAGATCTAGATCTGGTTTTCTCTTCTCTCCTTCGGTTTCTCCTTCCTCTCCTCACATCGCCGCTGCCGTCCTCCCTCCTCTCGCCGTCGTGTCTTCGTCGTCGCCTCCCCTCTGGTCAGCCAGCTCCTCCTCGTCGGCGCTTCTGGATTCTTCTTTGGTCTCCTCTCCTCTCTCCTACGCCGCACGCCTCCTCTCTTCTCCGGTGTCTCGCCTCGTCGTCGTCGTCTCGTCCTCGCCGTCTCCTCCTCACCGTCTCCTCCTCGCCTCCTCGCTGTCGCCGTCAACCTCACCGAAGACCCGATTGTGTTTGGCTTTTGAGTGTATGTTTTTTATTTTGTTTTTCATGTTTCATGGAATTTTGAAGTTGATTGTGCCTGTGATTGTGTTGTTGAGTTGTTGTTGGATGATGGAAAATCGTAGAGGTTGCTTCGGGTTTCGGCTGGAATGAGGAAAAAAATTTGAATTTGTTTGAATGTTGAACAGTTGAAGGCTTGAAGGAGTTGAAGCTGATTTCGGTTGTTGAAGACTTGAAGGGAATGTTTGATTGAAGTTGAAGTTGAAGTGTTGAACCGATGATATTGAAATTGAAAATAAATTTTGTGACTTTTGTGATTTTGTCATTTTGCCTTGTGGAAGTTGAACTTGAACCGATTGTGTTAAATTGAAATTGATTGGTGATTGATTATTATTGGTCTGATTGGAAATTAAGTTTGGAATGGTGAATTTGGTGATTGTGATTTAGTATTTTAGTAGATTTATGAAATTAAAATTGAATTGTTGAATTATTGTGAATGAGATTGAATTTGACTATTTGAGTTTGTGCAATTGAAATTGAGTTTGATAATTAAAATCAAAACAACATTTAAATCAAATTGTAAAATTGACAATCAATTGATCAAATGTGAAATTAATAATTAAATGTAAAATTGTTAAATTGATAATTAAAATTGACAATCATTAATTGACACATTTTAATATTTGTTAAATGGTCATTAATTTTAATATTTGGGTATTGAATATTGATAAATAATTAGTTAAGTATAAAATTATGGAATTAGAAATTAATATTAATTTGATTGTAGTTAATAATGATAGTATTTGTTTATTTGAGTATTAGTTTTAGCTAGGTAAATAATTAATTGTTCCTAAAAAGTTAAAAGATGTTAAACTTTAATGGAATGGCAATATATATGTGGGGAATTATAAATATTTAAATTGGTAATGTTATGAAATTGTGATTTGTGAATATGATGTATACTTGTAGATTCCAATTTATACTTATAATGTCGATTAAGAATTATAAAAGCATCATATATATTTAAGAATGAAATATAAAATGGTGTATATAATATTATGGTGTGTTAGAAATAGAATTATGAATGTTTTGTGTTAATTAGGATCGGAAATTGTTGGATATTGAATGGAATTATGATTGTTTTGTAATTGTTAGGATTGAGAATTGTTGTAAATAGAATGAATGGAAATTGAATTGTGATTGTTTTGTAATTGTTAGGATTGAGAATTGTTAGAAATGGAATGAATGGAAATTGAATTGTGATTGTTTTGTAATTGTTAGGATTGAGAATTGTTGGAAATGGAATGAATGGAAATTGAATTGTGATTGTTTTATAATTGTTAGGATTGGAAATTGTTGGAAATTGGATTGAATTGGATTGGATTGAATTGGATTGGATTGAATTGAATTGGATTGAATTGGATTTGATTGAATTGGATTGAATTAGAATTGAATTGGAATTGAATTGAATTGAATTGAATTGAATTAGAATCGATTGAATTGGAATTGGATTGAATTGAATTGGATTGGATTGGATTGGATTGGATTGAATTGAATTGGATTGGATTGGATTGGATTGGATTGGATTGGATTGGATCGAATTGGATTGGATCGAATTGGATTGAATTGTAATGAATTGGATTGGATTGGATTGGATTAGATTGGATTGAATTGGATTGGATTGAATTGGATTGGATTGGAATTGGATTGAATTGAATTGGATTGGATTGGATTGGAATTGAATTGAATTGGAATGGAATTAAATTGGATTGGATTGAATTGAATTGGATTGGATTGGAATTGAATTGAATTGAATGTAATGAATGGAATTGAATTGGATTGGATTGGATTGAATTGAATTGGAATTGGAATTGATTGAATTGTATTGGATTGGATTGGATTGGATTGAATTGGATTGGATTGGATTGGATTGAATTGAATTGGATTGGATTGAATTGAATTGGATTGGATTGGATTGGATTGAATTGAATTGAATTGAATTGAATTGGATTAGATTGGATTGGAATTGAATTGGATTGGATTGGATTGAATTGGATTGGATTGGAATTGAATTGAATTGGAATGGAATTGAATTAGATTGAATTGAATTGAATTAGAATTGAATTGAATTAGATTGAATTGAATTGAATTAGAATTGAATTGGAATTGATATTGGATTGGATTGGATTGGATTGAATTGAATTAAATTAGATTGGAATTGAATTGAATTGGAATGGAATGAATGGAATTGAATTGGGTTGGATTGGATTGAATTGAATTGAATTGAATTATAATTGAATTTGAATTGAATTGGAATTGGAATTGGATTGAATTGAATTAGAATTGGAATTGGAATTGATTGAATTGGATTGGATTGAATTGGATTGGATTGGATTGGATTGAATTGAATTGGATTGAATTGGATTGGATTGGATTGAATTGAATTGAATTGTTATATATGTTGAATGTTTTGAATTGTTAGCTTTGTGCATATTGTCATTGTGTACTGAAATTATGTGTTATTTATTTTTGTGTACAGATAAATGGAAGGAAGTTCAAATACTCCCGATCAACCTAGTTCAGAAGATCTGATGATCCAACTTGGGCTCATCTTGGTGTGGTTCCTGGTCAAAAGAATCATACCATTTGCTTGTTTTGTAACAAGCATTTGAAAGGTGGAGGAATCACCCGATTGAAAAGACATTTAGCTAGGGTTAAAGGAGATGTGGAAGCGTGTAAAAAAGTAAGTCATGATGTGAAGTGGCAGATGAAGACATTGCTTGATGAACATCAATTTGAGAAAGATAGAAGAGAAAGATTGAATCTTGAAATTGGTAGTGGAAGTTCATTTCCCGGTTTCTGTGGTGATTATGGAGATGTTCAAGGTGGAAGTGGTAGTGGTAGTGGTAGTGTTCCATCTCAGTTTCAGGATCTTGTACAATCTGAAGTGAGGAAGAGAAGAAGGCAGCTGCCTGGTTTCTTTGCACCACGAACAACTCCTAGAGCCCAACCTTCAATTCGTAGTGCAATGCAGACAAGAGTTGCGGCTCACAATGTGGATATGGCAGTAGCTAGATGGTGGTATGATATAGGTTCGTCATTTAATGCTTCTCAATCATATTATTATCAACCTATGATAGATGCCATAGCCTCTTATGGTCCAGGATACAAAGGGTTATCGGTTGATGACTTAAGAGGTAAACTTTTAAGTTGTGTTGTGTCTGAAATGAGAGCTTATTTGGCTGAAAGAAGAGTGAATTGGAGTATTAATGGATGCTCAATTATGTGTGATGGTTGGACGAATAGGAGACAAGAGCCTATCATAAATTTTTTGGTTTATTGTTTTAATGGCTCTATGTTTTTAAAATCGATTGATGCATCTGGCCTGATTAAGTCTTGATAATTTGTTTGGATATTTGATGAAGTTGTGAATGAAGTAGGGGTGGAAAACATTGTTCAGTTTATTACTGACAATGATTCCGCTTATAAAGCGGCAGGGATAAGGTTGCAGAGAACCTATAAGTTATTTTTTTGGACTCCTTGTGTTGCACATTGCATTGACTTAATACTGGAGGATATAGGAAATCTTAGGTATTTTCCTGTTTTTGATGAGACCATGCAGAAGGCAAAAAAGGTGACAAAATTTATTTATAATCGTGCATGTGTTTTAAATTTGATGAGAACGAGATTTACCAATGGTAGGAATTTGTGTCGCCCTGCTGTAACAAGATTTGCGACAAATTTCTTATCACTTCAGTCTTTTCTTTCCTTGAGGGTGGAGTTAAGGCAAATGTTTACAAGTGATAAATGGGTTACATCTCAGCATGCTAGGTCTAATACTGGAATGGAAGTTTGTAGTACTGGAAGATAGGAAATTTTGGTTGCAATGTCAATTCGTTATCCGAGTTTGTGAGCCTTTGGTGAGGGTGCTTCGGTTGGCTGATAGTGAAGAAAAGCCAACAATGGGTTATATTTTTTATGCTTTGGAGAGAGCAACGGAAGCAATTAAGGTCAATCTGAAACATAGGCCTTCTTTATACCAGCCATATATCTCAATCATTAATGAGAGAAGGAAAAAACAACTTTCTTCTCCATTGTTTGTAGCTGGGGCATTTTTGAATCCTAGTGTGTATTTTAGACTGGATGTTGAAAAGCAAGCTGAAGTTAGTAGAGGAATGCTTATGACAATTACAACAATTGTTCCTCATGATTCAATGCAAATTGCTTTAACCACACAAATGGAGGCTTATAAGTACTCTTATGGAGATTTTGGAATGTCGGTCGCTATTCAACAAAGAGGACTTCTTTCTCCAGGTATTACTTATTTCCTATTTCTTATTTGTTGAAATTTATTTATCACTTTATTTTGTTTATAACACTACTTTTGTTTTCTTATAACTTGCAGTTGCTTGGTGAGATCTTTTCGGATGTAGTGTTCCAGATTTGAGAAAGTTTGCGATTCGAATTTTAAGTCAATGTGTGAGTGCAACTGGGTATGAACGAAACTGGAGCACATTTAAATTTATCCATTCCAAGAAAAGGAATAGATTGGAGTATAAGAGGTTGAATGACTTGGTTTTTGTTCGTTACAATTTAAAACTTCGGGAAAGGTATGTTATTATCATTATTTTCATTATTAATTTTTATATAATTTCTTATAATTTTCTAATAATTAAATGTAATTGTTTACTAGGACTCTTAGTATCACAAGTTGTTCAAATGATCTAATTGCGATTGATAATATTGATATTTTGGCTAACTGGGTTTCTGAAGAACCCAATTTGGTTGATGTGAGTGATTTGAATGTGGAAGATGATCTTGGATGGGAAAACATTGACATGTCATTTGGTTCATTAAATTTGAATGATGATGATGATGATGATGAAGCTCTTCTCAATGATGAGGATTTTGTACCAAATGATCGATTAGGGTCGGTCTTGATTCAGCGTGTATCCGCCTTATCGATTGTGATTGAACTTGAGGTTTTATTTTCCTCTTCTTTAATTTTACTTGTATTTGATCATTGATGTTTATGTTAAATTATATGTATGTAATGTAAATGTAATATTTTTGTTTGAGTTCAACTTCTACTTGATTGTTTATTTGTCATAAACTTTTGTAATATTTATTGTTCTTTTTATCGGATGTTTTGAATCTTTTGATGTAAATATGTAATATTATTTATTATAATGATGAAATTGTATGATTGTAATATTTTAAATGCTTTGTATTATTCTTAGTTTTATAATTGTATGATGATGATTGTCTTTATTTATATTAATTGTGGTTATTATTTATATGTAAAATATTTAAAATTATTGTTATTTCAAATTAATTGTCATTATTATTTATTAATAAGATTTTTAAAGTATGGTTGATGTAAAGCGATAAACTAGTAAAGTATACAGTACAATTGTATAATATATTAATATGGACTATTTTGCAATTTTTCAAAAATTTAGAGACTATTTTATAAATTTAAAAAATATCCCTAAACGATATCCGGTATCGACCAGTACTGATACAGTTTCATTCCAGAGTTCAATCCAATACTAAATCTGATACAATATCCACAACATTGCTTGAAACGAGCCACTATGAGCACTTTTAAACACAAAACTAAAGAGGGATCTTTCGATGTTTGAAAGTGGTTGGATATTTAATGGCGGTAGATAGCATGAAGTAAAGCGGTAATCAAAAGATTACCTATACCACCACTTGTAGACTAAGCTTGAATATAAAATCGGTATCGAATCTTTCAGAACAGCAGTGAAATGACAGCTGCTGATTCAGGGCTTGGCCATAAATTTGGGGACCTGTTGCATCTATGAAGGCTTGTACTTAATGGACAGCTCACCGTCGTAGGATTGGAAGTGGCCTGTAGCCCATTGTCTACAAATCCTTACCTCCCCTGCGGTTTTTACTTGATATGGGCATAGCATTTAATCCCTTGTCCTGTATTTGGGTTTCTTTTTATGCTTATTGCTTCCTGTTCAATGATTGTACCGTGACCTATCATGCAAGGTCCACATCTGACATGCAGGATCTGCCAATAACGTTACAGAAGGTGTTGCATAGTTTCTGGAAATAGTTACGTGCATTCGAGGAAAACCAGCTCACATTTCCAGATCTGTTACTGGAGGACATTACTATCTATTTACCTGAATTTAAATTCGCTTTCCAATGTTAAACCTAACTTCTTGAAATTATTGTTGTGAAATTGGGGGTAACTCAGCACTGCGGGTAGCAGAATAATTGCAAAATTGAGAAGACTCTACAATTATTTCGTTAGTTTAACTCGTTCTATCTCATTGTTGTTTTTTGTTTTTGTTTTGTCCAATAAACTTTTCCATAACAAGAAATGTTGCCGAAGATAATTGCAGAGCACCGAACCCAAAATGTACGTTTGGTCCAACTCGAGATACTGAAATTCAAAGGCTGCACTGACAGCATTCATATCGTTTTAAAGCAGCACCTAACACCAAACTCAAAATAGAAGCTTTCTTCAACGATGAGTTCAGAGCATTCTGTGATACTATTTATGTTACAGCCTCAATTTTTTGAGAGCGGATCACCTGTCTAATGCTATTCTGTCCATTCTTGTCTAATTCAAAAAACGTCGTCATTTTATTAAGACCCATCAATATCTCTACTTGCATATGCTACTGCGTCTTACAAGACAGACTGCAGGGACACTTGCTATATTACAATTTATTCAAACTCTGCAACCAACGTAATTATATTTAATATTTTTCTATAATTTACAAATTAATTAAACAATTTTAATAAATTAATCAATTTTAAAATTTAAATTGTTATCTTAAAATTTTATTTTAAAATTTTAAAATAATTAAAAAATCAAAAATCAATATAATGAAAGGTAATTTTGTTTATAAATTTGCTTATAAATTATAGAAAAATTTATTAAAACAAAATAAATGATAATTTTGTTTTTCAATTAAAATTTTATCTTAAAATTTTATTTAATCAACTATAATATATAAATTACCATTTATAAACAAAATGGAAAACAATTTTATAAACAAAATGAAAACAACATTATCATTTATTTTGTTTTCTATAATTTATAAATGAGTTAAACAGTTTTAATAAAGTGATCAATTTTAAATTTTATCTTAAAATTTTTATTTAAAAATTAAAATTAAAATATCAAAATATTTTCATTAATTTGTGTCACACATGTGACACATATTTTGATTTTTTCTTTTCTAAATTTTAAATAAAATTTTAAGATAAAAATTTAAAATTTAAAAATTTTTAATTAATTTATAAATTATAAAAAATAAATGGTAATTTTTATAAATTTGTTTTCCATTTTGTTTATAAATGGTAATTTATAAATTGTAGAAAATTGATTAAAACAAAATAAATGATAATTTTGTTTTCAAACTAATTTTTATCTTAAAAATTTATATAAAATTAAAATTAAAATAATAAAAATACAAACGAATCATTTCGTTTTTCATTTGTTTCACAGCACTTAAGTCATACTGTGATACATAATTTGATTTTATTTGTTTTAATTTTTAAAAAATTTAAGATAAAAATTTAAAACTTAAAATTTGATTAATTTATTAAAATTTTCAATTAATTTATAAATTATAGAAAACAAAATAAATGGTAATTTTGTTTTTCATTGTGTTTATAAATGGTAACTTATAAATTATAAAGAAATGATTAAAACAAAATAAATGATAATTTGTTTTTATTTTGTTTATAAAAAGTAATTTATAAAATAGAGAAAAATTGATTAAAACAAAATAAATGGTAATTTTATTTTTCATTTGTGTCATGAGCATCAACCTACATAATTGAGGAATCATCTAGGTTATTTGGGACTGTTAGTGGTGAAATTGGCTTAAGTGACCTTCTGAAAAGTTGTAGAGGATTGTTGTAGCTTTCTAATGAGGTATTTTGTGTGAATTTTGGATGTAAGGATTGTTAGGCATAAATTTATATAGTTTTGTTATGGTTTAGGTTAAATGTTGTTTTCTTGGACAGCCATAGTAATGGGAGATTTTAACCTAGTTAGAGATGGAATTGGGTGCTAAGTTCTCTTGAGAATTGTAGTATATTGTCTAAGCTTTTTATTGCTATATGGTATGTAATTTTTCGATAATGGGTTGAAAAGTTATGAATTTTGAAAGATTAGGTTTCTGTTGAGAATGATTTGAATAGGCTGAACCTTTGGTTGAAAAATTGAGTTGTTTAATGATGGAATTGGCTTTCAGTTTGTTCATGAAAGATGTAGCATTTGTTTTACTCTTTTTATTGATATAAAATTTTGAATTTTTGACAAAGAGGATGAAAAGTTATAATTTTTGCAAAAGTGCTTAACTGTTGTGGCAATTTTGTGATTTTACAGTACTTTTGAGTGTATTTTTGACACCCTTAAAGGTGAAATTGGATTTTTCACTTTTCATAAAACTTGTAGGATTTTTCATGATCTTTCCAATGAGACCAAGTTTGTGATTTTTCAATGTCTGTGCTAAAAGTTATGAATTATGGAAAGAGGGAAGGTTTAAAAAAGATTTTAAAAAATTTGAAAAAAAAAATTACAAAGACGCGTACCTCGCGAGGGCGATTAGTCAGCCCTCGCAGCTTGCGAGGGCTGCATCCCTTTTCTTCTTATTTTATTTTTTTATTTTTGTTTTATTAATTATTTATTATGTGGTAATTAATTTGGCCCAATTTGTTTCTTTTGTCAATTACTTTTCCGTCCGACGTCTGATTGACCTGATTCTCGAGGCATCGGATTCGTATAATATTTAATTTCATTTATTTGTAAAATTGGAAATTTTTAGAGCTGAAATTGACGGGAATCGGTTAGGTCGAAATGAGAGGTCCGAGAAATAATTTTTCTGATTCATATTTTATTTATAATTGGACCTATAGAGGTCCGAATTGAGTGATTCTTGTGGCTATAGTTTTCTAATTTTTAGATGGAATTTTTATGACGAGAATTTGTGAATTAGCACCGGGAATGTCATAAACATGCATTGTACACGTTTGAATTGTTCCATGTGCATTGTTTGATACTTCTGAACATACATTGAGTAATGCGTGATTATTTTACTTGTTATAGAGGCACAGTTGGAACGTCATCCCACGGACGTTGCCGAGACTTCCCGACATTAGCTCGGAAGTTATTTGGTGAGTAACCTAGATGGTTCCTCAATTATGTAGGTTGATGCTCATGACACAAATGAAAAATAAAATTACCATTTATTTTGTTTTAATCAATTTTTCTCTATTTTATAAATTACTTTTTATAAACAAAATAAAAATTGTCATTTATTTTTTAATCATTTCTTTATAATTTATAAGTTACCATTTATAAACACAATGAAAACAAAATTACCATTTATTTTGTATTCTATAACTTATAAACTAATTGAAAATTTTGATAAATTAATCAATTTTAAGTTTTAAATTTTTATCTTAAATTTTAAAAATTTAAACAAATAAAAATCAAATTATGTATCACAGGTATGACTTAAGTGCCCGTGAAACAAATGAAAAGCGAAATGATTCATTTGTATTTTTATTATTTTAATTTTAATTTTGTATAAAATTTTAAGATAAAATTTAGTTTGAAAACAAAATTATCATTTATTTTTTAATCAATTTTCTACAATTTATAAATTACCATTTATAAACAAAATGGAAAACAAATTTATAAAAATTACCATTTATTTTTATAATTTATAAATTAATTAAAATTTTGTAAATTTTAAATTTTTATCTTAAAAATTTTATTTAAAAATTTAGAAAGAAAAAAATCAAAATATGTGTCACATGTGTGACACAAATTAATGAAAATATTTTGATATTTTAATTTTAATTTTTAAATAAAATTTTAAGATAAAAATTTAAAATTGATCACTTTATTAAAACTGTTTAACTCATTTATAAATTATAGAAAACAAAATAAATGATAATGTTGTTTTTCATTTTGTTTATAAAATTGTTTTCCATTTTGTTTATACATGGTAATTTATATATTATAGTTGATTAAATAAAAATTTTAAGATAAAATTTTAATTGAAAACAAAATTATCATTTATTTTGTTTTAATAAATTTTTCTATAATTTATAAGCAAATTTATAAACAAAATTTGTTTTCATTATATTGATTTTTTTATTTTTTTAATTATTTTAAAATTTTAAAATAAAAATTTTAAGATAACAATTTAAATTTTAAAAATTGATTAATTTATTAAAATTGTTTAATTAATTTGTAAATTATAGAAAAATATTAAATATAATTACGTTGGTTGCAGAGTTTGAACAAATTGTAATATAGCAAGTGTCCCTTCAGTCTGTCTGGTAAGACGCAGTAGCATATGCAAGTGGAGATATTAATAGGTCTTAATAACGTTTTTTGATTTAGACAGGAATGGACAGAATAGCATTAGACAGATGATCCGCTCTCCAATTTTTGTAGCTATCGAAAGTTGTGTTTCACACTGGGGATTTCTAGCTTTAAAAATTGTTCGAAACCTAAGAAATTGAGAAGAATTGCTTCCTTTCAGATCCTGTGCCCCCGCGCGCGTCTATTATATATACGAGTGTCGTTTCTGCTTGAAGAATATACAAACCCTCCCGTGATGGAAGTACGCATAGTTTCGAGGGAACTCATAAGGCCATCGTCACTAGCTACTGATCAACACGAGAAGCCTCACAAACTTTCCCTTTTTGACCAGCTTACGCCTGCTACTTATGTGCCATTCATCTTTTTCTACACCATGAAAGCCATTTCCCTCGATACCATACACGTTCGAGCTCACCTAAGGAAGTCTCTCTCGGAGACCCTTGCTATTTATTATCCTCTCTCCGGAAGGACAAGTGATAACAAGTTCCTCCATAATTTCAATGAAGGTGTTCCTTTCGTGGAAGCCTTAGTCAATTGTCGCTTAACTGATTTCCTCAAACATCACGAAATTGAGTCATTGAACCATTTGATAGCATGCCAACCTTGCACCAAGGAATTAATTACCTCACCTGTTGTGACCGTACAATTGAATATGTTCACTTGTGGGGGCATAGCAGTTGGCGTGAGTGTTTCACACAAGATTGTCGATGGACAAACTTTGAAGGCTTTTATCAATAGTTGGGCTGCTATCTCTCGAGGTAATCCTGGTGATGTGGTACAGCCCGATCTCAATGAGACATCACTCTTCTTTCCGCCAAGAGATTCATTTCCCCGTAACCACATGTCCTTAATGGAAAACTTGTGGTTTGAAGAAGACAACTACGTTACGAGGAGGTTTGTTTTTGATGCCAAAGCAATCGCCACACTCAAGGCCAAGAGCAAAGTCAAACCAGAGGCCAAGCCAACAACTATCGAAGTATTGACATGCTTCATATGGAAATCTGGTATGAATGCATCAAAGGCAATAACAGTGTCTCCGAAAGCGTCCATTTTGGTTGAGGCTTTGAATCTGAGGCCAAGGACAAAGCCACCCATGTCTAGTGCTTTCATAGGGAATGTCTTTTGGTGGGCAATTGCAGTTGCGAACCCTAGTGACACAAACACTGAGTTGGCTGAATTGGTAGATCTATTGCACGAATCCATTGCACTATATAACACTGATTTCACGCATGCTCTGCAGGGTGACAGTGGCTTTGAAGCTATTAGCGAGTTCTGTAACCAGCTGGAGGAGCTGTTTTCCACGGAGAAACCTGATATATTTGCCTTCACCAGTTGGCTTCATATTGGTCTGCATCAGCTCAACTTCGGATGGGGTGAACCAATTTGGTTTGCTAACATTGGAAAAGCTGGACCTGCTTTCAGAAATCTCACAGTATTCGTCGAAACAAAAGATGGTAAAGGGATTGAGGCATGGATCACCATGGACGAGAAGAGAATGTCTATATTGGAAAAGGATGTTGAATTTCTGGCATTCGCTCATCCAAATAAAAAGATTTCGAGTCTCTAACTTTCTCATCCATTATGTACTCGTCCTAAACGCTTGTCAGCTACTATTTCGATCTAAGTTAATCTGTCATCAATCTTGTGATCAGGACCACCAAATCCGCTAAATAACCTGGTGAGGGGAGTTACATGGTTAATTTATCTCCAACTGTCCCGCAGTTAATCAATATGCTCTGAGGGCTGTGCACTCCGATAAACTATTTTTAATAAGACTTATCTCTATTACAATTAACATGTTAAATTGAATCACTTATTGCATTAAATTTAGTGCATGTCTATATTGATATTGAAGAATATATATATATATATAGATATATATATAAATAAAAGTGAAGAAAAAAATAAGATGTAGAAAGGAATAATAGAATAAGAGTAAAGGATTCTTTATTTTAAAATTTGAAATAGTATTACATTTACAAAATTAGAGTATCAATTTATAGACTTGAAAAATAACAGTTTTCCATCATAGCAGAAGAATTTTGATAAACTTAGAATGGATAAATATTATTAATCCCAATAACTATTAGCATAAAATTATCCTACAACTATTGGCTATTTCGTTGGAAATAAAATAATAGGATTAAAATCAGCATCTCCTTAATCTTTATTCTGTAATTCAGTTATACCAGACATACGCCTTAACTTAATAGAAGTTTCATGCTTTAATTTTTTGGTCAAAATCTTCGCAACATGATTTTCTCTCACAATATTTTAATTCAATCTTTTCTTTTCAACTAAGCCCCTTTTTAAGAAATGGAAGCATATATCAATACGTTTGATTCTACCATAATTGGATTATTAGCTAAATTTATTAAGTGTTGTCAATAAATATCCTTAAAGTGGCCTCTAATTAGGACATGAATTTTACTCATTAAATTACTCAACCAAATTATTTAACAAGCATTAGAAGCAACAACAATATATTCTACTTCATATCGTGAAAGCACAAAAATTGATTACTTCTTAGATGATCACGAGTAGGTCATTTTCCAAAAATAAAATAGTAACTTAAAGTACATTTACAATCACCAAAATCTTTATTCCAATCGTTGTTCCAATATCCAACTAGAATCAATCGTCTATACTGAAATAAAATAGAACAAAATCATAAGTGTCCTTTAAATATCGTGAGATATACTTAGCTACTTGTAAATGAGAATAATATATATGGTGACTTCATAAATTTACTAATTAAGCCAACTCCATAAGAGATGTCCAACCTTGTACAAGTGAGATATCTCAAACTTCTTACGATTTTCTTATAATACATTGAATCAACACATGACATTTCTCCTTTCTTTGTTGATTTTACACCTATCTTCATATGGATTCTTATAGGATTGCAATTTAGCATTCTTCCAAAGTTCAATAATATATCTCTTTTGAGAGATAAAAATTCCATCATCTCTTTGAACCACTTCAATACCAAGGATATATGATATTAGGCCAAGATTAGCCTTTTCAAATTCTTGTATTATATATTTCTTGAAAGCTTCATTCGTGTTAGACTTATTGCTTGTAAATATTAAATCATCAATACATAGACACATCATTAGAATATGACTGTAATTATTAACCTTCACATACAATGCATGCTCTTAAGAACATTTATTAAAGCTAGTCTTAAGAAAGAAAGAATTAGCGCATCTATTCTAGGCTCTTGGAACTTATTATCAAGATATTGTTTGCTAAACACATCTTCTTTAAGTGGGCCATTTAGGAAAGTTGACTTCACATCTATTTGATGTATTTTTTGATAATTTTGTGTAGCTAAAGCAATACAAGTTCGAAAGTTTTTATTTGAGAAAATAAGGAAAACACTTTTTAATAGTCATATCCTAATTGTTGCTCAAATTCCTTTATCACCAATCTTGACTTATGTATCTCCACCTCATCATTTAAATTCACTTTTATTTTGAAAATCTAGTTCACATTAAGAACCTTATACCCTTATAGGAGATTAGTAAGAACACTTATATTGTTCTTCTTAATTATTTTAACCTCCTCACGTATAACCATTTTCCATTCAGGATTTTAGACTACTTCTAATGTCATAGGTTAAAAATAGGTAAAGAAAGCAAAGTATATCAATTCTCCATCATCAGCAACTTCATCATCAAGATGTATCTTATATTCTTGTAAACATATTAGTAGGCTTGACATTTTTCCTTAGGCCCAACCTAGCCCCGACCAAAGTCAGCAAGCCCCCCCAATTTAACCAAACTTTGAGCTAAGCTCAACCTTTTTTTATTTTAAGGTTTTAAGCTGAACATAGAGTTAGGCAGACATATTTGACCCGATATAGCCAGAACCTTTACTTCAAATTCTATATTAAAAGATGCCATTTTATGATAAGCAAAATGATGTTATTTCGATCAACATTGTTGGTGTCGATGTGTCCAAATTAAAATGACATCACTTTGCTAATTTAATATGAAAACAAAGTCCCTCTCTAGTTTCCAACTAAGAGTTCGCTGTGGTTTGTATCCAATAGTTCGATCTTTGCCTTTGCTCTCGCCTGCCTTTACTTATCAACTTCCTTTGCTCCTTGCCTTTTCTCCCACCTACCTCTATTTGCCTCTAAATGCCAGTAACCCTTGTTTTTGAGTAAGTTTTTATGTATTATAATGCCTAATCCTTTGAACATGTGAAACATATATCAAATCCAAAAATTTTAGAATTGAGAGTACTAAGATATTAGCTTGGACTAATATAAGAAAAACTTAGATGTGATTACATCCTACTCTTTATAAAAATCACATTGTTAAGAAAATTAAGGACCTATATTTTTTGATATAAAGAAGTTTAGTTTTTATTTGTATGTGTTAACTTTATTACTTTGATCCTAAAATGTGTGAACATAATTTGTTATTGCAAATGTTTCCCCAAATTGCTAAGTGAAAATCAAGAAGATGAGGAGAATGGAATGAAGCAAGTTAGAGTTCTTGAAAATTATCCAAATAGTCTTATGTCAAATCAATTTTGATGTTAAAAGAGTTTCTAATCAACCATTTCTTTCTATTTTCCATTCATTAAAACCTTTTACAATATCCCTTCCTATAATCATGCTTTCAAACAAAAATGGCTCAATCCCTTTCATTATCTTTTCCTCCCCATTTTTTTGTCTATTGATGATTGTTTTTTCCTTTTTAATGTTTAATGGAGAGTGAAAAAAATAGGATCTAAAGTAGTTATATATAAGAAGCATGATTATGTGAATAATTATGGATGATGAGTTTATCGTAGATATTTTCTAATAAGGTATGTATATGTAATCACCTAGACATTGCTTTTTCATCTATAAATGAAAATCAACCCTTTAACTTTTTTCCTCACTTTTAGCATTTCTCCTCTTTGGATGAGAAGCTTTCATGGAGTCATTATTTTCTTTTTGTTCTCATATGTTCTAAAATTTTATGACAAAGAGGCCCTTCTTTTGTATATGGGGAAGGAGCATTTTGAGCAAGAACTTATTAAATTAGTTTTCAGATCAAGAATAAGAATTTTTTTCTAATATGGAAACACATATGTATATATGCAATAAAGGACTTTTCGATTTATGCTTCCTTATTCATCTTAAAAACTCTATTATATATCCCTTTACTTCTTATTAGCTTAGCCTTTTTTTGGTAAATGAGAAAATCTATTGTAACTAAAATAGATAAAGTGTTAGTTGATGTAAAAGAAATGATCAAATAAGGACCAAAATGGGAATATCATTAGAAAACATGAAAATGATGCTAGTGCATCTGTTATAAGTGTTAAAGATATGTATTAAACAATTTTATTGTAATGAATGCTTAATAATTTCTCTTCATGAATTCCTAGATATTTTTATTTATGGATGAATGGATTATTTGATGAATAATTTAATTATAATAAGTTATGGATGAAATCATGGATTGTTCAAATAACCTACTATCTTTCCTTATGAATCTTCTCTAATTTCTTCTTTGTAAATGATTATGCATATTCTAAACATTTGATGCAGAAGTTTTGGTTTATTTTCCTCAAAATAATTATCTCATTTATGTTGATTATGTTTACTAGTTTATATACATGTAAATGTTCATTAAATTTAGTATATATACATGTAAATGTTCCTTAAAGTGTATATATACTTACAATTGTCTATGGATAACTTATATGGTTATTATTTAAATGCTCATTAAAGTGTATGTATACATTTAAATGCTCATTAAAGTGTATGTATACATATAAATGTCTATGAATAACTTATATGCTCATATATGTTGATTGTTTTAAATGGATGAGCATATTCCTTCAGTGGAGAGTTTTAATTCAATACCAGACAATATACTAACAGAGAGCTCTAATCTAATACTAAGTGACAATATATTAACAAATAGTTCTAATCTAATGCCAAGCAAAGAAATGATTAAACCTGAAGGAATATGTTTATTAAGAAGCATAAGATCACTTCAACAAGACTTAATCAAGGGATGGAGTTGAAAAGGTTGAATGTAAGTATTATCACAAGATGATGGGTAGGGATTTTAAAGCTGAAACTTCTCATTTGAAGAGATACGTGAAGTTATGCAATAGAAAGAAGATGGTATTAGAAGGCCAAATATTTTTGACCCCTAACCCAATAAGAGGGAAGAATGAAATGACTTCAACAAGTTATGATAGAAATAAATCAAAGTTTTCAATATTTAAAATGACCATTGGTGTGAACAACCACTCTCCATTATCAATAGTAAAAGATGTAGGATGTTCACTCCAACTGACCTTCATGATGCCAAGTCAGACTATTAGAAAAAAAGATAATTTCACAATTTATGATGATAGAAAGAAAAAAATGAAGTGAATCACACATTAATACAGCACTTAAAAACACAATAGAATGCACGAGAAGGGGGGTTGAATTGTGTATTCCCCTTTTTGAATATCTTTTTGAATTACTTGTTAGAATTAAGATTCTTTCTGAATTCTTATTAATCCGATTGATCAAACTTTTCAATGCTAAGTATATGAATAGTAAATAAAGATCAACTTTGAAACTAAAAGTGAGATAGAGAGAGAGTAGTAGACACGCAGATTTATCCTGGTTCACCCCAAACCGTGGGCTACGTCCAGTCCTCAGAGTTTCTTCTCAGATTTTACTATCTCTTCAAATGTTACAGTATTCTTTCACGAGCCTCTTCAGGTCTCTACAACCAGTATTCTTTCACACTTAGCCTCTGCAGGCTATCTGTACAACTTTTCTTTTCAGAAAATATTTAAACACTCATTCTGAAGGATAGCGTTCAGCTAATTCGCACTTAATCGCTTCGCCGCTTTGTGTAATTTTTCTCAAAAAAGAAGCTCTTGATTTTGACTTGACTTGTATTTATAGCCTTCGTCTCTAATCGCTTCTTGATTCTTGAATCTTGAATCTTTAAAAAAGCAGTTAATCGGTTGAGTTTCAGAACTAACTTTCGAGCCCGACTCTTGCGTCTGTTTCTTTTCTGCGTCTGCGTCTGCGTTTGCGTGTGCTTTTGTTTCTGCGTCTGTATCTACATTTGCGTCTGCGTCTTTTATTGTCTTGTGTCATCTGCGTCTGTGTTGACTTTTTACTTTGACAAACTTCGTCTGTGTCAACTTCGTCTATATACGTCATCTTCTTTTCCTGCTCTCCCCCTATTTGTTATAATAAAAAATGATTATCGATTCTGGTTCTTCAGCAGTTCTGCTATCATCTTCTTTAGATCATTTACCGTCTCCTTCATGTCATTGAGTTCACCACGTAATCTATTGACTTCATCTGACGAAGACGCTTGATCTGCTTCTACTGATGGAGGAGCGAAAGGAATTGTAGTAGTATAAGCATCAGAGGATGGAGTGTAGTCTTCATTAATCTCAAAAGTCGGTGGACGAATGAATGTTGCAGCTTCAGGAAGATTTAGATCAAAAGGAAATGGCAGCATCAACAACTGTCTTCCTTGCAGGGATAGGGCATGTTCTTGATAGGCGATGTATTAGACAAAGGGCTATCTGAAGAACTGTCGAACAAGGAACTCGATAAATGTTCTGTTTTATACTTCCCCTCTTGGACAGTCTTCCGCACGATTTGTATGGCTGCAGCTCGCTTGATCTGGGTCTTGTGCAGGAATGCATGCTTCATCAATTTTCCGCATTTCTTCTGCAATCTGATATGCGGACAGATCATCATCAACATTATCTTCGAAAATAATTTTGACTTTCCTTTGTAAAATCTTTTGGACACCTTGGTTGAATATCTGGAACAACCTTTATCTCGTGTTCTCGTGATTGGGAACATAGTACGATAAGCGAGGGGGACGTCTTGAGGATATGGAAAATGATCAGTAAGCCTCAAGGTATCGTAAAAAGACTTCTCTTTTTCATTTAGTAACTGACACGTGATACCATTAATCAACATAGGTTGTACCAGAGCTACTATTTTCTTCACTGGTTCAACACCGATTATAATAGCATTGCTCAGATTGGTAATAACTTCTACCAATTTGATTTCCACCTATATTTCCTCAAGAACTTCGGTAGTTATATACCTTGAGACTTGGTTCATCATCAGCCAAATCTAGTACTGCAGTTGCTTCTGGTTGTGTTCCCTTAGAAGTCTCCTGAACCGGTCATTCTTCTGCTGGTTCCTCCTTTATAATGCCAGTGTCTCATGAGCGTGCTTTCATCCACTTGGTTCTTCTTGTTGAGCACTAGAATTTCTTGAATCTGCATAATGCTCGGTTTACATTTCAACTTGAACACGATGTAGATCTCTTTTGTAGACTAACGTCCTCAGCAGTTGAGATGCTCTTCTTTTGACTAACCTTCTTAGTCTTTTTCTCTGCTTCAGTTAGTTTTGCTGATTTCTTCACAGGAGATTTTCTTTTAACAGATGTTGCTTTTCTCTTCCTCTCAGTCTCTTTAGATCTTCTGGCCGTATCTTCTTCCAGAATAGAGACTAAGGATCTTGTGGCTTTGGCTGCATAAGATTTAGAAGTTTCTTCTCGCCTTTGTTCTCTGGCAATCTTCTCTTCCTGGTGCCTCAGAGTCCTGATTCTTGGAGATCTCTTGGCTTTCTTCACAACTAGCCATTTTTATGAGAGGTCTCCCTAGCACTCTCCTTAATTCGGCAGTAGGCGATTTGATACTTACAGGCGATTGAGAACTTGAGACAGGAGTCTTCTTGATATCGCTCCCCTCGGTTCTTGGTTTCTTTGAAGAACCGACGTGATCTTTGTCTCGTATTCAGACCCATTGGCGAATAGTATGAGCATCAATCTTGCTCTTCTTTGGAGCAGTTCGTCTTATACCTTAGTGCGGGCGAATCTGGATTCCATAAAGATCCTCGTCAAAATCATACCATAAGGATAGCTGGAAGTTTCCTTTAACCCCTTAACCATATAGTGAAAGATTAAGAAGGGTAGATCTATAGGATTTCGATTGAGAAGAAAGAACAGACATTGTTCATCTAAAGTAGTCACCAAATGCCTTGAACCAACTCTAGGAAGAATGCAATTGAGCAGATTGCATGCAGAACCCTAGCCTTTGGAATCAGATTTGATGTCTTCCTTTCTCTTGAATCATTTGTGCCATAGAACTGCCTCTTGACATCTTCTTCTTTCATTCCAACTGAGGAAATCCATCCGGCCTTGGTAGACAGTTTTTCACCAACGGATGGGCAATCAGTTAATTTCCTTATCAAATCCTTTGTGACAATAACTGATATTCTATCCACAGAGGATACAATAGTGTCTTCTATCAGACGAGCGTTCTTCCAGAACTCGTATATCTCATTTATATAGACAGGTTCTTGTATCTGAAAGAAGTTCTTCCAGCCAGCTTTTATAATCTCAGGTTCTACATCCATGCCGTCACCCCTTAGTGATTCAAAGTTCACAAGTCTTCCATAAATCATTGCTGCTTCCATTGTATAGAGCGAAAGCTTATCTTCTGGAAAGCTTTTGAGTGAGAAGATTTTGAGAGAATTGGTAAAGTAGAAATGAACCGTCAAGAGATGATGAAAAGACTGCTATAATATCATCTTCAGTCTACTTATAGGGTTATGGAATGATGGGTTCTCGAATCATTAAGAACCTCAAGTTTATCAGATATTTCCCTCCAAAAATCTTCCTTGTGAGAAAAGTTATCAGCTGTAACTCACTGTGTATAACGCCGTTAGTTTCTCACATTATTTTAGCCTAACTGCTCATTTAGCATCACTATATTGAGATTGCATCTTATCTTCTAAAAACGTTCTTCACTCAGTGGTTTAGCGAAGATGTCCGCCCATTGAAGCTCTGTTTCAACGAACTTTAGAAGCACCACCTTTCTCTGAACGTAGTCTCTTAGGAAATGATGTCTGACTTCTATATGCTTTACTCTAGAATGCTGAATTGGATTCTTTGACAGGTTTATTGCACTGGTGTTGTCGCAATAAATTGGAATCTCCTCCTCCTTAACTGAATAGTCTTCAAGTCGATACTTGATCCATGGCGTCGTGAGCAAACAACTTCGGAAGACATGTATTACGCTTGATGGTTGATAGAGCAATTGAGCTTTGTTTCTTGCTTGACCAGGAGACTAGATTTTCCAAGAAAGTGACATCCTCCACTTGTGCTCTTTCTTTCGATTCTATCTCGGCATAGTCCGCATCACGAGATCCGATTAACTGAAATCTTTACCTTTCTCAAACATTAAGCAAAGATCGGTAGTACTGCGAGATATCTCAAAATTCTTTTAACAAAGAAGAAATGAGACTCTCTAGGATCGGCTTGAAATCTTGCACACAAGCATACACCTGAGCGAATATCGGTCTACTTAACATGTAAGATACAATAAAGAACCGATCATCCTCTATATAGGGTTTGATCCACCTTCTTACCAAGTTCGTCTTTCGACAAAAGGTTTGAAGGATGCATCGGAGTTGCCATTGGCTTCATATTATTCATGTCAAACTTATTCAACAACTCTTTCACATACTTCTATTGATGAATGAAGATCTTCTCTTTGGTCTGCTTAACTTGCAACCTAAGAAAGAACTTTAATTCACCCATCATACTCATTTCAAATTCTCTTTCATTAGTCTCTCAAACTTTAAACACAACTCTTTTGTAGTAGCACCAAAGATAATATCATCAACGTAGATCCGCATAAAGATAAAATCATTCTGAAAACTCTTTCTAAAGAGCGTCTTATCAACTTGACCTCTGCTGAAACCATTTTCTATTAAGAAGGTACTCAGACGATCATACCAAGCTCTAGGGGCTTGCTTTAGGCCGTATAAGGCTTTGTGAAGTCTATAGACATAATCTAGATTTTTAACATCTTCAAAGCCAGGAGGTTGTTTCACATAGACTTCTTCGTCTATAAAGCCATTCAGAAATGCACTCTTAACATCCATCTGAAACAACTTTATATCGTGACAGATTGCATATGCCAACAAAATCCTTATAGCTTCAAGTCTCACTACTGGAGCATATGTTTCGTTGTAGTCTATTCCTTCTGCGATTGTAACCTTGTGCTACTAATCGGCCTTATTACGACTCACTCTACCTGATTCGTCTAACTTATTCTTGAAAACCCATCTTGTTCCGATAATGGATTTCTTAGGAGGTTTTGGAACTAAGGACCAGACGTTATTCCTTGTGAATTGGTTCAGCTCTTCTTGTGTTGGACCCCGAACCTTGAGTGACAATTTGATTTAGTAATATGAATAATCAAGTGGATGAGTTGATTGAAATGAAGTTATATAGCAAGAATTAGAAAGAAAAAAATGTGAAAATTTGAAGGATTTAGAAAGTTTGACTTTTGGAGAGAGAATGTTTGACTTTGAGAGTTGATTTTGTTTGAGGCAAAATTTGATAAAATGGTCTTCGAAACTTGTAGGTTATGTTAAGAGATTTTGTGGACATAAAGTTTGTAATTTTTCGATATCGGAGTGAAAGTTATGATCGGTCAAAGTTTATGTTTGATCGGGTTTGACTTTTATTATGGTTGAAACTTTGACTGAGAAATTAACCTAGTTAGAGGTTAATTGAGCTTTGATGTTCTTCATGAAAATTGAAGGATTTGTTTTGATCTTTATTTCGATATAAAGTATGCAATTTTTCGATCTCGGAATATTAAGTTATGATTTTTACAAGTTTGTATAGAGGATAGTATCTTTGACCGGAAAATGGACTCCCGTAGGAGTCGAATTGAGTTTTATGTCCTTCGTGAAAGATGTAGAGCTTTCTTTAAGCTTTCTATAGAGACTAAGTTTGTCAAAATTGGAGTTCGGGATTAAGAGTTATGAATTTCAGAAGTTTCTGATTTTTAAGTGAAAAAAAAAAAGAGAGAAAAGTTTTAGCGCCTCGCTAGGCGACGGCTCGCCTAGCGAGGCGGGCGCCAGATGCCTCGCTAGGCGAGGCGTCGCCTAGCGAGGCGGGAGGCTGCGCCGCCTCGCGAGGCAAGGCTCGCCCTCATGCCAGTGTGTGCCTCGCTAGGGTGACGCCTCGCCCTAGCGAAGCGGCGCGCCGCCTCATGAGCGGCGCCTCGCCTCATGAGTTGGGCGTCCGTACGCCATCCGACGCCGTTTTGCTTCTTAAATTTTTGATTTCTTTGTTTTCAATCCGACCTTTGCTCGCTATTTTGCCTATATCTTTTCCGTCCGACATCCGATTGAGTTGATTCTTTTTGCGTTGGATTCCTAAGACAATGAATTTCATTTTATAAGAAATTTATGAACTTTTGAGATTAAATTAATGGTGATTAATTTAATCAAAGTGAGTCGGAAATTTTCCGAGCATGATTCAGGTGTTTTGTGAAATTCGGGATCTGTAGAGATCCGATTGAAGCAATTCTTGAGGCGAAATAAAGATAAGACAAGGGGCTACAAATCATATGAAGACATGAAATGTCAATTTTGCCCTTAGGACTTTTAATATTTGAATTTAAGTTCGGATTAGGGTGAAATTTTTGGATTGGAAACACCTGAGAGTAATTTGAGTATAACTTTTGATCTGGGAATCGAAATGAGACGATTCTTGTTTTGAATTAAACTAGAGACATAAGGCTACAATTGTTATGAAGACATCGAGTTTTAGTTCTGGGATTAAGAATGTGAAATTTTGGACGGAAATAATCGTACATAGAAAATGTGTTAGAATATGGATATTTCCGCACTGTTTCGCTCGTAACTTTTGATGTGGTACTCCGAATTGAGCGCGGTCAGTGGCGTTGGATTCGTATGAGTGAGAGAAACATTTCTCGAGAAGGAAGTTTTGACAAATTCCTTCAATTTAATAGTGCGAATCAGAACCGCAAGTGAGAATGACATAAAGTAATAATGGAGGGGCAAAATGGTCAATTAACCATCATTAAATGAAACACATGCAAGAGATGTCGTTTTGGCTTATTAAAAGCCACGGAAGTGGCTGGAGAAGTCTGGAAAATGTTAGAAGAAAGAAGAAGAAATAAGAAGAGAGAGTTTCGGGTGAAGGAGAAAGAGAGAGAGTAGAGAGAGAAATCAAAGTTTCGATTTTTTTCTACTCATTCTTAAGAATTTTGAGTTAGTTTCAAAGGGAAAAAGATGGAGAATGAAGAAAGCTAGCTTTGGGAGCCATGAAATTTGAAAATTGAAGAGAAAAGAGGTAAGAGAAATTTTCAACTTTGAGATTTTGTTGAATTTTGATTGAGAAAGATAGATAATGTTATGGGTTTGTGATTTATGAAGTTGATTTTGAAATATATGCTTTAGGTTGGGTTTAATTTTGGATGAAAAATTGATTAAGGTTTAGGCTTAATTTTATGATTGAGAATTTTGAGATATTTTGGTGTAGAATTATAGGAAATAAGATGAATTGATGATATATGAAATCAATTTGAAGAAATTGTATTTTATGGTATTGAATTGGGATAAATTGGTTTAGGCCAATTTTAAGATTTGGGGATTTTGAAATTGAGGATTTAAATAGTTTGGAATTAATGTGAATTGAGGAATTGTGAGATTAATTTTGAAGAAATTATGTTTTATGAGATTGAATTGAGTGTATTGGTTTAGGCCAATTTTGAAAATTGGGATTTTCAAAATTGGAGATTGAAATAACTTGGATTTATGATAGTTATGTTTTTCCTATGGTTGAGTTTGAGAATTATGCAAATTATGATGATGAATTTGGATGTTATTGGCTTAGGAATTTTTAAATTGAAGAAAGAAGAGGGAATTTGCCGAATTGACTATTTGGACAAGCTTTTAGCGTCATTTCGAGGTAGGTAGCATATTTATATTTTGATTTGTAAGCTATATGTGAATTTTTGAAAAATTAAAGAAAGCAATTTTGAAAAATAAAGAAAGCAAAAATGTGAAAATTTTGACAAATTATTGTTTTGTAAAGGTTTGAAATTCTGATTTCCGAATGTTTTCGGAAAGATTATTATAAGTTTGAATTCATTGCTTTAAATGATTTGATAAACCGATAGAAATTTCTGAAAATGCATTTGTTGTGTATGCATTATTCAATTGTTGAAATTATTGTTTGATTGAATGTTTTGATTGTTGAATTTAAGTGAATGATAGACTGAATAAATTGAGTGGTATGCATTTTTGGGGAAAATTTTGAAGAAAAGTACGAAATTGAAAAGTGCCTTCGGGCAATCCGCATTTTGTTTTCGATCCGAAATTTCCGCTTCCCTTCGTTTCCGTTTGCTTCGGTTTTCGTTCTGCTTATGTAGTTGGGTTCCGGTAACGGGATCCAACATAGATGGTATCAGAGCCCAGTAATATGATCTTACTTGGGCGTATAAGTATGAATAAGGAATTGATACGAGTTTGTAAAGATAAAAAGTGAATTTGTGAGAGTGTGCTAGGTGGTCATTTGATTTTGATGAAAGAAATATGATGGTCTTTAGGAATTTGAAATTGATGTGCATGACTATTTGACGAATTCAAATGATTGGTTTGATTTGAGTGCTCAGAATATGTTTGATTTTCGGAATGTGTTGAGGAAATTAAGATTAGAACTTCTTGAGAAATTGTGATGAATTGATATAGATGAAAGAATGATGACATAATGATGATTAAACCATATTAGGGTTCCTTAAGAAATGGACCATTAATTTGTGCCCATATATGAAGAAATAATGAGTTATAGATATAGTGTTTTGATATGATATGAGTGATATATGATTTAAGGAAGTGAAAATTTTGAAGAGATTGAGAATATGTATGAAGAATAAAAGTGATGAAAAAGAAATTGATTATGAGTTGTGGAAAGAAATTAGTAAGAAAGTGCTTGATGATCTTTGTTTAGAAAGAAATTTATGCAAGAATGAGTTACTTGGAGTTTAAGTAAGAGTGAATTTCGAGGACGAAATTCTTTTAAGAGGGGGAGAAATGTTGGACCCCGAACCTTGAGTGACAATTTGATTTAGTAATATGAATAATCAAGTGGATGAGTTGATTGAAATGAAGTTATATAGCAAGAATTAGAAAGAAAAAAATGTGAAAATTTGAAGGATTTAGAAAGTTTGACTTTTGGAGAGAGAATGTTGGACTTTGAGAGTTGACTTTTGTTTGAGGCAAAATTTGATAAAATGGTCTTCTGGAAACTTGTAGGTTATGTTAAGAGATTTTTGTGGACATAAAGTTTGTAATTTTTCGATATCGGGAGTGAAAGTTATGATCAGTCAAAGTTTATGTTTGATCGGGTTTGACTTTTATTATGGTTGAAACTTTGACTGAGAAATTAACCTAGTTAGAGGTTAATTGAGCTTTGATGTTCTTCATGAAAATTGAAGGATTTGTTTTGATCTTTATTTCGATATAAAGTATGCAATTTTTCGATCTCGGAATATTAAGTTATGATTTTTACAAGTTTGTATAGAGGATAGTATCTTTGACCGGAAAATGGACTCCCGTAGGAGTCGAATTGAGTTTTATGTCCTTCGTGAAAGATGTAGAGCTTTCTTTAAGCTTTCTATAGAGACTAAGTTTGTCAAAATTGGAGTTCGGGATTAAGAGTTATGAATTTCGGAAGTTTCGATTTTAAGTGAAAAAAAAAAGAGAAAAGTTTTAGCGCCCATTTAGGCGACGGCTCTCGCCTAGCGAGAGGCGGGCTTCGCCCTCGCGAGGCAAGGCTCGCCCTCATGAGCTGTGCGCCTCGCTAGGCGACGCCTCGCCCTAGCTAGAAGGCGCCTCGCGCCTCATGACAGGCGCCTCGCCCTCATGAGTTAGGCGTCCGTCGCCATCGTCACGCCGTTTGCTTCTTAAATTTTTGATTTCTTTGTTTTCAATCCGACCTTTGCTCGCTATTTTGCCTATATCTTTTCCGTCCGACATCCGATTGAGTTGATTCTTTTTGCGTTGGATTCCTAAGACAATGAATTTCATTTTATAAGAAATTTATGAACTTTTGAGATTAAATTAATGGTGATTAATTTAATCAAAGTGAGTCGGGAAATTTTCCGAGCATGATTCAGTGTTTTGTGAAATTCGAGATCTGTAGAGATCCGATTGAAGCGATTCTTGAGGCGAAATAAAGATAAGACAAGGGGCTACAAATCATATGAAGACATGAAATGTCAATTTTGCCCTTAGGACTTTTAATATTTGAATTTAAGTTCGGATTAGGGTGAAATTTTTGGATTGGAAACACCTGAGAGTAATTTGAGTATAACTTTTGATCTGGGAATCGAAATGAGACGATTCTTGTTTTGAATTAAACTAGAGACATAAGGCTACAATTGTTATGAAGACATCGAGTTTTAGTTCTGGGATTAAGAATGTGAAATTTTGGACGGAAATAATCGTACATAGAAAATGTGTTAGAATATGGATATTTCCGCACTGTTTCGCGCATAACTTTTGATGTGGTACTCCGAATTGAGCGCGGTCAGTGGCGTTGGATTCGTATGAGTGAGAAGAACATTTCTCGAGAAGGAAGTTTTGACAAATTCCTTCAATTTAATAGTGCGAATCAGAACCGCATGTGAGAATGACATAAAGTAATAATGGAGGGGCAAAATGGTCAATTAACCATCATTAAATGAAACACATGCAAGAGATGTCGTTTTGGCTTATTAAAAGCCACGGAAGTGGCTGGAGAAGTCTGGAAAATGTTAGAAGAAAGAAGAAGAAATAAGAAGAGAGAGTTTCGGGTGAAGGAGAAAGAGAGAGAGTAGAGAGAGAAATCAAAGTTTCGATTTTTTTTCTACTCATTCTTAAGAATTTTGAGTTAGTTTCAAAGGGAAAAAGATGGAGAATGAAGAAAGCTAGCTTTGGGAGCCATGAAATTTCGAAAATTGAAGAGAAAAGAGGTAAGAGAAATTTTCAACTTTGAGATTTTGTTGAATTTTTGATTGAGAAAGATAGATAATGTTATGGGTTTGTGATTTATGAAGTTGATTTTGAAATATATGCTTTAGGTTGGGTTTAATTTTGGATGAAAAATTGATTAAGGTTTAGGCTTAATTTTATGATTGAGAATTTTGAGATATTTTGGTGTAGAATTATAGGAAATAAGATGAATTGATGATATATGAAATCAATTTCGAAGAAATTGTATTTTATGGTATTGAATTGGGATAAATTGGTTTAGGCCAATTTTAAGATTTGGGGATTTTTGAAATTGAGGATTTAAATAGTTTGGAATTAATGTGAATTGAGGAATTGTGAGATTAATTTTGAAGAAATTATGTTTTATGAGATTGAATTCGAGTGTATTGGTTTAGGCCAATTTTGAAAATTGGGGATTTTCAAAATTGGAGATTGAAATAGCTTGGATTTATGATAGTTATGTTTTTCCTATGGTTGAGTTTGAGAATTATGCAAATTATGATGATGAATTTGGATGTTATTGGCTTAGGGAATTTTTAAATTGAAGAAAGAAGAGGGAATTTGGCGAATTGACTATTTGGACAAGCTTTTAGCGTCATTTCGAGGTGGGTAGCATATTTATATTTTGATTTGTAAGCTATATGTGAATTTTGAAAAATTAAAAAAGCAATTTTGAAAAATAAAGAAAGCAAAATGTGAAAATTTTGACAAATTATTGTTTTGTAAAGGTTTGAAATTCGATTTCGAATGTTTTGGAAAGATTATTATAAGTTTGAATTCATTGCTTTAAATGATTTGATAAACCGATAGAAATTTCGAAAATGCATTTGTTGTGTATGCATTATTCAATTGTTGAAATTATTGTTTGATTGAATGTTTTGATTGTTGAATTTAGTGAATGATAGATGAATAAATTGAGTGGTATGCATTTTGGGGAAAATTTTGAAGAAAAGTACGAAATTGAAAAGTGCCTTGAGCAATCCGACTTTTCGTTTTCGATTATGTGTTATGTGGGTTTGGTAGGTCCTTGGTGAGTCGATCTTTGTCTCTATGTGTATAGCCTTCTCCAGTGCCCATTAGTGGCACGGAGACTCGATTCGGACTCCTTCACGGCTATAATGGACCGCAATGCGGAAAGTGTAGTACGTTTCGTTTCACGATCGCCTGCAGGACATTATCTTGGGATATGCAAGACGCTCTGTTTGGACCTAGCTGGACCATTACGATGTGTTATATGTTTTGATTTGTTTATGTGTTCGCATTCATATTTATGAAAAATTCAAGAAGTTTTGAAAATGAGAAAAAAGTGAGATTATTATGAAAAGTTTGAAAATATGAAAAAAATGGGTTTGAGGAAATTGTTTGAAAAATTATAAAGTTTGAAAAAATTAGCCCTTTTGGCAAAAGATTATTAAAATGATTTCGCTTATTTATCGGTTTATAAATGTGTTATCCACGAGCTTTGAGCTCACCCCTTTCATCCCCATCTCGTGGTTTGACGGGAGATCGGATGAAAGAATGTGAAGACATCAGTTTCGACATTTCTGTCAGTTAGATTTTGTGTAATTTGAATCTTTAGTATGAATATATTCATGACTTGAGATAAGTTTGGGAAAAATGTATTTGTGTATAAAGTTGAGTATTGTGAATGAATGAGAAATTTGTATATGAAATTATGAATGGTTTGGGAATCTATATGTATGATTGATTTGGGAATGAGATTGAACTATGAGAATGGTAGATTGAATGACAAATATGAGAATGTTTTAGAAATAGGTTTGTGGTTATCTGCTGATATCCCGGACGGAGGGTCCGGTGGATTCTGATGTTTGTGTGATTGATTTGGAAATTTTAGAAGTGTTGTTTTGAACACTTTGCAGGTTTGGATTAGGATAAAGGCAGTCGTTATGCTGCCGAAATTTTGGTTAAAACTTTGGATAAAAGTGAGATTTTGGATATGTATAAGTGTATCTAAGAGTTTGAGAAATTTGAGATTGGTATGGATTTATATCAGATTCTGTACGACTGTATCGATTTAAGATGATTGGTATATGATTGAGTAACGAGAAAAGAAATGAGAATAAGAAAAGAAAAAAAAAATTCATAACGGATTTTGGAACGTCTTAGGATTCCCAACGCGATTATGTTCATTCGATAAGTTTTCTTTGATTATTGTTTCAGGATGTCGGATGTGTCTGCTTTGATTTCGTTTCGCTTTGCAATCTGTTCGTTTGATTCGATTAGTATTTGCTTCCGCTTGCTTTTGCTTCCGCTTCGCTAATTTCGGATTTGTTCGCTTCCGCATTTTGAAATTTCGATCCGAAATTTCTGTCTCCTTTCGCTTCCGTTTCCATTGATTCCGTCATTCGTTCTTTTTGTTAAGTTTATTCGGTTGGGATCCGGTTCCCGGATCGGGTCCCAACATTTATGGTATCAGAGCATAGAGTGAAAGTGTTAAGTTTAAGTAGTTGGATTTCGGAAACGGGATCCAACATCTTGCATGGCTAACACCCAAGCTTCGTCTTGAAGAGCTTCCTCAACCTTCTTAGGTTCTACTTCAGAGATAAAAGCTACATTAGATTCTCGTCTGAATCTGGACCTTGTCCTAACTCCTTCGAGGTCTCACCGATAATTAACTCTTCCGGATGAGAACTTTATACTTCCAATCTCGTCTTAGTTCTATAGTTTCTGGAATATCTTCAATCTTATTCTCATAAGTGTCTGACGAGGGAGTTTTTGAGGCATCATCTAGGTTCTTTGAAGGACCTTCAATCTCCATGTCATCTTCCTTATGGGTTTGAGAACTATCATCAAATTTGACATGGATCGTCTCTTGACAGATCTTTGAAGTCGGGTTGTAAACTCGAAATGTCTTAGGCGATAATGAGTAACCTAGAAATATTCCTGGATAGGTCTTTGAATCGAATTTATCTAACAGCTCTCTCGTATTCAGAATGGAACATTTGCACCCGAATGGATGAAAGTAGGATATGCTTGGTCTTCTTCCATTCCATAACTCGTAAGGAGTTTTCTTCAACATAGGTCGCAACAAGATCCTATTCTGAATATAGCATCAGTATTCACGACTTACGCCCATAAATACTTAGGAAGATTAGTCTCACATAGCATAGTCCTTGCCATCTCTTGAATCGTCCTATTCTTTCTCTCAACAACTCCATTCATTGTGGAGTTCTAGGGCCGAGAAGTTATGGGAAATTCCATTCTCCTCACGAAAACTCTAAACTTCTCATTCTCAAATTCTCCGCCATGATCACTCCTGATACTAGCTATAGACATTCCTTTTTCATTCTGTAACTTTTTGGATAGAGTTCTAAAGTACTTAAAAGACTCATCTTTGTGTGATAAAAACAATATCCAACAAAATCGAATAAAATCATCAACAATGACAAGTCTATATTTCTTTACGCTTAAGACTTAATGTCCTTGTAGGACCAAACAAATCCATATGTAATAGTTCTAAAGGTCTTGAAGAAGTTACAAAATTTTAGAAGAGAAAGAGGTTTTAACTGTTTTCCTTTCAAACAATTTTCAGAAAAATTCTTTGTCAAAATTATTTTGGTAAACCTATTACCAAATCATGTTTTACCAATTTTGAAATATGTTTCAAAGAGACATGACCCGACTTTTATGCAGATTAGTCTTTCTTCTTGGAAGATAGAAAACATGAGATATTTTGACTTTGAAAATCTTCTAAGTTGATTTTGTAAAGGTTGTTTCTTCTCTTGGCGAGAAAAGTATAGACCCATCTTTGTTTCGACTTCATAAAGATTTTGAATGAATGTAACTATAAAACCGAATCACTGGTGACTCACACTAATCAAGTTATGCTTTAGACCATCAACAAGCGTTACATTATTTATGCATGCAAAGGAATCTTTACCTATTTTTCCGATTCTAATGATTTTGCCTGCTGGTTGTCTCCGAAAGTTCTGATCCTCCTTCTTATCTTGAAGGTCTAGGAACATAGACCTTCTTCCCGTCATGTCGCGAGCATCCATTGTCTAAATACCAATGGTGCTTGCCGTATCTTTCAAGGAAGGATATCTGCAGGAGAAACTATTTTATTTCTTGGTACCCAAATTTTCTTGGGTCCTTTATGGTTAGTAGTATGCACATGATATGATCTTTGATGCATATTACTCGACGTTGATTAAAATATGTTATCCTATTTCTTCCTTTTGAGAGACAAATTTATTACGAGGCCGAGTATTGTTTCGATAAACCTAATCCGGTCTTATCACTAGGATGTCTACATTTTCCTAGCATATCATTCATTTTCTTTGTACTCTTTGTGAAAGTAACTAGATCGGTGATAGATTCTTGATCCTCGGTTTGAGTTGATTAATCTCATCCGATCCGCTCTACAAGTTTCCTTTTAACTTCTAACTCCTTTTTAAGCAAATATTTTCTCTCTATTTTCTCGGTATTTCTAATATTCTCAGCATACTTTTTTCTTCAAACTTGTCTTTGTTTGAGAATAGCATCGTAATCTTCTAACAGTTCTGAATATGCATTATGCAAATTTTCGTAGTCGGATTTTACCTCCTCATCACTATCTTCCTCGGCCATTAGGCAAATGTTTGCATATTCTAATGACTCGGAGCCTGTATCTGATTCAGATGAATCTAGGTCCTCCCATGTTGCCATCATGCTTTTCTTGCCTTCTCTACTCTTCCTAGGTTTCTTCTTGAGAGTAGGGCATTCGGACTTGTAGTGTCCAGGCTGATTGCACTCATAACAAATGATAGAAGACTTTTCTGGCTTAGTTTCATCTTTTCCATTCTTTACGAATGTCCGGTTACTCAGGCTTCTTCTTCCACATCGTCTTATCTTTACGGAAATGAAAGATAATTCGTCATCTTCATCACTCGATTACGAATCGATTGGCTAGAGTTGTCATCCTTGATTCTTCAATTTTCAATGCTTTTGATGACTTCCTCCTTCTCGAGTCTTATGATTCTTTTGTCCACCTTCAGCTATTGACTTCTCTCGCTTGGGCTTATCTTGACGTTGAGTTCAACTTCATAAATCTTTAAGGATCCCAAAGAACTCATCTAGCTTTAATATGCTCAAGTCTTTGGCTTCTTACCGCCTTAGTAACTTTTGGTCTCCATCTCTTAGGAAGACTTCTTAGAATCTTGCGAGCGTGATCTTGATTATTGTATGTCCTTCCAAGAGCTTTCAATCCATTGATAATTGTTTGAAATCTTCCAAACATTTGATCAATAGATTCTTCATCTTCCATCCTGAAAAGTTCATATTGATGTACAAGAATACTTATCTTGGATTTCTTAACTTGACTTGTGCCTTCATGAGCAATGGACAATGTGTCTCACATTTCTTTTGCTGTGTCGCAACCATGCACTTTGTCGTACTCGCTTCTAGTTAGGGCACATGTTAAGAAAAATTTTGCCTTTGAATTCAGTTGTATTCTTGCTTTCTGATCAGCCGTCCATCTGCTTCATGGAATAGAACTACCTTCGTCATCTACAGGTATATAGGGTCCGTTCTCTATTACGTCCCAAAGTTCTACATGTGTAGATTCGATGAATAACCGCATCCTATCTTTCCGAGAATGATAGTCTTCTCCATTGAATCTTTGGAGGTCTAGTGGTGAGGCTCCTTCAATGATGTATACATGTGACTCCGCCATTATCTTTAATCCACATTTCGCCAAAGTGATTCTTGGATACCAAGCTCTGATACCAATTGAAGTGAATCACACGTTAATACAGCACTTAAAAACACAATAGAATGCACGAGAAGGGGGGTTGAATTGTGTATTCCCTTTTGAATATCTTTTGAATTACTTGTTAGAATTAAGATTCTTTCTGAATTCTTATTAATCTGATTGATCAAACTTTTCAATGCTAAGTATATGAATAGTAAATAAAGATCAACTTTGAAACTAAAAGTGAGATAGAGAGTGAGAGTAGTAGACACGCAGATTTATCCTGGTTCACCCCAAACCGTGGGCTACGTCCAGTCCTCAGTGTTTCTTCTCAGATTTCACTATCTCTTCAAATGTTACAGTATTCTTTCACGAGCCTCTTCAGGTCTCTACAACCAGTATTCTTTCACACTTAGCCTCTGCAGCTATCTCTGTATAACTTTTCTTTTCAGAAAATATTTGAACACTCATTACGTAAAGATAGCGTTCAACTAATTCGCACTTAATCGCTTTTAGCTTTGTGTAATTTTTCTCAAAGCAAGAAGCTCTTGATTTTCGACTTCGACTTGTATTTATAGCCTTCGTCTCTAACTGCTTCTTGATTCTTGAATCTTGAATCTTTAAAGAAACGGTTAATCAGTTGAGTTTTGTAACTAACTCGAACTGACTCTTGCGTCTGTTTCTTTTCTGCGTCTGCGTCTGCGTCTGCGTCTGCGTCTACGTCTGCGTCTGCGTCTGCTTTTGTTTCTGCGTCTGTATCTACATTTGCGTCTGCGTCTTTTATTGTCTTGTGTCATCTGCGTCTGTGTTGACTTTTTACTTTGACAAACTTCGTCTGTGTCAACTTCGTCTATATACGTCATCTTCGTCTGTCTCCGAATTCGTCTGCATACGTCTGTGACTGTTTTGTTTTTCTTGTATTTGATCTCACTATGTTTGTTATACATCAAAATCATTTTTATGTAAAGTCATTTTGATTTAACAAAAAAATATTAAAGACATGTTCAAGTATTCTTTAATATTTTCATCATTTATGTTGGGATCCGATCTCGGAACCGAACCCCAACCATAAAACGGACGAACGGAAACGAAAACAAAGGAATTCAAATAGAAAAGAACGGAACATAAGGCAAAAGTCAAAGTAGACAAATCGGATCGAAGGTGAAAAGAATTGAAAGCAAATCAAAAACGAATCGTATAAAAAAATCGGATAACAAAATGCGGAGACGAAATCGAAAGCGGAATCAAATAAGAATAGAAGGCTCGGATTTACAAAAAAGAATCACTTAAGAATGAAAACTTAACTCCAACATCCGAACACAAATATCTTAGAAAAGCGTCGCGTTGGAAATCCTTAGACTAATCCAATACGAAACCGGTATAATTTTTTTTTCTTTCTTCATCTTTCATACAAATCAAACAATAAAGTTTCCCCTTTTGAAAATTCATTCTAGAATTCAAAACTCAAACCATAAAATTTTTCTTATACAATCCTATAAATCCCATAATCCATCTTTGAAACATCTTATTCTTATTCCTTTCTTTTGCCATAAATACTCACACATGTCATCATAATCACAAATCATACATACATTCTTTATTTAACAAAATTTGGGCAGCATAACGGCTGCTTTTTAACAAACCCAAACCTGCAAAAGGTTTTAAACACACTTCTATATTTCTCAAACAATAACCAGTAACATCGAACCCTCCGTCCGGAATCCATATTGCAATTACATCCATACCCAAATCACAATCATATCCTAATTCCAATACACAAAATCCATAATTCACATCCAAACACAACCCAATTATAATCATAAACAATTCATAAGTCAATTCAATATACAAATCACATTCATACATCATATGTAATTCCCATTCATCTTAACTCAATATACAAATTCCCAATTAAAAAATCCTTATACATATTCAAAAATAATCTACATCACGAAGTAAATGCTTAGAAACATTCATGGCTCTCCAAGCCATATATAATTCAAAAATAAATACACATTACACAATTTTACACATTATGCAAAAATCAAACAAAACATCTTGACATTCTTTCAATCCGATCTCCTGCTCGAATACCTAAAGATGGGGATAAAAGGGGGGTGAGCTGATAGCTCGTAGATAACATGTTTATACGTTGAATAATAAGCAAAAGCCATTTCTTAAAACCTTTTCCATCTTATAAATGATTTCCCAATGGAAATTTCATCAAATGTTTATTTCATAAACTTTTCAACTTTTCAAAACATTCGTATACAATTTCCACAATTTCCAAAACTGTCATAGTTAAAAACCTCACTTTCTTATTTTTCAAAAATCTCAAATTTTTTTTCACAAATCATGAACAATTTCAAAGACATGAATGCATCACATTACAAACAAAATCAAGAACACATAACACATCATAATGGTTTGGTTGGTCCAAAACGGAACGTACTGCACATTCCCGCATAGCGGTCCTGTGTAGCCATGAACAGAACGTACTACACTTTCCCGCATAGCGGTCCAGTGTAGCCGTGACTTATGGGAGTCTAAAATTGGAGCTCCAGTGCCACTAGTGGGCAGACGGGAGAAGCCTTAAAAAACGAGATAGTGCACTAACTCAAGCTTATGGAACCAAACCAAACCCACATAATACATAATTCATACTTGAAAAAATCGGATTGCCCGAAGGCATATTTCGAAACTTGATTTTCATACACATATCAAAACTCAATCATAATTTACACAAATTCTAATTCGCATTGCACATTCATCATCTAGAATTTATATTGTAATTTCACAATGATTCAAAACCAATGAAATGATCAATTGAAGACATTTCTCTCAACCCTTAAAGACAAACTTAATCTATTTACTTTCGAACAGGGCTTGAAAAATTCACCTTAATTTCCCTTCTGAAATATAAAAGGCTTAGGGCCCAATCAGAAATCCTATTCTTAAACTAAAATGAAATTTCACAACTCTTCACACCGAACTCCAAAGTTCGCCAATTTGGTATCAATAAAAAGCTCAAAGAAAACTCTACAACTTTCATGAAGGATTTAAAAACCCATATGGCCTCTAAGAGAGTCAAAAACTACTTCAAAGTTACTGCCCATAAAATGTCCACATGAACAGTAACTGAAAATTTCCAACCCTCATAACTTCTTACTTCTAACTCCAAAAATGGCATATCATATCTCCATGGAAAGATTAAAAGATGATTTACAAATTTCATGAAGGAAACAAAAATTCATTCAGTCATTAAAAGTGGTAAACACTCACTCAAAAGTACTGCCCATATAATAACCAATGAAACAGTAAAATTGACCAAATAAATAGTAACTGAATTTTTATCAACCTCATAACTTTTTATTCCTAACTCCAAAAATCGCATATGATACATCAATGGAAAGAGTAAAAGACAATCTACAACTTTTATGTAGAATGTAAAAATCAAAACAGGCTCTAAGGAGGTGAAAAACCCTTCCAAAGATACTGCACAAACATAACCCTTATCAACAGTAACTGTAATCTTTCAAACCTTATAACTTCTGCATCCTAAGTCCAAAAGTGACAAATTATATACCATTGGAAAGCTCTAAACATGTTATACAATCTTAAAGACAATCCTCCAAACCAATTCACACTCTAAGAGGGTCAAAACCTCAATCGAAGTTTCTGCCTATTTTAAAAAAATTTGGACAGCACTTCCCCTAAAATTATTCTAGCCAAAACTTCAACCCAATCTCCAACACATACACAAAACAACTTCAATCCTCATAATCCTCAATCTCCCAACTCCAAACCAATTCATATAAACCCATCAATTAACTAAAAATGGCAGCAAACATAATTTTATTCCTTTTTGTCAATTTCAAATATGCAACAATATATTTTTAAAGCAATCTACACAAGAAATGAAAAAATCATGGCAATTTCTTAAAAATATTATTCAAACAAATTCAATTCACATTACACATTCATCAACCCAAAATTCATATGGAAATTTCACTTTTATTCAACAACAGTGTAAACATCAATTATTTCAATTTCTTAAATCAATTCAAATACAATGAATTTAATCATTTAAAAAATCATAATTTTCAAACATTAACATAAATAATAATTTTTAAACAATTTGCTTCTTGATTTTTCAAAATCACAATGGTAGCTTATAATTCAAGATATAAACACATTACCCACCTCATTTCCATGCTAGAACTTTGTCCCAAGCATCAATTCTCCAAAGCCTTTCCTTAATTTTCCCTAATTCAATAACATAAACCCTAATTAATTGGACATCCAAAATAAATCTCACCTAAGGCATAATCACCAAAATTAACTTCATAATTCACAAACCCATATCAATTCCAAGGTATCTAAACCAAAAAGCCTCCAAAATGTACAAATCAAATTTTCATGTCTTACCTTAATCTTCTTCATTTTCAAATTTTCTTGGCTTGAAAGGGAGCTCTTGTGCTTCTCAACCTTTTCCCCCTTGAATCATCGAAAAATTGAGCTTGAAACCCCAAAAATATGAAACCCTAGCATTTTCTTTCTCCTTCTTCCTCTTCTTCTCTAAAACCCACTCTTCTCTCTTCTTCTTTTATTCTTTTTCCTTCTCAAATTATCATGGGTTGCACCTATTAAACGACAGCCCCTTCATTTGTCTTTAATGGAATGCCACCCTTTTGTCCCTCCATATAGCGCCCCTTACCATAGAGTACCCACCGGAACGCCCGTAGGTTATTCCGGTACATATCCTACGATAAGAGACCACTACTGACAACTACCAATAAACTCCTCATAGCATCACAATCATAAAGCAGTACGAAGAAATTGACAACTTTTTAAAACCAAACTGGATTTCATTTCATTCACTCAAAATTTAGAAATTTACAAACTGTCAATATTTTCAGTCTGCATGTAGTGCCCCCTTACCATAGGGTACCCATTTAACGCCTGTAGGTCATTCCGATCGTAACTCACGCTAAGAGACCACTATCGACAACTACCGCTACACTCCTCATGGCATCACAATCATAAAGCGAAGACGAAGAAACGAAAACTTTTAAAACTAGATGGATTCGTTGTATTCACTTAAAATTGAAATTTACAAACGTCAAGATTTTGATCTACACAAGTTCCAAAACACTGCACACTAAGTACCATGTAATAATGTGCAAAGGATGATCTAACTATAAGTCTCCAAAAGAAAGCCCGGTGACCGACCTTTGAGCCATCCTTCTTTTGCCAATCCACGACACGGCTCTACGGTCACGAGGAGCTATCGATCATGCTTTATCCCGAAAAATAGATTGCAATTTTGGATGAGTTTGCGAACTCAATGAGAAACCATCATCGATGGTTCTCCCAATTCATGCATCACATAAGCATGATACGAGACGCATCCAATAATTATACAAAACACAATCTTGATACATTCACGAGAATAGGCATACAAGATACGATCACGGCAAGCGTAACACGATGCGATATAGATCGATATACACGATCGGTATCATGTCAAATATTGATTCAATATGCAATGCACATGTGACTCTTTTCCGATTCATTACTGAGATCGTGACCGAGCGCGATAGCGATATTCGGTGTAGACGCGGCGTGGGAGAATTATCTCCTTCGAGCTCGAGGCTCGTTTCAGTATGTCGAGCTCTAGGCTCGATTCAGTAGCAGTGGCGCCTCGGTTCACAATTTTCCTTTTAGCAGTTTAATGCATTTGTGCATGAATGCACATGCTTGATTAACCAGTTACATCACAGTCTAGCATTCCCAAAGAGCAGTGATTTACAGTCCATAAACAGAGAATTCATAGTCTATAATTCTTTACTGATCCACGGCATCCCGTAGGCGATCAAGTTCTGATAAACACAGAGCACACTAATCCCTGTAGGGCAACCAAGTCACAGTAAACATATAGATTGAGATAACCACCTAGGTTACTCACCTATTACTTCCGAGCTAATGCCGGGAAGTTTCCGCCCCGTCGGTCGGACGACGCTCCACTTGGGCCTCTATAAGAAACAGAGAAAGAACGAGTCACTAAATATGCAATTTGTGCACATGTAGGTAAAATATGCATGTTCATGAATTCCGGCCCTAATCTTATTTTTTCCTCAGAAAATCCGTCTAAAATTAGAAACCTATTGCGCCGACGGTGCAATTAATTGCACTCTATAGGTCCCCAATTAAACAAAACAGTGATTAAAGGCTCCGTTACCCGGGGCCACGTCAATTTCCCGTCTAAAAATTCCCAATTTCTCACAAAATGAAATTCAATATGTTACAAATCCGATGCCTCAAGAATCAGGTCAATCGGACGTCGGACGGAAAAGAAATTGACAAAAGAAACCAAAACTCAACAATTAATATCTAAATATATATAACCCTTATTTCCCCCTTTATTTTCTGATTTCCAACCAAATTTCCAACACTCATAACTCTTTCTACACACTTCTGAAAAATGCAAACTATACCTTGTTGAAAAGATAATGAAACCCTTTACAAGTTTCATGAAGACCATAAAAATCAATTCCACCTCTAAGGGTGTCAAAAATCCCATTAAAGCTACTGCCTACTCAAAACCCATCAACACAGGACAGTATCTTGAAAATTCAAGAACTCACTGATTAGTCAGCCAAAAATTACCACATAAATATGTTCAATAAGTTCACTATGTTCTCTACAACTTTCATGAACAACCCAAAATCAAATTCCATTGCTAAACAAGTCAATTAATTCACTCAATGTTGCTGTCCCTGAAATCATTCAATTTAAGCAGTAAACTTATAACAAGCATAACTCCCTGTACACAAGTCAGAAAAATCAGAACTTTATATCCCTGAAAAGATAAATCCTCAAACTTCAAGTTTCATAAAGAACTCAAACTCCAATTCGATTTCTAACAATTTCCAATCTGTTATGCAAGTTTCTGATCTAATCAGCTATTCACATCCTAATGCAGGATCAGTTTTTGCAAAATCATAACTCCCAACTCTGACCTCTAAAAATTATATACCATAACTCATTTCAAGATACTTTCTTCCTCTACAACTTTGCAGAAGATCACTCACACCAATTCAGTCCACAAAAATGAATAAAATTGCTTACAAGCAGAATATGCACAAGTCAGATACTTAAGCTAGGTTTCATCAACATGCCCAAAACCAGTCCATAGAAAACAGTTCATATCTCTCAATATACACCTCTAAAAATAGCAAGATCAGTGCCAATGGAAAGATAACTCAATATTCTACAACTTTCATGAAGACCATTCGCCCTAATTCCATCTCAATTAATTTAGAAAAATCAGCAAAGCTCATAGGTTATGGTTTCGGTTACTGTTCACAGACCCCCAAAACAGAAACTTTCCATGCAAAATTTGGACCTTCTAGCATTACAATTTAACAACACCTATTTCACACTAAATTGAAGCCAACATCCCAAAGTTTAATTGGGCACAAACCTTACCTCATTTGCACACCTACACAATTAGTTATGAACAAAACATGACAGTAGGTTCAAAACTCAATTTCCAGCTTAAATCAACAATCTAACTTCTATCACTTCTAACATCAATAACACATCACTAAGCATCCATTCCTACCTCTAATTCAACCCCAAATTCATCACAACATACACTTCTACAATGACACAAAAATTGGCAGCACACATATACACAATTCCCATACTTTGTTTCCATGTATTAAGAAGCATCATAAACATCATTAAAACAAAGAACTTAAAAGAACCTTACCTATCAAGCTTCCAATCTTTACTTCCTTCTTAACTTCTTTACTTTCTACTTTCACTAATCACTTCTTCCACCACCATACATATATATTTCATCATCATGGGAAGACTATAGCTTGGTGACAAGTAAGAGAACTCTAAAGTGTTTGGAGAAAGGAAGGAGAAATCAATAAAGAAGAAGGAGATGAGAGGGTTTCGGATGATGAAGGATGATACTTGGCCTTTTGCCTTTTTAAGTAATTTAGATGTTAAAAGAAGCAAAGAGAAGGTCGTATGGGAGAAGAGTGTAAGACAAAACTAATCATGAAATGAGACACTTGGCTTTAAGGTGAATAAAATATAATTTATCCTAATCCAAATTAATTAAGTACTAATTTCAATTAATTTATAATCATGGCACTAAAACATTATCCTAACCTCATTTATCCACTAATCTCATGCCATTAGGCAATCCCTTTCGGTACAGAAAAATTCACTCGGTCAGTCCGTTGGAAATTTTTTCGGTCCGGGCAAATACCTCGAAAAATTCCAGAAAAATTCTCATAAATCCCTAAAAATAGAAAACAATTTATGGCACACTCAGAATAATTTTTCAAACCCGATAACCCCGTTAATCACAATAAAATTACATTTGACACGAAAACCGGGAATGTCATGTATGCATATGCGGTGAGTTCCTGTGCACAATGGTGACTATGCAACAATCCTATTACGCATGAGTAGTCCTATGAAGTCCCAATCTAGCACATCCTATGCCAAATTACTATTCTACCCTTCCAATTGAGGGTGGGATGTTACACTGCACATGTTCCAAAACACCGTACACTACGTACCATACAGTAATGTACAAAGAACAGATCTAACTATAAGTCTCCAAAAGAAAGCCCAGCTGATCGACCTTTGAGCCATTGCCTCTCTCGCCAATCTACAGTACACGACTCTACAATCCTGAGGGAGCTATCTGTCTACACGTAAGCCTGAAAAATAGATTGCAATTTTGGATGAGTTTACGAACTCAATGAGAAACCATCATCGATGGTTCTCCCAATTCATGCATCACATAAGCATGATACAGTATGCATCCAGTAATCATACAATTACAATGCTAATACAATCACGAGAATAGGCATACAACACGATCACAGAAATGTAACACGATTATATCATATTACAGTATACATACAGTCAGGTACCATGTCAATTATTCAGTCCAGTATGCAATGCACATGTGACTCTTTTCCAGTTTATTACAGTATTGTGACCGAGTGTTTTAGCAGTGTTCAAGAGTCGATGGATGCGTCTAGGGAGAATTATCTCCCTTCGAGCTCTAGGCTCGCAGATGTCGATGTCGATGGCGACTCGGTTCACATTTATTCTTTATCAGTTTATGCATCTGTGCATGAGTGCACATGTTCAATTGAACAGTTACATAACAGTCTAGAATTCCCAATGAGCAGTAATTTACAGTCAATATCATGTAATCCAAGTAAACCCCGTAGGGCAAATAAGTCACAGTAAACACGTAGATTGAGGTAACCACCTAGGTTACTCACCTATTACTTCCGAGCTAATGCCGGAAAGTTTTCGTCCCATCGGTCGAACGACGCTCCACTTGGGCCTCTATAAGAATCAGAGAAGGTACGAGTCACTAAATATTTAATTCGAGCTAGTACTGATATACATGTAGGTGAAATATGCATGTTCATGAATTCCTGGCCCTAATCCCATTTTTTTCCATCATAAAAATCCTTCTAAAAATTAGAAACCTATTGGCGCTGACGGTGCGCAATACGGACCTCTATAGGTTCCCAATTAAACAAAATAGTGATTAACCAGACCTTTACCCGGACCCACGTCAATTTCCCGTCCAAAAATCCTGAATCTCTCAGAAAATGAAATTAAATATTCACTGAATCCGATGCCTCAAGAATCAGGTCAATCGGATGACGGACGGAAAAGTTATTCACGAAAGAAACCAAAATTCAACAATCAATATATTTATATAGCACTTATTTCCTTCTCTTTTTTCCTATTTTCCAACCGAAATTCAATCTATCATATCTCTTTCTACACATTTTATAAAAATGCAAACTATACCTTGTTGGAAAGATAATGAAACCCTCTACAAGTTTTATGAATACCCCAACAAGCAATTTTACCCATAAGGGTGTCAAAAATTCAGTCAAAGCCACTACCTACTCAAAACCTATCAAAACAGTGCAGTACATTGCAAATTCATTAACCTTCTGATTCTTCAGTCAACAATTACACAATAAATAAGGAAGTAAGATCACAATGTTATCTACAACTTTCATGAACAACCCAAAATCAGATTCACTTTCTAACTATGTCAAACAATTCACCAAAGCATCAGCCCTCATAATTTTCCCAATCTGAATAGAACATTTCACAACAGTATATCTCTTAGCACAAATGTCACCAAATTCACTACCTTATATCCCTGAAAAGATAAGATCTCAAACTTCAATTTTCATGAAGAACTCAACATCCAATTCGATCTCTAACAATTTCAAAACTGTTATGCAAGTATCTGCCATGATCAGCAATTCACAACCTAATGCAGGTTCAGTTTTTGCAAATTCATTTCTCTCAAATCTGACAACCAAAAATTACATGTCATATATCATTTTCAAGATCAATGTGTCATTTATAACTCTTCAGTAGATCCCTAGAACCAATTCAAGTCATAAAAATTACTAAAATTCCTCCAAATCAGAATGTACAGCAAATCTGCCAATCCAGCTAGGTTTCATTCAATGCATGAAAACAGTCAATAGTCATCAGTCCATAACTCCTACTATACATATCGAAAAATTGCAAAATCAGTGGCATTGGAAAGATAACTTAATAGGATTCAACTTGCATTTAGTCCCTTTGTTCTAATTCCTTCTCAATTAATTTAGAAAAATTAGCAAAACTCTAGGTTATGGTTTCGGGTACTATTCATTCCAGTCAATAGCAGTAACTTTCCAAGCCATATTGCAACCTCTTAAAGCTAAAATTGGACAACACCTATTTCACACAAAAATGTAACCAACATCCCAAAGTTTAATTGGGAACAAACCTCACCTCATTTGCTCACCTACACAATTAGTTATGATTAAAACATTGCAATAGGGTCAAAATGCACTTTCCAGCTTTCAACTTCAACTAACTCCTATCACTTCTAACACCTATAACACATCACTAAGCATCCATTTACACCTCTAATTCAACCACAAAATCATCACAACATGTACTTGCATAATTACACAAAATTTGGCAGCACAAACATCATTAACTATCTTTACTTTTCCATGCATCAAGACTTCCAAAAAGCAAGCCAAAACCAAGCCAAATCAATGTAAACCACATTCTTTTACTCACCCTCACTCAAGCATGCATTAAACCCATTAAAACCTACCACTTTCATGATCAAATAAATACACAAGTGCTTCCTATGAATGCTTCTAACTACCAAAAGAATAAGAACAAACACAATTCTTACCTTAATCAAGTTATAAGCTCTCAAATCTCCAAGTCACTCACACTTCTCAACCTCTCCCAAAACCTACGGCTATCACACCAAACATGCATATCATCATCTTCTCAAGGATTTAGCTTGGTCCTAGGTGTGCAAGGAAGAAGCAAGCAAGGAACCAAGGCAAACCTTCTTGTATGGAAAGAGAAGAAGAGAATTCGAAGGAGGAGAAGAACTACACCAAAGAAGAAAAGCAATGTTTCGGATGAGAAGAGAAATAAGCTTGCCAAATGACTTTGTTTATAAAATGGCCAAGGAAAGTCGTAGGTGATGATGAAAGAAGACAAAGCTAATTAATTAGAAAGGGACACTTGGCTTGTTAAATGGAAAAAAGACAAAAATGAACTTAATTAACATAATTTAATCATAACTCTAACCTCATTTAATCTTAATCCAACTTATGCTAATGACTCTATAACAACTCCCACAATTATTTATTCAATAATCCAATGTCATTAAGCAGTCCTTTTTAGTACAGAAAAATTCACTCAGTCAGCCAGTTGGAATTTTTCGGTCCGGGCCAATAACCTGAAAAATTTCAGAAAAATTATCAAAAATCCCTTAAAATAGAAAACAATTTATGGTGCACTCAGAATAATTTTCCAAACCCAAAAATCACGCTAATTCCAATAAAATTGTCTTATGCACGAAAATCGGGAATGTCATGTATGCATGTATAGTAAATTCCTGTGCACAATTGTGACTATGTAGCAATCCTATTATGCATGAGCAGTCCCATGAAATCCCAATCTAGCACATCCTATGCCAATTTACTATTCTACCCTTCCAATTGAGGGTGGGATGTTACACTCCATATAAGCCTTAAACCTTAACCCTTTAAGTGAACTTCCAAAATTGCCCCTAAACTTCACTTTAATTCAAACTTACTTTAGGACATTTTTCTCACCATCAAATTGAAGAAATTTTCCAAAAATACCTTATAGAGAAATGTTCCTCATTGTCTTAATTTCATAACGCCACCAAAATCATTTAATTTGGTGCACTACACCAAAAGTTATGCTCCAAACATTTTGGGTTATTCATATGCTGAAACATTTTCCAGCACTTTATTTCCATCCAAAAATTGACCATCTTAAAGACAGAATTGAAACTCGATTTTTTCATAACAATTGTAGCCCTATTTCTCTAGTTTATTTCAAATAAAAAATCACCGCATTTGGATTACTAGAGCAAAAGTTATGGCCAAAATACTTTCAGATTTTACTAATCCAAGACTGCACATTAATCCGAACTTCCATTCAGAAATTGAAAGTCTTAGGGGCTAAATTGAATTGCAATTCCTTCGTATGACTTGTAGCTCCATGTATTAATTTTATTTTTCCTCTAGAATCAAATCAATCGGATCTCCAAAGATCCCTAATTTTGCAAAAGACTGAACCATGTTCAGAAAATTATCCATCTCACTTTAATTAATCTAATCAACCTCAATTTAATATAAAAAATTCATAAATTTCTCCTGAGGATGTAGATAATTATATTAGGAATCCAACGCTTCAAAAATCAAGTCAATCGGATGTCAGGCGGAAAAGATATGAGCAAAAGATTGAACAAGGGTCGGATTAGGAAGGAAAATGACAAAAATAGAAGAAATCAAACGACGTCGCAGCGGGGAGGAAAAACGACGTCGAATTGGAGGACGGCCCAACTTGCCCTTGTGAGCCATCACACTCACGAGGGCGAGTCATGACGCTCGCCCTCTCGAGCTTGCCTGTTCCTGTTTCAATATCCTTTTTTTTAATAAATACATATATATATAACATAAAATTTCCCAAATTCATAACTCTTACTCCCGTACTCAAAATTTGACAAATTTGGTATCAATAAAAGGGTCCAAGGAATCTCTACAATTCCATCAAGAACTCAAAAGCCAATTCTACTCTCTAAAGGGGGTAAAATTTCCAATCAGAGTTACTGTCCAAATAATATCTCCCTAAACAATAACTCAACTTTGAAAATTTCTATCTTTCAACTCTAAGGTCCAAACATGTCATATTTTATATCAATACAAAGATAAAAACGTATCCTACAACTTTCATGAAGGACAGAAAAATCAATTTGACCTATAAGCAAGCCAAATTTTCAATCAAAAGTTCTGTCCTCTAATAATCGTGCTAAAACAGTAACAAAAACTTGTAAAAATCATCACTTCTTATTGCATGGTCCAAAAATTCTATACTTTATATCAAAATAAAGATCAAATCAAAATCTTAAAATTTCATGAAGCACTTAAAGGCAATTTCAACCTCTAACTAGGTCAAGTTTTCAGTCAAAGTTTCTGCTAAACATGTTCCATCCTAAAACAACATCCAAACTTTATAATTTCATAACTTCCAATTCTCACATCCACAAATAACATATGATACAACATTGAAAAGCTTGGAAAATCTCCTATGACTTTTATATAGACCACTAACTTCAATTCAGACCACATCAGTACATAATTTGTCTCAAAGCACAGTATACCTAAATGTACACTTATGGATATTTTCACAAAACAAAGCCAAATAACACTTAAATTTGACCGTTCATAACTTTCACTTCCGATATAAAAAAATATCAAACTTTATGGCGACAGAAAGCTCTCAACAGAAGCTACAATTTTCATGGAGATCATTTTCTTAAATTATGCCTAAATCAAAAAGTCAACTCTCTATGGCCAAAAAGTCAAACTTTTTCAATTCTTTATATTCTCACACTTTTTCTCTTTAATTCTTGCTTTTCAAGTTCATTTTAGTCAACTCATCCACTTGAACTTTCATAACCCATACAAATCTATTCAAAACCTAAAGTTATCAAATCAAACAATTCTTTTCTCATTAATTTCCTTAAAGCCTAATTACATATATAACACAATACATATACAAAAATGCCCATTTAATTTCCTTTTCTATTTCTAAATTCCACACAAAGATCGGGGTCCAACATTTCTCCTCCTCTTAAAAGAATTTCATCCCCGAAATTCCTACCTGAAAAATCTCCAAGTAACTCATCCTCTCACATATTTTCTTTCTAATTAAACATAATCAGACACTTTCTTAACTCATTTCTCATCACACATATTCTTAACTGATTCACAATTATTCACTTCCTATATCTTATACCACCAATATCATATCAAAATCACTCTATCACAAATCAACATTCCTTAACATATGGACACAAATCAATGGTCCAATATAATTCAATTTAACCGCTTTTTGAACTTCGACACATATATCCTTATTATTTTTTTTCTTATCTCTTAAGTACTCATTGCATCTCATAGATGTACATACAAAATCAAATCATCCTAATTCATCATGAACTTCCAATCTCACTTTCATTATTACACACCTAAAATCAATCACATTTCTTAACTTTAATCAAACAATCACTTTGGTTCTTCACATAATTCATGAAAATACTCTTCCATGTTCATCACATTCTCACAAATTCAATCTTAACAAATATAATGCCCAAGTAAGATCCCATCACTGGGCTCTGATACCATAACTGTTGGGACCTGATTTCGAAACCGGACCCCAACCAAAAAACGGACGAACGGAAACGAAAACAAAGGAATTCAAATAGAAAAGAATGGAACATAAGGCAAAAGTCAAAGTAGACAAATCAGATCGAATGCGAAAAGAATCGAAAGCAAATAAAAAACGAATCGTATCAAAAAATTGGATAACAAAATGTGAAGACGAAATCGAAAGCGAAATCAAATACGAATCAAAGGATCATATTTATGAAAACGAATCACTTAAGAATGAAAACTTAACTTCGACATCCGAACACAAATATCTTAGAAAAGCGTCGCGTTGGAAATCCTTAGACTAATCCAATACGAAACCGGTATAATTTTTTTTCTTTTTTCATCTTTCATACAAATCAAACAATAAAGTTTCCCCTTTTGAAAATTCATTCTCGAATCCAAAACTCAAATCATAAAATTTTTCGTATACAATCCTACAAATCCCATAATCCATCTTTGAAACATCTTATTCTTATTCCTTTCGTTTGCCATAAATACTCACACATGTCATCATAATCACAAATAATACATACATTCTTTTTTTAACAAAATTTGGGCAGCATAATGGCTGCTTTTTAACAAACCCAAACCTGTAAAAGGTTTTAAACACACTTCTATATTTCACAAGCAATAACCAGTAACATCGGACCCTCCGTCCGGAATCCAGATCGCAATTACATCCATACCCAAATCACAATCATATCTTAATTCCAATACACAAAATCCATAATTCACATCCAAACACAACCCAATTATAATCATAAACAATTCATAAGTCAATTCAATATACAAATCACATTCATACATCATATGTAATTCCCATTCATCTTAACTCAATATACAAATTCCCAATTAAAAAATCCTTATACATATTCAAAAATCATCTACATCACGAAGTAAATGCTTAGAAACATTCATAGCTCTCCAAGCCAAATATAATTCAAAACTAAATTCACATTACACAATTTTACACGCTATGCAAAAATCGAACAAAACGTCTTGACATTCTTTCAATCCGATCTCCTGCTCGAATACCTGGAAATGGGGATGAAAGGGAGGTGAGCTGATAGCTCGTGAATAACATGTTTATACGTTGAATAATAAGCAAAAGCCATTTCTTAAAACCTTTTCCATCTTATAAAGGATTTCCTAGTGGAAATTTCATCAAATGTTTATTTCATAATCTTTTCAACTTTTCAAAACATTTGTACATAATTTCCACAATTTCCAAAACTGTCATAGTTGAAAACCTCACTTTCTTATTTTTCAAAAATCTCAAATTTTCTTTTCACAAATTATGAAAAATTTCAAAGACATGAATGCATCACATTACAAACAAAATCAAGAACACATAACACATCATAATGGTTTGGTTCGGTTCAAAACGGAACGTACTGCACATTCCCGCATAGCGGTCCTGTGCAGCCGTGAACAGAACGTACTACACTTTTCCGCATAGCGGTCCAATGTAGCCATGACTTATGGGAGTTCGAAATCGGAGCTCCAGTGCCACTAGCGGGCAAGTGGGAGAAGCCTTTAAAAACGAGACAGTGCATTGACTCAAGCTTATGGGACCTAACCAAACTCACATAACACATAATTCATACTTGAAAAAATCAGATTGCACTAAGACATATTTCGAAACTTGATTTTCTTACACATATCAAAACTCAATTATAATTTACACAAATTCTAATTCGCATTATACATTCATCATCTAGAATTTATATTGTAATTTCACAATCATTCAAAACCAATGAAATGATCAATTGAAGACATTTCTCTCAACCCTCAAAGACGAACTTAATCTATTTACTTTCCCTCCTGAAATATAAAAGGCTTAGGGCCCAATCAGAAATCCTATTCTTAAACTAAATTGAAATTTCATAACTCTTCACACCGAACTCCAAAGTTCGCCAATTTGGTATCAATAAAAAGTTCAAAGAAAACTCTACAACTTTCATGAAGGGTTTAAAAACACATATGGCCTCTAAGGGAGTCAAAAACTACTTCAAAGTTACTGCCTATAAAATGACCACAAGACCAGTAACTGAAAATTTCCAACCTTCATAATTTCTTACTTCTAACTCCAAAAGTGACATATCATATCTCCATGGAAAGATTAAAAGATGATTTACAAATTTCATGAAGGAAGCAAAAATTAATTCAGTCATCAAAAGAGGTAAAAACTCACTCAAAGCTACTGCCCATATAATAACTAATGTAACAGTAAAATTAACCAAATGAATAGTAACTAAAATTTTCTCAACCTCATAAATTTTTATTCCTAACTCCAAAAATCGCCTATGATACATCAATGGAAAGAGTAAAAGACAATCTACAACTTTTATGAGAATGTAACAATCAAAACAGGCTCTAAGGAGTTGAAAAACCATTCCAAAGATACTGCATAAACGTAACCCTTATCAACAGTAACTGTAATATTTCAAACCTTATAACTTCTTCATCCTAAGTCCAAAAGTGACAAATTATATACCATTGGAAAGCTCTAAATATGTTCTACAATCTTCAAGAAGATCCTCCAAACCAATTCGCACTCTAAAATTGTCAAAACCTCATTTGAAGTTTCTGCCTATTTTAAAAAAATTTGGACAACACTTCTCCTAAAATTATTCTAGCCAAAACTTCAACCCAATCTCCAACACCTGCACAAAACAACTTCAATCCCCGTAATCCTCAATCTCCCAACTCCAAACCAATTCATATAAACCCATCAATTAACTCAAAATGGCAGTAAACACAATTTTCTTCCTTTTTGTCAATTTCAAATATACAACAATATATTTTTAAAGTAATCTACACAAGAAATGCAAAAATCATAACAATTTCTTAAAAACATTATTCAAAAAATTCAATTCACATTACACATTCATCAACCCAAAATTTATATGACAATTTCACTTTTATTCAACAACGATGTAAACATCAATTATTTCAATTTCTTAAATCAATTCAAATACAATGAATTTAATCATTTAAAAATCATAATTTTCAAACATTAACATAAATAATAATTTTAAACAATTTGCTTCTTGATTTTTCAAAATCACAATGGTAGCTTATAATTCAAGATATAAACACATTACCCACCTCATTTCCATGCTAGAACTTTATCCCAAGCATCAATTCTCTAAAGCCTTTCCATAATTTTCCCTAATTCAATAACATAAACCCTAATTAATTGGACATCCAAAATAAATCTCACCTAAGGCATAATCACCAAAATTAACTTCATAATTCACAAACCCATATCATTCCAAGGTATCTAAACCAAAAAACCTTCAAAATGTACAAATCAAATTTTCATGTCTTACCTTAATCTTCTTCATTTTCGAATTTTCTTGGCTTGAAAGGGAGCTCTTGTGCTTCTCCACCTTTTCCCCCTTGAATCATCGAAAAATTGAGCTTGAAACCCCAAAAATCTGAAACCCTAGCATCTTCTTTCTCCTTCTTCCTCTTCTTCTCTAAAACCCACTCTTCTCTCCTATTCTTTTATTCTTTTTCCTTCTCAAATTTTCGTGGGTTGCACCTCTTGAATGACAACCCCTTCATTTGTCTTTAATGGAATGCCAAATGACCCTTTTGTCCCTCCATATAAGCCTTAAACCTTAACCTTTTAAGTGAACTTCTAAAATTGCCCCTAAACTTCACTTTAATTCAAACTTACTTTAGGACATTTTTCTCACCATCAAATTGAAGGAATTTGTCAACAATTCCTCCTAGAGAAATGTTTCTCATTGTCTTAATTTCATAACTCCACCAAAATAATTTAATTTGGTGCAATACACCAAAAGTTATGCTCCAAATATTTCGGGTTATTCATATGCTGAAACATTTTCTAGCACTTTATTTCCATCCAAAAATTGACCTTCTTAAAGACAGAATTGAAACTCGATTTCTTCATAGTAATTGTAGCCCGATTTCTCTAGTTTAATCCAAATAAAAAATCACCTTATGTGGATTACTAGAGCAAAAGTTATGGCCAAAATACTTTCAAATTTTACTAATCCAAGACTGCACACTAATTCAAATTTCCATTCAGAAATTGAAAGTCTTAGGGGTTAAATTGAATTTCAATTCCTTCATATGACTTATAGCCCCATGTCTTAATTTTATTTTTCCTCTAGAATCAAATCAAGCGGATCCCCACAGATCCCAAATTTCACAAAAGACTAAACCATGTTCAGAAAATTATCCATCTCACTTTGATTAATCTAATCAACCTCAATTTAATCTAAAAAATTCATAAATTTCCCATGAGGATGTAGATAATTGTATTAGGAATCCAATGCTTCAAAAATCAAGTCAATCAGATGTCGGACAGAAAATATATGAGCAAAAGATTGAACAAGGGTCAGATTAGGAAGGAAAATGACAAAAATAGAAGAAATCAAACGACGTTGCAGCGGGGAGGGAAAACGACGTCGGATTGGATGGCGGCTTGGCTAGCCCTTGCACTCGCGAGGGTGAGTATTGAAGCTCACCCTCGCGAGGGTGAGGTCAGTCCTCGCCTGTTCCTGTTTCAATATCTTTTTTTAAATAAATACATATATATATAACAGAAATTTTCTCAAATTCATAACTCTTGCTCCCGTACTCAAAATTTGATAAATTTGATATCAATAAAAAGCTCTAAGGAAGCTCTACAACTTCCATCAAGAACTCGAAAGCCGATTCCATCTCTAAAGGGGGTAAAATTTCCAATCAGAGTTACTGTCCAAATAATATCTCCCTAAACAATAACTCAACTTTGAAAATTTCTATCTTTCAACTCCAAGGTCCAAACATGTCATATTTTATATCAATACAAAGATCAAAACGCAACCTACAACTTTCATGAAGGACAGAAAAATCAATTTGGTTTATAAGGAAGTCAAATTTCCAATCAAAGGTTATGTCCTCTAATAATCATGCTAAAATAGTAACAGAAACTTGTAAAAATCATAAATTCTTATTGCATGGTCCAAAAATTCTATACTTTATATCAAAATAAAGATAAAATCAAAATCTTAAAATTTCATGAAGCACTTAAAGGCAATTTCAACCTCTAATTAGATCAATTTTTCAGTCAAAGTCTCTGCCAAACATGTTCCATCCTAAAACAACATCTAAACTTTATAATTTCATAACTTCAAATGCTCACATCCACAAATAGCATATGATACAACATTGAAAAGCTCAGAAAATCTCCTCTGACTTTTATATAGACCACTAACTTCAATTCAGACCATATAAGTACATAATCTGTCTCAAAGCATAGTACACCTAAATGTACACTTATGGACATTTTCACAAAACAAAGCCAAATAACACTTAACTTTGACCGTTCATAACTTTCACTCTCGATATCGAAAAATATCAAACTTTATGGCGACAGAAAGCTCTCAACAGAAGCTACAATTTTCATGTAGATCATTTTATCAAATTCTGCCTAAATAAAAAAGTCAACTCTCTATGGCCAAAAAATCAAACTTTTTCAATTCTTCATATTCTCACACTTTTTCTCTTTAATTCTTGCTTTTCAACTTCATTTCAATCAACTCATCCACTTGAACTTTCATAACCCATACAAATCTATTCAAAACCCAAAGTTATCAAATCAAACAATTCTTTTCTCATCAATTTCCTTAAAGCCTAATTACATATATAACACAATACATATACAAAAATGCTCATTTAATTTCCTTTTCTATTTCTAAATTTCACACAAAGATCGGGGTCCAACAATTTAAATACTGATTATGTTATAATTGATATTTCATACTTTTAAATTGTAGGTTTATTTATGTGACAACTCGTATACAATGAAAGTTTGATAAATGTTATGATATATTGTTTAATAGATTGAATCATTGACACCAAGCTTTTAACCATGACTCTAGAATAGTGTAGCAAAAATGATGTGGTGGTATAAAAATTAAAGAAGAAAAAATGGGTTAGGAGCTTAACGATTGGTGGAAGGTTATTCCATATGCATTGTTTTATGTATATTATAAATTTGGTTGTGTAGGATAGGTTAGAGCTAATATATGAAGAATTGAAATTGATCTAGAGTAGTATAGTATTTTGAAGTGTAACATTCAAAAGAGGGAAAAATTTTGAAGAAACTACACAGTAAGTGCTTAATTTTTCATATTTTTAAGTTTATATTTAGTGCATTTGGCTAATTTATTTGATTGTTTATGGTACTTAATTTAGTTACATTTCATTTCAGGTCGTAATTCACTAATTTAGAGAAGAAGAAAAAACTTTGAGTAGTTTGGAACAATTTAATGATATTTGTTGGGCCCCGAAAATTTTTAATTTTATTTATTTATTGATTTACTTGACTTATTATTTATTTTTTCTTTAATTGTTTTAATTATGTGTGTATATATATTTTTTGTTGAGTCTTGGAATTAGCAAGTATGATTGGGATTAGAATTTTGAAGTTAAAGTGAAGGGTTATAATTAATTGGATTAATTGGAAGTAGGCTTGGATGTGTAGAGCTATATGAGACAAAAATAAGGGCTTGTTAGGAAGAGTGGGCTTTAGAGATTAAGGGAATAAGAAGAAGGAGGAGAGCCTAAAGGAAAAGCCTAGTAAGCTATAAGGAGATTGAAACTACGTAGTATTGGAGGATGGTTTTAAAATGAGAAATAAATGAGTTAAGTTGTGTGGGAGAATAGGCAAGTGTCGTAAGAACAAAAAGAAGGGAAGAAAATCGTGAGTGTAACATGCCACCCCCTCCTGGAAGGGTAAAATAGTAAAATTGGTATAGGATGAGACTAATAGGGAATATTTAGTACTGTTCATGCATAATAGGATTGATACACAGTATCAATCGTGTACATGGAATTACAGTAAATGCATTCATGACATTCCCGGTAATTGGGCCTAACGGCATTTTATTGTGATTAACGTGGTTAATGGGTTTGGAAAATTATTCTGAGTGCGCCTTAAATTGTTTTCTATTTTACTGGAATTATAGGAATTTTTCTGGAATTTTTTGGAGAAAATTCCCGGACCGGCAAAATCGCCGGTAACTGGCCTAAACATGTTTTGGGGTAGAAAAGGCGATTTTTGTGATTGAAAAATTATTTGGAGTGCACTGTTACCTGTTTTATAATTTTAGGGAATTTCATTAATTCTCAGAAAAATAATTCGGGGAAATTCTCGGACCGGATAAATCGCCAATTGGCGAACCGGTCGATTCTCGGTAGCAAAAATCGCTACCCACTGGTACTATAATATTGGGTATATTATTATGGGACTGAAAGTAGGGCCATTGGAGTGAAATGGAGTAAAATTTTGTCTTGGATTAAACAAATGTATTTTGACTTTTCTATGAATTGTGTACCAATTACATTTTGCCATTTAAAAGTGTTACATTTAATGCTCCTTCATCACTCTTTCTCGGTTAAGCAAGTGTTTAAAGGAAAGGAGAATTTCTTAAGGCTTTGTTAAGCCATCCAAAAACACAAACTCAAGACTCTTCTTTAAAACCATCGAAAATTGGCTCTCCTTCCTCATCTTTCTTTACAACTTCAAGATACCATCTCTTGATCTCATCAAAGTAGAGGATGAATTTGGTTCATGCTTGTGAAGGATAGAAGGTTGGTATCTTGGGAGTAAAGGTTGAAAAGTGGTTGTTGAAGGTTTGAAGGAGGTTTTGATTTGGTAAGTTGTTATTTAAGGTTTGAGTTTTTAAATGTTATTTTTTTACATGGAAATAAATGTCATGATAGTATGGGGGTAGTTAATATAAGGATTTAAGCATGTATAAGGTTCATGTAGACATTAAAGTGAAGATTATTGTGATTTGAAGAAAGGGTATGAGGCTAGGTGAAGATGCATTAAAATTTATGATATGGTTTGATTTTGAATTGATTATGGATAATTATTTGAGTAATTTAATTGAGGAATTTAAGGCTGCCAATTTTCAGTATTAACCCTAACATATGTATGATTGTAGTGATATTTAATTTGTATTTATTTTGATGTCTAGTGATGTGAAAAGGTATTGGGAGTGGTTGAACTAAGGTTAACCTTAGATCTGGAAAATTGGAAGTATAATTGATGTTACTGTTTTATTCATAACTTATTGTGTAGAAATGCAAATGAGGTAAGGTTAGTGGCCACTGAAACTTTGGACTGTTGGCTCCAATTTAGTGTGAAATAAGTGTTGTTGAATTCCATTGTTAGAAGGGTGAAATTTTGCATGGAAAGTTACTGTTCCATTGTCTGTGAACAGTAACCGCAACCATGACATCTGAGTTTTGATGATTTTATGAATTAATTGAGATGGAATTTGGGAGAATGGTCTTCATGGAAGTTGTAGAATATTTGATTATATTTCCATTGCTACTAATCTTGCTATTTTGGAATTGTGTATTGGGAGATATGAATTGATTACTAATGACTGGTTTTGAGCATTTTGGATGAAACCTAGTTTAAGTGTGATTTTGTGAGTTTACTGATTGGAGGCAATTTTAACATTTTATGTGGACTGAATTGGTGTGAGTGAGCTTCTGAAAAGTTGTAGAGGAAGAGATTATCTTGAAATTGATATTTGGTATGTAATTTTAGAAGTCAGAATTGGGAGATATGATTTTCAAAACTGATCCTACATTAGGTTATGAATGGCTGATGATAACAGAAACTTCCATAACAGTTTTTAAATTGTTAGAGATCGAATTGGAGGTTGAGTGCTTCATGAAAAATGAAGCTTATGATGTTATCTTTACAAGGATATAAAGTTCTGATTTTATTGACTTATATACTGGAAGTTATGCTTCTTGTAAGATTACTGCACAAAGTGAAGGATTTCAGGGACAGTAACATTAAATGAATTAATTGACTGGTTTAGAAATAGAATTTGATTTTGGGTTGTTCATGAAAGTTGTAGAGGACATTGTGAACTTATTGACCATATTTTTGTGGTAATTTATTACTGAAGAATTAGTGAGTTATGAAATTGTCAATGTACTGCCCTGTGTTGAGGGAAATTGTGAAGGCAGAAGGTTTGATGGATTATTTGATACCCTTAGGGTTGGAATTGATTTTTATGGTCTTCTTGAGAATTGTAGAGCTTTTCATAAGCTTTCCAATGAGGTATAGTGGGCATTTTTCTGATTTGTGTGCTAAAAGTTAGAGTAGTTGTAAATTAGGAATTGAAATCTGGAAAAAAGAAAAGGGGCAGCAGGAAGGGCCGTCTCGCGAGGGCGACATGTCGCCTCGCGGAGGCGAGACAGACTCGCCATCTCGCGAGGGCGACGTTTCGCCTCGCGAGGGCGAGATCGAAGGGGGACTGGTCGCGAGGCACGCCTCGCCTGATGAAGAAGTGGCGAAATCGCCTCGCGAGGGCGGCGTCTCGCCCATGATGAGGCGTTCAAATATATATATATATATATATATTTATTTATTTATTTTATTTTTGATTATTATTTTGATATTAAATGGTACAAGTGTTCTTTTGTCAATTTCTTTCCCGTCCGACGTCCGATTGACCTGATTCCAGAGGCATCGGATTCGTTGAATATTTAATTTCATATTATAAGAAAACGGAATTTTAGGCGGAATTTGACGTAGCCCCTATTGACGGAACATGTAAACACTGTTTTATTTAATTGAGGACCTATAGAGGTCCAAATTGCGCACCGTCAGCGCCTATGGATTTCTAATTTTTTATAGAATTTTATTATGGGAAAATATTGAGTTAGGACTGGAAATTCATGAACATGCATATTTCATCAGCATGAGCACAAATTTTATATTTAGTGACTCGTACTTTTTCGATTCATATAGAGGCCCAATTAAGCGTCGATTGACCGAGCGTCACGAGAGGCTTTCGGCATTAGCTCGGAAGCAATAGGTGAGTAACCTAGTTGGTTTCTCAAATTTACGGTTGTGTACATGCTTAGCGTGAATTACGTGCAAAAGTGAATTGAATGATCCTTGTATGAATCTTGACATGTAATGTATGGGATTGTATTGTATGATTTCTTGAACCTTTGCTATCTTTGGGCTTTATAGCCATATCATTGATTCAACGATACTTGGGCTTTATAGCCAAACTTGGACATGTATTGCATATTGCATCTGCATGCATAATTGCATGATCGGATAATGGGCGTGCCCAGTTGCTATTTTTTCTTGATAAGAGCTTGAGCTCTCATCTTGTCTTGACCGCCACGAGCCCGAGGGAGAAATCACGACGCGTCCCAGCTGAACAACGGTGAGCACTTGGGCACAATCTTGAATAACTGGAAAGAGTCACATATGCATTGCATTTGCACAAACGATCGCTCGTGACATATCGCTTTCATAATGGTATGAATTCTCGTGAATGGTTTCATATTCGTAAATTATTCTTGTGACTGGTGGTAATTGATTATTCTTGTCTTATCTTGTACGCCATATGCGTAATGCATGATTTAGTGAACCATCGATGATGGTTTCTCATTTGAGTTCGCAAAACTCACCCAAAATTTGCATCTATTTTCAGGTCTGAAGAATACCGGTTGACACGGAGTATGTCTCGTAGTCGAGTAAAGGTTAGAGATCGGGATCGGTTCGGTATGCGCATTAGTGTTTTAGTAAATTGTATTCCGCAATCACTTTGTATAACAAGGCTTTATATTTTCTTGAGCCATTGTGGTATTAATGTTAATGCATTGGTGATTGTAAATCACTCTTTGGATATTGTAATAATTGATCTTGGTTTATATTGAACATGGGTTTATTTACCTATTGTATGCCGGTGTGAGCGTGGAGTTAATGGCTCTGAAGAAAAAGAGAGAATAAAAAAAAATGTATCTTGAATTTTAGATCGTGATGTAATACGCCACTCTCGTGGGACACGGACTCGGATATCACCAACGATATCGGGTTGGGTCTTACTGGTGTGGGTGTTACATTTAGGTGGTATCGAGCCCGATGATACGTAATGTATCCGGGCACGATTTGGAACATAGGTTTCATGCATTTGAGTCGCGTCGTTGCAGGCCAGTAAGCGATCCTAGTCGAGTCGCGAGGATAAATCTAAGGGTGCATAAGTGTCAAGTGACTAAGTGAGAGAAGAGTGAAACGGGATTAGAGTGTAAATCCCTAAAAGGGGATAATCAATTAGGAAAGGATAAAGGAAAAATAGATAAGAAGATTGAAATTGTACTGGGTTAGAAACCCTCATAAGTGATAGAAGAATGACTGTGTGGGCTTCGACTGATTAAGAAATTCTGAATTAAATTGACAATATTATGGTGACAGAAAAAAAAGTAGATGTTGAGAACTGGGAGAGGTCCATTAGAGATATGGGAAGCATATTGGGTATAGTAGGGGATGGTTAGGTAATTACAGTTCTGACTGTATATGTCATGAAAGGGGAAATATTGGAAGTGAGTAAAATGTAGATGATCCAATCGGGCATATTTTGATTCACTGTATTTGAGTTAGAGATCAGTAGATATTATAGGCGAAAGACAATAGCGAGTGGAAAGAAGCTCGATAAATCTTTAACGGTTTATTGAGGCTGAAAGAATGTAAAAGTGTACAGATAGTGAAATGAATTAGGAAATGGTTATGAACTAGACCGCATAAGTTTGAGACTGAAATTGTTAGGTGATTATTGTGCTTCGAGGTTGGAAATTCGTATGATAAAATCGTAAAGGAAAAAAAAACAGACAGATGATTTCTACTGATGGTGTATCGGGAAATTCTGAATTAGGTGTATATGGACACAAAAATGGTAAATGGATAGGTATATAGATAGAGAGAAAATAGAGTGGTATCAACGATTTTGTCGGGTATTGGGGACTGTGACCACCCGATCATAGATTGTTTAAGGAAAATAGTAGATAAGTGGTAGAAAACAGTAAAATAATAATGATCATAAGATGATAAGCCAAATTGATATGACCTTACAAGGTCAAGTTACACGTAACGGATAGGGGAATGAGACATACAGTTTAATGATATGGTGAGAATGAAATAAAGATCTTGAAAAGAATGAAACCACAATAGCGGTATATGAAAAGAGTTATTGTATTTAAGTCGATTTACTGTTAGGGATATCTATTGGACAGTAATGTTGATTGTGACTAATGAAATGTATGTGACAGATATATGGAAATCATAGAGGAAATGAGCGGTAAATGTTTAGAGTGATTATAAGTATGAAGTTCTTAAGAGGTTAAAGTAAGACAAAGGTGGGTGAGTGTACATTGTATGAGAGGAAGGCGAAAAGTGATTACGATATAGCTTCTTGAATTAGTGGTAAAGAAAGTGTTTAAGTAGTATCACAAGGAACCTTCGCGAAAGAAATGTTCTGATATGTTCAATGATGGCATAAGAGTGTCTTGATTGAGATTGTACGAATAGTGAAGAAGGATTGAAACACAATTAGGAATAATCATTGGTTGATGAGACTTTTGTGGACAAAATTAAAAGTGAAATTGGGTCATAGCTCATACTGCTGAGATTATCTGCATTGTATGTATAGAAATGTAAAGAATTACATATGAGTGAGATTTTAATTTGAGGTGATTCTATTGCAATGTGAAGTGAATCGATCTCCAGTTATGATGTAAAACTGTTAAGGAATCTAGATTTGAAACGAAGAATAAAAGAGTCCCGGCGAGAGAGAGATACTAAAATAAAATGGAAAATTTTGGAGGTTTAAATATGACAAGGTATTAACATATGTTGATAGGAATGATATGAAAACAAATGAGAAGAGAAAATGAAAAAAAATGGCGAATAGAGACAAGAGGGTCAAAAAGGGAAACTGACAATGAGGTGATGTAGTGACAACTTCATAAAGAAATTGTAGATACACTCATTGTAGACTCAATGAAAAGGGTAAAAGATGTACGGTAAAGTCAATAAGACCCTAATAGGGATTTATGCGAAGGAAGAAAATGGTAATAACTGTGATTAGAGACAGAATGTGTTTAGAAGTGTTGAACAGTGAAAAGTGAAAAGAACGATAGGATTAATTGAGGAATCTGATACTGATGATATACATACATTGGAAGAGTGGGCAGTGAGTATTGAACTGCGACAATATATTGAACAAGTATGAAATAAATTGAACTGACTGTGATAAATGGTATTAGTGCCATTCTCATTATTGAAATCCTTGGAGACTGTAGATTCCCATAAGCATACACTGTGTTAATTTGAGGAAAGAGACGGGTATAAAGATACGACAATGCTAGAATGAACAAACAATTCTGCCTACTACCCTTAACTAGTGAACAGATAATGCTTTAATGAACAGATCCATTACAGATATTAGGGTTTTCAATTAATGTCAAGCAGATTATGGGTAATAGTGAGGTGTTCAAAAAAAAAAAAATGAAGTTGTAAGAATAGTGATAAGAAAGGTTAAGAATGCAGAAAGTAAAGGGGGAAGTTTTTATGATGAGTTTGAATATACAAATGAAATTGGAAAAAATATAGTGAACAAAAGTCGAAGAAGAAGTAAGTGTCTCCGATAAAAAGGTATTAGAACAAGAAAGTGAACAGTTAAAGTTAGATATTCTAGTAAGTATATTTGAAAAGTGACATTGAGTAATTGTAGGTATGGAATGAAGTGATTCTTGGCTTAAGTGTTTATAGATTGAATGTCCAATAGGAAAAAGGTTTGATTATGGTCGTGATATAGAGTTTTGATTCACTGGAGAATATATCTTGTTACCTTTGCGATTACTCTTTGGGAGTTAAAGACCGTAATGGGTTTGAGACTAAAATGTGTGAGAAAAAGGAAAGTGACTTAGGAAGACTGCATGGTTAGCTAAAGTGGAATCGGATCGGACAAATGAGATAGAGTAAACTGTATATCCGGATAAAGTGTGTGAACATTATAGAACAGTGAAATTGTCTTACGAGAATCGAATTTGAATATAAAGTGAATGGCATATAATAAATGACTGCATTAGGTACATTGTTACTGATTATAGTGAAGTGGAATTAAGTGTCACTGTATTGGTACCAAGGGAATGTAAATCGTCACGAGCGTGATTAAGGAGGTACCAAAGAAATGGAAGCGTACTCGATGGAGCGAAATTGGACTATATGGCATTAGGGAAAAAGTATTGGAAGGATAAAATGTGATAAGTGAATAGATTCAAAAATACTGAACTGAGCTACATACCGTAACCAAAGGAAGTGACTATTCTAGAAATGAAAAGTGAGATAGCTAAGAAATTGAGATCGTCAACTTATAGTCTTGTCGAATCCGTCCACTGTACTAAGTGATAACGAGTTAGCCAAATTAGTAACTGAACCACGGACTGAGAATGGGTACTGTGATCACTTGAAAAGTGAATCATTAAGTGGAAAAGTGTATGAGATATGTAAAATCATATGATTACTGTCATAGTGAACCATTGACTGAGAATTTCGAGGACGAAATTCTTATAAGGAGGGGAGAATTGTAACATCCACCCCTCACGGAAGGTAAAATAGTAAAATTGGTATAGGATGAGACTAATAGGAATATTTAGTCTGTTCATGCATAATAGGATTGATACACGTATCAATCGTGTACATGGAATTACGATAAATGCATTCATGACATTCCGTAATTGGGCCTAACGGCATTTTATTGTGATTAACGTGGTTAATGGGTTTGGAAAATTATTCGAGTGCGCCTTAAATTGTTTTCTATTTCTTTGGAATTATAGGAATTTTCTGGAATTTTTGGAGAAAATTCCCGGACCGCAAAATCGCCGATGGCAGCCTAAACATGTTTTGGGGTAGAAAAGGCGATTTTGTGATTGAAAAATTATTTGGAGTGCCTTTATTACTGTTTTATAATTTTAGGAATTTCATTAATTCTCGAGAAAAATAATTAGGAAATTCTCGGACCGGATAAATCGCCAATTAGCGAGCAAATTCGATTCTCGATAGCAAAAATCGCTACCCACTGGTACTATAATATTGGGTATATTATTATGGGACTGAAAGTAGGGCCATTGGAGTGAAATGGAGTAAAATTTTGTCTTGGATTAAACAAATGTATTTTGACTTTTCTATGAATTGTGTACCAATTACATTTTGCCATTTAAAAGTGTTACATTTAATGCTCCTTCATCACTCTTTCTCGGTTAAGCAAGTGTTTAAAGGAAAGGAGAATTTCTTAAGGCTTTGTTAAGCCATCCGAAAAACACAAACTCAAGACTCTTCTTTAAAACCATCGAAAATTGGCTCTCCTTCCTCATCTTTCTTTACAACTTCAAGATACCATCTCTTGATCTCATCAAAGTAGAGGATGAATTTGGTTCATGCTTGTGAAGGATAGAAGGTTGGTATCTTGGGAGTAAAGGTTGAAAAGTGGTTGTTGAAGGTTTGAAGGAGGTTTTGATTTGGTAAGTTGTTATTTAAGGTTTGAGTTTTTAAATGTTATTTTTTTACATGGAAATAAATGTCATGATAGTATGGGGGTAGTTAATATAAGGATTTAAGCATGTATAAGGTTCATGTAGACATTAAAGTGAAGATTATTGTGATTTGAAGAAAGGGGTATGAGGCTAGGTGAAGATGCATTAAAATTTATGATATGGTTTGATTTTGAATTGATTATGGATAATTATTTGAGTAATTTAATTGAGGAATTTAAGGCTGCCAATTTTTCAGTATTAACCCTAACATATGTATGATTGTAGTGATATTAAATTTGTATTTATTTTGATGTCTAGTGATGTGAAAAAGGTATTGGGAGTGGTTGAACTAAGGTTAACCTTAGATCTGGAAAATTGGAAGTATAATTGATGTTACTGTTTTATTCATAACTTATTGTGTAGAAATGCAAATGAGGTAAGGTTAGTGGCCACTGAAACTTTGGACTGTTGGCTCCAATTTAGTGTGAAATAAGTGTTGTTGAATTCCATTGTTAGAAGGGTGAAATTTTGCATGGAAAGTTACTGTTCCATTGTCTGTGAACAGTAACCGCAACCATGACATCTGAGTTTTGATGATTTTATGAATTAATTGAGATGGAATTTGGGAGAATGGTCTTCATGGAAGTTGTAGCATATTTGATTATCTTTCCATTGCTACTAATATTGCTATTTTGGAATTGTGTATTGGGAGATATGAATTGATTACTAATGACTGGTTTTGAGCATTTTGGATGAAACCTAGTTTAAGTGTGATTTTGTGAGTTTACTGATTGGAGGCAATTTTAACATTTTATGTGGACTGAATTGGTGTGAGTGAGCTTCTGAAAAGTTGTAGAGGAAGAGATTATCTTGAAATTGATATTTGGTATGTAATTTTTAGAAGTCAGAATTGGGAGATATGATTTTCAAAACTGATCCTACATTAGGTTATGAATGGCTGATGATAACAGAAACTTCCATAACAGTTTTTAAATTGTTAGAGATCGAATTGGAGGTTGAGTGCTTCATGAAAAATGAATTTTATGATGTTATCTTTACAAGGATATAAAGTTCTGATTTTATTGACTTATATACTGGAAGTTATGCTTCTTGTAAGATTACTGCACAAAGTGAAGGATTTCAGGGACAGTGACATTAAATGAATTAATTGACTGGTTTAGAAATAGAATTTGATTTTGGGTTGTTCATGAAAGTTGTAGAGGACATTGTGAACTTATTGACCATATTTTTGTGGTAATTTATTACTGAAGAATTAGTGAGTTATGAAATTGTCAATGTACTGCCCTGTGTTGAGGGAAATTGTGAAGGCAGAAGGTTTGATGGATTATTTGATACCCTTAGGGTTGGAATTGATTTTATGGTCTTCTTGAGAATTGTAGAGCTTTTCATAAGCTTTCCAATGAGGTATAGTGGGCATTTTCTGATTTGTGTGCTAAAAGTTAGAGTAGTTGTAAATTAGGAATTGAAATCTGGAAAAAGAAAAGGGCAGCAGGAAGGGCCGTCTCATGAGGCGACATGTCGCCTCGCGGAGGCGAGACAGACTCGCCATCTCATGAGGCGACGTTTACGCCTCATGGCGAGATCGAAGGGGACTGGTCATGAGGCGACGCCTCGCCTCATGACGAAGTGTGAAATCGCCTCGCGAGGCGGCGTCTCGCCCCCATGGCGAGGCGTTCAGATATATATATATATATATATATATATATATATATATATATTTTATTTTGATTATTATTTTGATATTAAATGGTACAAGTGTTCTTTTGTCAATTTCTTTCCGTCCGACGTCCGATTGACCTGATTCAGAGGCATCGGATTCGTTGAATATTTAATTTCATATTATGAGAAAACGGGAATTTTAGGCGGAATTTGACGTAGCCCCTATCGATTGAACATGTAAACACTGTTTTATTTAATTGAGGACCTATAGAGGTCCAAATGCATGCACCGTCGGCGCTTTATGGATTTCTAATTTTCATAGAATTTTATTATGGGAAAATATTGAGTTAGGATGAGAATTCATGAACATGCATATTTCATCGGCATGAGCACAAATTTCATATTTAGTGACTCGTATTTTTCTCGATTCATATAGAGGCCCAATTGAAGCGTCGATTGACCGACGTCACGAGGCTTTCGGCATTAGCTGGAAGCAATAGGTGAGTAACCTAGTTGGTTTCTCAAATTTACGGTTGTGTACATGCTTAACGTGAATTACGCATAAAAGTGAATTGAATGATCCTTTGTATGAATCTTGACATGTAATGTATGGGATTGTATTGTATGATTTCTTGAACATCGCTATCTTTGGGCTTTATAGCCATATCATTGATTCAACGATACACTTTGGGCTTTATAGCCAAACTTTGGACATGTCTTGCATCATTGCATGCATAATTGCATGATCGGATAATGGGCGTGCCCAAGTTGCTATTTTCTTGATAAGAGCTTGAGCTCTCATCTCGCATCTTGACCAAGCCACGAGCCCGAGGGGAGAAATCACAGCGCGTCCCAGCGAACACCGACCGAGCACTTGGGCACAATCTTGAATAAGCGGAAAGAGTCACATATGCATTGCATTTGCACAAACGATCGATACGTGACATATCGCTTTCATAATGGTATGAATTCGTGAATGGTTTCATATTACTGTAAATTATTCTTGACGTTGTTGGTAATTGATTATTCTTGTCTTATCTTTACGCCATGTGCGTAATGCATGATTTGAGTGAACCATCGATGATGGTTTCTCACCGAGTTCGCAAAACTCACCCAAAATTTGCATCTATTTTTCAGGTCTGAAGAATACCCGGTTGACACGGAGTATGTCTCTGTAGTCGAGTAAAGGTTAGAGATCGGGATCGGTTAGGTATACGCATTAGTGTTTTAGTAAATTGTATTCGCAATCAACGTATAACAAGGCTTTATATTTTCTTGAGCCATTGTGGTATTAATGTTAAGCGCATTGGTGATTGTAAATCACTCTTTGGATGGTGTAATAATTGATCTTGGTTTATATTGAACATGGGTTTATTTACCTATTGTATCCGCCGTGTGAGCGTGGAGTTAATGGCTACAAGAAGAAAAAGAGAATAAAAAAATGTATCTTGAATTTTAGATCGACTGATGTAGTACGCCACTCTCGTGGGACACGGACTCGGATATCACCAACGATATCGGGTTCGGGTCTTACGGGTGTGGGGTGTTACAGTGAGCAAGGAAGCAAGGAGGGTTTCGGCCAAGAAGAAAAAGGGAGAGACGTAGGAAGCTTGAAGGAAGGAAGAAAGAAGGAGAAAATAAGGGAAATCTACTTGTGAGAGGTAAGTTCCATCTTTGCTTGAGTTAGGTTCAAGAATGGAAGTTAGGGTTTATGTAGAGATTGAGGAAAGATTGAAGAGAAGGTGAGATCTATGGATTTTGGGGACTTCTAAGCTAAGGTTATGGCTATTCTAGCATAAATGTCCTATGGGTAGGTTAGGTTCAAAGTTTATTTTCATCTTTTCTTTATCTATGAATATTATAGCTTTCCTTTAAAATGTATTTATTGAATGGAGTATGGTTTGATTGAAGGAAATCAAGAGAATCCCACTCAAGACAAGGAGGAAGGGCAATCTTGAATTCGGATTCCGAAAATAGGTGGGTAACATTTTTATTGTTGTTGTGTAATGGGCAAATGCCCTATGTGTGCAATCTTTGTTAATTTATGTGTATATTGAAAGTGTATTTCCTTTTATTTGAAAGAAAAGTATGAAATCTCGATGATTCGATAGAATGGAAGAAGCTTAAAATGCTATTCTTGTGTTTGAATATGTGAGCATAAATTGGTTGTGATTGGGCGAGAGAGAACCTATTTCGTTAAGTCACGTGCACGTTGACCCCCCTAACCTTCTCCCAGCTGCCCGCTTGAGGCCCACGAGATTCGAAAATGGACTCGTCGTGTTTACGGTAAACTTCGGCTTCCGTCGTGTTTATGGAACTCTCGAGCCAATTGTGTGCATTTCATCATTTTGATGTTATGAGGCATAATATGTGTTTTAATTGATAGAAGATTCCATGTTATGCTTTATGTGATGATTTTGGCTAATTTATGATTTATGTGATGAAGTTGAGTTATTTGTGCTTTATATGATAGACTGCAAATGTTTCGGATTCTTTATGTGTTGTATGGCTCATTACTCGATGGCTATAAAGGTGTTAGCCACTGAGCCGTGTTTGCTCACCCCGTTCTCCCTCCTCAGGTGCAAACTCTAGTTGATCGCGGAACCTTGCAAGGCATTGTGCATAACTCTAAGAATTCTAGAAATTTTTGTATTAAGTTAGTAACTAGCATTTTGGAATAGCTTTATAAGCATATCGATCATTGAGCATCTCATATTTTGTATTTTGTACTTGATTTTGATGGATATGTTGATATGTAATTAAAGCCATGCTTGAACTCTTTTATGATTTGAAAAGAGAATGAGAGCTCTAGTACTCTCTTAATCATGTGTTTATGTTGATTTACGAGCTGTGCGTGACCTTGAAAAAGGTATATGTGTGAGCCTTTTTAATCATTGAATTGCTGTTGAGTTTTGCTTGGGAGAGCTCGCTGGAAAGTTTGCTAAGGTTTATGAGTTGTTGAAGTTTGCAAATTTTAGACTGATGAGGTCAATTTGAGTATATTGTGTTGTACTACAATTTCTGGGTTGTTATAGGAAGCATGGGAACAATTAGACTTCTTGAGGGTGTTAGGCGAGCTGTAGAGCTTTTTCATGATGTGTTATGAACCAATTTTGGATGTGTTGATTGATAGATATGAGTCATTAGAATTAAATGTAGGTGCTGTCTAAAATGACAGATTCTTAGCAGAAGCTTTGACACCATTTTTGACCCTTTTAAAGTTTGAATTTGGGTCGGTGGTCTTCATGAAAGTTGTAGGACGTTCTTTTAGCTTTTCATAGACACTAAGTTTACTAAATTTGGAGTTTTGGATCAAAAGTTATGGCGTTTGCAAGTTCTGATACTATTTAGGAGGAGCTAGTCGATAGGTCTTCGAGCAAACTTTTGATTTCCTTCGTGGCCGAGCTTGTCTTTGGGTCCTTCATAGAAATGATAGAGCTTTCTCTTAGTTTTCCAACGAAACAAACCGCGTCTAATTTGGAGCTTGGAGTCAAAAGTTATAACGATTTGAAGTCTGACAGGTCGGATCGCTGGACAGGTCGCTCGACCACGAGCGGCCGACCGATCGACACGCTGAGCGCCTAGCGCTTGCCTTCGAGTGACTTCAGCGTTTGGGGTCGGTTTTTGGCCGACCGACCCCTCTCCCTTCTTTTTGCCATAACTTTTTGCATAGATCTCCGATTGAGCTAATTTTCGAAGCGATGAATTCTTAAGAAACTTTTCTATCTTTTTATACCTGATTGATCAGTATTGTTTTTAAATTGTAAAAAGTGGTTTGAAATAAAGTGTGATGGTCGGTAGTTAAAGTCTGAATATACTTCACTTATTTTGAAATATCTTGAGCTATAGAGCTCCGATTGAGGCGATTTTTGTTTTAAATTAAACTAGAGATATAAAACTACAAGTTTTATGATGGAACGGATCAGTAATTTAGCCTCTAAAGTTTTCAAATTTTGACATGAAGTGGGTAGAGGGTTAGTTTTCACTGTTTCTTTAAGATAGTATTTTAACCATAAATTTTTCATTTATAATCCAAATTGAGCGATTTCAGAGGCATTAGAATCGTTAGAATGTGAGGAAAAAATGTCCTTAAGAAGCTGATCTGAAATTCCTATTGCAACTCCCCCAAATTGTGGTCAGTATGTTGTCGGTTTTAGGTCTTCTATGCTTGCGTGTGTCCGAATGTTGGGCCTCGAAGACGGGGTCTAACATTGTTTGGTATCAGAGCTTAGGTTCATTCCTAGGCTTAGGAAGCATAGTAGGAAATTGTTGCTATGTGATTAAATTTTACATTATGAGTTGATTGTTTGTATTAAGTGACATGCATATCATGCATACATATAGAAACTAAGATTAAAACGAATTGTAGCTAATTATAAATGTTTTCATTGAAGGAGTAAGATGCCACCTCGTAGAAGGACACGAGGAGTCCTGCAAGGTTCAATTGCACCTGACTCTCCACTGAGAGAGGAGAGCACGGATGAGTCCGTAGCCCCGGGAGTGGCCCCAGCTGAGGCTTCTCTAGGGCAGAGTAGTGAGCCCTTCCGATCTCAGACTCAACCGTCGCCTAGTCAGTCTGAGTAAGTGCCTGCTCTAGACCCGAGATTATTCCAGGCATTTACCCAAGCCTTTGTTCAGGCTATGGGTCAAATGCCCCAGGCTTCTGGTTCGGCCCCAGTTAAAAAGGGGAGACAGTTTGACAAGTTGAGAAAATATGGAGCGGTGGACTTCTACGGGACCACGGATCCGAAGGAAGCCGAGACCTGGTTGAGGAAGACCAAGAGGGTCTTGGATCAGATGGAGTGTGAGGATGACAAGAGGGTGGTCTATGCCGATTTACTTGAGGAGATACCTTACCTTTGGTGGGAGTGTGTCTGGGAGTCATTTGGGCCGATAGGGTTGACTTGGGGAGACTTCCTGGTTGTTTACAGGAAGAAGTATCTGTCTGAGGTGTACATTCAGTAGAAGCAAAGAGAGTTTCTGAGTCTCATCCAGAAGGAGATGACAGTTACTGATTATGAGCGTCGGTTTACCCAGTTATCGAGGTATGTTTCAGAGCTGATGTTCAGTGAGGCCGCAAAGTGCTATCGGTTTGAGTCTAGCCTGCATCTAGCTATCAGAGAGAAGGTAGTAGTGCAGAACTTTGGCGACTTTCAATAGCTGGTTGAAGCAACGTTAAGAGTTGAAAACATCGAGAACATCAAGAATGCTGTTAGCAGGAAAAGAAAGGGAAGAGAGCAGTTCAGGAGGGGAGGTGGTACTTCTATTCCTGAGAGAAGTGCCAGAACCTTTCCTGTGCAGTATGAGGAGAGAAGTAGCGATGGAAGCCGGCCTAGACCTATGAGGACTCCTACTGTTTCTCACCAAGCTTCAACGGTGGGCGGAAGTAGAAGAGGTGATGGGGAGAGGCTACCTCTTCCCAAATGTGAGCACTGTGGGTATCTCCATAGAGGAGAATGTCGTAGATTGACAGGAGCATGCTTCAATTGTGGGCAGAGAGGACATATAGCCAGATAGTGTCCTAAGCCGGATAGAAGAGAGGGATCACAGATGCAAGCTTCTAGGAGAACAGAGACAGTGGGACAGAAGGATGTGACTGAAGTGGGTAGCTCTGGAGTGCCTAAGAGATCTTACCCTCCAGATAGATCCAGGGGGCAAGCTCTAGCTAGAGTTTTCGCAATGACTCGAGAGGAGGCAGAGACAGCTCCAGAAGTGGTGACGGGTATGATAAAATTGTTTGATGATTGTGTGCTTGCTTTGATTAATCCAGGTTCTACCCATTCCTTTGTGTCTTTGGGTAGGACTGTGCCTAAGAGGAATTTGAGCCCATTGGATACTCCGTTGATGGTGAGTACTCCGATCGGCCAGTATATTATTATCAGTCAAGTGTATAGAGAGTGTGAGATAGAGATTAGTGGAGGAATGTTTGTGGTGGATTTGATGCCTTTGAAGATGGGAGGATTGAATGTGATCCTAGGTATGGATATATTAGAGAAGTATCGTGCCAACTTAGACTGCAAGCGGAAGACAGTGGAATTCAAGCTAAAGGATGGCAGAAAAGTGGTATTCATGGGAGATAGGAAAGTCATTCCGCCTCAGATTGTTTCGGCTTTGACAGCAGAGAAAATGATGAGTAAGGGGTGTGAAGCATAGTTGGCCTATGTGTTAGACACGAAGGCAGATAGAGGGAGGTTGGAAGACATTCCTGTAGTCAGGAAATTCCCAGATGTCTTTCCCGAGGAATTGCCAGGACTACCTCCGCCTAGGAAAATTGAATTTCCCATTAAGCTCCTTCCAGGTACTACGCCGATTTCAATTCCGCCTTACCGAATGGCTCCGACGGAATTGAAGGAACTTAAGGAACAATTGGGGGATATTTTAGAGAAGGGTTATATTAGGCCGAGCTCTTCTCCTTGGGGAGCTCCGGTTCTCTTGTGAAGAAGAAGGGTGGGTCGTTGCGGATGTGTGTGGATTATAGGAAGTTGAATCAGGCCATCATTAAGAACAGATATCCGCTCCCATGCATAGATGATTTATTTGACCAGTTGCAAGGGGCGAGAGTATTTTCCAAGATAGATTTGAGATCGGATTACCATCAGTTGAGGATTAAGGAGACCGATGTGTCCAAGACTGCTTTTAGGAGTCGGTATGGCCACTTTGAGTTTTTGGTTATGCCTTTCAGTTTAACGAATGCTCCTGCAGTCTTTATGGATTTCATGAATAGAGTCTTCAAGTCTTTCCTAGACTAATTTATTATTGTCTTTATTGATGATATATTGGTCTATTCTAAGAGTGATAAGGAGCATGAGGATCATTTGAGGGTTGCCTTGGAGACCTTGAGAAAGAATGAATTGTATGCCAAATTTGACAAGTGCGAATTTTGGTTAAGAGAAGTAGTATTTCTTGGGCATGTAATTTCAGAGCGTGGAGTACATGTGGATCCACAAAAGATAGAAGCTGTGGTTAAATGGGAAGCGCCTAAGAATGTGGCTGAGGTGAGAAGTTTTTTGGGACTAGCTTGATATTACAGGAGGTTTGTGGAGGGCTTTTCTATGATAGCTGCTCCACTTTCCAAATTGACGAGGAAGAATCAGAAATTTGAGTTGATTGAGGAGTGCCAGAGCATTTTTGAAGAATTGAAAAATAGGCTTACTACTGCATCGATTTTGACGCTACCCTATGGTGATGATGGATACATTGTGTACAGTGATGCTTCTAGGAAGGGTTTAGGGTGTGTATTGATGCAAGGAGAGAAAGTGATTGCCTACGCTTCTAGGCAATTAAAGTCTTATGAGATGAACTACCCTATCCATGACTTGGAATTGGCTGCTATAATTTTTGCACTGAATATTTGGAGACATTACTTGTATGGAGTTACCACTAGGGTATTTACAGACCATAAGAGTCTTAAGTACTTGTTGACTCAGAAAGAGCTTAATTTGTGGTAGAGGCGATGATTAGAATTGTTGAAGGATTATGATTTGATGATAGACTACCATCCGGGAAAAGCTAATGTGGTAGTAGATGCTTTGAGTAGGAAGTCCACTATGGCACATGTGGAAGCGGTGTATCTTCCTTTACTGAAGGAATTAGCCAGGCTTGATGTGACGTTGAGACAAGTTGAACCTGGTTATATCTTGGCAAATTTCAGAGTGAGATCAGTATTGAAGGAGAAGATTAAAGAATTTCAGGAACATGATGAGTACTTGAGCAAGCTTAGAGGAGAGGTAAAGAATGGTAAACCTTCTGAGGTAGAGGTAAAGGAAGATGGATTGATGGTTATGGGCAACAGATTGTGTGTTCCAGACAGGTTAGAGCTGAAGGATGAGATCCTAGATGAGGCGCATAATGCTCCTTATGCAATGCATCCAGGGAGTTCTAGGATGTATAGGGACTTGAAAGAGCATTTTTGGTGGAAGGGAATGAGGAAAGATGTGGCAGAGTATGCTAAAAGATTTTTAGTGTGTCAGCAAGTGAAAGCTGAACACCAAGCACCTTCAGGCAAGCTTAACCCTTTGCCAATTCCGAAATGGAAATGGGAGAAGATAACCATGGATTTTCTGATGGAATTGCCGAGGACTAGCAAGAAGCATGACGCTATAGGGGTGATTGTTGATAGGTTGACCAAGTCAGCACACTTCTTGCCAATTAGACAGACAGATTCTTTGAATGTTTTGGCTAAGAAGTATATGGATGAGGTAATCAGACTTCATGGGATTCCAAGCTCGATAGTTTCTGATAGGGATCCTAGGTTTACCTCCAGATTTTGGGAAAGTTTGCAGGAGGCTCTAGGGACTAGATTGCATTTTAGTATAGCTTTCCATCTGCAGACTGATGGACAATCGGAGAGGACGATACGGACTTTAGAGGCAATGTTGAGAGCTTGTGCTTTGGATTTCAATGGTTCGTGGGATGATCACCTACCTTTGATTGAATTTGCTTACAATAACTCCTATCACTCGTGAATTCAGATGGCACCTTACGAGGCTTTGTATGGTAGGAGATGCAAAACTCTTATTTGTTGGGATGAGGAAGGTGAAAGGAAGCTTGTAGGACCTGAGTTGGTACAGGCTACGGTCAATAAAATCAAAGTGGTGAAGCAGAGGCTTAAAGTAGCTCAAGATAGGATGAAGAGTTAAAAGTGAAAGGAAGCTTGTAGGACCTGAGTTGGTACAGGCTACGGTCGATAAAATCAAAGTGGTGAAGCAGAGGCTTAAAGTAGCTCAAGATAGGATGAAGAGTTACACGGATGCCCATAGGAAAGAGATGGAATTTGAAGTGGGAGAAAAGGTGTTTCTTAGAGCTTCTCCATGGAAAGGTGTTTTGAGGTTTGGCAAGCAGGGTAAGCTTAGCCCGAGGTACGTAGGCCCATATGAGATCATTGAGAAGAATGGGCCTTTGACTTATAAGTTAGATTTGCCACTGGAGTTATCTAAGATTCATAATGTGTTCCATGTATCGATGCTGAGGAAGTACAGATCGGATCCTTCGCATATAGTTCAACCTTCAGAGGTTCAGTTGAGAGAGGATTTGACTTATGAGGAGCAACCTGTGGAGATCTTAGATTCAAAGGAAAAGGTGTTAAGGAATAAAGTTGTAAAGATGGTAAAGGTCTTGTGGAGGAACCATTCGACGGAAGAGGCAACTTGGGAGCCTTTAGAGGCCATGAAGGAGAAGTACCCATACCTCTTCATGGACTTAGGTAAGGATTTCGAGGACGAAATTCTTTTAGGAGGGGAGAATTGTTGGGCCTTGAAAATTTTTATTTTTATTTATTTATTTATTTATTGATTTACTTGACTTATTATTTATTTTTGCTTTAATTGTTTTAATTATGTGTGTATATATATTTTTTTGTTGAGTCTTGGAATTAGCAAGTATGATTGGGATTAGAATTTTGAAGTTAAAGTGAAGGGTTAGAATTAATTGGATTAATTGGAAGTAGGCTTGGATGTGTAGAGCCATATGAGACAAAAATAAGGGCTTGTTAGGAAGAGTGGGCTTTAGAGATTAAGGGAATAAGAAGAAGGAGGAGAGCCTAAAGGAAAAGCCTAGTAAGCTATAAGGAGATTGAAACTATGTAGTATTGGAGGATGGTTTTAAAATGAGAAATAAATGAGTTAAGTTGTGTAGGAGAATAGGCAAGTGTCGTAAGAACAAAAAGAAGAGAAGAAAATCGTGAGCAAGGAAGCAAGGAGGGTTTCGGCCAAGAAGAAAAAGGGAGAGCCGTAGGAAGCTTGAAGGAAGGAAGAAAGAAGGAGAAAATAAGGGAAATCTACTTGTGAGAGGAAAGTTCCATCTTTGCTTGAGTTAGGTTCAAGAATGGAAGTTAGGTTTTGTGTAGAGATTGAGGAAAGATTGAAGAGAAGGTGAGATCTATGGATTTTGGGGACTTCTAAGCTAAGGTTATGGTTATTCTAGCATAAATTTCCTATGGGTAGGTTAGGTTTAAAGTTTGTTTTCATCTTTTCTTGATCTATGAATATTATAGCTTTCCTTTAAAATGTATTTATTGAATGGAGTATGGTTTGATTGAAGGAAATCAAGAGAACCCCACTCAAGACAAGGAGGAAGGGCAATCTTGAATTTAGATTCCGACAATAGATGGGTAACATTTTTATAGTTGTTGTGTAATGGGCAAATGCCCTATGTGTGCAATCTTTGTTAATTTGTGTGTATATTGAAAGTGTATTTCCTTTTATTTGAAAGAAAAGTATGAAATCTCGATGATTCGATAGAATGGAAGAAGCTTAAAATGCTATTCTTGTGTTTGAATATGTGAGCATAAATTGGTTGTGATTGGACAAGAGAGAACCTATTTCGTTAAGTCACATGCACGTTGACCCCCTAGCCTTCTCTTGGCTGCCCGTTTGAGGCCCACGAGATTCGAAAATGGACTCGTCGTGTTTACGGTAAACTTCGGTTTTTGTCGTGTTTATGGAACTCTCGAGCCAATTGTGTGCATTTCATCATTTTGATGTTATGAGGCATAATATGTGTTTTAATTGATAGAAGATTCCATGTTATGCTTTATGTGATGATTTTGGCTAATTTATGATTTATGTGATGAAGTTGAGTTATTTGTGCTTTATATGATAGACTGCAAATGTTTCGGATTCTTTATGTGTTGTATGGCTCATTACTCGATGGCTATAAAGGTGTTAGCCACTGAGCCGTGTTTGTTCACCCCATTCTCCCTCCTCAGGTGCAAACTCTAGTTGATTGCGGAACCTTGCAAGGCATTGGGCATAACTCCAAGAATTCTAGAAACTTTTGTATTAAGTTAGTAACTAGCATTTTGGAATAGCTTTATAAGCATATCAATCATTGAGCATCTCATATTTTGTATTTTGTACTTGATTTTGATGGATATGTTGATATGTAATTAAAGCCATGCTTGAACTCTTTTACGATTTGAAAAGAGAATGAGAGCTCTAGTACTCTCTTCATCATATGTTTATGTTGATTTGGGAGCTGTGTGTGACCTTGAAAAAGGTATGTGTGTGGGCCTTTTTAATCGTTGAATTGCTGTTGAGTTTTGCTTGGGAGAGCTCACTGGAAAGTTTGCTAAGGTTTATGAGTTGTTGAAGTTTGCAAATTTTGGATTGATGAGGTCAATTTGAGTATATTGTGTTGTGCTGCAATTTCTGGGTTGTTATAGGATGCATGGGAACAATTAGACTTCTTGAGGGTGTTAGGCGAGCTGTAGAGCTTTTCCATGATGTGTTATGAACCAATTTTGGATGTGTTGATTGATAGATATGAGTCGTTACATTTAAATGTAGGTGTTGTCTAAAATGGCAGATTCTTAGCAGAAGTTTTGAGGCCATTTTTGACCCTTTTAGAGTTTGAAGTTGGCTTAGTGGTCTTCATGAAAGTTGTAGGGCGTTCTTTTAGCTTTCCATAGACACTAAGTTTGCTAAATTTGGAGTTCTGGATCAAAATTTTTGGTGTTTGCAAGTTCTGGTACTGTTTAGGAGGAGCTAGTCGATCGGTCTTGAAGCAAACTTTTGATTTCCTTAGTGGCCGAGCTTGTCTTTGGGTCCTTCATGAAAATGGTATAGCTATCTCTTAGCTTTCCAACAAAACAAACCGCGTCTAATTTGGAGCTCGTAGTCAAAAGTTATAAGGGTTTGAAGTCTGATAGGTCGGATCATTGGACAGGTTGCTCGCCCCGCGAGCGCCTAGCGCTCAGCACGCTGCCGAGCTCGCACGTTTGGGGTCGGTGTTTGGCCGACCGACTCCTCTCCCTTCTTTTTGCCATAACTTTTTGCATAGACCTCCGATTGAGCTGATTTTTGAAGCGATGGATTTCTACGAAAATTTTCTATCTTTTTATACCTGATTGGTCAGTATTGTTTTTAAATTGTAAAAAGTGGTTTGAAACAAAGTGTGATGGTCGGTAGTTAAAGTCTGAATATACTTCACTTATTTTGAAATATCTTGAGCTATAGAGCTCCGATTGAGGCGATTTTTTTAAAATTAAACTAGAGATATAAACCTACAAGTTTTATGAAGGAATCGATAGGTAATTTAGCCTCTAAAGTTTTCAAATTTTGACATGAAGTCGGTAGAGGGTCAGTTTTCACTGTTTCTTTAAGATAGTATTTTGACCATAACTTTTTCATTTCTAATCCGAATTGAGCGATTTCAGAGGCGTTAGAATCGTTAGAATATGAGGAAGAAATTTCCTTAAGAGGCCGATCTGAAATTAATATTGCAAGTCCCCCAAATTGTGGTCTGTATGTCGTCGGTTTTGGGTCTACTATGCTTGCGTGTGTCCGAATGTTGGGCCTCGAAGACGGGGTCCAACAGTATTTCCATCACGTTATGATGTTGTAGGAAAAGTACATGGCTAAGTACATGGTCATGTACTTACTTTTCTTCTTTATTATTCTTGAATTTCAATCAACATAGTCATGTTTCATATGAAGACAGGTTTTTTGAAGTGCTATTGAGTTACAAGGCCATGAACATGTCCATTTGTAAAAAGTACATGCCTATGTACTTTCCTGTGTTAACATTTGGTTCATAGTTATGTATGTGTTTGCTCTGTATTTAAATATCGTGTTTTTTTAAGTACACAGCTAAGTGCATTACTTTGTACTTATCTATATACCACCTGAAAACCTAACTTTTAAACTAAAAAAGGCAAATTGAAGGGTAAAGTAGAAGGAAGTTCGTAAGATATAATTAGACAATATAAAATGGTAGAAATAATAAAGAACAAGCAAGGAATAAATATTTGGAGTGTATTTTCATCGATTTAAAGTGAATTTCTTGAAGATTAAAAGGGGTTTCATCATGTTTCTTTTGATTTTCTTTCTTCTTTAATTTTGATGCTAAGTATTTCATTCTAGTAACTAGATAAGATGAACCTTAGGGTAGATAGTATAATAATTTCATTTTAATATAATTTATATTTTAGTTTCATTAAGATTCAATTATGTGTTCTTTATTATTCTTGAATTAGCGTTGCCAATATGTTAATTCATATTTGATTTCATTTAGTTAAGATTGAAAAATCCTTTGTATAAATAAATATAGCACAATTGAAAAAGTTACATGCAAACCTAGAGATAGTTTGACATAAATATTTTATATTATGATCAAACCTAATAAAGGAATAAATAAATTGATTAATGTAATTTTAGGAGTTTTAATTAGGAAGATATTTCGATTAATCAACAGAAGATTAGTTGTTAATAATCTTAAGAAAGATATGAATATAATTGATGAATTTTATGGTCTAATGAACTTTAGGATAAATTAATGTATAAAGTATTATTTTCATAAGAAGTCTAGGGTGATTCATAATTTGGGTACCATAGTCTTTATTTATTATTCCTCGATTAAATTTATTTTTGATTAGTTAATTATGCTTATTCATTTTAGTTTATTATTTTAGATTTGAATTTGGTCAATCACCATTGTAATAATTTCTTGGACTAGATAATAAAGGGACGATTAGTACTATTAATTCTAGCCCTCATAGAATGGACTTGTATTTATTAGTACTAGCACAAATACACTACGCACTTGTGGTAAAATAATTCAACCATTTTTTGGGAACAATTATTGAGGAGTATAGTATTATGAAAAAGTTTTTTAAAAAATAGTCATTTTCTTTTCTTTTTATGTTTATTTATTTATCCTTAGAGCTCTCTTTCGTAATATTATGTTTTGCCCATTCTTAAGATTTAGGTGTTCATTGCTATAACTACCAAATATAATGGAAGGATGGAGATGACAATATTCTCTGGGGGATTATAGTATTCAACCGGTTATGACAACATTAAAAGCTTGGAAAGAGATGCAAGTTAGTATTGTATGTGGAAGCTCAAGTGCTATGAATGATGCCTTATGACATTCATGGTGGTGGCTACCCTAATTGTAAATGTAACGCATAAGGATTTAAATATGGGAGCAACCAATTTTTAAGAGAAATGACCTTAAAATATCTTATATGGGAATACTTATATTCTAGAGTAGAGCAATTATCCCCACTTTGTGTAAAGCAATAAAGTTTCACCCATATTTTTATAACTACAATAGAAATAGGTGGATTGTTTTCTTAAAGAGCTCATTATGAAATCCATTTCTATAACTAAGGTGAACACCCATGAAACTAAAAGTTTTTTTCTCTTTTTTTTCATAATATAGGATTTCCAATTGGACAACTTATAGAGCTTCTTTCCAATGAGTAATTAGATGCATTATCTAGATAGACTGAGGAAAATGTAAGGGAAAAATTGATAAGATAACTTCGAAGAGTGGATGGGAGCTAGAGGCTAATGAAAAGGAAGAAGTTGTAAGAAGAGATGGAAGAAGAGAAAGAGGAAGACGAATAAGAGGAGCCAAACAATGAGGCTATCAAAGACAATCATCTTAAGTACAGAATGGTCCTACTTCCTAGAAAAAATGTGATAGTCAACCAAAGATCTAAAGAATTTGTTACTCCTTATTATACTAACAATTTGTTAATAAAAAGGAATTAACATATTTAGTCTTATTAATTTGATATCGTAGACTTAATCTTCTTAATTTGATACCATATAACCTTATTATATTGCATCATGTGGCCTATTTGTAGACTAATGAACCCTTATTTGGATTGATAGGTAGAAGCAAGGTAAAGAAGAACTGGCTGGTTGACAATTTGTTTTTTCTTTAATTGAGTAGGTTGTATGGTTTTCATTATTAGTCTAGTTTGTTTTCATAGTTTTAGCTGGTTGACAATTTGTTTTTTCTTTAATTGAGTAGGTTGTATGGTTTTCATTATTAGTCTAGTTTGTTTTCATAGTTTTAGTCTTATGGTTCTAATGTTAATTTTGAGTTAAGATTGATGGAGTTTTGCAAACTTTGAAGCCAACATCACCCTGATACATAAGGCTAGAGAAGATTTCACTAGTACTAGATGGATGTTAATGAGATTGAATAAGGCTGAAAATCTTTTACTATCAAGGCAACATTACCCTGATACATAAGGCTAGAGAAGATTTCACTAGTTCTAGATGGATGTTAATGAGATTGAATAAGGCTTAAAATCTTTTACTATTAAGGGAGTACTAGCTATCCTAACTTCCCTCCCTTTTTTTTCCATATTTTTCATTGCTTTTGCATGTTTTGCTCATTAAAGACAATGTACAACTTAAAGTATGGAGGAGGCATTTAGTAGTCAAGCTTGTTAATTTTGATATAATTATCTTAATAATGAATAATTTGGGAATTAGAAAAAAAAGATGTTCACTAAGATGACTCATTATAATTTTAATGATTATGATTTGATTTAGTTGAGAAAATAGTTATGAGTTTTGATAATTAATTTGATTTCAATTTAGTTCATTAATTTTAAGAATGGATACTTGCTTTATATTGTGATACTTTGCATATAATATGTATAATGGTTAAGTTAAATGTAAAATCTTTTTAAGCATTTTCATGACCTCAAATATGAAAAAATAACAATACTAGTATATGTATAGATGAGCATAAATAATTTCACTTTACTGGCTTTCTACTAATAAAAAGGTCAAAGTTAAAGATTGGTGTTAATAGTCGTTGGGATAGTGATCTAATTGAGTAACCAAGGTTTTTCATGAAAAGGTGTTTACTCTCACATTGAAAGGTTATATGAATTTTCAAATAAGCTTCTAAATGTTCCTATGTTATTCAAATTTATTATTTTCCTTATAAGGGGTATGAAAATGTTTAAAGGCTTTAGCTTTTTTTTTTTTCATATATATGCACTTTATGCATTTAGTGGAAAGGTGTAAATTGAGTGGAAATTTGAAGAATTGTGTAGTGAATTGGATTGATTTATAATTTGATGAAGTAAATACATGCTTAATAGTTAAATGAATAATAAAGAATCTGGATTGATATTTTTATGTGTTTGATGCTTACTAAGATTTGTTTCTTATTAAGTTAAGAATAATAAAATTATTTTGCATGAGGAAAAGAAAATGGTTGTGGCATATAATAATTTTGCCTTATTTTTGTCCTTCAAATCATCTATATTATCTTAATACATTCAAATTCAATATTTTTAAGAAAATTATTGGCCTATAATTCAAATTCAACATTTTGAAATACTAGCACAATATCACCATTAATCAAGGAGCAATCAAGAAAATTTAGGATAAAAATATTTCATTTTGCATTTTTGGAATAGATGATCGGAATCAAAAACAAATTAAAAAACTTGGCATGATCTTAGGTACACTTATTGATCGAATTAAACGATAAGTTTTACAAATTCTTAAGCCTCAATATACTACAAGTGCACGGGTCTTGAATGTATTATATGAGATGTCGATCCCTCGAAGAGTTAGTAACCTAATCTAATTCTAAGAAATCTAAGGCCAAAAAGGATTATTAAAAGAAAATAAAAAATAAATAGAAAAGTAAATTCGTGACTATGGATTGACTAAAGATTAAATTGTAAAGTTAACATACAAAAAATGAAAATTGCTCACCAGCAATTGACAATTGAACTTCAACCAAAAAAGACTAACAAATTATAGGAGAGGGGATTTATACTATCATTAATGCTAACTTAGTCGCTTTTATGTTAATGTGGTGTCAGTTTTATACTATCAAAGGGTAGGTTATTCTTTCTTAAGTTATAATCTTTAATCCCTAATTAATGAACCCTAATTAATTCATTTTACCGACCATGTAATCTCTTGATTAACAATCAACCCATAACCTAATAAGATCTTAAGCATTCAATAATCAATTAGGTCATCACGCAAGATCTCTCTCTGTATAATTATTGATTTGATTATTTGCATGGTCTATTAGGATGTTTAACTCTCATTAATCAATCCAATCATTTTGTATTCAGTTCATTCTCTTGATTTATTACTGAAGCATGCAATTGCAACAAATAATCTTAACACCTAGATGAATTAACATAAAAATAACTAGATTAACATTAACTCAAGAAGAAATCCCTAAAGAAAAGTTAGAACATCTTTAATTTAAGATTCAACATCATCAATCCTATCTTATACATTATAAAAAGAAATAAGAGATGGAAAGAAAAGAGTACAACTTCAAAGGATTAGAAGTGGAAGCATCTAAAGTAGATCCCCTTCTTCTCTCTCTTCTTTCTCTTTGAGCTTCTTCTTCCTTAGCTTCTTCCAGAAGTGGCAAGAATGAAGGCTCTTTACGGTTGTTTCTCTTTGCCTTTTAAATTATTTTCTATTTAGGGCAAAACTTAGGATTTACCTAAGCCTCAAAAGTCCAAAATAACCCCACAAAGTTGAGTTTTAGAAACTGGTCCTCATTTATTGTCGCACAGGCCACGATCTTGGTAGACCAATCCTTGATCGTGGCCTACTAAAATGCTCTCTATCACGATCATGGCAGAACAGGTCATGATCATGACTCCCCTAAAATGGTTCTGTCACGATCGTGGCCTTGGGGTATTCTTTCGGGCATCCTCTGAATCTCCTACATTCTTTAATATCTACTTTCAAACACTAACAAATACTTCAAGGCACCTTAAATATAAAAAATTAAAGCTCGATAACATGCTTTACCCCACATAACATTCAAAAACATAAATCAAATTACATAGTTATAATCATAAACATGCACAATATATCTAATAACACCTAAAAACATGCTAAAATGCTTATTAAAACATCATTCATTCTACAACTATCATCACTCCATAGAAATTACAATTTGATCACATTTATACCTCATATTTGATGCACTTTTTCTTGATATTTTATACTTTGATGGTATATTTAATACTTAATGCCTTCCAAGTGTGTTCACAGGGTATAATTGCCTTCACAGACTTAAAGAAGAAGAATTCGGACAAAAACATGGAATAAAACAAAATTTTGTTGCATATAAGGGATGCACAATTACACATCTAACTTTGCACATCTTCCAAGTTATGTAGTTTTCTGATATTCAGAATTTGGTTGTACACAACCTGAAGCAAGACTACGTAACCTAATGTGCATTAGCAATTTTAATTTAATATAAAAGACACCTTTTGTTGTGTGTAAGTTTTAATTATTAACCCTCGATAATCTACAAGCACACGGTTTGTTAGCGTAATACCAAAGGTGTCAATCCTACGAGGAAGGGACTAATATAATCCTAAAATATAAAGCCAGAAATAAATAATAGAAATTCAAGATGCAACAAAACTAATACGAGAATTTAATTTAATCAATCAAATTAAGAATAAAACAAGAAAATACTAATTATTAAGCAATTTGTAACACACCCAAGAATCAATTGAAGGAAATTACCAATTGAGAGAAAGGAAATTTTACCTATCCTTAATGCTAACCTAACTGACTATGAAATATTGGATTATTAGTTCTAGGCTATCCTCGGGTTGATTACTCTATCTCGAGTTATAACCATTAACCCTAAGTCATAAACCCTAATCAAATTATAATGGTTGCAATCTCTCAATTCACAACCTATCTAAAACCTTAGTTAGTTCTAAAGTTCTCTGATAAACTATTGGAAACCTATATAAGATCTCTCCCCACATAAATTATCGATTTGATTTAACTCTAGTTTCTATTAAATCACCCAACTCTCGTTAGTCGAATTTAATCATTTTTCATTCGATTCACCCTCTCAATTTATTTTCAAATTTTACAATAGCATAATCAAACTATAACAATATCCAATAAACACATAAATTATCATATTTTCATTAATTTAAGAATAAAATTATGAAGGTGAGTCTAGAACATCTTTGATATTCTAAATCATATCATCAACTGTTTAATCCAATTCTATACAATAATAAAACTGAAAAAAATACGAAATACAATCTAAAATGGATAACAGGAGGTAGCGACATCGAGAAACCTTTTGATCCAGGAAGTACTTTGAGTCAGCTTCTTCTCCTCTTCTCTCTTCCTTATTCTCTTCCTCCATATCTCTATCATCTCTCTCTAGGCTTTCTTAAGGTGGCTAATGTAAAAAATCTTTCTTTTCTCTTCCTTTTTATATTCTTTTTTTACTTTGTTATGTTTTATGTCACCCTAAGGTTTTTCTAGCGTAGCAAAGGTCTAAAAAATCCCTCGAAACTTTAAGTTTGTGAATGCCTGTGCGTTTGCCCGATGCATGCCACGATCATAGCTCATGGCTCAAATCTAGGCTTTTTGTCACGATCATGGCATGCAGGCCATGATCGTGGGCCATTCTATGTGCTTCTATCACGATCGTGGCCTAATAAGCCAAAATTGTGTTTCATTGTTTCACCCTGAATGTCTCCAAAACTCCTCCATTCTTCGATGTTAACCCTAAAACACTAATAAATACATCAAGGTACCTCAAAAATATTATATTTAAGCTCAAAAGCTTATACTAACCATTAAAACATTTAAAATATAAATAATTAAAAAATAACACAAATTTAACCTAAACATATAATATATGATTAAATTAACAGCTAAACACTTTTTAAACTATGTTTTAAAACATGATGCAACTTACATTTATCACATGGCCATGCAACCTACCATGCATTAGGAACTTGAATTCAATATAAATTTTTTTTTCAGAAGTAATTGATGGGGGAGGAGACTTTAGGAGGAGATTCCAAATGTGGAGATTGTTCTTTAGGGGGGATTTTGATCCAGAGAAGCAAAAAATACAAGGAATTCATCGAAAGATCCATCAAAATACAATATCAAACCTCTACATCATAAGAATATTCCATAGAATACAATCGGAAGATTTATAATTATGAAACCATTGTTTTAATTCATTTTGTTTCAATGTATGTTTAATTTCGTGTTCGATATTGTTTAACTAAACATCTTGTTAGTATTTAGGTTAGATGAACCTATATTAACACTTTGATATGATTTGATTATTTTATTAATACAATTGGTTTGATTCTTATAATGTGATCTAATTAAATGTTTTATTTATGTTCTAATATCCCCAAGAATATTGGATCATAATCGATATTATATATAGATATTAAGAAATTATATTAATGAATAAATCTAATGTAATTGGAAGTAGTTCATTGCAACCCTAGAGATACGATGACATAAATTTATTAGATTAGGATCAAACCTAATAGAGGGATTCATAAATTGGTAAAGCAATCTTATAAACTTTAACTTGAGTAAGTCGGTTGAAAAACTTATAATTAGCTATTAGTAGACTCGAGGTCAACTACTAGCATACCATAGGAATCTCTATGGTCCAATAAATCAATAAAACAATTGAGCAATAAAAGATCAATCTGTTATAGGTTTAGGTGGATTCAAAACCTAGATACTAATAATTGCTATCTTTGTGGGATCGACTTGTACTTCCGGTACTTACTATAGCTACACCATGCACTTGTAGTTATTACAATATTAACTACTCAAAAAGAGTCAATCAAGTTTTTGATGTCATTTTTGGGGATAGTGATTTTAAGAAAACCTCAATTTATTACTGTAGACATTTTTCTTTATTTTATTTTATTTCATTCTGTTTTATTTTTGTTTTTATTTTCTTTTATTTGATTGAGTTTTGTATTTATTTCTTACTATATTTTGTTGTAATTGGGGTTTGTTCATATAATTATCTTTTAAAATTCTTTACTTGATCTTGAGTTTGTAGGTTATTGTAGGATTTAATATTCATTATCATAGTCATGACTCACAATGGATGAAGCAAACAAGACATTTATTGAAGTTTGGATATATTTTCGTTATCTATAACATCACCATATGGGATAGAAAGGTGTTCCCACATGTTTTTGGAAGCTCAATAGATATTAAGGTTGTGTCGTGACACTAGTGGGAGCTATCACTACAATCATGAATATGAAGAACCAAATTGTATATGGAAGCAACCTAGCATGTATAATCAACCTCATGGTGCAGTATACAAAAACAACTACAATTCAAAATGGAACAACTCTTACACTAATGGATGGAATAATTATACTCCAACTAGAAATTTACAACAGCAAGAACCTTCAATTAAAGAGCCAACTCTGCAAGATATGATGATTGATTACACTCAAGAATTAATCATGAAACCTCAGGAAACAAAAGCTCGTATACAAAATTTGGTGAATCGAATGGACCAGCTAGCGATGATAATATCTGATGAGATGTAAGGGAGTTTGGCAAATGCTACTGAAATGTATGCTGAATAATATAGAATGGCAATCACCCTTAAGAAAGGAAACGAGCTGAAAAAGACGAAGTAAAAGAAGAGGAAGAGGAAAAGGGATGCATTATAAAAAACATAATGGAATACCTTATCGAACTTAAAGCAATTCAATGCAAATTTGAAGAAAGGGTTTCTTCACCTGAATATCTTGAACATAGCGTAGAATACTACTTGAGCCCATTAACGAAGCAAAGAAGAAAAGATAATAGTTGGCTTCACAGATGAACAGACGTTCCAAGAAGAGCTTCCCAAAGAAACCTTCGTTCAAAAAGAGGAAGTTGAGAAGTAGCAGGAGATGATTAAAGAAGATAAGCCAGAAACTTCTATCCAAGAAGAAGAAGAAGAAAAGTGGATAGAGGTGGTTAAGAAAGGATTGACAGAGGAATGAAGTAAGGAAACTACTAACGAGCTATTGGTAGTGACCTTAAGTATGAAGGGGTCTCACTTCCTCAAAGAAAAACTATAACACTCTTATATAAAACCTACAACCAATAACATACATGGCAACCAAATTCATGTACAAAAAGTCATGACATACATTTCTATTTATTTATAAGGACAGTTATCACACATTTTCTTATTTAATGCTATACATATACATATTATAAAATTTCATATTGCTTTTTGCATTTAATAATAGTATTACATCTTTACATTTACATGATAATCCAAAAGAAATATTGCATATACCTTAAATTCTTAGTGACAAACTGTTACATATACAATCATCTTTAACCCTAAAGATACAATAAAAAACCATATTTATACTAACGGTTTGCTTTGGTCCTTATAGATAATCCCTGTACCTCACTCATATTATTGGAACCTACATGGATTAAAAACTATGCTAACCTTAAAAGCTTAGTGAGGAAACAGTTAGTTTGGATGACCACCCACAACAGTCATCCGTTAAGCATACATATTCATAAATATCACAAAATGTATAAATAACGATGACATAAATAATCAAGGTACAAAACGCAAATATGCTTCAATTTATTATTCATATACTAAAAATTCACATTTATAAGTCAAACATTGATATTCCACGCTTATTAGTTAAATTATCAATACAACTGCTCATCATTATAAATCATTAATACAATCAGTACAAATACTCATCAATACAAATTATTCATATTGTCAAGTTGTATTTCTTATTTATAACTGTTTAATATATATATATATATATATAAGGCTTGCAAATTCTTGTGGGTATGGACAATAAGCTATAGATATTCGAAGATATCAAACAGTAGGTACTAGAAAGTATCAAACTATAGATACCCAAAGGCATCAAACTGTATAGACATTATATTCTTGAAATTAAAACACCATTGGTGTCAATCTATAATAACTGCACATTGACCTTATAATCATGCCTACCTATCTATTAGCGATCTAGAAGGGGCGGTTGAATAGATCTTTAAGCTTTTTGTAATTTTGTATAATAAAATCAGAAGTTAATTCACACAAAAACAATTTAATCAAATCCAAATGTAAAAGAGCAAGGAAGAAGATCAAACACTGTTTTTAAAGAGGTTCAGTGCTAAGACCTACGTCCTCTACCTAAGCTCCCACTTAAGATTTTGCAAACTACTTTATTGCACATTTTGTAGTTCAGTGTGAACTCTTACAATACCGCTTGATTTTCGGCTCAAGCTACCTTTACACTTGATTTGTCTTCTGGCACAAATCCTACCAAAGCCACTTGATTTCTGGCTCAAGCTACCTTTACAAATGATTTGTCTTCCGGCACAAATCCTACTAAAGCCACTTGATTTTCGGCTCAAGCTACCTCACACGTGACCTTTCACTAGTCACTCAAATTGTAAGAGAAATAAGATAAAGATTGAAGAACAAAGCTCAATACATGATGTAATAAGATAAAAACAATAATGAGTAATTTTGGAGCAATAGAAGAGTATGTAGGCTTGTAGAACTTCTATCAACTCTTCTTCCATCATCCTCTATTTATACTTGAAGAAATATAGCTGTTGGGAACCCATATAGCCGTTGCATGATTGTTATGACCATTCCTTAACAATCTCCCTTCCATTTTTGGCTAATTGGACCGTTGGAATTTATTTGCTGTACGCATAAGTCGACTTGTCGAGTTGTATAAGTCGACTTGTGACCATAAGTCGACTTGTCGAGTTGTATAAGTCGACTTCTGACAATATTTTACGTAAACTTGCATCTCTGCTCTTCTATAAGTCGACTTGTGATGTGTAAGTCGACTTGTGGTCCTCGATAAGTCGACTTGTATGCTGTTAGTCGACTTGTGTTGATATATCTTCATATATTAATCGAATTACGATGTTTTAGTCGACGTATGTAAGCTTCAACGGTAATATCCACTCAAATCTTTTATAATCTTCATTATTTAAGCCTCTTTCACTAATAGGAAACTTCCATCTTGATTCTTCAATGATTTATCACTTGTCCATCTTGATTTGCACAATAATAATCAAAATACCTGAAACGATTTCTTAACCAATTCTATACATTTTATTATTATCAAAACATAAGTGGGATTTAATTTGTCAACCACCATTGGTCTAACAATCTCCCCCTTTTTGATAATGACAAAACACTTAGAAATTGTTTAAGAAATGAAAACAAAGAAACATTGATCAAGGTTTTATACCTTGTCATTTTGGTTAGAAGTCTCCCCCTCAATCATATAAATCATTGAGTTTAATAACCTTGTAAGATCAAATTCATCAAGGACAATTTAATAAACATACTCCCCCTTAATCAAGTAACTAAAGAATATCCAATTTCTCATTTTTCTCCCCCTTTTTGTCATAATCAAAACAACTAATACAAACCAACAATAGATGAAATATCGCAATCATATTAAATAGAGAATCAAGTCATCAAATACAAATAATATGAAATGTTGTTCTTGACAAAAATCATCATGGTGGAGAAACATTATCATGAATAAATCTCAAAAGTAGAAGAGAATATGTTTTCGGAGATTTTGTGAAAAAGCGAATTTTTAAAGAAGACCCAGATAACTTATATTCGACTGGCAATTCATAAGCAAACACAAAGAAAATCCCAAGTTATTACATATCATAACAATCCAACAATGGAACCCGTGTAAACATAAGTCGACTTGTTTTACTTCCATAAGTCAACTTATCCAATATCAATGTACCATGTGCTTGGTGGATCTTCATTCCTTGCTTGTACCTACAACTAAAACATCCTTTCTTCTCATTGGTACCCAAGCCATCTTGGGTCCATTTTGGTTAGTCATATAAATCACATTAGGAGGTGTTGTACCTTTAATCACCCAAATTTTCTTAACATTGATACATCTCCTAATACTTTTACATGCAATTTCTATATGACCATCTTTCAAGCATCTAGCACATTGAGCAACTTTTTCGTCTTTAGTGAATTTAGAAATCAAGGAATAATCTCTATGAAACGGATCATATCCTAAATCATGTTTAGAAATTGAATATATTTGTAAAGACAACATCTCTTCAAACTTTGCATTTCCTCCAACAAATTTTCCAACCACATAAGAAAACTCCATTCTGAGTCTACCAAGTTCATTAGTAAGATTTTCTTTTTCAGTAAGGCATTCTGAATGATCTTCCTTAGTGCATTCCAAATCATCAACAGTCTCATGCAAGACACTATTTTCAGCAACTAGCTCTCTTATTTTCTTTCTCAATTTCTTGTTGATTTCAATGGCTTCTTCAAAATCAATTTGTAAAGCAGTAAAAGAATCTATAAGTTCTTGATCTGAGATTATTACCTCTTCCTCATCATAACTTATCAAGAAACTATCTGCCATAAGAGCAAGGTTGTTTTCATCATTGCTTTGATATGCTTCCTCATCATCACTCCACGTGGCTATAAGGTTAGCTTTCTTTTTCCCTTTGTCATTTTTCTGGAGATTTGAATTTGAGGATGAGTTTTTGCATTCTCTAGCATGATGCCCTCTTTCCATGGAAAATTTCTTCCTTTCTCCATTTCTTCCACCATTTAATTCCTTCCTCCAATTTTTGAGAAGTCCTTTGAATTTTCTCAAATTTCTAGCGTACATTGATATTTCTTCGTCTTCTTCCTCTTCATCTATTTCTTTGTCGCTTTCATCAAGAGAAGAAACATTAGCTCTTAAAGCAATTGACTTTTGTGACTTACCTCTTCCTCCTCTTGATTTGAGAATGATCTCATAGTTGATGAGAGATCCCACCAAGGCGTTGAATTCCAAGTGATTGAGATCTTTAGACTCCATAATAGCGGTGACTTGTGAATCCCATTCTTTCGGTAGTGAACGAAGAATCTTTTTCACCTTCTCGCTATCCGTCATATGCTTTCCAAGGTTGCCTAATTCATTTATGATTTCTGCAAAACGATCAAGCATAGTGGAAATAGACTTACCTTCTTTCATGACAAACATTTCATAGTCATGAAGCAGCATGTTGATCTTTGTCTCTCAGACTTGGTTGGTTCCTTCATGGGTGATGCGAAGTCTTTCCCACATTTCTTTCGCGCTGGTAAACGAGTTAACTCGGTTTCTTTCCTCAACCGTGAGAGCGCAATAAATTAGCTTCATTGCTTTCGCGTTGATGTAAGCTTGCCTCCAGTCATTGTCATCGTATTCCAGCTCTGTTTTTAACTCACCATTTTCTTTTAACGGTGGTTGTGGACCGAAGATAATTATCTTCCAATATTCCACTCCTTCGCTTATGATGTGATACTTTATAGGATTTTTCCAAGATGAATAGTTAGTACCATTAAATAAAGGAGGGCGATAATTTGTGTTACCTTCTTCCGCTAGTTTGTTGTGTGCCATCCCTGGATACTTCTGCTCTGATACCAATTGTTAGCGATCTAGAAGAGGGGGTTGAATAGATCTTTCAACTTTTTGTAATTTTCTACAATAAAATCAGAAGTTAATTCACACAAAAACAATTTAATCAAATCCAAATGTAAAAGAGTAGGGAAGAAGATCAAACACTGTTTTTATAGAGGTTCGGTGCTAAGACCTACGTCCTCTACCTAAGCTCCTACTTAGGATTTTGCAAACCACTTTATTGCACACTTTGTAGTTCAGTGTGAACTCTTACAATACCGCTTGATTTCCGGCTCAAGCTACCTTTACACTTGATTTGTCTTCCGGCACAAATCCTACCAATACCACTTGATTTTCGGCTCAAGCTACCTTTACAAATGATTTGTCTTCCGGCACAAATCCTACCAATACTAGTTGATTTTTGGCTTAAGCTACCTCACACGTGACCTTTCACTAGTCACTCAAATTGTAAGAGAAATAAGATAAAGATTGAAGAACAAAGCTCAATACATGATGTAATATGATAAGAACAATAATGAGCAATTTTGGAGCAATAGAAGAGTATGTAGACTTGTAGAACTTCTATCAACTCTTCTTCCATCATCCTCTATTTATACTTGAAGAAATATAGCTGTTGAGAACCCATATAGCCGTTGCATGATTGTTATGACGTTCCTTAACAATCTCCTTCCATTTTGGCTAATTGGATGTTGGAATTTATTTGTTGACGATAAGTCGACTTGTCGAGTTGTATAAGTCGACTTGTGACCATAAGTCGACTTGTCGAGTTGTATAAGTCGACTTCTGACAACATTTTACGTAAACTTGCATCTCCGCTCTTCTAGAAGTCGACTTGTGATGTGTAAGTCGACTTGTGATCCTCGATAAGTCGACTTGTATGCTGTTAGTCGACTTGTGTTGATATATCTTCATATATTAGTCGACTTATGATGTTCTAGTCGACTTATGTAAGCTTCAACGGTAATATCCACTCAAATCTTTTATAATCTTCATTATTTAAGCCTCTTTCACTAATAGGAAACTTCCATCTTGATTCTTCAATGATTTATCACTTGTCCATCTTGATTTGCACAATAATAATCAAAATACCTGAAACAATTTCTTAACCAATTCTATACATTTTATTATTATCAAAACATAAGTGGGATTTAATTTGTCAACCACCATTGGTCCAACACTATCTACCACTAAGATAATAAAGTAGGCACTATAACATTTTCCTTTAACCATTTTCCAATTTCATAATTCATATATTTACAAATTATATGATATTCATTCAAATCATAAAATCTGTATTTAAGTTCATATATGCAAGTTATAACTTACCATTGTTAGAAGAGTATTAAAATCACACTTGTATAATCATACTATACACATATAAGCAATAAATACGCATATAAATCATCTATATATATGTAAATTTCCTTTAACATAAATTATGATCAATCTTAAATTTCAATGTTTAATTACTCAATTCACATATGGTGAGTTATATTTCATTTGTTTCCAAGTTTTTGCAAATTTTTATAAACATCTGAAATGGTTTGGATAGGATTCGGTAAAAATTAGAAACGAAAACAAACTTAAAATAATGCAATTTCCTTCCCTTCATGTCCCCTACCCAAAATTCATACCTTCACTTATTCTGAAATTTTCATGTAGAAAAAAATCAAATTATGTTTTAGGTCATTTATATATTTATTCCCTATGTCTCTAGTGTCCATAAAATTAAAAATCAGACCATTTGAACTTCTAAATCGTGATATATACACCATAAATCACAAATTTCAAAACAAGGGCAGCGTAAGATCACCATTTTCAATCTCAAATTACACTGTCATTCATCTAAAATTAGGTCATGGTCTCTTCTAAATATTTTTAGTTTTATGTCCTAAGTTTCATCTCCAACTAAAATCAGATTTGTAGTCCAAGTTATATCCAAAAACATTAAACTGGTTCAAACGAACCTAAGACAGAATTCTACTACATGTTACTCTCTTTTCATATTTAACTAATTCCATGCAAAGTAATGCCGATACACTATTCCATCAACCATTCCATGTTAAAATTAATATTTGTACACATTTAAACATACACAGATAAAAATTAAACTAAGCGTAACCCCAAACCTTGAAATCGGGCAACTAGCTTTTCTAGTATTTTTCCTTCTCTTCTCCTTTAGTTTTGCTTGGTTCACCAACTAGAAACACCATAAATACATATCTCTATCCCAATTCCAGCATAATAACTCAATCTCTTCATTTAAGAGTAGTATTACATCTTTGCATTTACATGATAATCCAAAATAAATATGGCATATAACTTTAATTCTTAGTTACAAACCGTTACATAATCATCTTTAACCCAAAAGATACAATCTAAAAGTATATGTACTACTAACAGTTGGCCTCGGTCCTTGCAGATGATCCATATACCTTACTCTTATTACTTAGGCCCATAAGGATTAACGCCTATGCTAACCTTAAAAGCTTAGTAGGGAAACACTTAGTTTGGATGACAATTCACAACAATCATCCACCAAGCACACACATTCATAAATGTCACAAAATGAATAAATAGTGATGGCATAAATAATCAAGTTAAATAACGCAACTATGATTCAATGTATTATTTATATACTGTAAATTCACATTTATAAGCCAAACATTGACATTCATCACTAACAAATAAAAATTATCAATAAAACTACTCATCATTATAAATTATGAATATAATTCATACAAATGCTCATCAATACCAATTATTTATGTTTTCATGCTATATTTCTTATTTATAACTATTTAATTTACTATCTATTTAAGGCTTGCACATTCCTATGGGTATGGATAACAAGAACTGAAGATATCAAATTATAGATACCCAAAAGTATCAAACTATAAATACCCGAAGGCATCAAACTGTAGAGACACTATAGTCTTAAAAGAAAGACACCAAAAGTGTCAAACTGTAGTAGCTACACTATAACCCTATAGGCATGCCGATCTATTCACCACCAAGAAAATAAAGAAGGCACTGTAACATTTTTCTTTAACCATTTGCCTATTTCATAATTCATATATTGATAAATCATAGGATATTGATTTCAAATCATAAAATCTATATTTGAGTTCATACATGTAAGACATAACTTGCCACTATTATAAGGGTGTCAAAATCACACTTGTATAATCAAATAATACACATGTAAGCAATAAATTTGTATATAAATCATCTACATTGATGTAAATTTCCTTTGCCATACATTATGATCAGTCTTAAATTTCAACGTTTAATCACCCAATTCACATATGATTAGTCATCTTGACGACTTGTGTCGAGTTCCTTACAAAATTTACCTAACTCTGCACACTAAAAACTTGTAGAAGTGGTGAGTCGGGATTGTATCCATAAGGAATATTTGGTTAATTCTTGTAATAAAAATAATTGATCCAAAGGAAATAAAAATAGGTGTTTCAGTTTTTATGTAATTGAGAAAAATAAAATAAAATTAAACTAGCAAAAACAAATTATCAAAAAAATAGAATATGATAAAATTGTCGAATGTATGTAAAGTTTGGTTATAGGATCAATCTTGTCCTAAACACGAGAACGCATATCCCATCATTGTAATGTTTTCACACCTCTCCTTGAATTATTGATCGTGGAATAACGATATGCTATGCTAATCCTAGTTTTCCCTTAGGTTGTGTTTAACTAAGATACGATCGTTAATTAATCCTAGCCATTGAATAACCTAGGATACAATCTCTAGATTCAATTTGGTAGCCACATTACAAAATGAAAAATGATCAATATAGGCAATAACCTCACACGTTAAAGTTATCTAACCTAAATTATGTTGTTCCTAACGATTCATGATCATTAGTGGCTACTAACGAACATCAAATATAACAATTACAAATTATATTCAACATTCTAGCATTAGGTTCATAATAGAATAATCTAAATAACATATCAAGATTATATTTACAAAGCCATATTCAATAAAAAAAAAAACAACAGTAAAAATTCAAAAACAGATTTAATATTAACAAGATGAGATAAGCTTAGCCATGACTCGGGCATTGATTTCACCTTCAAACCTTATTGGATGTTAGCCTTCCATCTTTTCCATTAATCTCCAAGAAGAATAACTACTATTGGCTCTTTCCATTTTGAAAACCGAAGAGGAATTGTTAAAGAAGATGTTGTTTTGGTTATTTTCTTTTGCTCTACCTCTCACCCCACTTTGGAAAATTAAAGAAGATCTATAAATCAGCTCCCTCTCTCACGATTATATTTTTCCAGATGCCCCACAACTTGATTTTTTCTTTAGCCATCACACACACTTGGAAAACTCAAAAGAATTAATAAATAAGCTCCCCTTTCTTGGTTTTTTGTCCAGCCGCCACCTCCCACTTAATTTTTGCTTCAATCGTGCTATTCACCAAATAACATGCACATTTTATTCTCCAATACTCCTACACCCTTATCCATCACACCTACCTCTTTTGTATCTTTAAAAGCTAGTTTTTTTTAAGGATAATAGGGCAGGTGTCTTAAGTGTGATGTTTCCCATTCCAGCTATCTTTTTTTTCCTTGTCGTCACCTACTCTTTTTTTGTTATCTTCAAAAGCTAAGTTAAAACAGGTTGATAAATGGACAACTGTCTTAAAATGGGGCAATTAGCTTTGTATGGACAACGTGAATTAATCTTGTTCAACATGAACTTTTTTTCTTAGCAACTCGCAAATATAACAATATTAACTCACGGCCATGCCAAATTAAATATATGGTCGTGAGTTAATAATCTTGTTCTTCATTTTTATTTTTCTTTTGTTATCTCCTATTCTTTTAATCTTTTCTTCTTCTTACTTCATGAAGACAATAACATATCTCGAGAAAATGGCTTAACAAGAATGCTTTCGGCTCACTTTAGCTATTACGCTTCCAAATTGTTTCTATAATCAAACATGAGCTAAAGTGAGTATCTTAAGCATTTTGAGGCATTAAACAATAAGTGTTCATGGATTAAATGTATCAGTAATTAAGCATATATCAAGTTCCCCCACACTTACCTTTTGACTATCCTCAGGCGAATCATCAAAATCAAAGTTACAAACCAAAACACTTACTCATTTTCCATATTTCCTAAAAATAGATAATCATAAGTAAAGATGAAGGACTTTCAAAAATCATAGCAAGTTTTCAACGTCCAAATATTCTACTCATGATCAATCAACATTTATTACCCTTAGAAACTGAGCAGTCTAGGGGTGAACTTAGATAAAATGTGTTTAAATAGGATAGATTCATATATACACTCAAACATCATCCATGATCATAATAATCCACAACTTCGTGTATCATTTCATTTCTCTACCGCTGAAGTTCACATGCATAATCATGAATCAAAGGGCTTTCTAAGGTTGTATTATGGGCAAGGGTAAGGTGAGATGTATTTGTATAATGTAGTGTAAAATCCATCAAAGCTAGTGAAACAAAATTAACACTTAATGCAACATCAAGTGCAGAAACCAAAATTGATTCAAAACTGGGTATCATCAGGTATGATGAGTGAAAAAATCATGTTTCACTCCTTAAATTCAAGCTCTCACATCTTAAACCACACGAAGCATATATCACTTATAAGAGTTGATCAAAACTAGTACATTGTAACCATAGGGAGTGATGCTTAAGAACTACATCTCCTTCATTCACATTTTACTCAAGTAACCCTGTCATTACAACTTTAAAAGGGAAGACTAAAAATGAGTAACTTTGTAAAAGATATGCAGCTCCTCTTTGATACTTTTATTCAAATATATTTTCTTTTTTTTCTTTTCCTTTTTCCATATAAGAATCAAAAGAAGCTACATCAATATGGTAATTTCATAAAATGAAATTCCGACAAATATAGCGAACCCACTTATAAGCACACCCCTACACTTAGACTTTCGTACATCCACAATCATCGACAAGTAAAAAATGCTTCACTAGCTTTATGGCTTGGGTAGGAAATTTGGTTAAGTTTAATAGCATGTAATTTGGTTAATAAAAAAAAGAAAGGATAATAAAACTCAAAAGGGCCTAACAAAGGAAAATTCATATCAATGGGTAGGCTATTTGGCTAATGTCGCTTGTAAACAAAAGAATGCCTAATCATTTTCATGTTAATATATGTGACAAAATTGTGGTCTAGATTAGAAAATCAAAGCAAAGTCAAGATGAACGTGTTATGAAGGCCACACATATAAGTAAAAGACAATGAGACTGATATAGATGTGTTAGTCTAATAAGGCTCAAAATCTTATTGCCTTTTGTCTACCACTAGTTACTACTCCTCTAAAGATAATGCACATTGACCAATCATAAGAACAAAAGTATATGCTAAAGTTTCCATGGATTTTTCTAGTCAATTTATACTCTAGTTTTGACTATATAGTCTTAAAGCAATAGAAAACGAGAAATTTTAAAATTTTTTGTTTGATTTTTAAAACTACCTAAAAAGCCACATAAAAAATAATTAAGCTCAAAACCATGCATAAAAACTAAGATCCCCATCCCCACCCCCACAATTAATACTTACATTGTCCCTAATGTAACATCAAATGCAAGAAATGGAGCATTTAACGAAAATAGCAAATGTGAAAATGTAAATAAACAGAAATTGACTTCCCTTGGGTTGTGACGTGAGCAAAGTTGCACATGATGAATATATCAATAGACACCGAGATCAACACGATGCTAATCGAGACTTGATGTTGCCTCCTAGCCCCGCAAGTCGGACTGGGCTTAAAAGATTCAAAGCTGCGTTAAATTCATTCATGGCTTGCGTGGTTGATGATGGACTCTGAAAGAATCAAGATTATTGCTCGCAGCTTCAGTTTATCAATTTGAGCCAAGTTTTGGGCCCAAATAGCCCTTGATAAGTGCGCACGATAGGTGCGTATGCCAGCGCCCAGCAGACCAGATGTCAAGCACGCGCCTGGCCTCTTTTGCCTTGGGTTGTTTTCCTACTTTTTTTTATAGGCGGTTACACTTTTGATAATTTGAGAGCTTTGTGAGGAATTTCTTCAAGTTCTTGTTATTCCACGAACCCTAACTCTACTTATCAATTAATCTCAATTGTGACGTATTGTTTTGGTTCAATTTTCTTGGTTTACTACTTGGCCTAGGTTGCTTGGACAATTGCGATCTTTGAGGTCTAGAAAAGTATCAAAAAACCTTGTGTATCTAGTTTGTTTAAAGGCTGCTGATTCATATCAAGATTAATCTTCTTCTACGTGCGCATCATCTTTGGTATCAGAGCATTGGTGTTGAGGAGAATTCCTATTCAACTCCATCGAAATTCAATAAACCACCACCCATCACTATTCAATTATCGTCGGTTCATCAATTCAGGTGTGAATTAACTTTCAACCTAGGGTTTTCAATTATTCTTCTTGTTTATTTTGTTGAAAATTTTGGGTTACATTGAAAATAAAATCAAAAAAATTTGAAAAAAAAGTTCGAAAAAAAAGAGTTCAAAAAAAGGCCTAAAAATGAAAAAAATGGAAAAATTTTTGAAAAAAGAAGAATTCAGAAAAAATGGTTCAAAAAAGGCCTGAAAAAATGAAAAAAAATTGCAAAACTGAAAGCATTACTGTTGAGTTCAAGAATTACGCTAATTTGGAAAGTCTATGTGAAGGATTGGCAATTAAATTGGGTGAAAATTTTGACTTATCTTGCGTGACCTTACTTTGAAAAGAGTTTCAAGACTTGGCGCCATTGTTGGATTTCTTGATTGGAAGGAGAAAGGTTTTTTGAAGCACCACTTGAACGTTGAAGATTCGAGAGGAAAAAGGCAAGAGGGTGAGATCATTAGAGTGGCCAAGACACACGAGGGGAGTATTCGCAATTTGAGTAAAACATGTGAGGGAGTGTTTTGTGAGGTTATTATGCTACTAACTTTTTCTTCGCAGGAACAATTTTCATTGGAAGTATGTCTAATGATAGCGTGAGAGGCTAACAATCGGGGAGCACAAACAGCCACCTTAGAAGCGATCCAGTAGCTGATTGAGAGCCTAAACACTGTTCTTGTTGGAATTAGAGGCGAAATGGACAGGCAAGCTAGAGAGATTGCTGACTTGAGGTGTGGCGTATGTGAGGAGCCTCAAATGACACACACTGGTCTGAGAAACCAACATGCTTTGATTGTGTTAGAACTTAGAAGACTATGGATCTAATGATGAGGGGGATTATGTGAGACCATGGCGACAAGATCAACGAGCTGATTTTGGGGATAAACGAGACAGTGACATTAGGTCTATTAAGATGCAAATTTCACCATTCAAAGGAAATAATGATCCGAAGCTCTATCTTGAATGGGAACGAAAGGTGGATATGATTTTTGAATGCCACAACTTTTCAAAGGAAAAGAAGGTAAAACTCGCAGTCGTTGAATTTTTCGATTATGCACTAATTTGGTGGGATCAATTGGTGATTTCTAGGAGAAGAAATAGGGAGGAACCCATGAGTACTTGGGCTGAAATGAAAGCGATCATGAAGAAGTGGTATGTTCCATCTTATTACTACCGAGAGATGTATCAAAGGCTTCAACACCTAACATAAAAAAATCAGACTATGGAGGAGTATCATAAGGAGATGGGGATCATAATGATAAGGGTTAATTATAAGAAGGACCTTGAGACCCCAATGGCTTGATTTTTGAGTGGTTTGAACAGAGAAATGGGCAACGTAGTTGATTTTCATAACTACACCGACCTCGAGGAGATGGTGAACATGGCAATGAAGGTTGAGAGGCAACTTAAATCTCACGGGACAACGAAGAGTGGGACGAGTTCTACTTCGAATTAGAACTTCAATTGGCTAAGAAAGGAGGAGAATTCGAAAGGAAAGGGGCTGCAATCCAAGAGACCGAACCAACCTCTTCCGGAAACTAAAGGTACATCTAATACCCCTAACACTCAAACTTCTTCTAGCAAACATTCTTCAATTAAATGCTTTCAATGTTTTGGAATTGGGAGCATTGCCTCCCAATGTCCGAATAAGAGGGTCATGGTTTTGAGATATGATGGGTTGATTAAATCCGAAGATGATTAGGAATGTTTTGAGGATGATGTTTTGGAGGGAGAGGAAGATGAAACTTGTGTGAAACAGGCTATTAAGGCAAAACTCTTGTGGTTAGTGTTAGAGTAGTGCCCTAAAGGCAATCCCCTTTAGCGCATTTTGTTCATAGTCATGTACAGACTTTATGAATAAATAAAGAAAGGCATGTTTCATTTATTTGATGTTCTTTATGAATTGATAGTGATCTTTAATCAAATTAATGAAGTCCATGATATATGACATAGCATGAAGGAAATTATGATGTGATCATACTCCTGAGATTCCTATCATGTGTAATTATGTCAAGATTCTAAATTTTTCCTAGTCATAGGATTAATGAGATGGACATCATTAATCCGCATGACTAGCATATGTCATACTCCTTGATTGGATCAGCGGTGGATCTCGTAAAGCGTAAATATGAGATATTTAGAGTTGACATATGGATGCTTACTAGTGGTAGTAAGTTCATTGGATGACTCGCCATGAGATCATCACATGGATTTATGTCGATGATAATCTCATCATAGCAATGGTGCAAGTATCCTTAGACTTGAGGTACTCAAGGATATCTTGATATCGATCCCGTATTTTGACTCCATTCCTTGTGGCCTTCAGAGGTTACTCATAGGGTGGTGCTTAGTACATTTGAGGTATTCAAGGTAATTGAGTAGCCAATAAAGGATTCATCACTTCGTGAAAATGTAAGAGATACTGCCTCTTGTCAGATCATTACTTTAAGTCTCGGCAGAGCATGAATATGTCATGAAGAGTGTCTTCATGGACATATAAAGTAATGAGTCCTCAGACAGAACCGATTTCACTGGGCTAGACTTAGTCTAGTAAGAGTTGACATATTAGCCATACTCATAACCAAGTGGGGTATAGGATGATGAAAGGACGAATTGCACAAGAATTGTCATGGAAGGGTTCGTGATCCGTTCGTGATGAATTCATCAAACCAATTACTTTCCGTCAATTGGGGTCATGATGTGTTGCTAGATACCGCTCATGACTTGCTCAGATTAATTGTTAATCTAAGTGGCCAACATAACCGGAACCTAAAGGGTCACACGATAAGAGTGTCTCGAGAATCAGTAAAATAGTAATTGGACAGAGTTCCAATTATGGAGAGCATTAGATTAAATGGATCCCAATGGATTGGGATATGTCCGATGAGATCGCGACATCAATATTGCTAAGAAAGGTTTCGGTGATTTTTGAGATCGGGGCTTGTGAGCCAGTAGGACCGACCCCAGTTTGACTAGACCTCTTAGTAATTATATATATATGTTAATTAATTAAATAATTAATTAATATATATAAATATATAGCCATGTGGTGCGTTGGAAGGGAGGAGAAGATTAGAAACTTTGAAAAGTCAAAGTTGATTACTTTATTTCATTAATAAATGAATGGTTATTAATCTTCCACTTGGCATCTTCTTATGGTGAGTTATTAAACTTAAGAGTTAAGTAAATAAATACCAAAGAGAGGAGCCTAAGGTGATGGGTCGACGGTTTTGACAAGGAGAAGAAGAAGAAAGCTTAAAGGTTAAGCTTTGAAGTTGAAAAGAGTTTTTCAAGTCTTCTTCCATCAAGCACCATCGATTTTCTCTTCTCCAAGGCAAGGATTCAACGTTATTCTCAAGCTCTCCATAACAGAGGTAGGGTCTAGCAGCTCTTATTCTGTTCTAGCTATTCCCGGGTCAAAGGGGTTTGACTCGGTTAGGTTTTCTGATCTCTGCGTGGATACCTTTAGAGATAGTCTCTATTGGCTATTCAGGTTTGAGTTTTCATACCGACACCGGGATCCTGGGTTTTCGGGAAGGTCCCGGGACCAAAAATTTTTGTTTCCGCTGCTGGAACATGTGATGTTCCTCCCAGGATTTTCCTACAGTGGTATCAGAGCGTCTGGTGTCGTGTATGAAGCTTTAACTGAAGCTAGATCATAAACCCTAATTGCTTGTGATGCTGTAGCATGTTTTCTGTTCAATTTTCGAATTGCTATAGAGATAGGTTTTTCGAAATTTTTCTGCCCAGGAATGTTCATAACATGTTAGAGAATATGTCTATGAATTTTCAGAATTTATCGATTTTATTTGATATAGTTTTGCTAATTAATTCCCTAAGGTTACAGATGCTGTTTTGTAAAACGATTCTGGAACAGGTATGAGTATAAAATCGAGAAAAAATTCTAGAAAATTTTTTTTTCTAGATTTTCCTTCACCTACATGTCTCTAAGATGTTGGTTAATGTCTGTGAGCATGGAAATTGGATTTCAAGGTGATTGGATATTTATTCACGAATTTATTCTATACTGTTGGGAATTGCTGTGCTGATGAACACAGATTTTGAATCGGTTTTATTATTTTGGTTGACTGAGTTTTTGATGGCCTAAAATCCTAAAACAAAATTCAGGTAGCATGTTCTGAACATGTAGTGACCTATGTAATTTTCTCATGATTTATTGAAATTGTTTCATTGATCATTTCAAGCAATGTACAGAACTGGACAGTTTTGGTGAAAATTGTTGGGACTATTTTTCTTGGCTTGATTGAGGTTGCTTTTTCAGTTCCAATGCCTTGCAACATTTTTAATGTGATTAAAAATGTGTTATCTTGATGTGGTATGATTGCCAAAGTGAATTGCTTGAAGTTGCTTTTCCAAGAATTTTTGAATGCCGAATTGTTCACATTTGTGTCTCGTTGGTATATTTCATTTTCTTGTTTGTTTTGGCCGTCACAATTTTTGTGACAAGTGCCGGAGTAGTTTTGAGAGTGTATACACTAGCTAGAGATGCTTAGGGTGAGAATTTGGGTGTTCCTAAATTATTTGGATATTTATGAGTTTTGACTCATTTCAAGTTTTTCATATAGTTTGACTATTTAAGGCATTCATGAATCAATGAAGTGTTCATTGAGGCATCAATTTACAGATATTACCTTAGGTATGATGGTATTGAGAATTGGAATTGCATTGATTGAGGAATTAGCCGATTAGAGATTTTAGCAAAATTCCCTGAATAAGTCGACTTGTATATGGAATAAGTCGACTTGTTCAAGGTTTTTGGATAAGTCGACTTGTGTATAGAATAAGTCGACTTGTTCAAGATTTCAGTATAAGTCGACTTGTAGCTTCTTGTAAGTCGACTTATACATGGGCAGGTGAAATAAGTCGACTTGTGTCAAACAAGTCGACTTGTGTGTGGGCAGATGCAATAAGTCGACTTGCATTTGATGAAAGTCGACTTGTGGCATGCTTAGGTTGGATGATGGATGATTATAAGGATTGATTCAATGTGATTGATGAAATAACCTAAATCATTCCATATAGTTTTCGTGACTATGATCCTTCAGCTTGGAGTCTAGAGTTTCCAAATCCTCCTTGGTATATGAAAACTAACGCCTTCCATTAATATGGTAAGAACCGTAGTTCTTATAGGTTGGGTTGTTGAGCAAACTCAAGCTCACTCTATACGGATATGTTCGAACCATGAAAATATGATTTTCGGATTAATGGGTTGGTTTTCACTAGAAGCGTTGGTTTGTTGAGCAAACTCAAGGTCAACGTGGATGAGAGGCGAAATTGGGTAGCATACATCGGATGTATGCGCATCAAAGAGTTGATACCCAATGTAAGTGCATACATCAACAAGTTGATAAGACTGATTGATAGTTGTGTCTAAGATGTAATTGGTATATCCGATACCTCCGAGACATAAGGTGGCTTGTTGGACAAATCCAAGGTCATTCTCAATGTCGGTTATCGATGATGCAATTGGTATGACCGATACCTACCGATTGACCTAACTTGTGGCTTGTTGGACAAATCCAAGGTCATTCTTAGTAATATCGGATATCAACCCACTAGACATAATGTCATTTTGTTTCTTTGGATTCAGAATGAGGGTTATGGATTCTATGAAACTAGTGGGGCGCTTTTGCATATCATTCAAGTCCTTATGATTATGCAGCTATTCCTATTCTAACATTCTTCCTCTCTATTCGTAGGTTGTTTGAAAATGTCGCAAGTGTGAACCTTCGCCGCTAATGGAGTCAAACAAGCTAACTGGACCGAATTTTCTTGATTGGTTAAGGAACACGAGAATCGTTCTCGATCCGAAGGTCCGGATATATCCTAGATTTTCCGCTTCAGATGCACTCTTGTCGATGCTTCGATGATGATCGAAGGCATATAGTAAGCATCTTAAGGACGATGACATGGCGACTTGCATTATGCTTGCGTCGATGTCACCGAAATGCAGTAAACAAAGAAGAGTCCATGGATGCTCACACAATAGTTTTTCATCTTAGGGAGCTGTTTGACGAGCAAGCCCGGTCCGAAAGGTTCGAGACCTCAAGGCTTCTTCTTCACCACTAAGATGGCTCAGGACATCTCATGCAAGACGCTCAAGATGAATGACTATATTGAGAGATTGGTCGCCTTAGGTTTTGCAATGGATCATGAATTAAGTATAGACTTAATTTCGTTGATTGTCCGGACGTTATGCGATTCGTGCTAAACTATCGGATGAACCAAATATCCACTACAATACTGAGTGATCAATCGCCAAGACAATGAAAGAACTATCAAGAATGATAGTAAGCAAGTGTTGGTAGTAGCTTCTTCTTCTTCGAGTTCAAAGAAGAAAAGAACCCAAAGAAGAAGAAGGCTAAGAAACCAAAGGAAGCGCCATCAAGAAGAAGACCAAAGAAGCCCAAAAGGAACTTGCTTCCATCATGTAAAGATGGCCATTGGAGGCGCAATTGCAAAGTCTATTCGAGTCATTGAAGCGTAAGAAGGCATCGATGCCTCGACTACTTCGTGTTTGTATGTCATTGAAGTTAATATTCATCGATCACAACATCCGGTATTTGATACTGGTTGTGGCTCACACATATGTAATGATATGCAGGGCCTCAGGGACAGTAGGCAACTCATGAAGGGAGAAGTAGACCTACGTGTTGGAAATGGAGCAAGAGTTGCTGCATTAGCCGTAGGAACCTATGTTTTGCATCTCCCTACTGGGCTTGTACTGGAATTGGATGATTGTTATTTTGTACCCGTTTTGACAAAGAATATATTATTCATTTTTGTCTAAATAGAATTTGGATTCCATATGAATTTTAGTAGCAATGGTTGTTCAATTAATTCTAATGGAATGCTTTATGGAACTGGTACATTATGCAATGGTATTTACATATTAGATATGTCTAATCCAATTTTAAATGTCAATGACACCAAACGGCATAAAAGAGATAATCTAAAGTCAACTTACTTATGGCATTGTCGACTTGGCCATATAAATGAGACACGCATCGCTAAACTCCACAAGAGTGGTAGTTTAGGGTCATTTGATTATGAATCATATGACACATGCGAATCTTGTTTATTAGGCAAGATGACTAAGTTACCCTTCAAGGGAAAGGGTGAACGAGCGATTGGAGTATTAGACCTAATACATTCAGATATATGCGGTCCGATGTCCATCCATGCCAGAAGTGGTTGTCGTTACTTCATTACCTTTATTGATGATTATTCACGATATGGGTACTTGTATCTGATGAGATACAAATCAAGCGCTTGAAAAGTTCAAACAATTGTAAATGAAGTAGAAAACCACTTGGTAAAAGTATCAAGGCATTACGATCCGATCGTGGTGGAGAATACTTAGACCAACAGGTTTGGATTATCTCGTAGATAATGGGATATTATCTCGATGGACTCCTCCTTACACGCCGCAAAGACAATGGCGTGGCTGAAAGGAGAAATCAAACCTTGTTGGACATGGTACGATCAATGATGGGTTTCGCAGTTACCAAAATCGTTTTGGGGATATGCTTGTTAGACATTGTTTACTTGTTAAACGAGTTCCTCTAAGGCAGCTTGATGTTACTCCATATGAGATGTGGACTAACGTAAAACCTTATCTTTCTCATCTGAAAGTATGGGGTTGTCCTGCTCACGTGAAGCGGATTCAGTCAGATAAGCTTGAAGCGAAATCTGACAAGTGTTTGTTTGTAGGATATCCTAAAGAGACCAAAGGATATCAATTCTACCTTGCTGAGGAACAAAAGGTGTTTGTTTCAAGGCATGCTGTCTTTTTAGAGAAAGAGTTTCTTTTTACAAGAAGGCAAGGGGAGCAAAGTTGAACTTGAAGAAGTTCAAGATGCTCAAACAAGCATGATCAACTGCTGAACACGAGACCGCACTCATTCAGATGAAGTAATGATTCAACCTTCATTGCACACGAAGTTCAGAGGTCAAGTAGGATGCGACTTGTTCAGAGATATGGATTTCGTAAGTGAACAGAATGACGATTGCTCATAGAAAATGATGAGCTGCTACCTATGAAGAGGTTCTCAAAAGTTCGAGTCGAAAAATAGCTTTGTGCCATGAAAGCGAAATGGATTCCATGTACATAAACCAAGTATGGACTTTGGTTGATGCACTGAAGGATAAAACCTATAGGGTGCAAATGGGTTTCAAGAAGAAAACCGACATGGATGGTAATGTGATTACCTACAAAGCAAGGCTCGTGGCCAAAGGATTTCGTCAAAGACAAGGAGTTGACTATGACGAGACCTTGACCCGTAGCAATGCTTAAATCCATTCGGATACTCCTAGCCATTGCCGCCATTATGATTATGAGATATGGTAAATGGATGTGAAGACGACTTTCTTAACGGAATCGCCGAGGATGTGTACATGACACAACCAGAGGGCTTCACTTCCAATGATGGCGAAAAGGTATGCAAGCTTCGAAATCCATCTATGGATTGAAGCAAGCATCCAGAGTTGGAACATCCGCTTTGATGAGTCAATCAAAGAGTTTGGTTTCTCACAAAATCCGGATGAACACCGTGTACAAGAAGGCTAATGGGAATGCAATCGTTTTCCTTGTGTTGTATGTAGATGACATCTCGTTACTCGGAAACGATGTCTCAATGATGCAATCGATTAAAATTTGGTTGTCCAAGCAATTTGCGATGAAGAACCTTGGTGAAGCAACTTATATCCTTGGGATAAAGATCTATAGAGATAGATCAAAGAGGTTGCTTGGTCTTTCACAATCATCGTACATAGACAAGATGCTAAAGAGGTTTAGCATGGAGCAATCCAAGAGAGGGTTCCTTCCCATTACTCATGGGATAACACTCGAAATCTATGTGTCCTAAGACACAAGATGAGAGGATTCGCATGGATCGGATCCCGTATGCATCCGCAGAGGATCGATCATGTATGCTATGTTATGTACGAGGCCCGATGTATCGTATGCTTTGAGTGTCACGGCGAGATACCAATCGGATCTGGTGAGGGTCATGGGTGGTATCAAGAATATCCTCAAGTACTGCGAAGGACTAAGGATGTTTTCTTGATATATGGAGATGGAAATCTCAAGTGAGCGGCATACGGATGCCGCCTAATCTGAAAAGGATGACTCAGATCCCGCCAAAGTTATGTTTTCCACTGAGCGGCGGAGCGGTCAATTGGAAGAGTTCCAAACAAGAGACGATCTGCGATTCGACGACCGAGGCGAGTACATTCTTTGCATCGAGGCGGCAAAGGAAGCTCTTTGGATCGAAGTTCATTTCGAACTTGGTGTGGTTCCTAATGTGATGGACCCATACTGATTGTATTGTGACAACAATGGGGCTATTGCTCGAGCAAAAGAACCGAGGTCTCACCAACGATCTAAACACGTACTCCGCAGATATCATCTGATTCGAGAGAACATTGCTAGAGGTGATGTCGCGATCGAGAGGATTCCCACAGAGCGTAACATTCTCGATCCGCTGACGAAGCCATTGTCACGTAAGAATTTTGATTCTCATGTACTCGCTTATGGTATTAGATACCAAGGCGATTGGCTTTAGGTCAAGTGGGAGATTTGTTAGAGTAGTGCCTAAAGGCAATCCCTTTAGCGCATTTTGTTCATAGTCATGTATGCAGACTTTATGAATAAATAAAGAAAGGCATGTTTCATTTATTTGATGTTCTTTATGAATTGATAGTGATCTTTAATCAAATTAATGAAGTCCATGATATATGACATAGCATGAAGGAAATTATGATGTGATCATACTCACGAGATTCCTATCATGTGTAATTATGTCAAGATCTAAATTTTCCTAGTCATAGGATTAATGAGATGGACATCATTAATCCGGATGATTAGCATATGTCATACTCCTTGATTGGATCAAGCAAAGGATCTCGTAAAGCTGTAAATATGAGATATTTAGAGTTGACATATGGATGCTTACTAGTGGTAGTAAGTTCATTGGATGATTCGCCATGAGATCATCACATGGATTTATGTCGTTGATAATCTCATCATAGCAATGGTGCAAGTATCCTTAGACTTGAGGTACTCGAGGATATCTTGAATCTTGATCTGTATTTGACTCCATTCCTTGTGGCCTTCGGAGGTTACTCATAGGGTGGTGCTTGGAGTGCAGTTTGAGGTATTCAAGGTAATTGAGTAGCCAATAAAGGATTCATCACTTACGTGAAAATGTAAGAGATACAACCTCTTGTCAGATCATTACTTTAAGTCTCGGCGAGCATGACTATGTCATGAAGAGTGTCTTCATGGACATATAAAGTAATGAGTCCTCGACAGAACCGATTTCACTGGGCTAGACTTAGTCTAGTAAGAGTTGACATATTAGCCATACTCATAACCAAGTGGGGTATAGGATGATGAAAGGACGAATTGCACAAGAATTGTCATGGAAGGGTTCGTGATCCGTTCGTGATGAATTCATCAAACCAATTACTTCCGGTCAATTGGGGTCATGATGTGTTGCTAGATACCGCTCATGACTTGCTCAGATTAATTGTTAATCTAAGTGGCCAACATAACCGGGAACCTAAAGGGTCACACGCATAAGAGTGTCTCAGAGAATCTGTAAAATAGTAATTGGACAGAGTTCCAATTATGGAGAGCATTAGGATTAAATGGATCCCAATGGGATTGGGATATGTCCCGATGAGATCGCGACATCAATATTGCTAAGAAAGGTTTCCGGTGATTTTTCAGTACCGGGGCCCGGTAGGCCGGTAGGACCGACCCCAGTTTGACTGGACCTCTTAGTAATTATATATATATGTTAATTAATTAAATAATTAATTAATATATATAAATATATAGCCATGTGGTGCGTTGGAAGGGAGGAGAAGATTAGAAACTTTGAAAAGTCAAAGTTGATTACTTTATTTCATTAATAAATGAATGGTTATTAATCTTCCACTTGGCATCTTCTTATGGTGAGTTATTAAACTTAAGAGTTAAGTAAATAAATACCAAAGAGAGGAGCCTAAGGTGATGGGTCGACGGTTTTGACAAGGAGAAGAAGAAGAAAGCTTAAAGGTTAAGCTTTGAAGTTGAAAAGAGTTTTTCAAGTCTTCTTCCATCAAGCACCATCGATTTTCTCTTCTCCAAGGCAAGGATTCAACATTATTCTCAAGCTCTCCAGATGTAGGTAGGGTCTAGCAGCTCTTATTACGTTTTAGCTATTCCGGTCAAAGGGTTTGACTCGGTTAGGTTTTTCGATCTGCGTGGATACCTTTAGAGATAGTCTCTATTGGCTATTCAGGTTTGAGTTTTCATACCGACACCGGGATCCTGGGTTTTCGGGAAGGTCCCGGGACCAAAAATTTTTGTTTCCGCTGCTGGAACATGTGATGTTCCTCCCGGGATTTTCCTACAGTTAGGAGGGTGCTTAATGTTCAGCCTCAAACTAATATGTTAGACTAACGAGAGAACTTATTCCATACACGATGTTTGGTTGGTGGCAAAGTTTGTAGCTTGATCATTGATGGAGGGAGTTGTACCAATGTTGCTAGTTTATATATGGTTAAAAAATTGGGGCCAACAGTTCTAAAGCATCCAGAACCGTATCATTTGCAGTGGTTCAATGACAGTGGGGAAGTTAGCATGACCAAACAAGTGCTACTATCTTTCTCTATTGGACAATATGAGGACGAGGTTCTTTATGATGTAGTACCTATGCAAGCTGGTCATGTTCTATTTGGAAGACCGTGCCAATTTGATTGTTGAGCTAACCATGACAAATACACTAACAAGTACTCGTTCAAGTTCAAGGGGCAGAATTTCATTCTTGAACCAATGAATCTACAAGAAATTTACTTGGACCAAATTTAAGCCTTGAAAGGAAGATTGGGTTCCGGTAGTGAGGAGAAAAAAATAAAGAGGAACAAGAAGTCGAAGAAAAAGGAGATAATGGCTCATCAGAGAGAGAAAACACAAGTGAGCAAAAGAATGAGAGATGTGCAGGAGAGAAAAGTGTAAGGAGGGAGAATAAGAGAGAACTAAGAGAAAAGAGGGTGAGCTTGTATGCGTGTGAAAAGGACTTAAGAAGTGCATATGGAGTGATGAGAGCGTTGATTGTGATTAGACATAGGGATTGTTTTCTTTCGGATACTAACCCTATTGATGAATCTTTGCTCAGTGTTTTTAAGTCTCTTTTGCAGGAATATGAGGATGTTTTCCTAGAGGAGACGTCGAAAGGGCTGCCTCCTTTGCGAGGTATAGAGCATGAAATTGACTTTATCCTAGGAGCACAAATTCTGAATAGGCCAGCCTATAGGAGTAATCCAGGGGAAATGAAGGAGCTTCAACAACAAGTAGATGAATTGCTTGCAAAGGGGCACGTATGTGAAAATCTTAGTCCTTGTGCTGTTTTGGTTCTACTGGTGCCAAAGAAGGATAGATCTTGGCGCATGTGTGTAGACTGTCGAGCTGTCAATAAGATCATGGTAAGTAACGACATCCTATTCCTCGACTTGATGATATGTTAGATGAGTTGCATGGTGCATGTGTTTTTACAAAAATTGATCTGAAATGTGGTTATCATCAAATTCGCATGAAACCTGAGGATGAATGGAAAGCTACATTTAAACTAAATATGGTTTATATGAGTGGTTAGTTATGCCATTTGGTTTATCTAATGCACCAAGTATGTTGGATCCCGTTTCTGGAACCCAACTACTCATACAGATTTCCTCATACGCATACATGATTCCTTAGAAAACCTCGACTAATCCAAAAAAAAAAATCCCGATAAAATTTTTTTTTTTCATCTTAACTCCATTTTCATACTTAAAAACTTAGCTCGGTTCTTTAGAAGGTTCAAAGTTGCTTTCTAGCAACTTACCAAATGAATAGTGCTTTTGACCATATGAATAGTAACCAGCGAAATTCCGACCCTCATAACTTTTTCATCCTAAGTCGGAAATTAACCCACTTTATACTGTTTTGAAGATTTTGACAAGCTCTATCAACCTTAAGAAATACCTTTTTTCCAAATCAATCATTTCGAGGTCTAAAACCTAATCGAAGTTGCTGCCCAAATTTAGGAAAATTTGGACAGCACCTCCCTAAAAATAGATCTAGCCAAAATCTTAATCTAACCATCCAAGCTCCAACCTGCATAAAACCACTTCTATCTTCCATTTTCAATAGCACAACCCATACTCCAATTCAAAGGCAGCAACTCATTCTTAAGTTTCTAAACTTTTCAATCCATAAAGCATTACAATCTCATGCTAACTTTTACAACTCCAATCCCAATCATACAACCATACATTAACTTATACATTACATTTGAACTTCAAATAGTAAAGGATATATTTATATAAAGTATGTTTGGAACTTCAAAACCTTATGATTTACATAACAATAAACCAATACAACTCATCAAAGGGCATTTAGCCCGATTACAACCAATTTAAAAAATAACGAATAAAGAATAAACTAATGCCTTTCTTTAACAAACATAACTTCAAAAGCAAAATGCATCGAATTTGTTTCAATCTCGATGCGAACTCGATTCTTGCTCAAAACCCGAGGAGGGAGATAAGGGGTGAGTACGACAACTCCGTGGGTAACAATTTAATAAAAGAGACATAAGCATACGAAATTGTCTTAAACCATTATTTTCAAAAGATATTTGTCAAATCATTTTTTCCAATAAGATAAAACATTTCAAATAAACCCTTTTTCCAGCTTGTCATCTTTCCGATAAAACACAACATTTACAAAGTTAACACTTATAACACAAAACACATATTCACATAACCAATGGATTTACAAAGTCAACAAGGCACATAACAAAATGGAATATTGACAAAGTTAACAAATATCACATAATAGCACAAAATCACATATCAAATGGTTTGAGTGATCCTATCAGAGCATTACACATGTTCGATAAGCGACCATGTATAGCCGTGAACTGAGGGGAGTCCGATTCGGAGCTCCTATGCCACTAGCGGGCAGGCAGGCGAAGCCTATGACAAGTGCGCACTTGCTAATCAGAGGGGATCACTACAAACCCACATATTCGTGCATTTTCACATTATACTTGCCTAGCATGGCATTTTCCAACATCTCATAATTCACTATTCGTGCATTTATACCACATAATAATGCAAGGCACTGAATACAAGTTCATATCATTTACAATTAATAAAGTATTTCAACATTTTGCAAGTCATCGGAAAAACACTTAATAGCATTTATTTCACAACAATTTTGTAACTCACAACTCAAATATTAAATAGTTACCCACCTCTTATCCTTTGGCTTGCAATTGGTCAAATTGATCTTCCTCAACCTCCAATGGTTTTAATGGCCTTATTCAAAACATAAAAAGTCCTAATTAATAAAAGATCATATGCTGAAATTTTCTAAAGAATGAAAAACATGAATTAAAACCTATCCAAGCGTGACTATGCCATTCTTCAATTATAACTATCAAATCCCTTCTCAAACTTAATCCAAAGTTTCATCAATCTCATGCTCTACAAAGATCCACCAATGCTGATTTTCTTCTTTCCATTTCCATAATCCTTCTTCTTTCCTTATCCTTTCATCCACTAACTCTTCAATCCATCTTCACTAAACATATTGAACACAATAACCAAATACCTCAATGCTGGAATTTTCCAAGCATATAAAAACTTAACTTAAACACTAACTAACTTTACCAACACCTTTTCCAAGCTATACCAATCATAACCTTTATCAATTTAATCCATATTTTGTTGAAAATCATCAACTCTAAGCCATCCATACATGCTGAAATTTTTTTCCCTTTTCATTCTTTTCATATTCTTTCCTTATCCCCTCACCAATCATTCATTTAAATCACCATGATAACCAAGAAAAATAAATTCTAAGCAAAATCATGAATTAACCAAATCATACACATGCTGGAATTTTCCAAAGACAAGGAAAACATGTAATTTCTTTGCCATCATCTTAGCCATCCTTTATCTAAGTCATTACCATCAAAACATATCTCTAAACTAAGCAAAATCCCATCTTAGATGCACAATTTAACAACAAATCAAGTGCTGGAAATTTCCAAGAATGGGACAACTTAAAATTCATGCAACATCATATTACCTATACTTTAACCTAACCTTTAACATCAAAGCTCAATAGCCATCAACTTTTGAAAAATCCCTTACCTATATGAAAACCCAAAGATTTCAGATTTTGCTTCTTTCTTGAAAACTAAATTCTTTTTCTTTCTTTCCTCATCAATCCTTCATCATTACATTTCAAACCACCATCATTAAACAAACTACCAACAAAAACTATGAATTAACCAACTAATACCAATGCTGAAATTTTAATTCAAGGAAAACATGAAATTTCTTCAACATCATCTTACCCATGACTTAGCTCAACAATTTACATTAAAACTCATCTTTAACACCAAAACATCTATGAATTAACAAATGGGAACATTGCTGGAATTTTAACAATGCATGGAAAAACTTCCATTTCAACTTTCCTAACTTCCTTATACCTTCACTTACTTTATTTGACTTGAGTCAAGGCTTAAAACTCTTACTTAACATAAGATCAATATGCTGCAATTTCTCAAAAATGACTTGACTTTCAATCTACATAACCTCATATACCTCACTTATTCTCTATCTAAATCATTAACAACATCAAAACTCATTCAAACCACTTTCATAAACACATTTTAACACAATTACCCATTGCTGGAATTTTTTAAAGGAATGAAAAACTTGGCTTAAACCTTACAAAATCTCACTTACAATCTCACTTATACCTTTCCTTAGCTATTTCAACTAAAACCCCCTTCAAAACTATTCCAAAATTTCGAAATTTCCAAAACCTAAGCCATACACAAAGCTGAAAATTTCCAAACATCAAGTCTCTTCTCTTTTCCCATTCTTTCCTAACCCAATCATCATCAATCATCATATTAACCAAGGAAAAGGCAAAATCTAACAACATGTTGAGACAATTTCGTAACCCTAACCCTATCCCCAAATCTGAAATTTTAACCTTCATATAAACCTTCTTCTTTCTTCATCAATCAACTTCCAAACATCATAGGTAAGCAAGAAAAGAGGAACTATAACAAGAAACCCAAGAGATTTTCGAAACCCTAACCTTGTAGAGAGACCCACGAAATCCTCTTGCTTCCAAAGGAGGGTTAAACTCTTCCTCTTCCTTCTAAGAAGACTCTCTCAAACATCTTTCTCCCTTGGCTAGCCGAAATCCATCTTTCTCTTCTCTTCCTTGTTGTTTTCGAAAATCTTCTTTCTCTTCTTGGCTTCTAGAAATGTCGTGAATGGTGGAGGAGAAGGCTTAATTTTCTAACTTAAACCTAAGCTAAAACGACACCCCATAAGTCTCTCCCTCCTTGCATTTTGGTTAGTCACATAAGGGTTGGTCACTTAAGGGTTGGTCAAAGTTCAATGGTCAAGCCTCCATCCTTTCTAATTTAACTTAACCCTAACTTTCTAGCCTAAGTCATTTCCCTCCTTAAAATCCTTCCAAAATATTTCATTTCCCTCCTTCTAACTTAAACTTTTGTGGGCTCCCACTTAAAAGCCCACTTGCCTCCCTTCTTTTTCATTTACTTAACCATAACAACCCTAGCCCACATAATTGCTTCCCCATCAATTACAAATCATTCCAAAGGCTAAAAGCCCATTTTAATAAACCTAAAGCCTTATAACCATTTAAACAAAACCGAATTTATTCATAACAATATTTTAAGGCCTAATTTAATATTTCCTTATTCTTTGAATTTCTAAAATCCATACAAGCTCTAATTCAATTTTAATCTCCATCACCTAAATTCATAGCAACCTCAATTTATATAACAATATATCACAAAATAATAATTTCTCAACAAATCAAAGTTCACTAAATCCTTTCATTAAATAATCATAACTTAAGCAATAAAATCCTCAATTTATTCCAATCAAATTACAATTATCAATCTAGACCTCAAAATAGTTTAATTATGCCTCAAGATAAGTTAATCAAGCTTGTTGACTAGAAAAAGAATCGGGGCCCAACAAAGTACCTTCATGAGATTAATGAACCATGTCTTGCGTGATTACTTGGGTAAATTTGTTGTTCATATTTTGATGATATACTTGTGTATAACATTACTTTGAATGATCATGTGGAGCATCTGCGTTGTGTGTTTGATACTTTGAGACATGAGAAGTTGTTTACAAACCTTAAAAAGTGTACTTTTTGCATTGATAAATTGATATTCTTGGGTTTGTTGTGAGCTCGAAGGGGATTGAGGTAGATGAGGAGAAGGTGAAGGCCATTCAAGATTGGCCAACACCAAAGAGTGTTTTGGATGTGAGGAGCTTTCATGGCTTAGCTAGTTTTTACCAGCGGTTTGTGAAAGATTTCTCCACCATTGCTGCTCCTTTGACCGAAGTTGTCAAAAAGGAGAAGGGATTTAATTAGGGAAAAGATCAAGAGCATGCATTTAACTTGTTAAAACAGAAGCTATGTACTGCACTTGTGTTATGTTTGCCTAATTTTGATAAAGCTTTTGAAGTAGAATGTGATGCCTCCGGGATCGGCATAGGTGCTGTCTTAATGCAAAATAGGCCTATTGCATACTTCAGTGAGAAATTGAGTGGAGCATAACTCAATTATCCAACATATGACAAAGAACTTTATGCAGTGGTGTGAGCTTTGGAAACGTGGCAGCATTATTTGCAACCAAAGGAGTTTGTCATCAAAACCTATCATGAGACTCTTAAGTACCTGAAAGGACAAAGTAAATTGAGCAAGCAACATGCAACTTGGGTAGGGTTCTTGGAAACCTTTCCATACGTGCTGCACTATAAGCAAGGTAAGGAGAATCTAGTCGCCGATGCTTTATCTCACAAATATTCCTTAATCTCAACTGTTACTTTAAAACTTTTAGGGTTTGAGTATCTTAAAGAATTGTATACCAATGATGTGGACTTTGCTAGTGTCTATGCCTCTGACCACGCGCCGTAACGCTAATCAAAATTAAAATAACTAGACTACTACTGTAGCAGTGGCGAGTCTAGGTCAATCCCACAGAGAGTGTGTGTAAAGTTTAAAGAATGAAATTAACTGGTGTTTAGGAAAAAGGGGGGGTTTGGATTTTTAAAGATGAAAATAAAATAAAACTAATTAATAAAACACAAATCAAAGAAAACATGCAAAAATGATAAATGTGGGGAATTTGGTAGGGACCCGGTTCGTTGGTTCAATCTCGGCCTACACCTTGACTAAGCATAATTTATTAATTTGTTGCTCTTTAACCTCTCCTAGAAATTATTAATCTTAGATTAAAAATTAACCCGAGTTTTCCCTTAAGTTTTGTTTAATCAAGATATGATCGTTGATTAAACCTAACCACCTAACAACCTGGGATACGATCTCTAGATTTAATTAGGCAGTAGCATTACGAATTAAGAAAATAGATTAATCAAGGCAACAACAACATACGATGCGTCATTTAACCTAGGTCATGTTATCCCTAATGATTATGAATCATTAGTCGCTACACATGAATTTCAACATAACAATTACGGATTATATCAAAATTCTAGCAATGGGTTTTAAATTAACGATTCAATGAACGCATTAAAATCATCAATCTATAATACCCGATGGGTTTATACACAAATAATCGAATAATAACGAAATCTGATTATCTATACACAAAATCCAAATCAATTAAAATAGGATAACACAATCAATTCGTAACGAGAGAAAGAAACAATAAAAGATAATAAAATTACTTAATCCGGGTCATCGACATCGATGTTGCCTCCGAATCGGTATCGGAACGTTTAGCTCTTCATAGATTTTTCCTGATAAATAGCTTCAGCCCTCATCTTCATCTCTAACCAAAAACTCCTTTATCTCTTCTTCATTGTCAATAATGCAGCCTTTTTTCCCTACTGGTGATGATGTGACAAATAAATGTAACCCATCAACTAAAACCTTTTGCTCCTGCGTTATTGTTGCGCCGACCCTCTCTGCTTGTTGCCTTCTCCTGTGCCAAAATGTTCTTCTCAATACTATCCAGTGATGTTTATTTCTTGCACTCTTGCGTGATGTGACCAATAAAGGTCACAATCACCTAAAACCCTTAAAACAATCTGCTTGCTTGTTCCTTTCCACTGCGTTTTTCGTCCCCTGTGTATGCGTTTTGAGCCAAAACGCATCTCCATCTGCGTTTCACTTAATCCCTCCAGCATTGCGTCTACTGTGCAGTCATTCTTGGACCATTTAATTTGCTCTCTCCCTGTGTAGCGTCCTTGTCTTCTGCGTTTTGAGTAAGACGTAGACGTTGTCTGCGCTTTACTCAAAAGATTGTACTCAACTCTGCCGTGAAACGCCTCCGTTTCTACATGCCCTTAATTTTCCATTTTCCTTGCCTTTTGATTTTTTCCTTCTTCCTCCATAAAAGCAAGTAAATATTAATCTTCAGAAAATAATTCATATGTCGTGCGTTCGACTCACCTTAATTTTTTTTGCTTCCGAATTGTACCTAAAATAATATATGAATTAAAGTGAGTATTTTAAACATTTTTATGTCAATAATTTCTAAGTGTAAATGATCAAAAATATCAACAATTAAGTACATATCAATTTCCCCCACACTTAGCTTTTGACCGTCCTCGGGCACAACATCCAAATTAAGCTCAAGGATCCAAAACATCAACTCAATTTTCATAATTTTTCTAAGACTATATAATCATAACCAAAGATGAGTGACTTTCAAAAATCATAGCAAGAAATCAGCATTCCAAGCTTTTACTCATGATCAATCAACATTCAATATCTTCAAAAACTGAGCAATATAATGGTAGACTTGGAAATTTGTTTGATTAAAATATATCCATGGGTACAATCAACACCATTCATGATCATGATAATCTATAATTTTGCAAATTATTTCATTTCTCCACCACTAATGTTCACATGCAAAATCATGAATCAAAGGACTTTTCAAGGTTGTAATATGGGCAAGGGTAAGGTGAGGTATATTTGGGTTAAGTAGCATGAAAGTCATCAAAGCTAGTGAAACAAAAGTAACACTCAATCAAAAACTGGGTACCGTCATTTATGACGAATGCAACAATTACATTTCTCAACCCCATTCAACTCTCACTCACAAACCACATGAAGCATATGTCAATTCGAATAAATCACTCATACAATTATCCCAATCAAACCACAAGAGTGAATCTTTCAAGCAAACGACAACCTCATTCTCAACATACTCAAATAACTCAATCATTACAACTCTAGGAAGATGTATGAATCATAAACCATTTTTAAACACATATGCAATTCTTCCTTGATAAATTTTTTTGTTCTAATAATTGTTTTTCTTTTTTTTTCTTTTCTTTTTTTCTTGTAAAAATTAATAAACTACATTATCATGGGAATTTCAATCATAAGACATAAAATAACATCTCAATATTATAACCAACCCTCACATATATACACCCCCACACTTAGAATTTTGTATATCCACAAACTCAACAATCACAAATGTTTCACTAGCTTTATGACTTGGATAGGACATTTGATTAAGTTTAAAAGCATAAAATGTATTTTATACAAAAAGAAAGGTATAAAGCTCAAAGGGGTTTATCAAGGAAAAAATCATGTTAATAGGGTAGGTCATTTGGCCAATGTAGCTTACAAAAAACAAAGAATGCCTAATCATGTCCATGTTAATGCATGTGATAAAAATGTGGTCTTGAATAGAAAATCAATGCAAAATCGAGACGTACATGTCATGAAGGTCACACATTATCAAAAGGTAATGAGACTGATATGGATGTGTCAATCAATTAAGGCTCAAATTCTCACCGGCTTTATCTACCATCAGTCACTACTCTTTCAAAGATAATGCATATCGACCAATCACAAGAGAAAAAGTACATGCTAAAGTTGTTATGAAATTCTCTAGTCAATCCACACTCTAATCATGATTATATAATCCCAGAAGCAATAAAAAATGAGAAAATGCTTGTTTCATTTGTTTTATTCTTTCTCTCATTTTGATTGAAAACTTAAAAACAAGTAAAACAAACAAATTCAAAAAAACACATGCAAAAAAAAAGGTAATGCAAAAATGTAAAAGAAAAGAAATTTACTTCCCTTGGGTTGCCTCCCAAGAAGCGCCTTTGTTTAAGGTTGCTGGCTCGACTCATTTTTCTCCTCACGTGATAAAATTGTGATCTTCGAGTGTTACATGCGGCTCCTCCAAGTGGGATAATTCTGGATAGGGCCTTAGTCGATCATCATCCTCCTTCAGTATCTTCCCTATCCTCAGCTTCTCAATTTTGACTGAGTACATCCAACATGGAAATATTTCGAACGTCTCTTCACCTTTTTCTTCGCCATTTAATTCCTCCAATCTATAATGTAAAGGTAAAGAGTTGGTGTCAAAAATAATTATAGACTCAGTATTTACCTCTGACCTAAAAGATGTGTCCATTTTAGCTTCGGGCTCCTTCTCCACTTCTTCGACATAAACAATTCGTTGAGGGTTGACCTCAAAATTCTCAAGTTCCTCATCACTTTGCAAATTTTCAGCACAGACTTCAATTGGATACACCTCGAGTTGATACAGCTGTGCCTCTCCTCATTGCGATTCTAGGCAATTGAGCCTTACTACCAATTGACCCAATTGGTAATCCGTACTCTGCTGGCTTGCTTTCATTTCCTGTTGGCTTGCTTTCATTTCCTAAAAATCCTGGTGCAATTGCAAGTTGGTAGCAACAAGTTTGTTAACAATTTTTTCTAAAGATGCACCTGAACCAAATTGGCTCTCTGAATCTTGGGACCAAGTGTTTTCTGGAAATTTCCGTCCATCATTCTGGAATTGTAAGGTATTCTCCTGCAATTGCAGCATCAACTCTTCCAGAGATGATCCGGAGTTGTGATAGGAAGTTTATGGTTTGTACCAGAATTGTTGTGTGTCCTGCAAACTATCATTGAACTAATTCTGCGGATTATCCCATCCATAAAAAAAGTTAGGGTGATCAGTCCAAACATTGTTATAGGATTGAGAATATGAATTATAAAAGAAATTACTTCCGTCCATATCGAATTTTTTTTTCAAACACAAAATAAGAAAATGAAAAGATCACGAAATAATAGAAAAAAAATTAATCACAAACAAATATATACAAAACACCAATTAAATCACAAACAAAAACTAAAACACCACACTCCCAGACAACGCCAAAATTTGACTGCACGTCGTAACGCTAATCAAAATTAAAATAACTAGACTACTACAGTAGCAGTGGCGAGTCTAGGTCGATCCCACAGAGAGTGTGTGTAAAGTTTAAGGAATGAAATTAACTGGTGTTTAGGAAAAAGGGGGGTTTTGGATTTTGAAAGATGAAAATAAAATAAAAATAACTAATAAAACACAAATCAAATAAAACATGCAAAAATGATAAATGTGGGGAATTTGGTAGGGACTCGGTTCTTCGGTTCAATCTCGACCTACACCTTGACGAAGTATAATTTATTAATTTGTTGTTCTTTAACCTCTCCTAGAAATTATTAATCATGGATTAAAAATTAACCCAAGTTTTCCTTTAAGTTTTGTTTAATCAAGATACGTTCGTTGATTAAACCTAACCACCTAACAACCTAGGGTACAATCTCTATATTTAATTAGGCAGTAGCATTACGAATCAAGAAAACCGATTAATCAAGGCAAAAATCATATACGATGTGTCATTTAACCTAGGTCATGTTATCCCTAATGATTACGAATCATTAGTCGCTACACACGAATTTCAACATAACAATTACGAATTATATCGAAATTCTAGCAATGGGTTTGAAATTAACGATTCAATGAACGCATTAAAATCATCAATTCATAATACCCGATGGGTTCATACACAAATAACCAAATAATAACAAAAAACAGATTATCTATACACAAAACCCAAATCAATTAAAATAGGATAACACAATCAATTCGTAACAAGAGAAAGAAACAATAAAAAATAATAAAATTACTTAACCCGGGTCATCGACATCAATGTCAACTCCGAACTGGTATCAGAACGTTAAGCTCTTCATAGATTTTTCCTGATAAATAGCTTTAGCACTCATCTTCATCCCTAACCAAAAACTCCTTTATCTCTTCTTCACTGTCAACAATGCAGCCTTTTTTCCCTACTATTGATGATGTGAAAAATAAATGTCACCCATCAACTAAAACATTCTGCTCCTGCGTTATTGTTGCATCGACCCTCTCTGCTTGTTGCCTTCTCCTGCGCCGCACTGTTCTTCTCAATACTGTGCAGTGATGTTTTTTTCTTGCACTCTTGCGTGATGTGACCAATAAAGGTCACAATCACCTAAAACCCTTAAAACAATCTGCTTGCTTGTTCCTTTTCACTGCATTTTTTGTCCCCTGCGTATGCGTTTCACTTAATCCCTCCGGTGTTGCGTCTACTGTGCAGTCATTCTTGGACCATTTAATTTGCTCTCTCCCTATGTAGAGTCCTTGTCTTATTCGTTTTGAGTTAGACGCAGACGTTGTCTGCGTTTTACTCAAAACATTGTACTCAACTCTAGCGTGAAACGCTTCCGTTTCTGCATGCCCTTAATTTTCCATTTTCCTTGCCTTTTGGTTTTTTTCCTTCTTCCTCCATAAAAGCAAGTAAATATTAATCTTCAGAAAATAATTCATATGTCGTGCGTTCGACTAACTTTAATTTTTTTTGCTTCCGAATTGTACCTAAAATAATATATGAATTAAAGTGAGTATCTTAAACATTTTTATGTCAATAATTTCTAAGTGTAAATGATTAAAAATATCAACAATTAAGCACATATCAGCCGCTTTTGAACATGGTGCTTTTGAGAAATACTTTAGGCATGTTGGTTATTTATATCGCCAAAATTGTTTATGCGTGCCTAATTGTTCATTGCGTGAATTATTTGTGCTTGAAGCCCACGGTGAAGGACTTATGGGACACTTTGGTGTCGCTAAAACCCTGGACATATTGCATGAACATTTTTGTTGGCCAGGTATGTGAAAGGATGTAGAAGGCATTTGTGCCTGTTGCATTGCTTGTAAGCAAACTAAATCGACAACTAAACCTCACGGCCTATACACTCCCTTACCTATACCTAGTCACCCTTGGATTGACATTTCTATGGACTTTGTTATAGGGTTATCGAAGACAAAAAGGGGTGTAGATAGCATTTTTTTGTTGTGGACAAGTTTAGTAAGATGGGTCACTTTATTGATTGCAAAAAAACTGATGATGCTATGCATGTTACTGATTTGTTCTTTAAAGATGTTGTGAGATTGCATGGTATTCCTAGGTCTATAGTTTCAGATAGGGACACCAAGTTTTTGGGCCATTTTTGGCGTGTTTTGTGGGGAAAATTAGGAACGAAGTTGTTGTTTTCTACTACTTGTCACCCACAAACTAATGGGGAAACGGAAGTTGTGAATAAAACGTTAGGGAGTTTGTTGCGTGATGTGATAGGAAAAATTTTGAAAACGTGGTCTGATTGCCTGCCGTTTATTGAGTTCACTTATAATTGTAATGTGCATTATATTACTGGTTATTCTCCTTTTGAAATTGTTTATAGCTTTAACCCTTTAACTATATTGGAGAGGGTGTCTTTACCTTTGTTTGAGTTAATTAGCCTAGATGGAGAGAGGAAAGCTGAGTTGGTTCAAGAGCTACACAAGAAGGCTAAGCAACAAACGGAGAGCAAGAATGAGGTTTATGCACGCCAAGCCAACAGAGGATGCAAGGAGGTGATCTTTAAACCCGACGATTGGGTTTGACTTCATCTTTGCAAGGAGAGGTTTCCTAGCCATAGGTGGTATAAGCTTGATCCGCAAGGAGATGGTCCTTTTGAAGTCTTGGAAAGGATCAACAATAATGCCTATAAAATTGACTTGCCCGGTGAGTACAACGTGTCTGCTACTTTTAATGTTGATGACTTGTCTTCATTTAATATGGATGCAGATTCGAAGATGAATCTTTCTGACGAAGGAGGGGCTGATGTGAGCAGGTTGCACATGATGATTATACCAATAGACATTGAGATCAGCACGACGCTAATCGAAACTTGATGTTGCCTCCTAGCCTCGCAAGTTGGACTGGGCTTAAAAGATTCAAGGCGGCGTTAAATTCACTCGTGGCTCACGTGGTTAATGATGGACTTCGGAAGAATCAAGATTCTCGCTTGCAGCTTCAATTTGTCAGTTTGAGCCAAGTTCTGGGCCCAAATAGCCCTTGACAAGTGCACAAATAGGCGTGTATGTCAGCGCCCAGCAGGCTAGATGCCAAGCGCGCGCTTGGCCTCTTTTGCCTTGGGTTATTTTCTTACTTTTTTTTATAGACGATTTAGACAGTATTATTTTACCTATTTAGGCCCAGGATGTTGGCCCACTTTCAAGTTATTTTGGCAAGTATAAATAGTTGCCTTGATATTAGTTTTAGGGTTACACTTTTGATAATTTGAGAGCTTTGTGAGGAATTTCTTCAATTTCTTGTTGTTCCACGAACCCTAACTCTACTTATCAACTAATCTCAATTGTGGCGTATTGTTTTGGTTCAATTTTCTTGGTTTACTACTTGGTCTAGCTTGCTTGGACAATTTCCATCCTTGAGGTCTAGAAAAGTATCAAAAAACCTTGCGTATCTAGTTTGTTGAAAGGCTGCCGATTCAAATCAAGATTAATCTTCTTCTGCGTATGCATCAGGTTGCCTCCAAAATAACTCCTTTTCTTATTGTCATTGGCTTGACTATATATTACTTTCATTAAGTGATGCCATTTACATCTTCCAGCATCAATACTTCAAATTCCTCCATTTGAAAACCTTCATAAGATGACCTCAAGCGATGACTATTAAATATAAATGTCATATCAATTTTCATATTTTGTATCTCTACTGCACTAAAATAAAAGACATGAGTAACAACAAACGGACCAACCCAATGGGAATGCAACTTTCCTGGAAATAATTTAAGCTTGGAGTGATATAGAAGCATTTTTTTAATCCATCGAGAAACTTTTCCTTGAAATCATCTTATTATGAAAAGCCTTCTTCTTCTCCTTATATATCATTGCATTCTAATAGGAGTCATTTCTCACCTCCTCCAGCTCTTGTAACTGCAACTTCCTATGCACACCTGCATCATCCAAATTCATGTTGCATCTTTTTATGGCCCAATAGGCCTTTGTTGCAATTTCACTAGGATGTGACACGGCTTCTTAAACACTAGTCTATAAGGAGACATCCCAATTGGTGTTCTATAAGTCATCTTATAGGTTTATAATGCACTGTCTAGTATTACGCTATAATTCTTTCGATTGGGTTGGATTATTTTCTCCAGAATTTCCTTGATTTCTCGGTTTAATACTTTAGCTTATCCACTAGTTTGGGGGGTGGTAAGCAGTGGAAACCTTGTGCATGATGTGATATTTTATAAACATTGTTTCCATGTGTTACTCTGATGTGATATTTTATAAACATTGTTTCCATGTGATATTTTATAAAAATGGGTTACTCTATTGCAAACATGTGCTTAATTGATTGTTTAGTTATTTCAAAACACTTAGTAATTAATGACATTAAATTGCTTAAGATACTCACTTTGACTCAATATGTGATTTTAGGCACAAGTTGGAAGCAAAGAAGTTAAAGTGAGTTTAAAGCACAATATTTGGGTCATTTTTTGAAGATTAATTTTACTTGTCTTCATGTAGCAAGAAGAAGAAAATTATAGCAAGAAGAGAACAAATTCAGCCCAAAAGAAGTGAAATCATAGCAGCTGGAAAAATAAGGTGGATAAAGAAAAATATCAAAACGACTATGGAAATAAAGCAAAACGTCAAGAATCAAATGAGCAGGCAACGTTCAAGGAGCTACATAAAATGACACAGCAAAATGTTGGACCAAATGGCTAGAAGAAAATGATAGAGCATAGAGGATAAAATGAAAACGTGAGGGCCAACATGCAAGCAATGTGCGTGTTTCTTGCACACAAACATGTTAGGAAAAAATGATGTAGCCAAGACATGCAATGTAGAAGCAAATGACACAGTGCAAAAGGACAAAGCAGGAGATGAAACGCTCAGTAGCAAGGTAAATGAATAGTAACATAGACGAAGAATGAAATAGAAAATGAGAATAGAGTGTAGGAGGTCCAGTAGCATAGGGAGAGTTAAGATAAGGTTAGACATGCCGACATTGATTCAGAGGTGACATCGATGCTGACTACCTAGGTTAAGTGCATTTCACTATTTTTCTTGTTTTTCCCCTCTTATTAAATTGATTATGTTATCTTGTGTTGATTGAATTGGGTATTATGAAACGATGATTTTAATGAGTTTATTGAATCGTTTATTTGCAAATCCATTATTGGAATTTCGATATCCATAATTGTTATGTTGAAATTCATATATAGCAACTATTGATTCGTAATAATTAAGGATAACATAATCTAGGTTAAATGAGGCATCATATATGGTTATTGTCTTGATTAATCAGCTTTCCTAATTCTTAATGCTACTGCCTAATTAAATCTAGAGATCGTATCCTAGGTTATTCAGTCATTAGGTTTAATTAACGATCATATCTTGATTAAACACTATTTAAGGGAAAACTCAGATTAATTATTAACTCAAGATTAATAATTTCTAAGGGAGGTTAGATAACAAAAAATAAATGAAATATGTTTAATTAGAGAGTAGGTCGAGATTGAACCCAAGAACCGGGTCCCTACCGATTTCTCCATTTTTATTATTTTTCGTATGTTTTCTTTATCCTCTAAATCTAAACACTTCATTTCAACAAATTTACACACACTATCTGTAGGATCGACCTAAACTCACCACTGCTATAGTAGTAGTCTAGTTATTTTATTTTGACTAGCATTATGAGGCACTGTCAGTTGCTAATGATTACTTTTGGTATCTAGAACCTTGAAAGAATGTTAGCTTTAACAAAATTTGCAATAACCTTGGCATCATTAGTTCTAGTTGCTTTGGCTTTTACCCATTTAAAAACATAAACAACTGTAAGCAATATATAATTAAAACCAAAAGATGGAGGAAAAGGTCCTATGAAGTCAATACCACAAACATAAAAATTTCACAGAAAAGCATAGGAGTTTGTGGTAATTGATCCTTATAAGAAAGATTGTCTAACCATTGGCATCTGTCACATGATTTGCAGAAGATGTATGCATCCTTAAACAATAGAGGACAAAAGAAACTGGTCTTAAGAACTTTATGAGCTATTCTCTTTGCTCCAAAGTGTCCTCCATACGCATATGAATGGAAGAAAGCTAGGATCGAGGGTGTTTCACTTCTAGGTACACACCTCGTGATGATTTGATCTGTACAATGCCTACAAACGTAGTACTTCACTTCATTCCGTAGCTTGTCCCTCTGAGTTGTTAATAAAGCAATAGGTAATTTGTTAATAACTAAAAAATTTCCAATTTCTGCATACCATGGTGGTGTCACATCGATAATTGTTTATCCAGAAATGTCTCTTCTAAAGATATGTCATCTTCTTCTTTGATCAAACGACTGAAGTGGTCAAATGCCGTATTTTCTGTCCCCTCTTTATCTCTTATCTTAAAATCAAAATTTTGAAGGAGGAGAATTCATCTAATCAGCCTTTGTTTTGTTTCTTTCTTTTTGAGTAGATATCGTAAAGCTGCATCATCAAAGTAAACAATTACTTAGCACCAAACAAATATGGCTGAATTTTTTCTAAGGCAAAAACCACAGATAAAGTTTTTTTTCAATTGTCGAATAATTTAATTAATCTGGATTGAGGGTCTTTGAAGAATAATAGATGACATGGAAAGCTCTTCCTATTGCATAGTCGTTTGTATCATACATGATCTCGAAGGGGAGGCTCCAATCTTGCTGTTGCACAATAAGTATACATGCTATAAATGAAGAAGTTGATGTTGGATTATCTAACTAGTTAGAATTCAACAGTCAAGATGTTAAAGTCAACAACTAAGTATGTTGATGTGTTTATAATACTGAGACATAGAGATTCTTAGTATACGTGCCTACCAACAAAAGAGCAATAGGAGTAGGGTAAAGCACTTTGTATGAATTTGAAGATATTTTATAATGTTATTGAGTTGTTCTTAGAAATAAAATACCTAAATTTGTGCATTTGCGTTAGCAAAATCTGTAGGATTAAGTGATTATTATCTCAATAGATATTTGATTGAAATAATGGAAGAGAAAATGATGGAGAAACTCAATTCTTACTAGTATTTGATAGGAAAAATTGAGGTAACCATTTCTGTTGAACCCAAGATATAAGACAAAAATTGGATAAAGATTAGGATCACAGTAGTTCGATATTATCTTTAATTTTGACTTCATATGTTTTTCTTTTAACTAGTATGAGTTATGAATTTACACAATTTATCAAAGAAAAAAGGACTACAAATTTTTATAGCAGAACAGAGTTGGATAACTATTTGGAGGTAAATGTTGTGACCATGGTTGGACATATGCAATTTAATGTATTAATATGGTGGAAGACATATAGAAGTACATTTATGATCATATAAGCAATTATATGAGACCTCTTAGCAATTCCAGTATCTACTATTGCTTAAGAATCTACTTTTAGTATTGGAAATTAGATAGTTAGTCCTTGTCATGCTTTACTACATCCTAATACTATGGAAGCTCCTATGTGTTCCTAAAGTTTGTTAGGTGATGAAAAAATTCATGTTAAATTTTATTCTTATATTGTCCTTTTTATATTGATTTAAGTATGAAGACTAGTCTTTAAACTAAAATTTTTTCAAACAAATATTCAATGATGAAGGTATGCTTAATTGTTAATTATCTTATTCTCAATTGTTAATTATCTTATCTTAAATATTTATTTAATGCTATTGTTGCATAATAAGTTATAATTTACATAATAATGTTTCTATATGTTAAAGAACTTGTGGGAACTATTAATAATCCTAATTATAACGATTATCTAGTTCCTTGCCTTTGTTGTGGGTTTGTTTTATTCAAACTTTACTTCTTGATTTACCATTTTTTTAATGTGATTGCTTTGGGTTTTTAGAATTGAAGATATAAATCCTTATCTACATAGTTTTATGCAGGTTACAAAGAAAACTCCATACTGTTGTATTTATCATTACCTCAACTTTAGTCTCCAACTATAATTGATGTTTTTAATCTTCTTTCATTTGGATATTAATAGTATTATAATACTCTTTTTTAGAATAACATGATTTTAATAATTGCACCATGATATTTTTTTTGGAATAAAAGGTAATTCACTTAATGAAAGAAATGGAACTACATAAGTGGCTTAAAGAGTCATTATAAAGTTGCTAGGAGATAAAATCTAAACACATCTTTGGGATTAGTTATTATAGGACATTGAGTTGTCCCTCACACTTAACTTTTGACCATCCTTAGGAAAAAAATTAAAATCAAAGTCACAAACTCGAAACACTTACTTATTTCCTATATTTCCTAAGAATAGATAATCATAAGCAAAGATGAATAACTTTCAAAAACCATGGAAAAAAATTAGACATTTAATGCTTCTACTCATGATCAATCAACAATTATCACCTTTAGAAACTAAGCAATATAGAGATAGACTTGGAAAAAATGTGTTTAAAGAGGATATATCTATAAGTACACTCAAACACCATTTATGATCATGACATTTCCTAACTTTGCATATCATTTCATTTCTCCATCACTAAGAGTCACATGCATAATCATGAATCAAAGTAATTTTCTAAGGTTATAATGTGGGAAAAGGGTAACATGAGAAAGTATTTAGGTAATGTAGTAATAAAGTCATCAAAGCTTGTGAAGCAAAAGTAGCACTCAATGTAACATCAAGCGCAAAAGCTAACATTCATTCAAAACTAGGTATCATCAACTATGATGAATACAACAACTATGTTTCATAACTCAAATTCAAACTCTCACTCCATACCATATGAAGCATAACCAATTAGAAGGGATCACTCATAAAATTTGATTATAACAATGAATTGAAACTATACAAAGTAATCCTTCAAGGCAACATCTACTTCGTATGCATTAAAACTTGAGTCACCCATTCAATAAAACTTTAAGAGGAAAAACTAATCGTAAATAACTTTGTTGAACATATGCATTTCCTCCTTGATACTTTTATTTAAAAAAATTCTTGTTATTTTTGTTTTCCCTTTTTCCTTTCTTTTCCTTTCTTTTTCTTTTCATTTAAAAATTGAAAGAAGCTACATCAACCTTAGAATCTGTTGACAATATATAAATTGTCATTTTAATGATTGTAACTAACCCATATATATGCATACCCCCACATTTATTGTGCATCCACAATTATCAACAATCAAAAAATGCTCCATTAGCTTTATGACTTGGATAGGGTATTTGGTTAGGTTTAAAACATGTATTGTGATTAAACAAACAGAAAGGCTAATGAAGCTCAAAGGGGCTTATCAAAAGGAAAATCATATAAATATGTAGGCTATTTAGTTAATGTAGCTTATGAGACAAAGAATGCCTATATCATTTCCATGTTAATGAGTGTGATAAAAATGTGGTCTTGAATAGAAAATCAAATGAATGTCAGGATGTACATGTCATGAAGGTCACATATAAACAAAAGACAATGAGACTGATATGGATGTGTCAGTCTATAAAGGCTTAAAATTTCACTAGCTTGTGTTTACCACAAGTCACTACTCTTCTAATGTTAAAATATATTGATCAATCATAAGATCAAAAGCACATAATAAGTTGCCATGGATTCTTCTAGTTAATTCACTCTCTTATCATGTCTATATAGTCCTAGAAGTAATAGATAAGGAGAAATTGTTTGTTTGTTTGTTTGATTTTCACTCTCTTTTTGTTTGAAAACTTAAAAAAGTAAGAAACTAACAAACTTAAAAACACATATGCATGTAAGAAAAAAATTTGAAAATGAAAAGTGAGTTGTCTCCTAAGTAGCGCCTTTGTTTATTATCATTGGCTCAACTCCTTGTTTTCCTCATCATAAGACAAAGTTATGATCTTCGAGTGCCATTGTGCTTCCTTCGCTTGAGGTTCTTTTGGATAGGTCCTTGATCGCGACTCTGTCAATTCGACCTTAAGATCGATCCTTAGAAACCGGTGAAAAATAATAAAATTCCAAGATTGCAGTATAGGTTGCAACCTCTGGTTGTCTCACTTAATCGGAACCTAATGAAATGGACCTAAGCTAGCCTATATGTCATAAAGTACAAGCGAAGTTAGTAAAGAAAGAGGGGTTTTGTTTTTTTGAAAACATTAACTACACTAAAATGCATTGTGAAAAGTATTTTTTGGTTTTTGGAAAAGAAAATGAAAAGATTAAAACAAGTGATAAAATCCCCTTGAAAATGAGCTTTGGCTATTACCGTTCAAAACTAATTTAATGGGATTAGAAATCACTAAGTTTAAATGATAAACCTTAAAGGACTCTCTTTAAGTCCAGGGTCTTGATTAATAAACTCCATTTCTCAAGATCCCATTAAGCGCTGTTAAGCCTTAGAATGTTAAAGGACTCTTTAAGTCCGGGATCTTGATCAATGAACTCCATTGCTCAAGATCCCGTTAAGTGCATCTTAGTGTGTGCGGTGGATTAAAAATCACTAAGTTTGAAATGATAAACCTTAAAGGACTCTCTTTAAGTCCAGGATCTTGATCAATGAACTCCATTTCTCAAGATCTCATTGAGTGCTCTTGAGTCTCAAAACCTTAAAGGATTCTTTAAGTCCAAGACTTTAATCAATGAACTCCATTGCTTAAAACCTTGTTAAAAGCATCTTAGTGTGTGCGGTGGATAATGCAATGGATCAAATGAAATCTAGCATCAACTCAATATCAAACACAACTAGGCAGATAAAAGAGAATCAAAAAGATCACAAGTTGACATATATGAGACTTCATATATTTAAACACAAAATTCTACATAAACAAATCCACAACACCTTACATTGTTTAACTCTTAATTAAACTCTAATTAAGCAAATCTAACTACAAAGCAATAAACCCCAACTCGGTTGTTCATAACAAAGTAGTTAAACGTGACAATGTAAACTACTAATCTAAACAACACATTAAATGTCCAACATTTAATTAAGCTATAATCGAGTAGCTTCACTACAAGTTACAAATCCTAGACCTAGGCATTCATAAATCATAGCTAAACTACGGATTAAGCTACTCCCCTTTGAAGTTCGGTGAACTCCAACCATCACTGCATCTTCAGGAGAAAATGAATGCCTAACCATGTATTGTAACCGGAAACTTTGCAACTCGCGACGAATCCAAGCTACCCATGATGGAGTCGGCGGTGAAATGAAAATAAAAACCTATACAAAGATTTTACCCAGGGAACCCCGAAGGGAACCTTGGGTGGTGAGGCCGTGAATTCTTTTGTTGTCTCTTCGCTCTTCTGTCTCTTCTTTCTCTCAGTGTTTGACCTCCCAAAAGATCCTTGTTCTAACCTAATTCGGCAAGATTTAAAGGATGGGTCACGGGTTGAGTCGGTACAGTGAGAGAAATTTCTGTTTGGAGTCCGGGTATCCGTCTGCACATCGCGACGAGTGAATTATTTGACATCGCGATGCGCGGCTGCTTGTTCTCTCGCCGCAGCATGTGAATTATTAGATGTCGCGATGTGCTGTTGCTCGATCATACGTCGCAACGTAAGAATTGTTTGACGTCGCGACGTGCTTTCTGCTGGATACGCCGCGACGTGCATGGAAGGCTCACGTCCTGTTGACTTTCTGATGAGTTGACTCCCTTGTTTTCCTACAAAACAAAATAGCCATTTGCAGTATTAATTGTCCTTAGAAAAATTATAATGCAATTAATATCAATTTGCGACAATTTTACTAATAAATTGCAAATCATATGAGCTCAATATAAGGAACTAATTTAAGCATAAAAGTTACAATTAGGAGTCAAAAAGTGCATTAACAGTTATGAAAGTGTAGCCAATTAATAAGATAAACTTGGGCTCAATCAGTCCTCAGTTGATGATCATGCACATACATTGGCTTCCCTATCTTCAAATTTCAAATCTCTACTTAGTCTATAGACTCTGGAAATATCTCAAACATTTCTTCACCCTTTTCTTCCTCATTTAATTTCTCTAATCTGTAAGGAAAAGCTGAAGGGTCAGTCTTAACAACATTTATGGACTCAGTACTCACCTTCAAGCTAAATGATGTATCCTTTTCTCTATCGAGCTCTTTCTCCACTTCTTCTTCATAATCAATTCCTTTAGTGTTCTCAAGATTCTCAAGCTCCTCTTCACTCTGTAAGATCTTTGCGCTAATGTCCCTTGGGTACTCCTTGGGTTGAGATGGTTGCATTTCATCACTTAGTGATCCTAGGCAATCAAGAGCTTCCATCATCTGACCCACCTAGCCTGCCAAGTTCTAGATTTTTGATGATGTATCTTGATAGAATCGCATCACTTCCTGCAGGAACTACTATACACCCTGTTGAAATTGCAAAGTATTAGCAGTCATAACATTAATCAATTTTTCCAAAGATGTACTTGAGTTTAGTTAGCTCTCCAAATCTTGGATGCTATACCTTGTATCCTGTCAAAATTGTCTACCATCTTATTGGAAATGTAGATTATTCTTGCTAAAACTATAGATTATTCTGATGAATTTGAATATTGTTAGTAGTCATAACATTAAATAATTCTTCCAGAGATGGACCCAAGTCGTAATAAGACGCTTTTGGTATAATAGAATTGTAGTACATCCTACAAACTATTATGAAAGTAATTTTTCTGGTTATCTCATCCATAACTAAAGTTCATATGATCACTACAAAATTGGTTCTAATATTAAGAATATGAGTTATTGAAAAAATTACTTTCTTCTATGAAGTTTTTTTTAACACACAAATGCTAAACAATAGGTGAAAAGATCATAAAATAACTGAAAAGGAAATAGTTATAAGCAAATATGTACAAAGCACCAATTAAAATATTTATAAAAAAAAAAAACTAAAGCACCACACTCCTTGGAAATGAAACCAAAATTGACGTGGTACTTTGTAACACAACACAAAATAACTAGACCTAAAACTATAGCTAATGGTAAATATAGGTCAATCTCACGGAGAGTGTGTATAAAGCTTTTGAAATGAAAATAATTGGTGTTTAGGTTATAGGGGGATTGGTTTGATTTCAAATAAGAAAATAAAATCAAACTAATCTAACAAAAGAAAGTTACAGAAAACATCCAAAAATGATGAATATGTTAGGGACTCGGTCATCTACTCAGTCTCGACCGATGCATAATTAAACATACTTCATTAAATTATTGTTCTTGCAGCTCTCCTAGTAACTATTAATCGTAGATCAATGATAAGATTTATTAACCCTAGTTTTCCCTTAGGTTGTGTTCAATTAAAACAAGCTCTTTAACTGAACCTAGCTATCGAACAACCTAGAACAAACTCTCTAGATTTAATTGAGCAACTACATTATAAGTATGGAAAAACAAATTGATCTAGGAAAGAATGACATATTCTTGGATCATTTAACCTAAGTTACGTTATTCCTAATGATTCGATACCAATCAAAACACAAAAATTATGGAGTGTATCCCTAATGATTTGAAGTCATTAGTTACTACAAATGAATCTCAACATAACAATTATGAATCCTATTGAAGATTCTAACAGTATCCAAACACAACAATTATAGATTATGTTCAAGATTCTAGCTATAAGTTCATATATAAACAATATAACGATGACGGGAATACGATCATTCATACATGAAAACCCAAATCCATAAGCATAGGATAACCTAAACAATTCCTACAGAGAGAAAGAACAAAAACCATAAAGAGATAATGCTTAACCAAGTTCTCCGGCGTCGATATCTCCTCAGAACTAGTATTAGGAAGTTTATCCCTCTATAGGTCTCCAAAGGATGAGAGGTTTGTCCCTTTTTTCCTTACAAAATCGAGACTTCACTATACAAAACATTTCATACCCAATATATTGTCATAACATTGCATTTATACTAAAAATTAGGGCTCAGGTGTCAAGTGACAAAGTCACGAGTGTGACTAGATTGCTCACAATCATAAATGACCTCCTTAAGGGCTCATAGCCGTGAGATATTATTACATGGGCAAGTCACGCCCATGCATGTTGAGTCATGGGTTTGACAATGGTGTCACAACCATGACAATTTGAGAATGGTTGTGAGCTACTGTTTCTTCATTCTTTTTGGCATTTTCTTGTCTCATCTTGCCCTAATCCTTCTTTTTGTTGTTCCATGAAGACAAGTGAGTGTGGAATCTCAAAAAAACGGCTTAAATATTGTGTTTTTGACTTACTTTAGCTATTTCACTTCCGAATTATACCTAAAACTAGATATGAACTAAAGTGAATGTCATAAGCATTTTATAGCATTAATCAGTAGTAGGGTATTTGGTTGACTGAAATCACCATTCTATTCCTGATATATTCTTGGTAATAGGTTATTCCCTTATTTGGTTGAAGAAAACATACATAATACATAATTCTAGGTTTACTTATTCCTTAAGTTTGGGGAATAAGTACCCATCTTCCCCCTATTTTTATCTATTCCAAATGGGTTGGGAATAAAAATGAGGAACTGTTGGACAAAAATATCTGTAATGAATCCATATAATTACTTAGCTACAAAATATGATAATAATAATATAATAATAATAATAAGAAGAAGAAGAAGAACAAAAGAAACTTAATAATTATAGTAGTAGTAGTAATAGTAGAAAAGAAGTAGTAGTAGTAGTAGTAGTAGTAGTAGTAGTAGTAGAGTAGTAGTAAAGTTAGTAGGGACTAATGGATATTTTGGTCATTTCGTTAGTTATTCTTTTGTCATTCCAAATTTATATTTTCAATCCAAACATTCTCATTACATCATCATTATAAATTCTTAGGAATAAACTAAACCAAATAATACATATTCTATTTAATTCCTCATTTATTCTATTCATAAAGAATTATCATTTCATTCCTTATCTATTCTTACAGGTGAACTAAACTCCCTTTAAGTGTTATCGAATAAATGTATAATCAATTAAGTACATATTAAGTTGCTACAATGTTGCCAATTAAGAGAAGATATGATGAGTTACTAACTTTAGATTGTCTTCAGAATAGTTTAGGAAATTTTCCATTTCATAAAAACTTCATTGTTGAATTTGTATTTGCATTTGTATAAGTGGATATGCATTTTGGTTTTGCCAATAATGCTCCTTAAAAAGTCTTGTGAAGATTTGGCGACAGATTTGAAGGTTCTATTGTTCCTTTCATTCCAAATGCCAGCAACCATAAAAAAAAAAGCTGTCATAAATAACCATCTATCTCCTTCATACAAATCCTTGAAATGAGCATTCCACACAGTGATATCATATCAAGCAGGTGGAGGATTTTATCCCATAAAGAGCCATTATGGATCTCCATATACTATTTGAATAGGGTCAAAAGAAGAATAGAAGATTATAGGATTTAACTTGAGCTCTACATAAAGAACATCGGTTTGGAATTTGCAAGAAACTTTTAATTCAATCCATTATGGCCAATTTTATTTTAAATGTTTGTTATAGAGTATGTGCATGTCTTGGTTTATAATTTTTGCACCATACCACATAATGACAATGAACTTAGGGACATTCCTCTTTATAGATAAGTCTTGATGAGCTGGTAAAGATTGACTAAGAGATTCAAGCTTCCAAAGGGTTTTGTTTGCTTGCCCTGTTAAGATGAGATTGGATAACAAATGGATTATAGTCGAAGTGCAGTTCCTATCAAAGCATAAGTTGACTCCTGAATTGATATTATTTTTCATATTTTAAATGGACCAAGCTATATTTTATTGTTAGACTTAGAAAAGTGAAAAGTGACCAAAAAGATATAATAATTTAAAATGACATTATTTTAAAAACTAAGCAAATAAATCCTAATTAATATTTTGAAGAAAGCAAGACATTTATCTTAGCAATATTAATTTAATAAAGAAATGAAATAATATGGATTCGTTATTAAAGTCAAAATAACTTAATAAAAATGAAAAATGTAGAAGATTTAACATTATATTTAAAAATTAAACTTAAAGCTTATAATAGTATTGTTTTAGCAAAACTAATAAGTTAAAAACATTTTATATACAATGATATATATTAACCCTTTTTATGAAAATGAGTCTTAAGATAACAAAGTATGTTATAAAATAACTTTTTAACAAAAGTTTCTTTAAGAATCTAAGCGAATATTATTCCTTGAAAGAATTTTAACAAAATATTTTTGAGAAATACAATGTATTTTTATTGTATATTTCAAATTTACATAAAGAAGATCTAAAATAATTAATGATAGCATTCATATTGTTTATAAATTATTTAAAATAAATAATATTTTTGTTATCTATTATCAATAGTTTCAATTAATTGAAATTTAAATAAAAAATTCTATTAATAACTATTTAATTTTAAAATTAATATAAAAATTAAAAATGGACTATGCCCTATTGAAAGCCCAAATGGGCTAGAGTTTGAGCTGCATATTCTAGGCTGGATTGGACATCAAGTCACCTCATGCCTAATTAATTATTAGTTATTGATGATGTCATTAAGGCCCTTCTAAATTTTGACAAAAAATATAGGGAAATTTTTTATAGAACTCAAGCAAGTTTCTCCATTTACTTTCATCGTTTTTGCTTCTTTTTGAATAAAAAAGAAATAACACAAACCTTAAGCTCTGAAAGAAAACGCTCTAAAAAAAAAAGCAGTGTTCAACTATGGACCCAAAACGCCAGGAACTACCAGGGGGTGATCTCACCTCCACTGATTCAGATGGACATGTAACAAAAAAAGTTCGACTAAAAGAACGTGAGGAAGACCCACATCCTGCAACTCACAATCCAAACACAATATACCACAGTCGTAGCGTGGCAGTCTCAGGCCACACAACTCAAGACACCGAAGAGAGGGAACTAGCTTGGCCAAACGAGGACCCCATTGAAACTGCCAAAGGAGACATTAATGTGATACCAGGAGAATATGGCATGGGGATTCAACTGTCAAACGCATTCAGAGGCAGACTTGATAAGCAGTGGGAAAAGGTCGTAGTAGTCAAGCTACTCGGCCGAAAAATAGGATTTAATTTGCTTAAAAATCGACTAAACGCAATTTGGACATTAAAAGGGCTAAAGAAGATCATCGATATCGACAACGATTTCTACGTGATAAATTTTGTGGAAGAGGAGGACTACATGTACGCACTCACCAAAGGATCTTAGGTGATCTCCGGCCACGTTCTTTCAATTCAACCTTGGAACCTTGAGTTTCGGCCATCTTCTGGGAAAATCTCCCAGATTGTTGCGTGGATCAGATTCCCATAACTTTTAGTGGCAAGATACCATCCCTCCATTTTGAAGGCCCTGGGAAACCTTGTGGGTCGCATCGTCAAGATTGACGATCACACTCAACAATCGCAGAGAGGAAAACCCTTCGATCCATGGTTGAACTAGACGACAAAATAATCAAGGTTGCATATGAGGGATTACCTCAGATCTGCCTCTCCTACGCAATGGTAGGACAAAGTGCCAATGACTACAAATCTAAAACAACAACCATCCCACAAAAACCCACAAGTCACCACCGATTGACAAAGCTCAGACAACCCACCGGCCACAAACTCTGACCCACCGATAACCAGAGGTAGTGAAGAGATCTAGGGCCCTTGGATCCAAGTCTAACGATGACCTTGTCGTCCGAGCCGTAATGGTAAGCCCAAGGAAGTGACAGGCGGAGCAACAACCATTATGAGTTGTCGAGGGGCTTGAGGTACACCATACTGACAAACAATGATACACCCACATCTCACAACGTCTTTCTTCGAACTGAGGAGGAACCCTAGCGCGACAATCCCACCTTGTCCTTAGTGCCAACCCACTCCCAGCTGATAACTAGATACGCAAAGTAGGGTAAAAATGCAAGAAAAAGATAAGCCCTCAATTAGTAACCTCACCAGACAGCCCAAACCAACCGAACCCAGTCCATAGTTGACTATTAAATCCAAGCCAATAGCAGCCCACCCAAGCAAAACCGTGAACCACACAGGCCCAACGCCAATGCCTGTAAAGCCACAACAGAACAAACCACACCATGCATAGTAGCAATCATGATCCCCTCTCATTAAGAGGTGGTGATCCAAGATAGTTCCTTTATACTGACGACGCACGAAGACAAGGGGACGGTGACATGGACGAGGACTTGCATGGGTCATGTACAAAGTCTATCCCGTCCACATCCAACACCAAATATTTGCTACCCTAGATAGACCACTAGACCCTGGCCAGGCCTCAGCTTCGAACACAGAGACAGCAACTATCTAAGATTCACTGATGACATAGCAAATACTGCACTCCATGCATAGTAGCATGCAGATGGAAGAGATGGAAATCACCCTAGCATAATCGAGCTGCCCCTTTTACTAATTTTTCTCTATGTCTTTACTCATTTGGAATGTTCGGGGGGTGGGAGGCAATTCCTTTAAGTCTATCCTCAAAAATTATATTCGAATGCACAACCCCATTTTAGTTGTCTTGGTTAAACTGTGAATTAGTGGCACACAGGCTTTGAAGGTTATTCGAGGCTTAGGTTTCTCCCAATCATTTAGTGGAAGCAGAAAGATTCTTAGGAGGGATATGGTTACTTTGGAACCTCGGCATTGAAGTTCAAATTTTATTAGCCCACTGTCAATTTATCCATGCCAACACTGAGTGGAATCAAAAGTCCTTCGACTTCACAGCTATTTACGCCAGTCCCCGATATACTTTACAACACTTTTTATAGAACAATTTACGTACAATTGCTCAAGCCACCACAAAGCCTTGGATCTTGGGAGGGGATTTCAACATCAAAGTAACACAACAAGACAAACGAGGAGGATCGAGGCTCCACTTAGTTATTAATATGCCTTTCAGATAGTCTATTCAAGACTATAGCCTGCACGATCTTAGGTATTTAGGACCATGTTTCATGTGGAGAAAAGGGCAAGTTTTTGCCCGACTGGACCATGTTCTATGCTCTAATTCTTGGCAATCGGTTTTCCAACCTACTACAGTAACCCACCTACCCTTCCTCAAATCTGACCATAGACCATTTCTGGTTACCCTGCCTTTAAGCAATCACCAACCACCAAGTACCCGACCATTTAAATTTTTATCAACTTGGTTAATGAACAACAGATTTGCCTACCTAGTGGAAGACAGCTGGAATCCTGAAATTACCAATATCCCTAGGACACTCAGGAGGTATCAAAAAAACTCCAACATTAGAACCAGACTAGCTTTGGGAATATTTATCATCAGAAAAAAGGCTTATGGCTCGGCTACAAGGCATACAAAAAACAATGGAAGACAATCCTTCGGACTCCCTACGAGATCTCGAGGATTACTTATGTACTGAACCAAAACAAGCACTCTGCCAAGAAGAGCTTTATTGACATCAACGCTCGAGAAGCCAATGGTTGGGCCAAGGAGATGGAAACACCAAATACTACCACACTATTACAATAACCATACGATAGAGGATGAGAATCAGCACTCTGAAGAATGAAAATGGATTCATTTTTTTGGTCCCTGCTCGTATCCAAAGGATAGGAAAAAACTTCCTTCAGAGCCTCTACACGTCTGAACAAACCACTACCTAGGTGTTTCCTATTAGAGGCAAATTTCCGCCTCTCTCCCACCAGGCAACAACTGACATGACAAGTCCTATTCATTTAGAAGAGGTTAAGAAGGCTTTCTTTGATATGGCACCCAATAAAGCACCAAGTTTTGATCGTTTTATAACCCTTTTTTATCAAACTCAATAGGATGTCGTAGGGACTTCTTTGTCACTCTTTATCTAGAAAATTTTTGGCCATCATTTATGGGAAGATGAGTTGAATCGTACAATTATGGTCCTGATTTTCAAAGCCCCTTACCCAATGTCAATCACTCACTTCAGGCTAATTGTTTTATGCTCAGTGCTCTACAAGGAGATTACGAAGATTATCGCGAATCGCCTTAAACCTCAGTTAGATGAACTCGTAGCTCCAACTCAAAGTAGCTTTATGCCAGGAAGATTGATTGTTGACAATATTATTATTATCCAAGAGGTCATTTATACCATGCGACAGAAGTCTGAAAAAAAAAGGAATACTTGCAATAAAAGTAGACCTCGAGAAAACTTATGATAGGTTGTCGTGGGATTTCATTAAAGAGACTCTTAGTGACATTGGAATTCCAGCTTCTTTGATTCATCTTATCATTAAATATGTCTCTTCAATTTCGATACAAGAGAATTGAAATGGAGAGCTCATCGAAGCTTTTAAGCCTTACCGAGGTATCCGACAAGGAGACCTGCTACCACCCTATCTTTTTGTAATATGTATGAAAGGATTGGGCCATTTAATAACACACTTAGTATCCCAAAGAAGGTGGAAGCCTATTAAACTAAGTCGACGAGAACCGGATCTATCCCATTTATTCTTGGTAGATGATCTCATATTGTTCTCAGAGGCCTCTGTTGATCAAGTTCATATAATTCGAGATATATTGAACACTTTTTGCTCATCCTCAGGACAACGGGTTAGCTAAGGAAAATCTCGGTGTTTTTTCTCCAAGAATGTCCAACAGTCGATGGCAAGACACCTAAGCAGAGATTTGGACTTTAAGCTGACAAACAACCTTGGACGCTACCTTAGAGTTCCTGCCCTATGTGAGAAAGTCAACAAAAGAACTTATCAACATGTCCTAGACAAGGTCCAATAGCGTCTTTCAGGTTGGTCAGCTGACCTTTTGTCTTTTGCAGGAAAACTCACCCTAACTCAAGCCGTCATATCTGCCCTTCCCGCATATACAATACAGATGATTCATCTCCCTCGTAGGCTATGAAATGCATTAGAAAAATTAATGAGACAATTTATATGGGGATTTTACAATAGCATAAGAAAGATACATCTGGTTAATTAGGATAGCATCTATAGGCCTAAAGAGTTAGGCGGATTGGGCGTCTGGAAAATAAGAGAAACCAATGATGCCCTCCTAGCAAAATTAGGATGTGCATTAGTCTCTAAGCCCATTTATTATAGGTACAAGTCGTTTCCATGAAGTATAATTTTAACGCCAACAATATCCTCAATATTCTGGATGCCACAGAAGCCTCAATGGTATGAGGGAGTATCAAAGCAACTTGGCCCTATGTTCTTAAAGGACTGAAATGGGTGATCTGTGATGGAGTCAAGATGCATTTCTGGCTAGTCCTTGGGTGGAGAGTCTGGGGCCACTTATCTCTCATACAACTGACTCGATTCCTAAATTTGATATAAATCTTAGAGTCCAACACTTTGTCGATACTAGAGGACCATGGAAGTGGGAGAAGCTTTCCAATCCCTCCTACCACGATCGATCTGCTTACACATAGTAGGAATTTTCACCCCTCAACCCTATTTAGGGCAAGATAAGTTAATATGGGGACTTTCTAACTTTGGCCAGTTCACCATTGCTTCAACTTATTCCATTATCATGGATTTTACTGAACCCTATTTGGATGGATTCTAGAGAGAAATTTGGCAATAGAATGGTCCCCAGCGGATCCGCACATTCCTTTGGCTTCTTGTTCAAGATAGGCTACTTTCTAACCAACAACAAGCGCGTAAATAGCTAACTACCGAGATTGCTTGCCATCATTGTCAAGCTGACGAGTTCAATTTACATGTCATTCGTGATTGTTCCATTACTTGCATAATGTGGAATGCCTTTCCCCTGCACATAGTGCCCACTGATTTTTGTACTCTAAACTCCCATGAATGGCTAGCTACAAATCTACATAGGTACCGGTTGATATATGGCTTCGATTAGTCTACCATCTTTGGGGTTGTTTGCTGGCTCCTATGGTCCTAGAGTAACAAGACCATTTTTTAAGCCCACTTATCATGGCCGGAGTCCCCCTTTAGTATGTACTAAAGTACGTCCACCAGATTTACAAGGCTTTGATATGGCAAGGCAGAGCTAATATGGGTCATCGACCCCAAATGGAATGCCTCATAGGCTAGTCTAAACCCCCATATGGTTAGGTCAAAATGAATATGGATAGAGCATGCAAAAGAACGTCCTCTTTGGCAACCACAGGAGGTCTTATCCAAGACAATAAAGGCGTTTGTCTTGGCGAGTTTGTTCAAAATATTGGCTGGTGCTCTCCTAATTCTACGGAACTCTGGGGAATCTTATCTGGATTAAAACTTGCATGAGATCTTGGCTACCGCTAGATTGAACTCGAGATGGAATCTGTTAATCCCCATTTTCGGAGCCCAACAATCATTCTAAATATCATAAGACGTGAGCGTATTTCTCTACAGGGTTATTTTAATGAAATCTCCTTAGTCCTCATTCTCATAACATCTCAAAACAAAAAGGAGAGCCCACACCAATCAAATGCCTGAGCCACTACTTGAATTTTTGATAAAAATTGTAGCTCCATGTATCTAGTTTATTTTTGAAATAATAATCATCTCATTCGGAGCTCTATAGATCAAGATATGATTAAAATACCGAAGTGTGTTTAGTAAACAACCAATTCATGCTCTTCCAATCAATTTCCTCAATTTCTCTCTATAAATATTTTGTAAATCAACACCAATGGATAAAAATTTTATGGAGAGATAGAAAAATATGTTAGAAATCTATTGGTTTAATAATCACTTCATTTGGAAGCCGAACGATGAAGTTATGGAAAAAAGAATCAACCATGTTTATATGCTCAATCATATTGTACCTGTCTTGGGAAAATTGTTATAACTTTCATTATAGACCTCGGATTAAAATCATTTTAGAACGGTTTCGAAAAGACCTTCTATATCTACAACTTTCATGAAGACTACAAAGCAAGATTTTGTCATTTAGAGGGTCAAAAATGCAAATTTCCGTGAGTGTACAATGTATATCTATTAAATGGACATACATGTCCACCTAATGGACATACACAAAGATTGGGGGCCATTTTAGACCCAAGAAGGTCCTTTTAACAACTTGATGTCCATTAAATAGACATGGGTGAGGCTGGGGGCCCTCATAGACCCAAGAAGGTTTGTTTAACAGACCTAAAGTCTGTCTAATGGACATGGGTGATACGAAAATCCCTTCAAAGTCTCTCCAATAGTTCCTACATCAATTCTAGCATCACTTTCACTCATAATCTTCTCAAATTCACCTCTTCTAGTGCAATATCACTTCCTAACAATTCAAACACCACATTGATCTCATAAAACTCTCAAATCTCAACTCATTTAATTCATCACATTCAATTACATCTCATCATTTTCTATAGTTGTCTGGAATTACATCTTATGTAGCATCACCATTTATCGTGATCCTATCTCTTAACTCTGATATCCAAAATTTATATATTTTATATCGTTGGAAAGTTAAGAGGACAAGCTACAATTTTCATAAAGATCACTTTGGCTAATTCTACCTTAGTTGATACAGTTTTCCCATGAGTTCAGAACACAATTTCCATACCTATGAACTTGCAAAATGCAATATCTATTCATATCAATTCAACTACTAAGTACTTTTTGTTAAACTCTTGAATCCCACCTCAAATGATTCATCCCATAAAACCATGCTAACCTCTAATATGTTATTCTAAAACAAGCATCAATTTGCAATCCCAACAAAGAATCATATGCATACACACAATCCAATTCCACAATCATCATACTCAACCTATAAAATGACATAATCATACATAAAAGGAAATCCTCAAATTCACATTCTCATTACTAAGCAAAGTAAATATTTGAACAAGCTTTACTTACATATCAACATACACATCACTAACTTAAAACAAATTCAAGTGGATGCTCAATATTTGGCATGTTTAATAAGATATCCAATAGTATTCAAACTAGCTTAGTGCAAAAGCTAACTATCTCGAAGTTTGTCCAATTGCCTTACAATGATCACTAATCTTCTCGTTTTGCACCTGAGGAGGGAAAATGATAGGTTGTACTACATAGCTCAGTAGCTAATGTATTTATAGCCATTGGTAATTTACCAAAAATTCAAGCTTACATATATACTAAATTGGTGAATGATTGAATTGTTAGATATATAGTAAATCATTCACCAATTTACTATGAAAGCTCAAACATCCAAACTATAAATGTTATAGCCATAATATCATCAAAGCACTTATGAACTCCACCAAAAATATCAACTTTAAACATACAACTTTTATCAAAGGAGTATTAAGAATATATATACAAGTTATTGAAAAAAAATAGAGAGTTTGTTGTCACAAAAGTCATCATATACTCCTTTTTTAGCAATTGGCCTACACTTAATAATATTTTTTCATTCCTGGCATATTAAGAACATCTTAAAAATACTTGTGATCTCTTTTTCTTTATTGCATATATGGTTAGTCCATCTAGTATTGAGGAACCATGTGTGATAATTTGGTGTTTCGGTAGCTACAGTGACTGTTAAGGGAGTATGACCACCACCACCATCATCCTTTTTTCCTTATACACAATAAGCCCCTTTATCTCTTTATTCATTTGTGTAATGGCCATGTTTACGATAATTAAAACAATTTAACATTGGATTTTTCATCCTTCGCTCTACCACATCCATATCCATGTTCATAGCCTCTTATAAACTGATGGTGGTCAGGTTATGATTTTTCTTTATTATTATCTTGCTCACCTCTAATCCTATAATTAATGATATAATTTCCATAATGTTATTATTTGATCAATTACCTTCTCTTCTTTGTCCTTTCTAATAGAAGTTACCATGCTTTTTTCTTATTTCTTCATTGATTACCTTTAATGGAGATTTAGACTTACAAAGCTTAATCCATTATCCTCTTAGCCTTTTTTTCTCATTTATGTATTGCTCGTGGACTTGCAAAGTGTCAAATACCTCATTAAGGATAAATCATGGGCTTCTTCAATCACCATCACAATATGTTCAAATTAGTGGGGTAATAACTATACAATTTTCTCCACTATATTCTTTATATACTTTCACTTGAATTGTCAAAGAAAGAAGGTGACTCATTGGCCACTATCTTAGAGAATTTTGATATGTGATTAATTGTTGAAATATTTAATTATTTACACTTAGCAATTATTGACAGGAAAATGATTAAGATACTCATTTTAATTCATATATGGTTTTAAGTATAATTTGAGAGTAAAAAAATTAAAGTAAGTTAGAGGCATTACATTTGGATCATTTTTTGAAGATTTATTTTTATTTGTTTTCATAAAGCAAGAAGAAAAAAAAGACAAGAAAAATCAAAATAGAAGAATTAAAAGTATTTGTTGAAAAAAAGAAAAAAAGAGAGCAAAACCAAGCTGCTAGCTGCGTTGTACGCAACGCAGTTATGCGTTAAATGCACAAGCTGTCTGCGTAACATAGACAACGTCAGCGTTGCATGGACATAAGCAAGCTGTGGAAGGAGGATTTAAAAGGGAGAGGAAGTTAATTCGTCAAATTGGTGGAACAGTGCAGCACAGTGGAGACGCTAGAGCTTGAGGCGCGGCTGCAGTGTTGTTTGGGCTTGCGGCTTATGGCTGCGTGGAGAGTTATAGTGCAGCATCAGCTGTAGGTGAAGAGGCATGAAAACAATGGCAACGCTACAGTGGCGTTGGTTCAGCTGAAGGGACATTTAATTGTCCCATCAGCTACGGTAGAGGGCCAACAATAAGAGATTTTCGATGGAATATTAAAAAGGGCCTGAAACAATTTTTCAGGAAAGACCCATGAAAAGCTAGGCATCCCGACGTCGGTTTGGAGGCAACATCAACATCGATGACCCAGGTTAAGTATTTTTTATTATTTTGTTGTTTCCTTCTCTCATTAGGAATTGATTGTATTATCCTATGTTAATTGATTTGGATATTGTGTATGGATAATTGAATTTTTCTTATTATTCAGTTTTTTATGTATGAACCCGTTGGGTATTGTGAATTGATGATATTAATGCGTTCATTGAATCGTTAATTACAAACTCATTGCTAGAATTTCGATATAATCCTTAATTGTTATGTTGAAATTCATGTATGGCGACTAATGATTCGTAATCATTCGGGATAATATGACCTAGGTTAAATGACGCATCGTATGTGGTTGTTGTCTTGTTTAATTGATTTTTATAATTCGTAATGCTACTGCCTAATTAAATCTAGAGATCGTATCCTAGGTTGTTCGATGGTTAGGTTTAATTAACAATCATATCTTGATTAAACAAAACTTAAGGGAAAACTCGAGTTAATTGTTAACCCACGACTAATAATTGCTAGGAGAGGTTAAAGAACAACAAATTAATAAAATATGCTTAATTAAGGTGTAGGTCGAGATTGAACTAAAGAACCGAGTCCCTACCGAATTTTCCATTTTTATCATTTTTTGAATGTTTTCTTTAATTTGTTTTTATTAATTAGTTTGTTTTATTTTCTTAATTGAAAAATTCAAAATCCCCTAAGTATAAACATCGGTTAACTTCATTTCATAAACTTCATACACACTCTCTGTGAGATTGACCTGTACTTGCCACTACTATAGTAATAGTTTAGTTATTTTATTTTGACTAGCGTAAAAATGCGCGATCAAATTTTGACGCTTTTATCGGGGAGTGCAGTTTTTTAGTTTTTGTTTGTGATTTAATTGGTGTTTTGTATATATTTGTTCGTGATTAATTTCTTTTTTATTATTTGGTGATCTTTTTATTTTTTTATTTCGTGTTTGAATAAAAAAATCGATATGGATGGAAGTAATTTCTTTTATAATTCATATTCTCAATCTTATAACAATGTTTGGACTGATCAACCTAACTTTTGTTATGGATGGACTAATCATCAGAATTACTTCCATGATAGTCTACAGGACGCACAACAATTTTTGTACAGACCAGAAGCTTCCTATCATAACTCTGGTCCATCTCTGGAAGAGTTGATGTTGCAATTGCAAGAAAATACCTTACAATTCTAGAAGGATGGAGGGCAATTTCTAAAAAACACATGGTCTAATGCCCAAGATTCGGAAAGCCATCACGATTCAGTTGCATCTCTTGAAGAATTTGTTAATAATATGGCTGCTAACAATTTGTAATTACTACAGGATATGCAGCAACAGTTGCAAGGATTCCGACAAGAGACAAAACCAAACCAATGGAGCATGGAATACCAGTTGGGTTAGATGGCAATAAGTCTTGATCTCCTAGAATCGCAAAGCGAAGAGGAGCCATTGTATCAACCCGAGGTGTATCCAATTGAAGTCTGTGCAGAAACTTTGCAAAGTGATGAGAAGCTTGAGAATTTTGAGGTCAACCCTTAACGAATTTTTTGTGTCGAAGAAGTTGAGAAGGAGCTCGAAGCCGCAAAGGACATATCTTTTAGCTCGGAGGTAAGTACTGAGCCCATAATTATTTTTGAAACTAACTCTTTATCTTTACATAACAAATTGGATGAGTTAAATGATAAAGAAAAAGGTGAAGAGAAGTTCGAGATTGAGAAGTTGAGGATAGGGAAGATGCTGAAGGAGGATGATGATCAACTAAAGCCCTATCTGGAACTCTCTCATGTAGAGAAGTCGCATGTGATACATGAATATCACAATTTTGTCACGTGAGGAGAAGAAGGAGAAGAGCCAGCGACCCTAAACAAAGACGCTTCTTGGGAGGCAACCCAAAGGAAGTAAATTTCTTTTCCTTTACATTTCAAAATTACTTTTTATATGCATGCGTGTTTTTTAATTTGTTTGTTTTACTTGTTTTTATCTTTTCAATCAAAATGAGAGAAAGAATAAAACAAATGAACCAAATATTTTCTCGTTTTCTATTGCTTTTGGGATTATATAATCATGATTAGAGTGTGTTTTGACTAGAAAATTTCATAGAAACTTTAGCATGTACTTTTGCTCTTGTGATTGGTCGATATGCATTGTCTTTAGAAGAGTAGTGACTAATGGTAGATAAAGCCGGTGAGATTTTAAGTCGTATTTGACTGACACGTCCATATCAGTCTCATTGCCTTTTGATAATGTGTGACCTTCATGACATGTACGTCCCAATTTTGCATTGATTTTCTATTCGAGACCACATTTTTATCTCATACATTAACATGGATATGATTAGGCATTCTTTGTTTTTCATAAACTACATTGGTCAAATAACCTATCCTATTGAAATGATTTTTCCCTTGATAAAGCCCTTTGAACTTTAGCCTTTCTTTTTGTATAAATCACACTTTATGGTTTTAAACTTAATCAAATGTCCTACCCAAGTCATAAAGCTAGAGGAACATTTGTGATTGTTGAGTTTGTGGATATACAGAATTCTAAGTGTAGGGGTGTACATATGTGAGTTGGTTATAATCTTAGAATGTTATTTTATGTCTTATCATTGAATTCCCATGTTGATGTAGTTTATTTTAATTTTTACAAGGAAGAGAAAGAAAAAAGAAAATGAAGAAGAAGAAAAATGAAAAAATTGTTTGAATAAATGTATCAAGGAAGAATTGCATACGTGTTGAAAAGTTGTTTATGGTTTATGCATCTTCCTAGATTTGTAATGAATGTGTTATTTGAGTATGTTGAATATGAGGTAGAGGTTAGCTTGGAAGGTTCACTCTTGTGATTTAATTGGCATAAATTGTATGAGTGATTCCTTCAGATTGATTTATGCTTTATGTGGTTTGTGTATGAGAGCTGAATGAGGTTGTGAAATGTAAATGTTACACTCGTCATAACTGACGATACCCAGTTTTTGATGAGTGTTATTTTGTTTCACTAGCTTTGATGATTTTCATGCTACTTGACCCAAATATATCTCACCTCACCTTTGCCCACATTACAACCCGAAAAAGTCATTTAATTCATGATTTTGCATGTGAACATTAGTGGCAGAGAAATGAAATGATATATAAAGTTATGGATTGTCATGATCATGAATGATGTTGAGTCTACCCATGGATATATTTTAGTTAAACACATTTTTTGTGTCTACCATTAGATTGCTTAGTTTTTGAAGATATTGAATGTTGATTGATCATGAGTCAAAGCTTGGAATGTTGATTTCTTGCTATGATTTTTGAAAGTCACTCATCTTTGATTATGATTATATTGTCTTGGAAAATAATGGAATTGAGTAAATGTTTCGGGTCTTTAAGCTTAATTTGAAAGTTTTGCCCGAGAACGGACAAAAGCTAAGTGTGGGAGAAATTGATATGCGTTTAATTGTTGAAATATTTAATCATTTACACTTAGCGATTATTAACATGAGAATGCTTAAGATACTCATTTTAATTCATATATAATTTTAGGTATAATTTCGAAGCAAAGAATTTAAAGTGAGTTAGAAGCATTACATTTGGGTCATTTTTTGAAGATTTATTTTTGTTTGTCTTCGTGGAGCAAGAAAAAAAAGACAAGAAAAATCAAAATAAGAAAATTAAACTGTTTGCTGAAAAAAGAAAGAAGAAAGAAAAGAGAGTAAAACGCAGTTCCTAGTTGGGTTGTGCGTAACGCAGTTGTGTGTTTAACGTTTAACACACAAGCTGTCTATGTAACGCAGAGCGTCTGCGTTGCATGGACGTAAGCAAGCTGCGGAAGGAAGATTTAAAAGGGCGAGGAAGTTAATTCGTCAAATCAGAAGAATAGTGCAGCCAGTGTTATGGGATCCGTTCCGTTCCGGACGGATCCGGCCGGAACGTACCGTTCCGGTCAGAAACCGGAACGGAACGGACGACCACTGTACCGGCCAAAAATACCGGCCGGTACCGGTGGTTTCCGGTCGGTATCGGCCGGTACCGGCCATACCGGAAAATACCGGCCGGTACCGTAAAGTTGAAAAAGTACAGGGACTAAATTGCAAAATTTAAAATTTTAAACCTAAAAATTTTAACCCCCGCCCCAACACTCAGTCCTCTCCCTCTCATCTCTCTGTCGTGCCGCCCTTTCATCTCTCTGTCGCGCCGCTCCTCCTCGCCGGCGCAGGTCGCCTCTGGTCTTCCCATCGTCGCCATCGGTCTCCTCCTCGTGGAAGCTTGCCTCCTCGACGCTAGCTTCCTTCTCCGATTCTCGTCGGCTTCGCTTCGTCATTCGTCAGTTCCTCCATCAGACCCGACGCCACCACCACCTTCTCCAGTCCTCGCCGCCGCACCACAGCACCACGACACCGAAGGGAAGCCACCGGAGACTCAACGGAAGCCACCGGAAAAACTGGAAAAAAAACCACAGAACTAAATCAACCGCAACCGCAAGGAACAGAAATAAAATAAACAGCTAATCGGATTATCAGAGATGATTGTGATGGCTAAGAATGAGAAGTAGAGTAGAAAGAGAGATAGAGAGAGAGGTGGGTAGAAAACTAGAAACTAGTAGAAAGAGAATGAGTTAGGTCTTCGGCGGAAGACCTAATTCTTTTTATTGTTTATATATATATATATATGTATACTATAAATTAATTAATTCAATTAAATCAAAACATATTATTAAAGTTAATTAATTTATTACTTTTAGAAAAGCAAATATCTGAAATTTTTTGTATATTAAAAATCATAATTTTCTTTTTATTAAAAATATTTTAAATTAAAATATCTTAGTAAAATTCTATAATAATTAGATTTCAATAAAAATTTTACAGACGTAAAGATTAAGACTTTGAAGTGATTATATGTTAACATTAATGCAGTTTTGCATTATATATTTAATAACAATATATTTTATATAATTTCATTAAAGTCCATCATTTCTAATTAAAAGGTGTTATAGAATGTAGAGTACATAAAAGGTGCTTATAAAAATAATTAAAATTATGTGGTATAAATTAAACTCTAAAATTAATAGAAGTCAACTAAAAATTTTAGATTAGTTAATTTTGAATTTAAAATGAATATTTTAAAAATACTTAAAAGAAATAAAATGTTTTAAATATTTATTTTAGTGTAAAATTAAAATTAAAATTATTCTTTTCATAAAAATAATTATTTTAAAATTTTTATTTTAGTGTTAAATTTTTGAAATTTTATATTTAATAACTTAATTTTAAAACTTTGTATAAATAAAGTAAATAATATTTGTATTATAATGATGAAATTGTATGGTTGTAATATTTTAAATGCTTTGTATTATTCTTAGTTTTATAATTGTATGATGATGATTGTCTTTTTATATTAATTGTGGTTATTATTTATATGTAAAATATTTAAACATTATTGATATTTCAAATTAATTGTCATTATTACTTATTATTAAGATTTTGAAAGCATGGTTGATGTAAACAGTAAACTAGTAAAGTATATAGTACAGTTGTATAATATCTCAGTATGGACTATTTTGCAATATTTAAAAAATTTGGGGACTATTTTATAAATTTAAAAATATCCCAAAGCAGTATCTGCCGATGCAACCGATACTGCATGAGCCTGTTCGAGCCCAATCCGATCGAGCCCGAGACGGTATTCATAACATTGAGTGCAGCACAGTGGAGACGCTGGAGATGTGAGGTGCGACTGCTGCGGTTACTGTTTGGGCTTGCAGCTTGTGGTTGCGTGGAGAGCTATAGTGTGGCATCAGCTACAAGCGAAGAGGAATGAAAATGTTGGCAACGCTACAGTTGCATTGGACCAGCTGAAGGGACATTTAATTGTCCCATCAGCTACAGTAAAGGACAACAATGAGGGGTTTTCGGTAGGATATTAAAAGGGGGACGAAGCAATTTTTCGAGAAAGATTCATGAAGGGCTAAGCATCCCGACGTTAGTTTTGAAACTGTTGGTTTATGCTTTACATCCAATCGCTTTGGTTGTAGTTTAGTGACAAATTATTTAAAAGCATTCTTTATTTTATACATGTTTAGATGTATATGATAAAGTCCATGGTATAATTTTACATTGCAAATGAAATTACAATGAGATTATAATTATGAGATTCATATTGCATTTATGTATTATTCCTAAAATGTTTCTAGTCATTGTTCTATTAAGATTGGACATTAATAGAACGTAAAAAGACTAGCACACGTTTTGTTTTTCCTTATAAAGAAAGTAGTCGATCTCATCGGCTAAAGTATAGAGATACTTAAACAAACGTGTGGGTGCTTGCTAGAGAACAAGTTCACTGAACAGACCCGATATGAGAAATCCATTTGGAACATTACTTGTATTTCTATGGAATTCTCATTGTGATGATTGTATAAGTGATCCTTTGACTTGAGGTCATCAAAGTTATCTTATATGGGGATTGTTATGTTTTGATACTACTCGTGATCTATTTTATCAAAGGTCGTTAAACGGTAGTCATTGGATATAACATGAACTATATGGAGATAGTTGAATGATCAAGATATGATTCATCACCCTAAAGTAATTAGGGAGAATGTTTCGTTGTTCTCGATTAATATTGATTCGGGAAATCCTTGGCCAAGGTAGAATGATATTTTGTAAACAGTTTACAAATATCATTAATTGAATCAATAGCTAATGGCGAAAAACTAAGATAATTGGACTCAAAATAGAGTAGACATTAATTCCATGCTCTATGTCTAATTGGAACATTGGTTGATGAAAGGATTGAATTATACGGAAAAATCATGCACGGAAGGGTTAGTCAAAACCACTTTGACATTCCTAAATATTTGGGTGGTCATGATGCGTTGCTAGACGCCAATCTTGATCTATGATTATAAATTATTTAATTGGAGAATTAAAGATAAATTAAAAGGAGTTTTAATTTATCTAATTCTAATTATGAATTATAATTATAATTTATAATCATTGCCAACATATTTGGGAACCTAATGGGTCACACATATTTAATGGGTTGGAGAGAGCAAAGTTAATTTAATCAAGTTGGACTTGATTATAAAGTTTGAGAAACTTTAAGATTAAATATGAGATATTTAATAAATAAGGATCAATATAAGATATTGAATCTTATTTGGGCATAATTGGTATTTAATTAGAGTTATTTATAATTCTAATTAAAGTTTAATTGAAATTAATATTTAATTTCAAATAAATTACTAAAACGTCCAAAAGCTTATTATAAATAGGTTTAAGCTCTATGTAGCTAGCTCTTCATGCTTAACCTTCTCTGTAAAAGTTACAGAGTTCTCTCAACTTGTTCTGTAGATACCGTTAGAAGCCGGACACTTGTGCGGCTATGGTGGTTGAGACGGATCGGTTTCGGAAACAGTTTGAGGGATGCATCAAGATAAAGATCAAGCTTCGAAATAAGGTACGAATTAAATTCCGCTTTATTATGATTCGTGTTAGTCATTTTATAGAATTAAATAGATCTTTGTTTTCGAAAAATCAAAAATCACGAAAAAGTTTTATGAGTATTCCGCGACGGTCGGATCAGATTCGGACTCGATTTTTCAACAGTGATATCAGAGCAAGTTTTTAATTCTATAATTTGGTTAAAATTTTGAGTGTTATTGATCGGAATATTTAGAATTGAAAAATCAAATATGATCTTATTCATGAACAAACCCTGAATGAAAATTGTTTCCACGACTAGTGCTTTTAGTTTTGAGTTCATCCCTATTGATTATGCATGACTGCGGAAATTGTTTCTGTTTATGTATAGTGTTTTTGGAAATTGTGTCCCGAACAAGATATCCACGACTGTTCTTATTTTACATGTTCTGAAAAGTCTAGGGTTTCTTAAATCCTAATTGTTCTGGGTTTGTGCGATTCGGATTTTCGCACTCTATATTTGTTTCTGGACTGAGCAAGATTGGTTTCTGCGTTTGTGATTACTGCCCATGTTTTCTGGAAATTGATATTTCAAATCCCTAATATTCCCGCACCTATTAGCCTTCTGGAATTCCATTTGCTTGCGACAACGAATTTTGTTTTCTGGAAAAATCAATTGGCTGAGTTGTTGGTGTTGTCGTTGCCTGAAAATCTTGATTTTCTGGGATGAGTTTTCGAAACTCACCAACGGCGGTCGCCGCTGGTGCGAGCAGTTTGGAGAAACCTCAGCACTGGTGGCGTGGGACGACGCAACTGGCATGGGACATTGGTGGCGAAGACAACGCGATGATGGCTAGATGAGCAGTTAATGAAACGTGGGGAGCGAACTGAGGGAGAAACGTGAATAGTGGTTTGGAACTACTCATCATGAATAGTAGATAGGATGAAATATTGCGTAAAGAAGCTGAATAAGATAGTTTTCTTTCTTTTGTTTTGAAAAGGCTTACGTGGGAAGCTCTTGTTTAATTGTGAAACACGTGAACAGTATACACGGAGTCTCTTGTTTAATTGTCACGTCATGAACAGTAAATTAGATAATAAGAAGTTGCGCAGTGCACTGTAAAGTGTAAACATGGGTTTGGGTCTTCTTAATGGTTTTTGAAAAAAAAAACGTTTTCAAAGGGATAAGTTTTATTAAGAAGACTTTGACATTTAATTTAATTTTTTAAAGGGTTGAATTATTAAATTGAATTGGTTTATTCATTCAATTCCAAAATTAAGATAATTCTTTTCTTAATTTGATTAAGATTAATAATTATATTGATTCCTAATTAATTTTAGAAAAGTAGTTTCTATAATTAATTAGTTTCAATTAGATTGAAATTAATTAATTAGAAAAGTTGTTTCTAAAATTAGAATTAATTAGTTTCAATCATAATGGAATTAATTAATTAGAAAAGTTGTTTAAAATTAGAATTAATTATTTTCAATTAGATTGAAATTAATTAATTAGACTTCTTAACATTGAGAAATTTTGTTTTCTTAAATAATTAAGAAACATGTTTCTTAATTAAATTATTTATTTCAATTTGATTGAGATAAATTAAATTTCAAGTTTTATTTGTTTAGAAAATTGTTATTTTATTTATTTAGAAATTGTTTCTTTATTTATGAATAATAAGTTTCTTGACTTTTAGATAAAGTATTTTCTTGATTAAATTTTGAAAAGTGTTTTCATTTATTAATTAAGAAAATGTGTTTTCTTTAATATTTTGAAAATAGTTTTCTAACTTATTAAAGAAAGGTTTTCTAATTAGTCAAGAAATAAATCACTAAATAAATAACATATAAAGACTTTCTTAATTAAATTTAAAAGTATTTTATTTAATTTTGAAAGTAGTTTCCTTTAATATTAGAAAATAGTTTTTAATTAAGGGATAGTAATTTTAATGAGATTAGAAATGGTGATTTTAATGAGATTAGAAATGGTGATTTCTAATTAGATTAGAAATAGTCTTCTAATTAGATTAGAATGTCTTACTTATATAATTTTGAAAAGAATTTTTCTAAATTATAATAAGTAAGAAGTATAATTATTGAAATTTTTTCAATTAAATTATTATTAAAGGAGTCAAGAAAATTGGAAATAGTTTCCAATTGGATTTGAAAATTGTTTTCAAATCAAATTAAATTTCTATTTGGAATAGAAATTTAATTTATTTAGGAATCAATTGTTTTAATCTAATTTAATTTTTCCAAGGAGTTGGAAATGTTATTTTAGATTATGAAGATCAATAACTAGAATCATACGAAGCTTGACATTTTATACATATAATTTGAATCTGAGTGCATATGTTGCATACTTTATTTATATGGTTGATATATATATTGGATGCATGATAAATCGTATGTTTTATATGTGTGATATTTTACATGCAATTTGTGTTTGATGAGACGAATGAAATTAAATCTCTCATTAAAATATTAAGTACACGTTAAGAACATGATTGTTGTCTTCCATTGTTATAAGAATAAACTAGAGTTTTGTTTATTGTAAGGCTTGTAGAGTAAACTCAAGGCTTCTTTAACCCGAATATGTTTAATCTTATAATAGTGGGCTCTACTTAACTAAATTTGTGTGATTTGGATGAGCAAACTCATGATCACATGAATTTAGAGGCAAGGTTAGGAATGACATATAAGATATGTTGTGGTAAGAGTTGTCACCTAATGGATCTAGGAGTCACATGAGATGTGATTGATAAAGTCGTTATCTACCTAATTTAAATATAATTGATTTGTTAAGCAAACTCAAGGTCAACTATATTTGAATGGGATCCTAGCCCACTAGAGGGATTAGAGTAATCTTTCCGAATAATAGTGAGGGCTATTATTTTGAATAAAATAGTGGGAGTAACCAAATGCATGATTAAAGTCCTAATCTTATTTGGTAGTCATGGCATATAATTGATTACTTGTTTTTCCTTACACTTTTATTTTGTTCTTAGTGGAATCTGCCTTATTTAGTATAGTTGATACTAAGTTAGTGAACCAATTTTTTTTTGGACATAGGATATGTTTGAGAAAAGTTCTCAAAAGTTAGATAGAAAATTGTATGTTCATTATGCAATTTTTTTATAATCCCCATTGAGGATATGGTGACAAAGTTGTAGAGATATGTCAAAATCATATAGATGACAAAATCTATTGACGTTTTGAGTTTACTAATATCTCGTAAACTTTGATGACATGTAAGATGTATGTCAACACTATGATAACAAAATGCAAAGGGTTGCATGGAGTAAGGTTGAAAGGTATAGTACCTTGTTAAAATTGTTCCACTTAATTTAGCCTACTAAAAGCATAATTATGGACTACAATTAAAGGCTTTGCTATATTATGATAATAGTTATCATTAAAAGAAAACAATTGCATAATTTCTCTTGCCTATATGTGATATGATAAAGATCATATATATTTCTAATTCATGCATAAGAGTATTTGATACTAAATTAAGATTCAGCATTATTGTAATGTTCAAAACATGATAAGAAATAGATTGTTAAGTAAAAGTAGTTGATCCAAAATTATACAAAGAGTTTATATGTGTTGGATCAAAGGAGATTTATATTTAACATAAATGGCAAGAATTAAAAGTTGGATAACCGAAACAATCCTTTTATGTCATACTGGTTAAATCAACATAACGAGAATCACAAAGTTACATCCCAGGATATATGTATCCTTTTGATTATAAATCATATGGAACTTGTGAAACTTGTAAAGTTGAAGAATAAACAAATCAATCTTTGGTGAAAGGATGATGATGGTATTGAATTGTTAAATCTTATACATGTGATGTATTGGATGGAATAACAATTCATAAAGGATAATATTATATTTCATTTTATTATTAATGATTTTATATGATATAGTCATACGTATTAAATGAAATAATGATTTAAAATTTTGAAAAGTTCAAACTGTTTAAATCGAGTAGAAATTAAGCATTGAGAATGCTAAAATACATCGATGAGATCGTTGTGGTAAGTTTTAAATTTTTGGTAAGAATGAGATTCTTTAATGAATTCCTTCACAACTAAATTCATAAGTGTATGGATTGATGTAAGGAGTAAAATACAATATGAGATATTGTATGATGCAATAGTATTTCTTTTATAGCAATGCCTGGTACAATGACTTACCTTCTATAGTTCTAGTTAAATCAATTAGTAATTTTTCATATTAGATACGAAATGCTAAATCTTTGAAATAGTCAAAGTTAATGATTTAAGGATGTGATGCTTAGCTGAAGCATATATTATCCATTTAGTTTAGAACTAAAATGGGTAATAAAAGGTTATGAGATATCCAAAAGGTTGGATATAATCTTCCAAACCTATTGAACTAATTGTTTGTTTCAATGTATGCTTATAGGAGAATGATTCTCAAGATAAGTAATGGGAGTAAGAAGGAATTTGAAAAGTTTAAATATCATAACTATACATCTAATTGGAACTAATGCCTTTAATGATACATTTGATGTATAGTTGAAATATTACAAGATATTGAAAGATTCACTTTCATGATGAATTCAAAGAGTTTGTTTTGAAGATGATTACAAATTTATTATATCTACAAGAAGGTTAGTGGGAGTATGGTTGTCCTTTTTAGTGGCAGTTGTAGGAAAATCCTGGTGTGTACATCACATGTAAACGGTGCGGAAAAACAAAAATTTTTATTCCGGGACCTTCCCGAAAGCCAGAATCCATGTGTCTATATAACAATGTCAAACCATAACGACCAAAGGAGACCGTCTCTAACGGTATCCACGCAGAGATCGGAGAACCTAACCGGGACAAACCCTTTGACCCGGGAATAGCTAGAACAAAGTAAAGACTGCTAGATCTTACCTTTGTTCTTAAAGAGCTTGGAATCAATGATGAAGAGAAGTTTGGAGAAGATGAAGCCTTGATGAGAGAAGATGAAGAAGAGATCAAAGCTTAGGATTTAGAAACCCTTTTCTTAAACCCACGATGATCACCCTTCTTACTATCTCCATAGCCTTTTTGTCTTTAACACTTAAGGAAATTAAATGTTAATGGTGATTCATTGATCCACGTTAGCCTTTATATATATATATATAAAGTTAAGAAAAGATAAGGCTCTCCTTTGGCTTCCACGTTGACACATACATATATATATATATATATATATATTAATTACTTAATTAATTAATAAGATATATATATATATATATATAAATGCTAAAGTAGTCCAATATATATATATATATATATATATATATATATATATATATAAATGCTAAAGTAGTCCAGTCACACTGGAGTCGGTCCTACCGGCCTACCGGGTCCCGGTATGGAAAAACCACCGGAAACCTTTTTTAGCAATATCGATGTCGCGATCTCATCGGGATCCATTTAATCCTATTGCTCTTTATTTATTGGATCTATGTTCAAAACTATTTTACGAATTCTCCGAATCACTCTTATGCGTGTGATCCATTAGGTTCCCGGTTATGTTGGCCACTTAGATTAAAACTTAATCTGAGCAAGTCATGAGCGGTATCTAGCAACACATCATGACCCCCAATTGATCGGAAAGTAATTGGTTTGACGAATGAACATATATTCATCACGAACCCTATCACGAACCTTTCCATAGACAATTACTGTGCAATTCGTCCTTTCACCATGCTATACCCCACTTGGTTATAAGTATGGGCAAAGTGTCAACTCTTACTAGATGGATCACGTCAAATCTAGTCCAAGTGATATCAGTTCTTGTCTTGGGACTCATTACTTTATATGTCACTGAAGACACTCTTCATGACATATGTACTTCGACCAGAGATTTCCAAGTAATGACCCTGACAAGAGGCCATGGGTATCATCTTCTGCTATCACAGAAGTGGTGAATCCTCTATTGGCTACTCAATTACCTTCGAATACCTCAAGCTGTACCCAAGCACCACCCTACGAGCGACCTCTGTAAGGCAACAAGGAATAGAGTCAAAGCACAGAATCAGTATCCAAGATATCCTTAAGTACCTCAAATCTAAGGATATTTGCACCATTGCTATGATGAGATTATCACTGACATTAGAATAGGACATCCATGTGATGATCTCATAGCAGGTCATCCAATGTACTTACTACCTCTAGTAAGCATCCACATCTCAACCCTAAATATCTCATATTTACAGTTTTTGAGATCCACTGCTTGATCAAATCAAGGAGCTTGACATGTGCTAGTCTCTTGGATTCCGATGTCGATTTGATAATCCTATGACTAGGATAATTTAGATACTGACATAATTACACATGATAGGAATCTCAGTAGTATGATCACATCACAATTTCCTTCATGCTATGTCATATATCATGGACTTCATTAATTTGCTTATAGATTAATATCCATTCATAAATGATGAACATCAAATTAATGAAATATGCCTTTCTTTATTTATTCATAAAGTCTGTACACAACTTTGTACAAAATGCGCTAAAGGCGATTGCCTTTAGGGCACTACTCTAACAAAATCTCTCACTTGACCTAAAGCCAATCGCCTTGGTATCTAATACCATAGGCGAGTACATGAGAATCAAAATTCTTCTGTGACAATGGCTTTGTCAACGGATCAGCAATATTCTGCTCTGTGGGAATTCTCTCTATCTGGACATCACCTTGACCAATGATTTCCCTGATCAGATGATATCTGCGGAGTACGTGTTTGGATCGTTGATGAGACCTTGGTTCCTTCGCCTGCGCAATAGCCCCATTGTTGTCACAATATAACTGTATGAGCCCATCACAACTAGAAATCACACCAAGTTCAGTAATGAACTTTTTGATCCAAACTGCTTCATTTGCTGCGTCTGAAGCGGCAATGTACTCTGCCTCGGTTGTTGAATCGACAGTTGTCTCTTGTTTGGAACTCTTCCAACTGGCTGCCCCGTCGTTTAGTGTGAATATATAACCTGATTGGGATTTAAAATCATCCTTATCAGATTAAAAACTGGCATCTGTATGTTCGCTCACTTGGAGATTTCCATCTCCATATATCAAGAAAACATCCTAAATCCTTCGCAAGTACTTGAGGATATTCTTGACAGCCACCCAGTGACCCTCACCAGGATCCAATTGGTATCTACTCGTAACACTTAGAGTATATGATACATCGGGTCTCGTACATAACATTGCGTACATGATAGATCCTACTGCAGATGCATACGGGATCATATTCATGCGCATCCTCTCATATTGTGTATTAGGACACATAGATTTCGAGAGTGTTATCCCATGAGTGATGGGAAGGTACCCTTTCTTGGATTGTTCCATGCTAAACCTCTTTAGCATCTTGTCTATGTACGTTGATTGTGAAAGACCAAGCAATCTTTTTTATCTATCTCTATAGATCCTTATCCCAATGATATAAGTTGCTTCACCAAGGTCTTTCATGGCAAATTATTTGGACAACCAAATTTTCACAGATTGTAGCATAGAGACATCGTTTCCTAGTAATAATATGTCATCTACATATAGCACAAGGAATACGATCGCAGTCCCACTAACCTTCTTTTACACACAGTTTTCATCCGGATTTTGTGAGAAACCAAACTCTTTGATTACCTCATCAAAACAGATATTCCAACTCCTAGATGCTTGTTTCAATCCATAGATGGATTTCTGAAGCTTGAATACCATTTCGTCATCATAGGAGATGAAGCCCTCAGGTTGTGTCATATACACATCCTCAGCTAGATTTCTATTTAGGAAAGTTATCTTCACATCCATTTGCCATATCTCATAATCATAATGAGTGGCAATGGCTAGGAGTATTCTAATGGATTTAAGCATTGCTATTGGGCTGAAGGTCTCGTCGTAGTCAACTCCTTGTCTTTGACAAAACCTTTAGCCACAAGCCTTGCTTTATAGGTAATCACATTACCATCCATGTCGGTTTTCTTTTTGAAAACCCATTTACACCCTATGGGTTTTATTCCTTCGGGTGCCTCAACCAAAGTCCATACTTGGTTTTCATACATGGAATCCATTTCAGCCTTCATGGCATAAAGCCATTTCTCAGACTCTGAACTCTTCAGAACCTCTTCATAGGTAGTAGGCTCATTATCTTCTATGAGCAATACATCATTCTGTTCATTCACGAGAAATCTATATCTCTCGAGAACAGAGCGTATCCTACGTGACCTACGAACTTCGTGTGTTGTAGAAGGTTGAACTGTTACTTCATCTGTATGAGTCACAGTTTCAGGTTCAGGCAGTTGATCTATGTCTGTTCGAGCATCTTGAACTTCTTCAAATTCAATTTTGCTCCCACTGTCTTCTTGTAAAAGAAACTCTTTCTCTAAAAAGACAGCATGCTTTGAAACAAACACCTTTTGTTCCTCAGCAAGGTAGAATTGATATCCCATTGTTTCTTTAGGATATCCTACGAACAAACACTGGTCAGACTTTGCATCAAGTTTATCTGACTGTATCCGTTTCACATAAGCAGGACAAACCCAAACTTTCAAATGAGTAAGATAGGGTCTTTTGTTAGTCCACATCTCATATAGAATAACATCAACTGTCTTCGATGAAACTCTGTTTAACAAATAAACAACTGTCTCGAGTGCATACCCCCAAAAGGATTTTGGTAATTTTGCAAAGCCCATCATCGATTGTACCATGTCCAACAAGGTTCGATTTCTCCTTTCTGCCACACCATTATGCTGTGGTGTGTAAGGTGGAGTCCATTGAAATAAAATCCCATTATCTCTGAGATAATCTAAAAATTGTTGGTCTAAGTATTCCCCACCACGATCGGATCGTAATGTTTTGATACTTTTCTCAAGTTGGTTTTCTATTTCATTTCTGAATTGTTTGTAACTTTTTAAATGCTTCAGATTTGTATCTCATCAGATACAGGTACCCATATCGAGAATAATCATCGATAAAGGTAATGAAGTAAAGACAACCACTTCTAGCATGGATGGACATCGGACCACATACATCTGAATGTATTAGGTCTAATACTCTAGTCGCTCGTTCACCCTTTCCCTTAAAGGGTAACTTAGTCATCTTGCCTAATAAACAAGATTCACATGTGTCATATGATTCATAATCAAATGACCCTAAACTTCCATTCTTATGGAGCTTAGCTATGCGTCTCTCATTTATATGGCCAAGGCGACAATGCCATAAGTAAGTTGATTTTAAATTATCTCTTTTATGTCTTTTCGTGTCATTGACATTCATAATTGGATGTGACATATCTAATATGTAAATTCCATTGCATAATGTACCAGTACCATAAACCATTCCATTCAAACTAATAGAACAACCATTGTTACTAAAAGTCAAATAGAAACCAGCTCTATTTAAACAAGAAACAGACACTATGTTCTTTGTTAAAACAGGTACAAAATAGCATTCATCCAATTTAATTACAAGCCCACTGGGGAGTGACATAAAATAAGTGCCTACGGCTAATGCAGCAACTCTTGCTCCATTTCCTACACGCAGGTCTAGTTCTCCTTCATGAACATCTCATCGTCCACGAGGCCCCGCATATCATTGCATATGTGAGCCACAACCGGTATCTAATACCCATATGTTATGGTCGAAGCAGATTAACCTCAATGACAAACATACCGAAGAAGCCGAGGCATCGATGCCTTCTTCGCTTCAATTCTTCTAGATAGACTTTCTGGTTTAAGCCCAGGTGGCGGTCTTGCCACAATGGAAGCAAGTTCCTTTTAGCGCAGTTTCTTTGGTTTTCTTCTTGGCTGCACTTCCTTTTGGTTTCTTAGACCTTTTCTTCTTCAGTTTCTTTTTCTTTGAACCAGAAAAAGAAGAGTCCACCACAAGCACTGGCTTGCTATCCTTCTTGATAGCATCAACAGCAAGTGGATCAGGAAGTGAAACATCTAGGACATAGCTCAGTTCCTCAGATCTGAGAACAATTCTCAGATTTCTCAGCCAATCAAGAAAATTAGGTCCAGTTAACTTATTAGAATCCATTAGTGAGCGCAAATTCACACTAGAACTCATCTTCAATCAACTTAAAGGGAAAGAGAGAAAGAATGTTATAATAGAATTACATGCATGATCATAAGGACTTGCATGACATGCATATGGCTCCCACTAGTTTCAAAGAATCCATAACCCTCATTACGAATCCAAGAAACATTATGAAAAAATATCCTAGTGGGTCGATATCCGATATTACTAAAATGACCTTGGGTTTACCCAACAAGCCACCTTAGGTCAATCGGTAGGTATCGGTCATACCAATTGCATCATAGATATCCGACGTTACTAAAATGACCTTAGGTTTACCCAATAAGCCACCTTAGATCAATCGGCAGGTATCGGTCATACCAGTTACATCACAGGTGCAATTATCGACTAGTGCTATCAACTCGTGATGTATGCACACACATTGGGTTATCAACTCTTGATGCGCGTACAACTGATGTACACTACCCAATTTCGCCTCTGTCTACGTTGACCTTGAGTTTACTCAACAAATCAACGCTTCTAGTGAAAACCGACCCATTAATTCGAAAATCTTATTTCCATGGTTCGAATATATCCGTATAGAGTGAGCTTGGGTTTACCCAACAACCCGAACTCTATAAGAACTCTGATTCTCCCCATATTAATGGAAGGCGTTAGTTTTCATATTATGTGTGAGGGATTTCAAGCTCTGGTCTCATCCAAGCTGTAGGATTATAGTCACCATGACTATATGGAATGATTTAGGGCATCAATCATATTGAATTTATACCTATAATCATTCATCATCCCACCTTTGCATGTATAAGTCGACTTATGCATGTGTAAGTCGACTTATGCTCCTGTGCATGTATAAGTCGACTTGTCAGAACATGCAAGTCCACTTATGCTACTGTGCGCATACAAGTTGACTTATGCGTTTGTGCAAGTCCACTTATCTGACTATGCAAGTCGACTTATCTGACTATGCAAGTCGACTTGTGCATGTATTAGTCGACCTGTTTGAACATACAAGTCGACTTATACATGTGTAAGTCGACTTATATGCATAGAATTGCTAATTAATCGGCTAATTTCTCAATCCATGCAATTCCAATTCACAATACCTAGTGTAATGTACTTTACTATGATGTACCAATGAAACACTTTCATTGTATCATGCTTACCATGTATAAGATACATGAAAAACTTGAAATTGATGAATACACTACTATTCACTTAGATTTCCAAATAATTTTGCGAATATCAAACTATCACCTTAAGTATCTCTAGGTAGTCTACACTTTATCAAGACTACTTCGGCACTGGTCACAAAATTTGTGACGACCAAAACAATCAAGACAACGAAATACACTAACGAGACGCTAATGTGACATATTTGACATCCGAAAATTTTTGGAAACCCAATTTCAAGAAAATCAGTTTGGAAAGCATACAAAATCAATGTAACACATTTTTAATCACATTAAAAATGATCCAAGGCATTGGAACTGAAAAATACATAATCATTCATTCCAAACAAAACAGCTCTAGCAACTTTCTCAAAACTGCCATGCTCTGTCTTTTGCTTGAAAACCTCATTGAAACAATTTCAATAAATTCTGAGAAAATTAGAGAGGTTACAAAATATTCACAACATGTTCCATGAATTTTTTCAGGATTTATTTCCAACAAAAACTCAACCAAACTCAGTAATCAAGCCAGTGATGAATCTGTGTTCCTCAACACAGATATTCCCAATAGCACACAATAAATTCTCAAATAAATAGTAAATTACCTCGAAAGCATTTTTACTTTCTCATAGACATTACTAAACATCTTAGAGACATTTTAGTGAAAGAAAATCCGAAAAATAATTTTTTTTACAATTTATTCTCGAATTTATAATCATGCCTGTTCAAGGATTGTGCACAAAGACAGCAACCAGAACATTAGGGAATATATTAGCAAAACCATATCAAATCACATTGATAAATTCTGATCTTCCACAGACATATTCAAAAACATCTTATGAACACATCTGGGCAAGAAAATTTCGAAAACAATATTTCTGTTCTGATTTCGAATTTAGCACAGTAAACATGCATCATCGTCACAAGCAATAGACAGCTCCGACCTTGTTATGATTTCTTCGTTATATACGACACAAGTGGCTCTGATACCACTGTAGGAAAATCCCGGTGTGTACATCACATGTACACGGTGCAGAAAAACAAAAATGTTTGTTTCGGGACCTTCCCGAAAGCCAGAATCCATGTGTCTATATAACAATGTCAAACCATAACGACCAAAGGAGACCGTCTCTAACGGTATTCACGCAGAGATCGGAGAACCTAACCGGGGCAAACCCTTTGACCCGGGAATAGCTAGAACAAAGTAAAGACTGCTAGATCTTACCTTTGTTCTTGGAGAGCTTGGAATCAACGATGAAGAGAAGTTTGGAGAAGATGAAGCCTTGATGAGAGAAGATGAAGAAGAGATCAAAGCTTAGGATTTAGAAACCCTTTTCTTAAACCCACGATGATATATATATATATTAATTAATTATATATATATATATATATATATAAATGCTGAAGTAGTCCAGTCACACTGGGGTCGGTCCTACCGGCCTACCGGGTCCCGGTATGGAAAAATCACCGGAAACCTTTTTCAGCAATATCGATGTCGCGATCTCATCGGAACATATCTCGATCTCATCAGGATCCATTTAATCCTATTGCTCTCCATTTATTGGATCTCTGTCCAAAACTATTTTACGAATTCTCCGAATCACTCTTATGCGTGTGACCCATTAGGTTCCCGGTTATGTTGGCCACTTAGATTAACACTTAATCTGAGCAAGTCATGAGCGGTATCTAGCAACACATCATGACCCCCAATTGAACGGAAAGTAATTGGTTTGACGAATGAACATATATTCATCACGAACCCTATCACGAACCTTTCCATAGACAATTACTGTGCAATTCGTCCTTTCACCATGCTATACCCCACTTGGTTATGAGTATGGGCAAAGTGTCAACTCTTACTAGACTTATCACATCAAATATAGTCCAAGTGATATCAGTTCTTGTCCTGGGACTCATTACTTTATATGTCACTGAAGACACTCTTCATGATATATGTACTCCGGCCAGAGATTTCCAAGTAATGACCCTGACAAAAGGCCATGGGTATCATCTTCTGCTATCACAGAAGTGGTGAATCCTCTATTAGCTACTCAATTACCTTCGAATACCTCAAACTGTACCCAAGAACCACCCTACGAACGACCTCTGTAAGGCAACAAGGAATAGAGTCAAAGCACAGAATCAGTATCCAAGATATCCTTGAGTACCTCAAGTCTAAGGATATTTGCACCATTGCTATGATAAGATTATCACTGACATTAGAATAGGACATCCATGTGATGATTTCATAGCAGGTCATCCAATGTACTTACTACCTCTAGTAAGCATCCACATCTCAACCCTAAATATCTCATATTTACAGTTTCTGAGATCCACTACTTGATCAAATCAAGGAGCTTGACATGTGCTAGTCTCTCCGGATTACCGATGTCGGCCAGTAATCCTATGACTAGGATAATTTAGATACTGACATAATTGCACATGATAGGAATCTCAGTAGTATGATCACATCATAATTTCCTTCATGCTATGTCATATATCATGGACTTCATTAATTTGCTTATAGATCAATATCCATTCATAAATGATGAACATCAAATTAATGAAATATGCCTTTCTTTATTTATTCATAAAGTATGTACACAACTTTGTACAAAACGCGCTAAAGGCGATTGCCTTTAGGGCACTACTCTAACAGCAGTATGTGGAGACATATTGCTTATAGAGAACAACAGTTCTAACTTTCAATTGTTGAACATATAATTGTCCATGAACAACTCTTGTTGGATATGAAAAGGTAATAACTTAATTCTAGGAATTAGATCTATGGAGATAGATTGGACGTTGTTGACTTATTCTAAGTCCAAGTGCATAGATAATGTACTAAAGATGTTTAGTATTTAAGATATCAGATACTTGTGAAGTATTAAAGATATCCATTACTCTGTGTATGAGTTGATATTTGAGTTCAAGATGATAAGGATATAACTTTAGAAGTAAATCCTAATTAAGCTTTATTTACTTAGAACATTATCATTTAGGATTGGAAAAGTTCCAATGTAGCAATTGGTTGCTAATTCAATTGCTAATTAAGCCATAATACATTTTTCATTTGGTGGAAATGATTAATTGGATCAACAAGTTCTTTAGTGAACTTGATAAAGTTTCTTTGCATTGTTCAAGACAGTAATGTACTGCAGAATATTAGAGCCATTGGGCATGCATAAATAGCTAATGTCTCATCAAAGATCCAAGAATGTATAGGCAAATGTTCTTAATTACGATGATAATTAAGATAGGAGTTGTAAGACTTAAGCAAGTGCTCACTATAGAGAATCATGTTGAATTCTCTCATTAAGCCAGTAGTAGAATAATTGTCATATGGTGATATGGTATAAGATACTTAAACGATTGGCTTAGTGCAAGTGGGAGATTGTTGGTTTATGCCCTACAGCCAATCACTTTGGTTATAGTTTAGTGACAAATTATTTAAAGATATTCTTTATTTTATACATGTTTAGATGTATATGACAAAGTCCATGGGATAATTTTACATTGCAAATGAAATTATAATGAGATTATAATTATGAGATTCATATTGCATTTATGTATTATTCCTAAAATGTTCCTAGTCATTGTTCTATTAAGATTGGACATTAATAGAACGTAAAAAGACTAGCACACGTTTTGCTTTTCATTATGAAGGAAGTAGTCGATCTCATAGTCTAAAGTATAGAGATACTTAAACAAACATGTGGGTGCTTGCTAGAGAACAAGTTCACTGAACAGACCTGATATGAGAAATCCATTTGAAACATTACTTGTATGTCTATGAAATTCTCATTGTGATGATTGTATAAGTGATCCTTTGACTTGAGGTCATCAAAGTTATCTTGTATGGGGATTGTTATGTTTTGATACTACTTGTGATCTATTTTATCAAAGGTCATTAAACGGTAGTCATTGGATATAGCATGAACTATATGGAGATAGTTGAATGATCAAGATAGGATTCATCACCCTAAAGTAATTAAGGAGAATGTTTTGCTGTTCTCGATTAATATTGATTCGGGAAATCCTTGGCCAAGGTGGAATGATATTTTGTAAACAGTTTACAAAGATCATTAATTGAATCAATAGCTAATGGCGGAGAACTAATATAATTGGACTCAAAATAGAGTAGACATTAATTCTATGCTCTATGTCTAATTGGAACATTGGTTGATGAAAGGATTGAATTATACGGAAAAATCATGCACGGAAAGGTTTGTCAAAACCACTTTGACATTTCTGAATATTTGAGTGGTCATGATGCGTTGTTAGACGCCAATCTTGATCTATGATTATAAATTGTTTAATTGGAAAATTAAAGATGAATTAAAAGGAGTTTAATTTATCTAATTCTAATTATGAATTAGAATTAGAATTTATAATCATTGTCAACATATTTGGGAACCTAATGGGTCACACATATATAATGGGTTGGAGAGAGCAAAGTTAATTTAATGAAGTTGGACTTGATTATAAAGTTTGAGAAACTTTAAGATTAAATATGAGATATTTAATAAATAAGAATCAATATAAGATATTGAATCTTATTTGGGCATAATTGGTATTTAATTAGAGTTATTTATAATTTTAATTAAAGTTTAATTGAAATTAATATTTAATTTCAATTAAATTACTAAAACGTCCAAAAGCTTATTATAAATAGGCTTAATTTCTATGTAGCTAGCACTTCATGCCTAACCCTCTCTGTAAAAGTTACAGAGTTCTCTCAACCTGTTCTGTGGATAACGTTAGAGGCCGAACACTTGTGTGGCTACGGTGGTTGAGATGGATCAGTTTCGGAAACGATTCGAGGGATGCATCAAGATAAATATCAAGCTTCGAAATAAGGTACGAATTAAATTCTAATTTATTATGATTTGTGTTAATCATTTTATAGAATTAAATAGATCTTGGTGTTCAAGAAATCAAAAATCACGAAAAAATTTCATGATTATTCCGCTGCGGTTGGATCAGATTCAGCCTCGATTTCCCAACAGAAGCAACATCGACATTGATAACTTGAGTTAAGTATTTTTTATTGTTTTGTTATTTTTGATTTAGTTATTGTGTATAGATAATCGGATTTTTGTTATTGTTTAGTTATTTGTGTATGAATCTGTTGGGTATTGTGAATTGATGATTTTAATGTGTTCATTGACTCATTAATTTCAAACTCATTGCTAGAATTTCGATATAATCCGTAATTGTTATGTTGAAATTCATATGTAGTGATTAATGATTCGTAATCATTAGGGATAACATGACCTAGGCTAAATAACGTATTGTATGTGGTTGTTACCTTGATTAATCGGTTTTTCTAATTCGTAATACTATTGCCTAATTAAATCTAAAGATTATATCCTAGGTTGCTCGGTAGTTAGGTTTAATTAACGATCGTATCTTGATTAAACAAAATCTAAGGGAAAACTAGGGTTAATTTTTAACCCACGATTAATAATTATTAGGAGAGGTTAAAGAACAACAAATTAATAAAATATGCTTAATTAGGTTGTACGCCGAGATTGAACCAGAGAATCGGGTCCCTACCGAATTCCCCACTATTATCATTTTTTGCATGTTTTCTTTAATTTGTTTTTATTAGTTAGTTTTATTTTATTTTCTTCTTTGAAAAATCCAAAACCCCCCATTAAGTGTAAACACCGGTTAATTTCATTTCATAAACTTCATACACACTCTCTGTGGGATCGACCTAAACTTGCCATCGCTATAGTAGTAATCTAGTTATTTTATTTTGACTAGCGCAGCGACATGCGGTCAAATTTCATTTACAAAATTTCTTATTGGCATCTAAAGGTTTAAAGTCTTCCTTCTTAACTCTCTTCGTATCTTTATATATTGTCACTAAGGTATCCCAAACTTACTTTGATGTAGTAACATATGCAATCTTCTAAAAAAACTTTAGTATTCACTCCTTGATAGATGAAATATAAGACCTTTTTATCCTTTGGCTTATTTTTTCAGTGGGTAGCCTTTTGTGCTTTGCTTGTATCATCATTGTTCTTAAGATTAACAACACCATTTTCCATAACACCTAGCATCTCGTGAAGGTCGACAAACACCATTATTTGAATAGTCCACTGATTATAGTTTTTGTCATCCAATTTAATAATTGAAACTTGGAGTTATTCATAATTATGGCCTTGCTATTCCTATTAGTAATGAATAAGAAGTAAAGAATGTATCATGATTGGAGGAGAAACAAATATAACGTAGCGGCAAATAGTAGAACCAGAATAAAGGATTCTTAACATAGTAATATTGTAATACACTAAATTTAAATACTAATTTATAAACTTGAAAATGTAACAAACTTCCTGCTACAATAGAAGAAGAATCCTAAAAATTTGAAATAGATATATATTATTAATCTTAACAATAATGAAGATAAGTAATATCCTAACAAGTATTGACTATTTTAACATAAACAAAGTGACAGTGAACAATCGGGTTCAACATCAACATATATTTTCCACTTTTTAAGGGTTCGTTGGATATAATTTATTTAGATTAAATTATATATTTTGCATATATAACAGACTAATTCTTAATTATTAAAATGTCAACTTTTATTAAAAGAAATGCTACTTTTCTATTTTATATAATCCTGATCTGCAGTTGTCAATCATCAGCTTTTGTATATTAGTCTACAGATCTGGTACTATGAAACTCCTACTTCAGAGTGGTATTTCTTATTGTTTTTCTACAGGTTTAGAACTAGTTGCTTCAGGTAATTGTTTCTCATCAAATCTAAGGTTTTTGGCATGTCCTTTTCCTAGTTTGACTTCATTTCTTAGTTTTTTCTCGCTTTCATAGGTATAATCTAGCATATAATTACATATATATGGTGTTTCTTCCTATAATGTACTTGATTTTGACATTGGATTTGGATATTCTTGATACATTAAATTGATGATTTGAGAGTATGTTACGATTCCACCCTTCTTACTACATTGCAAGCCTTCTTTCATTTCAATCTCATCTCTTTGCTTCATTGAAGTCTCCCTTTCTTTTTCTCTCGCTTTGGGCTTCTACAATCATCTTCCTTTTTTATTTATGTTCTCTCTAAATATCTCAGTTGCTTGGTCTTCGATCCAGATTAAGGTTTTTGGCTCAAGTTTTAGGTTTAGATCTTGAACCAAAAATTTGGATATTTTTTCCCATGAATCTGTTGGCAAAATGTCCCATCTTATTTTGAGAGAGCATAACTACTTGAACTGACTGAAAAGATGTTCTATTCAAGTAATCCTAAACTCGGGTTCATAAGTGTCGAGGGAGCACAAATTTCAAATTTACTGATGTAGGGATTTTGTGATCTTTTTATTATTCTTTGACTGGGTTTTGAGTTAAAGTGACATCTCTTTGAACTTGTTTTGTTATTTGTTTGCTTGTTTTGTGTTTGTTTGGTGCTTTCCGATGCATGCTAGTAGTCCTTTTGCTTCCATGGGTTCAGTGGGTTTCCATTTTTTGGGTTTTGGGTGTTCTTCAGTTGGTACTTGGATGGGTTTTTAACATCTGGTTTCATAGATTAGATCGAATTATTAGGGGCTTCTACCTTTTGGCTTTATTTAGTAATTTAGGTTATTATTGTTTAGAAAGTAAGAGAGCTGGTGTTGACTCTTAAGCTAGTTATAGCTAGGTAACTAAGGCTCTGTTTGTTTCGAGGGTTAGGGATGGAATGGAATGGAACGTAATACACTTCCATCGTTTGTTTGAAGGTTTCATAATGGAATGGAATGGGATGGAAGCGGAGGGTTTCATGTTACGTTCCATTCCATCCTAAACAGTGAAAATAAAAAACCTCCGATTTGGGGGGTTTAGGATGGAACGTAACATAATAAATACATACTACCTAATATACCCTCAATAATTATTCTTAATATCAACTTTGACCAAATCATAATATTAATATATCAAATAGAATATAGTAATATTAAATATAATAAATTTTATTAAATAATTAATAATAATATTTTCATATTATTAATAATAAATTATTTATATTTAATAATAAAATATAAAATTTTATATTTAAAATTTATTTATTTATTTTATTTATATAGAAATATATAAAACAATTAAATAATAATTTTATATATTTTCTATTTTCATTAATAAAAATATATTAAAAATTATTTTTGTTTGTATATATTAATATTTAATATAATAAATTTTATTAAATAATTAATAATAATATTTTATATTATTAATAATAAATTATATATATTTTATAATAAAATATAAACTTTTATGTATAACATTTATTTATTTATTTTATTTATATAGAAATATATAGAAATAATTAAATAATAATTTTATATATTTTCTATTTTCATTAATAAAATATATTAAAAATTATTCTTATTCGTATATATTTCTATATAAAATAAATAAATAAATAAATTTTTTATATAAATAAAATTTAATATAATAAAATTTATTAAATAATTAATAATAATAATTTTATATAATTAATAATAAATTGTATATAATTAATAAATAAATAAATTTTTATTAATGAAAATAGAAAATATATTTAAAAGTTATTCTTTAATTGTTTGTATATATTTCTATATAAATGAAAATAAAATAAATTATTTTATATATAAATCACCTGGAATATAATAAAATAAAATAAAATATATTAAATAATTAATAATAATATTTTAAATAATTAATAATAAATTGTATACAATTAATAATAAATTTAATAAAAATTTATTAATGAAAATAGAAAATATGTAAAAAATATTCTTTAATTGTTTGTATATATTTTATATAACTAAATTATTTTAATATAAATCACATAAAATAAAATAAAATATATTAAATAATTAATACTAATATTTTATATAATTAATAATAAAATAATAAATCTATTGCAACAACCATTTTAATATAAAGGGTATAAAAGTCATTTATTATACATTCCATTCCATTCCATCCATCTTCCAAACAATGTTTCACTACATTACATTATGAACCCTTCCATCCTTGTCAAACAACTTTTTACTATATTACATTCCATTCCATTATAAACCCTTCTATTCCATTCCATTCCATTAATTAATATCCAACCAAACAGGCCATAAGAGTCTATCTAGCTAATTCACTCACTTATTATTGTTAACTGCTAGTTATCCCTTCAAGGCATATTATAAAATTAGAATGATACAGATCAAATTAACATGCCCTACATAAGGTTGACATGCACAACTCGAGAAATAGTTAGTGAGCAGACTTTTGCAGAATGTTGCAGCTTATCAATTATATTTGTCTTATTATTTTTAATAACTTTTTCTTCTTGTATCAACCAATGTTACGAGTACCATACCAGACTTGGTATCGAATTGGGTTTTGATACAGTACTGTACCAGTACTGATTAATACCGGGTATCATTTAAGGTAATTTTTTAAATTTATGAAATAGTCCCTATTTTTTTTTAAAATTATAAAATAGTCCATTGTTATATTATACAGTTACTCTCTATATTTTTAACCTTGTCTCCAAAAATCATAATAATAAATAATAATCATAATTTTAATTTAATTTATAAAATAATTTAATAATTATTAACAAAATATTTTTAAAATATATAAATTTCAAATAAATCTTGATTTAATAATTAAAATTTTATAAAATAAATGTTAGTTTATAAATAATAATTTCTAAATTATTTATTTTAAAATAAATATTTTATTAATACCTTATTAAAAATATTATATAAAATATTAAAATAATTTTAAATAAAATATTTTATTTTATTTATAATTATTATGAGTAATAAAATATTTATTATTATTTTAGAAACAAAATTAAAAATTCACAATAATTATAAAAGTTGAAATAAATAAAATAACTAATTAAAAACTTTGAAAAAGGGGAAGGAGAGGTAGGAGAGAGGGTGTTAGATTTTAAATTTTTTTAAAAAGTCCTCAAATTTTTTAAAATTTACAATACCAACCGGTATTTAATAAAATTTCCAATGTTGGCTGGTATTTTGAATATCGACTAGTACCATTTGAAACGGGTCGGTATTGACCTATATCTAAACTTGATATACATATCCTTTATGTCGTACCAGTTTTGGTCTGGTACAGTATGTACCGACTGGTACCTAGCCATCGGCATAGCACATCCCCAAAATTTAGGATGCCTCGGTATTTACTTCACAAACAGATACCTAGCCATTGCTCACCTATCTCTAAGTGTTCTATCAATCTATGCCTAATGAATGTAGCCCATCCTAGGTAAGTTACCAATTCTCGATTTTGACTAATTATTTATAACATATTATCAGTCAGTTTTTATTTAATAAACACTTTTTTCGTCAAATTAACATGCAATATACTAAAACGTAACAAAATATAAAAGTGAAACAACTTGTGTTTCATTAATTATTTGCCAAATAAAATAAACATAATTCACGTATGTAATTATTAATCATTAATTTAATTAATGATTAATTCAAAATATCATTATTTAAAATAATTTATTAATAACAAAACAGTACATTATTCTACGAATATAGTCCAAGGTTGTTCTTATCTTGATTTCAAACTTAACTAATTAATAGTCTCGAACCTTTGGACCTAGACATTACGAAATTCTATCATAATAATTTACAAAAAATTTCAACTTAAAACAATTAATAATCCAACATTATTCCCTTTCCATCTTATTCTTAATTATAAAATAATATCCTTAGTAACCTAACCATCATAATTATTAAAATACTCTTAACTAATTAAAAGTTGTATTTTACCCTCATTCGTTTCAATTAATACGAAGAATGCCATTCTTGGAATCAAATTCCATATTTACCCCTCACTATTTGCATTTCCCATGTTGCCCCTTTATGTAACTTAAAATTTCCAAAAATGTCATCTTCTTCGCCTTCTCTTCTCTTATCTCACCTTCTTATCTCATTTTTCAGCCAAATTTTCTCCATTTTTCCCCTTCCATGACTTCAATTATTGTTCCGAAACAGCCAAAACATGCAATCCAACGATATACTAGTGTAGGATCCTTAAAAATCACAAAAGGCATAAAATAGTAGCTAAAATTTTACCTATGTGTTAAGAGATTTTAAGGTTGTTAATCCCCACAACTTCGTTCCAATTTTTTGTAAAACAAACATAAGGAGGGAACCTTCCCCCTTAAAACAAATTTGTCCTCGAAATTAAATTACGCACCTAATGATTGAAACAAATTGGGATATTAATGTCAAACTTTGTCCTCTACCTCCCAACTTACCTCTCTTGGAGAAAGATGATGACTCTACAATACTTGCACCATCAGAATCTCCCGTCTCCTTAATTTTCTAATTTTTCTATCCAATACGTCCACTAGCTCCTCTTTTTAAGTCATGTCATTTCTAACTTTGATCTTAGGCTTTGATATAACATGATCAGTATGCAATTGGTACTGTCTTAAGATTGACACATAGAACACATCATGAATATAATAACTCTATTGGTAATGCTAATCTATAAGCTCATGACCCTACACATTGTACAATTTTATATGGTCTGATATACCTTGAATTCAATCTCCTTGTCTTACCAAACCTCATAATTCCCCTCCAAGGTGATGCCTGAAGATTACCATATCTCTAACATCTTACCCCATCTGTTGACAATGTTGATCGACATATTTTTTTTACCGATCCTGAGCTGCCTTTAAGCACTACATTAGCATCCTTATTTTCTCCATTGTCTCTTGAACCAACTTTAATCCCTTTAATAATCTAGCTATATTCCAACATATCATATCTTTATTGTAACATACCACTCTTATAGCACACACGACAGAACATATCCATGGATAGTCAAGAATATACTCTACAGAAATGGTACGTTAGAACAATCACATTAATACAGTCTAAGGCATCAATATAACTTAAACATTCCAAATACTTATTTCCTTCACGATTATAATAAGTCATATATGTCATTAACATTCCAAATTTAAGTAGAACATACATAACAGTTTTGAACTCAATCCCAATATATCAAACAATACCCAAATTACACACTAAAGACATTGTGTGTCATAACTTAGAGTGCTAATACAAAAGACATCTATTTAGACTTCATAGGAATCAGTTGACTAGACCTTTGAGCCATTCTTGTCCCCGAAATAACAGTACTAGAATTCTACTACATCGCTTTAAAAGCTAGATCTCCCTTGAACCTAAAAATCAACATTGCAATTTTGAAGAGTTTTTGAGCTCGGTGAGTGAACTATCATTGATGTGCTCACTCAAGTCAGAACACCAAAATAAATTACATAACTCAATTCTACAAGTATGTTACAAAATTTAGTATCAAATATCACATCACATTTTGTCATATTTCAACAAGCACTATATGTTAATCACAATTTTAGGAAAATTCAATAATTTCATCACAATCATTCATATAATACATGTATAATTGTATATGCAAATGCACATATGATTTCTTTCTTATTTTTCATTGTTGTGATCGAGCGCCTATTAACCCAATTTACTGTTCTGTATCTATTATAGCTACCAGGCTCATTTCATATGTTGTCCCATGTGAGTTGTGGATACCAGGCTCATTGTTACCTGAGCTTGTTCTTTGTGCACAATCCTGAGCTTTAAGCTCTTTTTCACACGATGGCTACTCCGATCACAACTTCTTTATGTAATCATGCATTTCAATGTAATGAGATGCATCAATTCACATATTATGCTTTCACTACTTTTCATTCAATGTGCTTATGTCATAAATCAAATTCTTCGGATCTAAGTCCGACATTCATGATTCAATTATTGACACATACCACAATACATATACAATTCAAACGGAAGCACATATACTTGAATTTACACATCTAGGTTAACTTATAGTTTGCTCCAGAATAGTTATTATCTTGATGATTTGGTAATGTCTAGATGTTGGTGATCAACTTATGCGTATATAGTCAAGCAATACACAGAGTTCACAATCACTAATTTGTTCAATCATATGAATATACAATCATGCGCATGTATATATATCATGTTCAATGCATGTTCAATTGACCTTTTCGGGTATGTATTATTAATCACAAATCTTGACCATTCAATTATTATAGCTTATATATTATCACTTTGTATTCAAGTTTATACCTTGAGTAAGTTTGATTACTCTAAATTCATCAATCATACATTCATCAACCTTTTCTAGCAATATACATTCACACAATTTCCCAATTCTTATTCATTCATACCTAATACACCTTACTCATATCCTTTGGATCATATTTACATTCATAAGAACACCTTTATTCCTTTAACAACTCAAAATTTCTAGGTCTAAATACATTAATATCAAGACAATCAATTTCTTAAGTAATGACATCAATTAACAACATAAACTTATTGAACCCTTAACTAATTAATCAAGCTACAATCTAGGTTTATTTCAAGCCTTAATCAAGTCTAAATACACCAGTGTAGAGTGAGTTATCCTCATTTGGTTTATTAAATTCCCAAAAATGAATTACCCTTTAAAAGCTTTGGCCACGATCGTGGGGGATCTTCCCACAATCGTGACATGAGTGCCCCGATTGTGCACTATCCAATTTCCCTCAATTCTCCACGAATTTCATCTACTTAGGATCATCATTAACTCTTCAATTTTTCCAGAATTCGTACTCTTAAAAGCTACTCAATTTATGTTATATAGGTTCCATCTTGGTTACATTAAAGTTCTCTAAATCCTATTCATTTATATCACTAACAATCATTCTTATAGTTACACTTAACATCCCCAATTTTCTTTCATATCAAATTCAAAACACCTTCATAACAGTCCATTAATTATACCTCAATTCCTCATCAATTTCATCTCAACTTCTAGCTCAAAATCATTCATTTAATAGCTCATAAAATATTATTTTTCATGCATGCTAAACAGAGCAGAAACTACTATTCATGCATCATTTTCCAGCACTCATTTAACACCAATATCATAATTAGTCCATCCCCAATTTATTCATCATTAAGTTCTATTATCATATATCACAAGAGATCAATCTTTTAGTTACTTGATCAGCTCAATTGTTTCCTTAATTATCAAGCTAACCTAGCCTTCTATACATGTAAGCGCAATTCTAAGAGCAAGATGGAAGTAGAATGATTTCGACAGTAATAAAAAGACAACAGTAAAATCTATTTATCTCTATGAAGAATTTGACCAAGGTTTTGAGGTGGTAATGGATATAATTAAAGTAAAATTTAGAGCTATGAGGGTGAGTGTGTGTTTTAGTGGTTAGAGGGAAAAAGAAGAAAGAAGATCACATAAACAATTTCTGAATTAGCTTAATTCATTAGGTGCTAGGTGTCACTATTTTACAATGACATTTCTCACATATGCATGCAATCCATTTTTCCTCTATATAAGCTGCCAAATGTCACCAAAATCCTAGCAATTTGTCACTTAATTCTCCAAGCCATTTTTCATTAAATTATACTATCAGGTGTAACTTATTTTATAATCTTATTCATCTCAAATTTCCATGTGTCAACTTGCCTTGTCACTTGACATTTTTCGTAGACTAAATGTACATTCATCAATTTCCCAATTATAACAATTAGCTCCAAATTACTAATTATAATCCATCAAACAAAAATTCAAGACATAATCAATACAAAATCAATTCATCATCATTTTAAACCTTTCATACTCTAAAACATGTTAATTGAGTACATATACTATCTTTTCAATGTTTTTCTAAATCAACATTCATGTGTGTATATAATCATGTTATGCATTTGAATGAAATGCACCTCATAAATTCAAAAAAGGTATGACTCAAAAGTCTAACATTCTAACTCTCAATAACATTCTAACTCTCAATTACATTTACACTACCTACCATATAATGCCTCAAATGATGTCATATCGATGCTAGAGTGATAGCTATTGTTATACACAAACTACATGAAAGGTAGATGTCTATCGCAATCACCTTCAAAGTTCAGCTGTTGGCCCCTTAATGTGTTTTTTATTTTAGTTAAGCATGATTTAGTAATTATGAGGTTTAGATAAGTTATTTTTTAGGAGTAAATTTGTTTTTGTACTTATATCTATGTTAGTAGAATTTATTTCATGGGTTAGTTGAAGTAAAGGTGGTAAATAAATGCACAAAGGGGTATTTTGGGTAGTTTACCTAAGGTTTAAAACACTAAGGCATTAAAGGAAGGGCAAGGTGGGCTTTTCTCATTCATTAAGGGTTAAATGGGAAAGGAAAGGTAGTGTTTTGGGTTAGAGAAGAAGAAAAACGTGAATAGGTGAAAAAAAAGAAGTGTTATACGAAAATCAAAGGTGAGAAAGAGAGGTTTCATTGAAGTTGAGGAAAGAATAGAGTTTTGGGTTAGGTTTCATCTTTTCTTAGTCTTAAAGAGAGAGTTTGAGGTTGCTTAAGAAGGGAAAAAGAAAGAGGAAGGGAAGAGCTTTCTTTAAAACTAATAATCTCATAAATTGGTGAAGATTCAAGGTAAGTTTGATTTTTATACTTGGGTTTATGGAAGGAGTTTTGGTTCATGAAGTTTAGGAAATACATGGGCTTTAGCAATCTAGAGTCAATTTCAATGAATTTGCTTTATGGGTTCTTAATTTTGAATTCCTATTGAATGGGAATTTTATCATTTATGAAGGAAATCAAGGAGGGGATCAAGAGAGGCAAGAGAAGCAAGACGAAAGACATCCTTAAACAAATTTCATAAACAAGAAAATTAAGGTGAGTTTCATTTTTATAGTTGAGTTAATGACCCATAAATGTCCTTCAATTAAATGTGATTTAATGATTTTTCAACTACCTTTTAATGTGCATTTATTGTAATGTGCCACATGTTGTTGTGAGTGAATTTTGGGAATGATTTCTAATTGCTTCTCAATTGTTGTATTTGTTGCTTTTGAATGAGTTGAGAAATGGCTTTGATGCTGGGTATAGGAATGTGGTTGTTGAATTGTGAAATGATGATGGGAATGTATATGAAATATGTCATGTTCATGAAGAGCAAGTTTATTTTTAAAATGTGCCAATTGAGCAAACTATTTTCAGTTCATGAATTACATGTTATGTGGATTTAGTGTAATCCACTCTAGAATGTCACGTGGACGTTGACCAAGATAAAGGCTTCTCCCATCTTCCCGCTAGTAGCACGAAGCTCCTCCATGGACTCCCTTAAGTTTACGACTACACAGGACCATTATGTGGAATTGTGTAGTTCGTCATGTTCACGGACTTACCCAAACTATTATGAAGTGCTTATGTGTTTACATGTGTTGACAAGCTTGATGAATGCATGACTTATGTGAGTTGTGAATTGGTTTGACAACTTGTGAATGTGAGAAATATATGTTTTATGGATTTACATGAGAATTTGCTTCGATTTTGAAGGTTTAAAATTGTTTTTCTTATTACTGATTATAAAACTATTACCCACGAGCTTTAAGCTCACCCCTATTCCTTCCCATCTCTAGGTGACGAGCAAGAGATCGAGTGAAAGAGAATTGAGGCATCACTCCAAAAAAGGCTTTAGTTGCATTTTGAGCAAATGACTATTCATATATCTTTTCGTAATTTGGCTTTTTGAGATATTGAAGTATTGTAGCTGAAAATGCCCACTAAATTTTGTAAAAACTCTTATATTTTGATGTTAATGAAGCATGTTGGTGTTTTGCTGATGATATGTCAAATTTGTTCATTGCATTTTTCAAGTTCTCCATAAGGGTGAGATTTTGTGTTCTGGCTTTGAGGGAAATACTGTATTGATTTTGGCTGAATTGGATAAAGTTGTCTTCTTGAAAGTTGTAAATTATTTTCCCAGCTTTATAATGATATATAGTATGAAATTTTTGGACATTGGAATTGAAAGATATGATTATTAGAAGTTGGTGATGTTGCATAGGATGGACTTTCAGGACAGCTATTTTGTTTTAAAATGTTGACCCTTATAAAGGTAGTCAGAGTTGTAGATCTTTCTTTTAGCTTTCTACTGATATAAAGTTTGTAAATTTTGGAGTTCTGGATCAAAAATTATGGAAGTTTGAAGTCGGTGAAGAAAAAGGGTCGCAGGTCCACCCGAATGTTGCAGTCATGTATGTGCACAATCGCGACTTCACAGGACCACCAGAATTTCGTGATCGTGCATGCGCATGATTGCGACTCTGCTAGATCACTCGAATATCGTGGTCGTGCATGTGGACGATCGTGACTTCCCTATTTGTCTAAGGAAGGCTATTTTCTCAACATACTTTGATAGTTTTATTATAACTTTTTATCTAGACCTCCAAATGACCTGATTTTTGAAGCATTGGATTTATAACACATTCTTCTATCTCTCCAATAAAATTTATAGCTTTTGGTATTAAGTTGAAATTTTTTTGTAGAATCAAAGTGAGGGGATCGTTTGGAAGAATATGAGTTGGATATTTTTACTGAACATGCTTCAATAATTTGGTGATATCTTGACCTGTAGAGCTCCAAATTTGATGATTCTTATCTCTAAATAAACTAGAGAAATAAAACCAAAAATTCTATGCAGAAAAAAATTTTAATTCAATCCCTAAGACTTTCAATTTCTGGAGTGAAGTTAGGTATAGTGTACTATTTTATTACAATAGTAGTCCGAAAATGTTTGGGCTATAACTTTCAGATTTTTGAACCAAATTAAATGATTTTAATGTCTTTAGAAACTTAAGACATGGGGAAAAAATGTTCTGAAGAAGTTTAATTGAAATTCCTTTATGAGGTTTCCTAAAATCTATTCGGAAGTAGGAGAGATTAGTTCATTTTTGAGGTTTGACTGGTGTAGGCACGCCACCCTTGTGGGATGCGCATCTAGATGTCATGTAGGACATCGAGCACGTGACTTGCAAGGGCGGGGTCCCAACATCAGCATACAAGCTCCCATCGTATCCTCCAATGTCTGAATCCTATGCTCTAACTGTCCATTCAACTAAGGGTGAAATGTAGCACTTAAATTTAGCTTAGTTCCCAAAGTTGTCTATAAACTTATCCAGAATGGAGAAGTAAATCGTAGATCTCGATTTGATACAGTAGATATTGGAACCTCGTATAATGTCACAATCTCTTTAATATACAAATTGGCTAGCAAATCCAAGAAGTCTATCTTCTACAAGGAAAGAAATGAGTTGATTTAGTCAACCTATCCATAATCACCTAAATTGAATCATGTCTATGTCTAGTCCTTAGTAATGCTACCATGAAATTCAGTAAAAGTTTCTCCTACTTACAAAATGAAATGGCTAAGGGTCTTAATTTCCTTGCTACTTCCTGATGTTTTACTTTAACCTGCTGACAAGTTAAACCCCTCAATACATAGTCTACTGCATCTTTCTTTATTGCAGGCCACCAGTAATAAGGTCTCAAGTTTCGATACATTTTTTGTAGTTCCAGGATGCATATCATATAGTGCATTATAAGCTTCCTTCAAAATCTCCTCTTATAATCCATTTACATTTGGCACACAAGCTTACCTCCCAATCATCAATGCTCTATCTGCTCTTACTAAAAAGTTAATCTCCTACCCTATTGCGCTCTCTTGCTCATATGCATTAGATAAGATGGTATCATTAGGAATTCCATGAATGTAGTTGGTGCATTAGTCAAACCGAAAGGTATCATTAGGAATTTATAGTGGCTATACTGAGTACAAAAAGCTATCTTGGGAATATTGCCCTCAGCTATCCTTAACTGCCAGTATCTTAATCTCAAGTCAATCTTGAAAAATATGATGGCTTCCCTCAGTTGATCTAAAAGATCATTTATCCTTGACAATTGGGTACTTGTTCATCACTGTCACCCTGTTTAGTTATCGGTAATCCATGCATAGTCTCATACTATCATCCTTTTTTTCATAAACAACATTAGAGCTCCCTAAGGTGATGTGTTTGGTCTAATAAAGCTTTTTTCCAACAACTCCTCTAATTGCCTTTTTAACTCATGTAACTCAATAGTAGCCATCCTGTAAGGTGCAATAGAAATCATTGTAACCCTAGGCATAGTCTCAATGGAGAAATCTATCTCCAATTGAGACAGTAAACTTGATAAATCATCTAAGAATACCTCAAGAAATTTCCTCACCATAAGAATATCCTCTAATCCAGAACTTACCTCCCTCATATCTATAATATGAGCAACATATGCCTGACACCCATTCAATATCAACCATCTAGCAGTCGTGATCGAGATCACAAGACTTTATGATCTCCTCCTTCTTATAACTATCTATTATAGCTTGATGTTGTGCCAACCATTCCATCCCAAGAATCACATCAAACTCCCTTAAATCTGTAACTATCAAGTTAAGTGAGAGCTCTATTCCACCAATCCAATTTGGTATTTCCCTTCTTATATTATTTACTACGACATATTCTTTTATTGGTAATGATACTCTAAGTTCATATCCTAATAGGCTAACCTCCCCTAGAACTTTGGAGGCAAATTATAAGGAAATGTAAGAATGTGTAGATTCTAGGTCTACTAACACATAAGCTTTAATATCAAACAATGAAATTTGTACCAAAAATGACATCATTGATTGCAAATGCCTCCTCCCTCATCATATGATATATCCTTGCTTGAGTTTGACCTTGTGCTAACGATGTAACACTAGTACCCATACCCACTGCTAGTCCATATCCAACTCCTCTATAACCATCTTTGCCATCAGTTCTACCCAAACCTCTACTCAAACAAAGACTTCGTTTTGACCATGTACCGTCTCCTTTGCCTAAACTCCCAAACTCCTCCCTATTATTAGACAATTCCTGTATAAGTGTCCCTAGTATTTATAAATATAACATGCCTGACTGATCCCAGTAGGTCCCCAATATGGTCCTCCATGAAATCTCCCTCAGGTCGTATAACTTAGTAATCCTCTAACTCCTTTATTAAAAGATCCTCTAAACCTCTAACTAGCCCCTTTATTCGATCCAACTGATGGTGCATTAGCAATATTATGTTATCCTAAATCCCTACTGTAAGTGCAAGTCGACTTGTACATGGGGTAAGTCGACTTACACGTATTCAGTACCGATAAGTCGACTTATGCAAGGACGGTACTGTTTATATTGTGTCCTAAAGGCAATCCCCTTTAGCGCGTTTTGTTCAAAGTCGTGTGCAGACTTTATGAATAAATAAAGAAAGGCATACTTCATTAATTTGATGTTCATGAACATTGTTTATGAATTGATTGGATCTTTAATCGAATTAATGAAGTCCATGATATATGATATAGCATGAAGGAAATTATGATGTGCTCATACTCCTGAGATTCCTATCATGTGCAATTATGTCAAGATCTAAATTCTCCTAGTCATAGGATTAATGAGACCGACATCATTAATCCGGATAGACTAGCACATGTCATATTCCTTGATTGGATCAAGCGGTGGATCTCGTAAGCGTAAATATGAGATATTTAGAATTGACATGTGGATGCTTACTAGTGGTAGTAAGTTCATTGAATGACCCGCCATGAGATCATCACATGGATATCTTATCTAAGTGTCGTTGATAATCTCATCATAGCAATGGTGCAAGTATCCTTAGACTTGAGGTACTCAAGGATATCTTGAATCCGATCCGTGCTTTGACTCCATTCCTTGTTGCCTTCCGGAGGTAACTCATAGGGTGGTGCTTGGAGTGCACTTGAGGTATTCGAAGATAATTGAGTAGCCAATAAAGGATTCACCACTTCTGGATTAGAAGAAGAGATACCCATGGCCTCTTGTCGGGATCATTACTAAGGTTGGCCAGCATGTATGTCATGAAGAGTGTCTTCATTGACATATAAAGTAATGAGTCCCAGGACGAGAACTGATATCACTTGGGCTAGACTCAGTCTAGTGAGAGTTGACACTTTGACCATACTCATAACCAAGTGGGGTATAGGATGGTGAAAGGACGAATTGCACGGTAATTGTCTATGGAAGGGTTCGTGATCTGGTTCGTGATGAATATATCAAACCGATTACTTTCCGGTCAATTGGGGGTCATGATGTGTTGCTAGATACCGCTCATGACTTGCTCAGATTAATTGTTAATCTAAGTGGCCAACATAACCGGGAGCCCAAAGGGTCACACGCATAAGAGTGACTCAGAGAATCTGTAAAATAGTAATTGGACAGAGTTCCAATTATGGAGAGCATTAGATTAAATGGATCCCAATGGGATTGGGATATGTCCGATGAGATCGCAACATCAATATTGCTAAGAAAGGTTTAGGAGATGTTTCAAGACAAGGGGGCTAAGAGCGATGAGGACCGACTCCAGTTGGACTGGACCTTAACAATTATATTCTAATTAATTAATTAAGTAATTAATTAATTAATTATTATATATAAATATAAGCATGTGCACGTTGGAATGGGAAGAAGAGATTAGCTTTGACTTTTCAAAGTTCATTTCTTTAATCCATTAATAAATGAATGGCTATTAAGCCATACACTTGGCCTTAGCTTATGGTACTCTTACAAGAGTTAAAAGATACATATAAGAAGGCTTAGAAGGTGATGGTCGACGGTGCTTATGGGTTGGAAGAGAAGTGGAAAACTTAAGTGTTAAGTTTCCTTTGAAAAATGGTTTTTCAAGCTTTCTTCCTAAAAGGCATCATCGTTTCTCCTCTACTTCTCCAAGGGTTCCAACGTTCAATCTCAAGCTCTCCAGGATAGAGGTAGGCTCTAGCAGGCTTTAATCTGTTCTAGCTATTCCCGGGTCAAAGGGGTTTGACTCGGTTAGATTTTCTGATCTCTGCGTGGATCACCTTTAGAGATAGTCTCTTTTGGCTATTTAGGTTGATGTCTTCATACCGACACCTGGATCCTGGGTTTCGGGAAAGTACCGGGAACAAAAATTTTTGTTTTCCGCTGCCGGTACATGTGATGTACCTCCCGGGATTTTCCTACAGTGGTATCAGAGCGTCTAGTGTTCCGTATGAAGCTAAAACCGAAGCTAGATCAGAAACCCTAATTGCTGTTGATGTTGATGCATGCATACTGTCTGATTTTTGAATTTATATTGTGATATATTTTTCGAAATTTTTCTGCCCAGGATTGTTCATAACATGTTAGAGAATATGTCTATGAATTTTCAGAATTTATTGATTTGATTTGATATAGTTTTGCTAATTAATTCCCTAAGGTTACAGATGCTGTTTTGTGAAACGATTCTGGAACAGACATGAGTATAAAATCGAGAATAAATTCTAGAAAAATGGTTTTTCAGATTTTCCTTCACCTACATGTCTCTAAGATGTTGGTGAATGTCTGTGAGCATGGAAATTGGATTTCAAGGTGATTGGATATTTATTCACGAATTTATTCTATGCTGTTGGGAATTGCTGTGCTGATGAACACAGATTTTGAATCGGTTTTGTTATTTAGGTTGACTGAGTTTTTGATGGTCTAAAATCCTGAAAAACTTCATGTAGCATGTTCTGAACATGTAGCAACCTATGTAATTTTCTCAGAATTTATTGTTTCATTGATCATTTTGAGCAATGTACAGAACTGGAAAGTTTTGTGAAAATTGTTGGGACTGTTTTGCTTGGCTTGATTGAGTGTGCTTTTTCAGTTTCAATGCCTTGCACCATTTTTAATGTGATTAAAAATGTGTTATCTTGATGTATTATGATTGCCAAACTGAATTGCTTGAAGTTGCATTTCCAAGAATTTTCGGATGCCTAAGTGATCACATTAGCGTCTCGTTAGTATATTGCATTATCTTGTTTGTTTTGACCGTCATATTTTTATGGCATGTGCTGAAGTAAATTTGATAATGTATGTGCTAGCTAGAGATGCTTAGGATGATAATTTGGGTGTTCCTAAATTGTTTGGAAATTAATGAGTTTTAACTCATTTCAAGCTTTTCATATAGTTTGACTATTTAAGGCTTTCATGGTTCAATGAATTGTTCATTGATACATCAAATTTATCAGATATTACCTTAGGTATGTAAGTGTTGTGAATTGGAATTGCATGGATTGAGGAATTAGACGATTAGAAATTATAGCAAATTCTGTTGGACAAGTCGACTTATTTGGAGTATAAGGCGACTTGTTCAGCGTCTGGACATAAGGCGACTTGCAGTGTACAAGGCGACTTGTGCGCGGGTAGGAGCATAAGGCGACTTATATCAGATAAGTCGACTTGTGCGAGGGCAGAAAATAAGGCGACTTGTATTATGATACAAGGCGACTTGTCTATGGGCAGGAGCATGAGGCGACTTGCATTCGTTGTAAGTCGACATTCGTTGTAAGTCGACTTGTGGCATGCTCAGGTTGGATGATGGATGATTATAAGGATTGATTCAATGTGATTGATGACACCTAAATCATTCCATATAGTCCTGGTGACTATAATCCTTCAACTTGGAGTCTAGAGTTTTGAAATCCCTCCTCGGTATATGAAAACTAACGCCTTCCATTAATATGGTAAGAATCAGAGTTCTTATAGGGATGGGTTATTGGGTAAACCCAAGCTCGCTTCTATCTGAATATGTTGAACCATGAAAATAAGATTTTCGGATTAATGGGTCGGTTTTCACTAGAAGCGTTGGTTTGTTGAGTAAACTCAAGGTCAACGTGGACAGAGGCGAAATTGGGTAGCATACATCGGATGTATGCGCATCAAAGAGTTGATAACCCAATAAAGTGCACACATCAACAAGTTGATAGCATTGATCGATAGTTGTGTCTAAGATGTAATTGGTATATCTGATACCTCCCGAGACTTAAGGTGGCTTGTTGGGCAAACTCAAGGTCATTCTCAAAGTCGGTTATCGATGATGCAATTGGTATGACCGATACCTACCGATTGACCTAAGTTGTGGCTTGTTGGGCAAACCCAAGGTCACTCTTAGCAATGTCGGATATCGACCCACTAGGACATTATGTCACTTTGTTTCTCTGGATTCGAAAAGAGGGTTATGGATTCTAGGAAACTAGTGGGAGCCATATGCATGTCATGCAAGTCCTTATGATCATGCAGGCATATCTATTCTATCATTCCTTCTCTCTATCGCGCTAGGTTGATTGAAGAAGTTTTTCAGTGTGAATTTTCGCTCTCTATTCTGGACCGATTTTCTTGATTGGCTGAGGACTCTGAGAATTGTTCTCAGATCTGAGGAACTGGGATACGTCCTAGATGTTTCACTTCCAGATGCACCTGCTGTCGATGCTTCTGATGAGGATCAGAAAGCATATCGTAAGCATCTAAAGGACAGTGACATGGCTACTTGCATTATGCTTGCCTCGATGTCACCAGAGTCTGCGTATAAAGACGAGTCCATGGATGCTCACACTATAGTATTTCATCTTAGGGAGCTGATGAGTAAGCTCGGTCTGAAAGGTTCGAGACCTCAAGGCTTCTCTTCACCACAAAGATGGCTCCAAGGACATCTGCTGTCCAGGTTTCCCTGAAGATGAATGACTATATAGAGAGATTGGCTGTCTTAGGATTTGTAATGGATTATGAGTTAAGTATAGACTTAATTCTGGTTGGATTGTCTGACGGTTATTCACAGTTTGTGATAAACTATCAGATGAACCAAATATCCACAACAATTCCTGAGCTGATCAATCTGCTCAAGACAGCTGAGCAGGCTATCAAGGAAGATAGCAAGCAAGTGCTAGTGGTGGATGCTTCTTCTTCTGGTCCAAAGAAGAAAAGGGCCAAGAAACCAAATGGAAGTGCCATCAAGGAAAAACCAAAGATACTGCCCCAAAAGGATTTTGCTTTCATTGTGGCAAGACCGCCACCGGAGGCTAAATCAGTAAAGTCTATCTGAGTTCTGAAGCGTAAGAAGGCATCAGATGCCTCTACTCCTTCAAATATGTTTGTCATTGAGGTTAATATTGTTTCTGATCAAAACATATGGGTATTTGATACCGGTTGTGGCTCATACATATGAAATGATATGCAGGGCCTCAGGGACAGTAGACAGCTCATAAAAGGAGAACTAGACCTTCGTGTAGGTAATGCAGCAAGAGTTGCTACATTAGCCGTAGACACTTATGTCTTGTCACTCCCTAGTGGGCTTGTATTCAAATTGGATGATTGTCATTTTGTACCTGTTTTAACAAAGAACATATTGTCTGTTTCTTGTTTCAATAGAGTTGGTTTCCATTGGACTTTTAGTAGCAATGGTTGTTCTATTAGTTCGAATGGAATGCTCTATGCTACTGGTACATTATGCAATGGAATTGACATATTAGATATGTCATATCCAGTTTTGAATGTCAATGACGCGAAAAGACATAATCGAGATAATTTAAAATCAACTTACTTATGGCATTGTCGGCTTGGCCATATAAATGAGACACGCATCGCTAAGCTCCATAAGAGTGGCAGTTTAGGGTCATTTGATTATGAATCATATGACACATGCGAATCTTGTTTATTAGGCAAGATGACTGAGTTACCCTTCAAGGGAAAGGGTGAACGAGTGATTGGAGTATTAGACCTAATACATTCGGATGTATGTGGTCCGATGTCCATCCATGCCATAAGTGGTTGTTTCTACTTCAGATACTTTTATCGGTGATTATTCACGATATAGGTATTCAGATCGATGAGATACAAATCAAGCATTTGAATAGTTCAAATAATTCGAAATGAAGTAGAAAACTAAGCGGTAAAAGTATGAAGACATTACGATCGATCGTGGTGGAAAATACTTAGACCAACAGTTTTGGATTATCTCACGATAATGGGCTTTTATCTCGATTCACTCCACCTTGCACGCCGCAAAGACAATGGTGTGGTTGAAGGAGAAATCGAACCTTGTTAGACATGGTGCGATTGATGATAGGTTTTGCACAGTTTTTGGGAGTATGCGCTTGAGACAGCTGCTTACTTGCTAAATAGAGTTCCATTAAAGACAGTTGATGTTACTCCATATGGAGATATGGACTAACAGAAAGCTCTATCTTTCTCATTTGAAAGTTTGGGGTTGTCCTGCTTAAGTGTAGCAAACACAGTCAGATACATTTAATGTAAAAGCTGACAAGTGTTTGTTCGTGGAATATTAATTCTACCTTACTTAGGAACAAAAGTTGTTTGTTTCAAAGTATGCTGTTTTCTTAAAGAAAGAGTTCTTTTACAAGAAGACAGTGGGAGCAAAGTTGAATTTAGAGAAGTTCAAGATGCTCGAACAAACGCAGATCAATCGCTCAACTCGCAAATTGTAACTCATACAGATGAGATAATAGTTCAACCTTCATTACACACGAAGTTCAGTGGGTCATGTAGGATACGCCTGCTCCCCGAGAGATATCGATTTCTCGTTGGGGAACAGAATGACGTATTGCTCATACGAGATGATGAGCCTGCTACCTATGAATAGGTTCTGAAAAGTTCAGAGTCTGACAAATGGCTCCGTGCCATGAAGTCTGAAATGGATTCCATGTATGTAAACCAAGTATGGACTTTGGTTGTTGCACCTAAAGGGATAAAACCCACAGGGTGCAAAGAGGTTTTAGAAGAAAACCAACATGGATGGTAATCTGATTACCTATGAAGCGAGACTAATGGCCAAAGGATTTCGTCAAAGACAAGGAGTTGACTACGACGAGACCTTCAGCCTAGTAGCAATGCTTAAATCCATTAGGATACTCCTAACCATAGCCACTCATTATGATTATGAGATATGGCAAATGGATGTGAAGACAGCTTTCCTGAGAGGAAATCTACCCGAGAATGTGTATATGACACAACCAGAGGGCTTCACCTCCTATGATGGCGAAATGGTATGCAAGCTTGTAAATCCATGTATGGATTGACGAAGCATCCAGGAGTTGAAATGTCCGTTTTGACGAGTTAATCAAAGAGTTTGGTTTCTCATAAAATCCGGATGATTATTGTGTGTATAAGAAGGTTAGTCGGACTGCAATCGTATTCCTTGTGTTGTATGTAGATGATATACTGTTACTCGGAAACGATGTCTCTATGCTGCAATCAGTTAAAATTTGGTTGTCCAAACAATTTGCCTTGAAAGACCTTGGTAAAGCAACTTATATCCTTGGGATATAAATTTATAGAGATAGATCATAGGTTGCTTGGTCTTTCACAAGCATCGTACATAGTTGAGATGCTAAAGAGGTTTAGCATGAAACGATGCTATGTACGAAGCCCGATGTATCGTATGTTCTAAGTGTTACGAACAGATACCAATCGGTTCCTAGTGAAGGTCACTGGGTGGCTGTCAAGAATATCCTCAAGTACTTGTGAAGCACTAAGGATGTTTTCTTGATATTTGGAGATGGAAATCTCCACGTGAGCGGGCATTCAGATGCCAGTATCTAATCTGATAAGGATGATTCTGAATCATGATCAGGTTATATACATTCACACTGAATAGCGTGGCGGTCAGTTGGAAAAGTTCCAAACAAGAGAGGACTGCTGATTCAACAACCGAGACAGAGTACATTGCGCATCGGATCGATGCAAAGGAGGCGGTTTGGATCGAAGTTCATTTCGAACTTGATCTCGTTCCTAGGCGTGATGGGCCCATAGGGTTGTATTGTGATACAATGGGGCTAGTCTTGTGAGCAAAGGAACCAAGGTCTCATCATCGATCCGCACACGTACTCGCCGATTCCATTTGATTCGGAAATCATCGGTTGAGATGATGTCCTTATAGAGAATTCCACGAGCAAAGTGTTCTTGATCCGATGACAAAGCCATTGTCACACGAGAATTGTCATTCTTATGTACTCGCTTTTGGTATTAGATACTAAGGCGATTGGCTTTAGGTCAAGTGGGAGATTTGTAAGTGCAAGTCGACTTGTACATGGGGTAAGTCGACTTACACGTATTCAGTACCGATAAGTCGACTTATGCAAGGACGGTACTGTTTATATTGTGCCCTAAAGGCAATCCCCTTTAGCGCATTTTGTTCAAAGTCGTGTGCAAACTTTATGAATAAATAAAGAAAGGCATACTTCATTAATTTGATGTTCATGAACATTGTTTATGAATTGATTGGATCTTTAATCGAATTAATGAAGTCCATGATATATGACATAGCATGAAGGAAATTATGATGTGCTCATACTCCTGAGATTCCTATCATGTGCAATTATGTCAGTATCTAAATTCTCCCTAGTCATAGGATTAATGAGACTGGACATCATTAATCCGGATAGACTAGCACATGTCATATTCCTTGATTGGATCAAGCAGTGGATCTCAGAAACTGTAAATATGAGATATTTAGAATTGACATGTGGATGCTTACTAGTGGTAGTAAGTTCATTGGATGACCTGCCATGAGATCATCACATGGATATCTTATCTAAGTGTCAGTGATAATCTCATCATAGCAATGGTGCAAGTATCCTTAGACTTGAGGTACTCAAGGATATCTTGGATCTTGATCCACGCTTTGACTCCATTCCTTGTTGCCTTCCAGAGGTAACTCATAGGGTGGTGCTTGGGTACAGCTTGAGGTATTCGAAGATAATTGAGTAGCCAATAAAGGATTCACCACTTCTGGATTAGAAGAAGAGATACCCATGGCCTCTTGTCGGGATCATTTACATGAAGTCGGTAGAAAATTTTTTTCTTATTTTCTTTAAGATAGTATTTTGCCATAACTTCTTCATTTCAAATCCAATTGAGCGATTTGGTGGCGTTAGAATCGTGAGATCAAGGGGAACATTTTATTAAAAAGCCAATCCCAAATTTTCTATTAAAATTTTCTCTAATTGTGGTCGGTTTGTGTTTAGTTTTGGGTCTTCCATGCTTATATGGGTCTGAATGTTGGGCCTCGGGGATGGGGTCCAACATTGTTTGGTATCAGAGCTTAGGCTTACTCCTAGGCTTAAAATGTATAGTAGGGAACATTATTTTGTATGTGATTAAATGTTTACCTTATGAATTGATTGTTTGCATTACGTGACATGCATATCATGCATACATATAGTAACTAAGCTTAAAAAACGAATTGTAGCTAATCACTAGTATTTTCATTGAAGGAGTAAGATGCCACCTCGTAGAAGGACACGAGGAGTCCTGCAAGGTTCAATTGCACTGACTCTCCACCAAGAGAGGAGAGTACCGATGAGTCAATGGCCAGAGTGGTGAAGCTTCTCGAGGCGGGGTAGTGAGCCCTCCGATCTCGACGCCTTTAGATCGTCTAGTCGGTCGGAGCAAGTGCCCGCTCTTGATCCGAGATTGTTCGAGCATTTACCCAAGCTTTTGTTTAGGCTATGGGTCAAATGCCACGAGCTCTAGTTCGCCCCACTAAGAGGGGAAGACAGTTTGATAAGCCGAGGAAATACGGCGGTGGATTTCACGGACCACAGATCCCAGGAAGCCGAGACAGTTGAGGAAGGCGAGAGAGTCTTTGGATCGGATGGAGTGCGAGGATGATGAGAGGGTAGTCTATCTTGCCATTACGCTTCAGGTGATGCTTTGCACTTTGGTGGGAGACCGTGCGAAGTGGAGTCGACGAGACCGATGGGGGTGACATGGGAGACTTCTGTTGTCTTCGGAAGAAGTATTTATCTGAAGTGTACATTCGTGAAGCGAGAGAGTTCTGAGCCTCACCTGAGGAGATGGTATTGCGAGTATGGCGCGGTTTACTCGATTATCGGTATCTTGCAGATATGATGTTTAGTGAAGCTGCCAAGTGTCGCCGATTTGAATCGGGTCCGCACCTAACTATCGAGAAAAGGTAGTGGTGCAGAACACGTGATTTCAGCAGACTAGTTGAAGCGGCTCGAGGTTGAGAACATTGAAAATATCAAGAGTGCGATCGGCAGGATGAGAAAAGGAGAGAGCGATTCGGGAGGGAGGTGGTACTTTAATCACGAGAGAAGTGCAGAACCTTTCTGCTGTGATCTGAGGAGAGGAGCACGGTGGGAGTTGGCCTAGATCTGCGAGGACTCCTCTTTCTCACCAAGCTTCTCTGATGGCGGCGAGAGAAGAGTAGATGGGAGAGGCCACCTCTTCCCAAGTGTGACCATTATGGGCTTCCCCATAGAGGAGAATGTCATAGAAAGACTGGAGCATGTTTCAATTGTGGGCAGAAAGGACACTTAGTTAAGTTTTGTCCCCAGTCGGATAGGAGAGAGGGATCTCAGAGGCAAGCTTCTAGGAGGGACGAGGCGGTGGTGCAAAGAGTCTGTGGACCAAGTGGGTAGCTCTGGAGGTCTAGAGAGCTTATCCTCCAGATAGATCCAGAGGGCAAGCATCACCCAGTGTTTGCGATGACACGAGAGGAGGCCGAGACCGCCCAGACGTTGTGGCGGGTATGGTTAAATTGTTTGATGATTATGTGCTTGCTTTGATTGATTGAGGTTCTACCCATTCCTTTGTGTCTTGGGTAGAACTATATCCAGAGGAGTTTGAGTCCATTGGATACTTGACGATGGTGAGTACTCGATCGGCCATTATATTGTCATCGATCAAGTGTATAGAGATTGTGAGATAGAGATTAGTGGAGGAAAACTTGTGGTGGATCGATGCCTTTGAAGATGGGAGGATTGGATGTGATCTTAGGTATGGATACATTAGAGAGGTATCATGTTACTTTAGATTGTAAAGTAAGGCGGTGGAGTTCGAGCTAGAGGATAGCAGGAAAGTGATACTCATGGGAGATAGAAAAGTCATCCACCTCGGGTTATTTCAGCTATGATGGCGAGAGAATGATGAGCGAGGGTGTGAGGCCTTTTTGGCTTATGTGCTAGATATAGAGGCAGATAGAGGGAGGTTGGAAGACATTCCAGTAGTCAGGAAATTCCCGAATGTCTTTCCTGAGGAATTGCCAGGACTACCTCCTCCGAGAGAAATTGAGTTCCCCGTTGAGCTTCTTCCAGGCACTACACCGATTTCGATTCCGCCTTATCGGATGGCTCCGGCCGAATTGAAGGAGCTTAAGGTGTAATTGGAGGATCTTTTAGAGAAGAGTTACATTAGGCCGAGCTCTTCGCCTTGGGGAGCTCCGGTTCTCTTTTTGAAGAAGAAAGATGGATCGTTGCGGATGTGTGTGGATTATAGGAAGTTGAATCATGCCACTATTAAGAACAGATATCCGCTCCCGCGCATAGATGATTTGTTTGATCAATTGCAAGGGGCAAGAGTCTTTTCAAGATAGACTTGAGGTCGGGTTATCATCGATTGAGGATTAAGGAGACCGATGTGTCTAAGATCGCTTTTAGGGCCTTGGTATGGCCACTTTGAGTTCTTGGTGATGCCTTTGGGTTGTGAATGCTCTGCGGTCTTTATGGATTTGATGAATAGAGTCTTCAGGTCTTTCTTAGATCAATTTATCATTGTCTTTATTAATGATATATTGGTCTATTCTAAGAGTGATGAGGAGCATGAGGATCATTTGATGGTTGCCTTGGAGACATTGAGGAAGAATGAGTGTATGCCAAATTCGATAAATGCTAATTTTGGCTAAGGAAGTGGTATTTTGGGGCATGTGATCTCCGGCGGGAGTGCATGTGGATCCAGAAGATAGAAGCGTGGTTAAATGGGAAGCGCCAAAGAATGTAGTGAAGTGAGAAGTTTCTTGGGATTATTTGGATATTACGGGAGGTTTGTGGAGGCTTTTCCTTGATAATGCTCCACTTTCCAAGTTGACAAGGAAGAATCAAAATTTGAATGGGTGAGGAGTGCCGAGTAGTTTCGAGGAGTTGAAGAAGCGGCTTACAACCGCACCGATTCGACATTGCCTTACGGTGATGATGGGTACATTGTGTGCAAGTGATGCCTCAGGGAAGGGTTTAGGGTGTGTATTGATGCAAGGAGAGAAAGTGATTGCTTATGCCTCTAGGCGGTTGAAGCCTTATGAGATGAACTATCCGATCCATGACTTGGGTTGGTCGCTATAATCTTTGCATTGAAGATTTGAAGACATTATCGTATGGAGTTACCACTAGGATATTTCTGATCATAAGAGCCTTAAATACTTGTTGACCCGTAAAGAGCTGAATTTGAGGCAAAGCGATGGTTAGAGTTGCTAAAAGATTATGACTTGATGATAGATTACCATCCGGGAAAGCTAATGTGGTAGCGGATGCTCTGAGTAGGAAGTCCACTATGGCTCACATGAGAGTGTGTATCTTCCTTCTTTGAAGGATTTAGCGGACTTAATGTGATGTTGAGGCAAGATGGGCTGAGTGTATTTTGGCGAGTTTGGGGTGAGGCCGATCTTTGAAAGAGAAGATCAAGGAATTGCGGGATCGGGATGAGTACTTGAGTAAGCTTAGGAAGAGATAAAGAACGCAAGCAAGCCTAATGTAGAGGTAAAGGAAGATGGATTGATGGTTGTGGGTAGTAGAGTGTGTGTCCGGGCAAGTTAGAGTTGAGAGATGAGATTCTTGATGAGGCGATAATGCTCCTTATGTAATGCATCCAGGGAGTTCTAAGATGTATCGAATTTGAAAGAGCATTTCTGGTGGAAAGGAATGAGGAAAGATGTAGCAGAGTATGCTAAAAGATGTTTGGTGTGCCAGCAAGTTAAAGCTGAACACTAAGCACCTTGAGCAAGCTTAATCCTTGCCTATTCCGGAGTGGAAATGGGAAAAGATAACTATGGATTTCGATGGGATTGCGAGATCTAGCAAGAAGCATGATGCAATATGGGTGATTGTGGATAGGTGACTAAGTCACTCACTTCTTACCAATTAAATCGCATGATTCTTTGAATGTGTTGGCTAAGAAGTATGTGGATGAGGTGATTAGGCTTCATGGGATTCCGAGTTCGATAGTTTCGATAGAGATCCTGTGTTTACCTCCGGGTTTTGGGAGAGTTTGCAGGAGGCCTTGGGGACTAGATTGCATTTCAAGACGGCTTTCCATCCGCAGGTGATGGACGATCGGAGAGGACCATTCGGACTTTGGAGGCAATGTTGAGGGCTTGTGCTTTGGATTTCAAAGGTTAGTGGGATGATCACTTACCTTTGATTGAGTTTGTTTATAATAATTCCTATCATTCAGAATTCAGATGGCACCTTATGAGGCTTTGTATGGTAGGAGATGTAGAACCCTATATGTTGGGACGAGGAAGGTGAAAGGAAGCTTGTGGGACTGAGTTAGTGCAGTTCAGATTGATAAGATAAAGCTAGTGAAGCAGAGGCTTAAGGCAGCTCAAGATCGGATGAAGAGCTATTCGGATGCCCATAGGAAAGAGATGGAATTTGAAGTGGGTGAGAAAGTGTTTCTTAGAGCTTCTCCATGGAAAGGTGTTTTGAGGTTTGGTAAGAAAGGTAAGCTTAGCCCGAGGTATATAGGCCTATACAAGATCATTGAGAGGATTGGGCCTTTGGCTTATAAGTTAGATTTGCCATCGGAGTTGTCTAAAATTCATAATGTGTTCCATATGTCGATGCTGAGGAGATACAGGTCGGATCCTTCGCATATAGTTTAACCTTCAGAGGTTCAGTTGAGAGAGGATTTGACTTATGAGGAGCAACCAGTGGAGATCTTGGATTCAAAGGAAAAAGTGTTAAGGAATAAGATCGTGAAGCTGGTTAAGGTCTTGTGGAGGAACCATTTAACCGAGGAAGCAACTTGGAATCTTTGGAATCCATGAAGGAGAAGTATCCCTACCTCTTCATGGATTCAGGTAAGGATTTCGAGGACGAAATTCTTTTAGGAGGGGAGAATTGTTGGGCCCCGAAAATTTTTTTTATTTTATTTGAATAAATTATTTATTTATTTATGGATTTATTCGTTAATAATTACTTTTTTATATTTTTTATTATTTTGTCTTCATTGATTTAATTATGTGTTTATATAAATATTTTATGTTGGGCTTGGAAATTAGAAGTTAGAAATTAAATGGAGGGTTAGAATTAAATGTTGGAAATTATGGGCTTTAGGTAAGTGGAATAAGAAGGAGGATTAGAAATAAGTGGGTTAAAGTATGGTGGGCTTGTAAGTTATTAGAGGAAGGGCCCAAAAGCATGGTAAGAGGGAGAGCCCAATACCAAAACTATGTAGTTTTGGTGTAGGCTTTTAAGTGGAGATGTAAAGGAATTAAGAGTTAAAGAGTTAAAGAGGGAAAGGAGAAGTAAGAGTCGTAAGTCACCAAAGGAGAAGAGGGAAAAACGTGAGCTAGAGGAAGAAAGGAAGAGTGGTCGGCCAAGGAAGAAAGGAAGAGAGAAAATCGTGGGAGGCTTGTGGAGAAGAAGAAAGAAGGAGAAAAAGTGAAGAAAAATCAAGTTGTAAGGTAAGCTACCATCTCCCCTGAGTAGGGTTTCGAAAATGGGATAAAATGGAGCTTAAGGTTTGTGTAAAGTTTGAAGGGAGAGGTGAGATCTATGGGTTTTTGTGTTTTCCTAAGCTAGGGTTTGGTTGTTTCAGCTTAAATGGGCTATGGGTAGGTTAGGTTTAAGACTTCGTTATCGATTTATCGATTCTTGAATGTTTCGACTTTTCCAATGAGTCTCGGAATGTGTTTTATTGAAGGGAACCAAGGAAACCTCACTCAAGAGAGAGAGGAAGAGCAGTCGTGAATCCGGATTTCCGACGATAAGTGGGTAACATCTTTATAGTTATTGTGTAATGGGCAAAGCCCTATATGTGCTATCTTTGTTATACTATGTGCATATTGAAAATGAAATTTTGTGTTTTGAGAGGAAAGAATGGAACTTTGATGATTTGAAAGAGTGAGATAAGCATAAAATGTGAATCTTGTGTTTTGATATGTGAGCATATTGATTGTGTTTGGGTGATAGAGAACCCCTTTGTGAATTCACGTGCACGTTGACCCCCATAGCCTTCTCCCGGTTGCCCGCTTGTGGCTTACGAGATCCGAAAACGGACTCGATGTGTTCACGGTAAACTTCGGTTTCCGGTGTGTGTATGGAACTCTCGAGCCAATTGTGTGCATTTCATCATTTATAAGTGTTTATGATGCATAATATGGGTTTTAATTGCAAGATGATTCTATGTTATGCCTTATGTGATGAGTTGAGTAAATTGTGAGTTATGTGATAAAGTTGAGTTTCAACCTATTATGTAAATTGCTAATGCTTTGGATTATTAATTGTGTGAGTGTGGCTCATTATGTGATGGCTATAAATTTGTTAGCCACTGAGCCGTGTTAGCTCACCCCATTCTCCCTCCTCAGGTGCAAATCAAAGTTGAACTCGGAACCTTGCAAAAGCTTCGGGCATCGCTCCAAGAAATTTAGGAACTTTTGTATTAAGTTAGTAACTAGCTTTTGGGAATAACTTTGTAAGCATATTGATCATTGAGCATCTCATCTTTGGTATTTTGTACTTGATTTTGATGAATATGCCAATATGTAACCAAAGCTATGCATGAATCTTGTTATGATTTTGAAATGAGAATGAGAGCTCTAGTACTCTCTTTATGTGAATTGGCTAATTTGTGTACTGTGTATGGCCTTGGAAAGGCATGTGTATGATTTTGAGTATTATTGTTATATGAGTTTTGTTGGGTTTTGGCCATGGGAAAGGTCGCTGGTAGGTTTTTATGGTCTATGTGTTGTTGAAGAGTATAGTGCTGCAGAATTTGGGCTAAAGTGTTCATGTGGGAAATTTTGAGTTTGTTGTGTTGCTAAAATTTCTGGGTTGGTATAGGTAGAATGGGAGTACTGAGACTTGTTGAAAGTGTTAGCCGGGCAGTAGAGCTCTCCTAGGAGGTTTTATGAGCTATTTAAGAGGTATTAAGTTGGTAGGTGGGGTCGCTGGAATTTATTACTGGTGCTATCAAAGTGACAGATTGCTAAGTAGAGCTTTGAGTTCACTTTTGACCCTCATAGAGTGGGAATATAGGTCGGTGGTCTTCACGAAGTTTGTAGATAATTCTTTTACCTTTCCAGAGACACTAAGTTTGCTAAATTTGGAGTTCTGGATCAAAAGTTATGGAGGTTGCAAGTTTTGATGCTGTTAGGGAGAGCTAGTCGATCGGCCTTTGTGTTAAAATTTGCTTCCCTTAGTGACCGGGCTAGTCTTTGAGTCCTTGAAAAATATAGATTTTTCTTCTAGCTTTCCAACGCTTCCGACCGTGTCTGATTTGGAGCTCGGTATAAAAAGTTATTGAGGTTAGAAGTCTGGTAGGTCGGATCATTTGGGCAGTCACTCGGCTCGGCCTTGGCGCCCAAGCGCTTCGGCATGCCGAAGCGAGGCACTCGCCATGACGGCGAGGCGCTCGCATGACGGTGAGGTGGCTTGCTTGCCTTGCTTGGCGAGGGCCTTCGCCCATGCGGCGAAGCGCCCAGACCGCCGGCATGCCGAAGCGATTCAGCAGACCTTTCGAATGCCGAGCAGTTGGGGGCTTTGGGGGTCGGTTTTGGTCGACCGACCCCTCTCCCTTCTTTTGGCCTTAACTTTGTACACCGACCTCCGATCGGGCTGATTTTCGAACCGATGGATTTCTAAGAAATTTTTCTATCTTTTTACACTTGATTTTCCAGTATTGCTTTTAAATTGAAAAGGGTGGTTTGAAACAAAGTGTAGAGGTCGGCTGATTATTTCTGAATATACTTCACAAATTTTTAAATATCTGGAGCTATAGGGCTCGGGTTGAGACGATTCTTGTTTTACATGAAACTAGAGACATAAATCTACACTTTTTATGAAGGAGCCGATCAGTAATTTTGCCTCTAAAGTTTTCAAATATTTACATGAAGTCGGTAGAGGGGCTGTTTTCGCTGTTTTCTTTAAGATAGTATTTTTGCCATAACTTCTTCATTTCAAATCCGAATTGAACGATTTCGGTGGCGTTAGAATCGTGAGATCAAGGGGAACATTTTATTAAAAAGCCAATCCCAAATTTTCTATTAAAATTTTCTCTAAGTGTGGTCGGTTTGTGTTTAGTTTTGGGTCTTCCATGGTTATATGGGTCCGAATGTTGGGCCTCGGGGACGGGGTCCAACATGGCCAGCATGTATGTCATGAAGAGTGTCTTCATTGACATATAAAGTAATGAGTCCCAGGACGAGAACTGATATCACTTGGGCTAGACTCAGTCTAGTGAGAGTTGACACTTTGACCATACTCATAACCAAGTGGGGTATAGGATGGTGAAAGGACGAATTGCACGGTAATTGTCTATGGAAGGGTTCGTGATCTGGTTCGTGATGAATACATCAAACCGATTACTTTCCGGTCAATTGGGGGTCATGATGTGTTGCTAGATACCGCTCATGACTTGCTCAGATTAATTGTTAATCTAAGTGGCCAACATAACCGGGAGCCTAAAGGGTCACACGCATAAGAGTGACTCAGAGAATCTGTAAAATAGTAATTGGACAGAGTTCCAATTATGGAGAGCATTAGGATTAAATGGATCCCAATGGGATTGGGATATGTCCCGATGAGATCGCGACATCAATATTGCTAAGAAAGGTTTAGAGTCGTTTCAAAGATCGGGGGGCAAGCAGTTAGGACCAACCCAGTTGGACTGGACCTTAACAATTATATTCTAATTAATTATTTAAGTAATTAATTAATTAATTATTATATATAAATATAAGCATGTGCACGTTGGAATGGGAAGAAGAGATTAGCTTTGACTTTTCAAAGTTCATTTCTTTAATCCATTAATAAATGAATGGTTATTAAGCCATACACTTGGCCTTAGCTTATGGTACTCTTACAAGAGTTAAAAGATACATATAAGAAGGCTTAGAAGGTGATGGTCGACGGTGCTTATGGGTTGGAAGAGAAGTGGAAAACTTAAGTGTTAAGTTTCCTTTGAAAAATGGTTTTTCAAGCTTTCTTCCTAAAAGGCATCATCGTTTCTCCTCTACTTCTCCAAGGGTTCCAATGTTCAATCTCAAGCTCTCCAGGATAGAGGTAAGCTCTAGCAGGCTTTAATCTGTTCTAGCTATTCCCGGGTCAAAGGGGTTTGACTCGGTTAGATTTTCTGATCTCTGCGTGGATCACCTTTAGAGATAGTCTCTTTTGGCTATTTAGGTTGATGTCTTCATACCGACACCTGGATCCTGGGTTTCGGGAAAGTCCCGGGAATAAAAATTTTTGTTTTCCGCTGCCGGTACATGTGATGTACCTCCCAGGATTTTCCTACACCTACCAGCTCCTCAATCTCCACTAGATCAGTAGAAACTACCACTCCTTCTCGATGTACCATCGGCTCTCCTAGATCCCCCTACACCAGTAGACTACGAATGAGTATCTCTCGTTTTAACAGATTGACTCCCCTCTCTTTAAAGACTCTTCGATCACCTCTTTAACTCTCCTGTCCTTCTGCCTTGTTCTAATGTATCCTTTACTCTAAGTTCATTCTCTAGTAACTTTTTAAAATTAAAGTTAGCAGCTCCCAAACTAAACGAATATGCATCCTTGGACCTTGTTCAAATTAGTAACATCTATCTTCTGGATTTTTCACAACCTCCAATACATGCTTAAACAATGTTACAAATCATGAACTCCATCTTCTTTGGGTCTTGATACATCTACAAAGTGTATTTATCTCTAAACTCTCTCTAGAACTTCTATAAATTCATCTCTCGTGTCTCAAATGATCTCTTTACTGACTTCCACTAAGTCAATGCTTTGCCTTAGAATAAGGAAACAATGTACTACAACCTTCTTTCCGAGGTACACTCCAATCGGTCTAAAACTAACTCTGTCTACTCCAACCATACCTTAGCCTCCTTAGGATCAGTAGTATCTTGAAACTCTACTGCACCCATCTTACGAATCTGTTCATAGTTACAATCCACCTGCTGTATCATATGTGATCCACCTCCTACTCTATCCACTTAGGCATCCCCCTGATTTGACACATCAAATTACCCAATTCCCCAGTTGACTTAGGGCCAACATTAGCCTCTCCTAAAGCCATCCTATATAAGACAAAACTTTTTTCTACTCAATACATCCTTAGAAATGTAAACCCGTTCTCATACAACCCAATTTGATTCTCCAAACAAATCTTAAACCATAATTGTCTGAATAGTTCCCAAAACATACCAATAATCATCAAATTCCACATTAGTTTCGAAAGAGAGTATTATTTGTCAAAAAAAAATATTTTATACAACACAACTACCCAAACTGCCACATTAAAAATATATAATCAAATAACTTTACACAATTAATCTACTAGCCCTGCCTAAACTTCACTTTATTTGACCCGTACACTAGGTTTATTAGCAATCTCTCGATCTCCTATAAACAAAGTGGCAAAGGGTGAGTTGCCAACTTAATATGGAAAACTGACCGCGCTCTTAAAATCAAATAACTCAATATATAACTATAAAGCTTAGCTAAGAGATTAAACATTCATATACTACAAAGATACACAACATTACTCAGTCTAATTTGAATAATTAACAAACACCTCAAAATTTTACTAAAAAAATGATTAACACAAATATTAATTTGTAACTACCATTGATGCTCTTTCTTATAATTAACTGAATTACCTAAGCCCTGCTTAACCTAGTATACTTACATTCAATAGTCTGTCGACTCATCTCAACTCATTATAATCTCTTACCAAGTGGAAACGTAATTAATGTATAATTATTAGCACAGGATGCCTCAAATTCTCAATCTCTTTTAGTACTCCGGTAGTACTCCAGTACCTAGTCATCAATACAGGATATCCCCAAGATTCAGGATATCCCCGTACTACTTTAGTATCTAGCCATCTCATAGGTCATCCCCGAAACTCAAGATGCCTCGATATCTACTCCACGAATAGACACGCAGCCATCACTCGCTCATCTTTAAATGCCCTATCAATCTGTACCCAATGAATGTAGTCTATGCTACAGGAGCTATTCTCAATTTTGACTAATTATTTATAACATATTATTAGTCAATCTCTATTTAATTTACATATTTTTCATCGAATTAACAAGCAATGCACTAAAACGTAATAAAATATAAAAGTGAAACACCTATTATTTTATTAATTATTTACAAAATAAAATAAACATAATTCATGTATATAATTACTAATCATTAATTTAATTTATGATTAATTCAAAATATCATTCGCCAAAATAATTTATTAATAACAAAACGATACAATATTCTATGAATGCAAAGGTTATACTTACCTCGATTTTGGAATCAATTAATTAATTGTTCAATTTACTCTTTCGGACCTTTAGACCTAGACATTACAAAATTCTATCGACTAGTTTACAAAAAATTTCAACTCAAATACACTTAATAATCCAACATTATTTCCTTTTTCACCTTATTCTTAATTATAAAAATAATATCCTTACTAACCTAGACACCATAATTACTAAATCACCATTAATTAATTAGAAGTCCTATTTTAACCTCATTCATTTCAATTGACACCAAAAATGCCCTGCTTGAAAGTAAATTCCATATTTATCCTTCACTACTTGCATTCCCATTTTGCCCCTTCATGCAGTTCAATATTTTAAAAAATGTGATCTTCTTCACTCGCTCCTCTTCTCTTATCTCCTCTTCTTTTCTCATTTTTTTACCACATTTTCTCCATTGTCACCCTTTCTATGACTTTAATTATTGTCCCAAACAATCACAAAATGTAATCCAACCATAAACTAGTGTAGAATAATCAAAAATCACAAAAAGACATAAAACAACAGCTGGAATTTTACCTATGTCACAAGAGATTTTGGAGTTGTTAACTTCCATAACTTCCTCTCAATTTTCTGCAAAACAAATATAAGGAGGGTGTTGGACTCCAATTATGATCGAATCATGGGTGCAACAGAAAATAAAATATTTTTACAGATTCCGAGCGGATCTCGATAATTGATTAAACTTGAATAAAACAAAATTCAATTTAGAAATCGTACCTTGTTTGCTTTCCGAAGAAAAACTTTGAATCTTTTCTCTGAGTGATTAATCACGAGCTGTCCAATTTCTCAGCCTCTGATGGTATCCACAGAGCAATTTCTAAATTGTTTTTGAGAGGAAGAAGACAAAAGTGCTAGCATCTAAAAAACTCTTCCCTTTAAATAGAAAAATAATGCAGTCTTTCATTACAATTAAATCTATTTATAATTGGAATCAAATTCTAATTCTAATTAATTTAATTTAATTTAAATAAAATCAAATATCTCATATTTGATTCCTAAAGTTTCTCCAACTTTATAATTAGGTCCAACTTAATTAAATTGATTTTCTTTTACAAATTACTCTTTGATGTGTGACCCATTAGATTCCTAATAAATTGGCAATGAATATAACTTATAATTCTAATTCACAATTAGAATTATATAAATTAAAACCGCTTTTAATTTATCTTTAATTCTCCAATTAAACAATTCATAATAATAAATTATGATTGAAGTCTAGCATCATGTCATGATTACTCAAATATCAAGAATGTAAAAGTGATTGACTTAACTTGTCCATGCATGACCATGATGTATAATTTAATCCTTTCTTCAATATTCTAATTGGATGAGTATGGATATAGTGTCCATTTTATCATCCAATTATGTTCATATTTGCTAATTAGTAATTGATTTCTAATTAAAATTTAAAACTTCTTTTCACATATCAATTTACTCTAGCCAGAGAAGTCCATAAATCATTACTAATCAAGAAAAACAGAATATTCTCTCTAATTACTTTAGAGTGACGAATCCTATATAGACTTACTCAACTATCTACATATGTTTCATACTATATCCAGTTACTATCGACTGACCTATCTTAGGACGATTCATAAGTAGCATCAAAATATTGTAGTTCTCATACTAGATACCTTGGTAATCTTAAGTCTGAAGATTAATTATACAACCATCATTATGAGATAATCCATAGACACATAAGTAATATTTCATTTGGAATTCTCATAATGAGGTCAATTCAGTGGCTTATTCTCTAATAATCATCCACACATTAGTTTAAGTATCTCTATACTTTAATATGAGATCAATTACTTTCTTCATAAAAAGGAAACATAATGTGTGCTAATTTTACTGTTTCATCAATATCCAGTCTTGATGAAACTACAACTAGGAACATTTAGGAATAACACATAAGTGTAAATTAAATCTCATTATAATTTCAATTACACAGTAATTATTTCAAAGATTTTATCTTTAGTATTAAAACATAAAATATTAATGAAATTAATACACAAAGATAAATAATACCTTTTCATTAATTAACATATAATTTCATACATTAACTTGCATCCAATTGATTAGTTGCAAGGGCATAAACTGAAAGAAGGAACCTATGAGAGAAATGTCACATGCGGGAGAAAGAGTGGTGCTCTAGACACTTACCAACTAGAAAGGTTGAGAGAAAATTGAAGAAGAAGAGGTTGGTGAGCGCTATTGTTTGTTTGTCTCATTCCATTCGCTATCATAACACTGGGGTGATGTTATCGTGTGAGACACCAACATCAAGCTTAGTGATAATTTTTAGATTTGTTTCATTTTTAATTAAACCATATGCAAATTCACACAAGATTAAAATGAAAAACATATTTCATTAATTCATAAGTAAATGTACAAATACATCAAATCATCAATAAACCTAAACCCTTAATGTGCTTTTGAAAAATGTCTCTAGCAATGGTTTGGTAAAAGGATTAGTTATCATATCTCTCGTAGAGACATACTGTAGGACCACTTATCCTCGTATAATGATATCACGAATGAAGTGGTAACGAGTATTAATGTGCTTTGCTTTTCCATGATCCTTCAAGTCCTTTGCATAGGCAATTATAATTGTGTTATTACAATAGGTAACTGTGGCTTCATTAAGATGCTCGATAATGATGAGGCTCCTAAAAGATCTCCTAAACCATATCACCTTTTGCACCGCAACATACTCGGACTCTATTATGGACAATGAGACTAATTGTTGTTTCTTCCTACACTAAGAAATAACTCCTTCTCCAAGAATGAAAGTATATCCCAATGTGGACTTTTGCTGGTCTCTATCGATAGATCCATTCGCATCACTATATCTAACCAATTTGAAGCTCCTACCTTGATAGCACAAAGTTATATTAATGGTTCCTATTAGATATCTAAGTATCCTTTTGAGTGTTGCCTAATGATTAAGTCTATGATTACTTTGGTATCTACCAACCATCCTAACTACAAAGTATATGTCTGGTTAAGTACACACTATAGCGTACATTAGACTACTGACAATGCTTGCATATGGAACCATAGCCATTTGTTGTTTTTCTTCCTCTGCTTTAGAACATTGATCCATACTTAGGTATAGCCCCTTCTCTATTGGAGTGTCAACAAGTTTGCAGTTATGAATATGGAAATGCTCCAAGACCCTATTAATATAGGTTACTTAGGAGAAAGTCAGAAATCTCTTAGAACAATCCCTTGAGATCTTAACCCTGAGAACATAATCTGCTTCACCCATGTCCTTCTTCTCAAAAGTAGAGGACAACCACTTTTGAGTGGCTATGATCATCTCCATATCATTCCTAACTATAAAAATATCATCTACATACAAAGAGAGTATAAGAAACACATTTTTTATCTCTTTATTTATACACAATGGTTATCTTCAATCATCATAAAGCATACTGATGTAATGGCTTGATGAAATCTAAGGTAACATTTCCTAGATGATTGTTTCAAGTCATAAATGGAATGTCTCAAGAGACACACTTTTTGCTCTTGTACCTTTGCACAAAACCGAATAAGTTGATCCATATAGATTTATTTCTCCATTGAGAAATGTCGTTTTCCCATCCATTTGTGTCAAATGCCTATCTCCTCAAATCAAACATTTCTTAACACAGTTTCACAAGTCATATGATCCCATTGTTCAAGAGACCTAATAAGGACCAATAATCATTTCAATTTAACTAATGGATCTTCCATACATATTTCTTTCCTTAATCTCATCTCATAATTGCATGTACAAAATCAAATCGCCATCATGAACTTCAAATCTCAAGTTCATTAACACACACCTAGAATCAATCAAAGTTCTTAACCTCACTCAAACTATCACTAAATTCATTCTTAATAATCATATGGCCCAAGTATGATCATAATACTGGGCTCTGATACCATCTATGTTGGGACCCTATCCGGGAACCGGAACCCAACCGAAAAACAAAGAACGAAGGAACGAGACAAAAGGGAAAGAGAAAATAGCGAAACGAACCGGAAAACGAAAAACGGATACAAAGCAAACAGGACCTAAAGCAGGAATCGAAAGAACGGATTCTTTTTGAATGCGAAGCGGAACGAAATGGAAGCAAATGCGAATTGGCTCGAAGTGAAAGCGAACAAAGCGAAGCAAAATGCAAATCGGATCACAAAGCGAATTGAATCAAATCAAACTAAAAGTAGCGAAGCAGATCGAATACAAATCGCAAGCGGAAACAAATGCCGACATCCGAAAGCGCAAATCTTAGGAAATGAAAAGTTGCATTGGAACCTTAGACTAAGCCCAATCGAAATCCGGTATAATTTTTTTTTCTTTTTCATTCTTTCTTATACCAATCACATCCATATTATTTCCTATAGGAAATTCATTCTTATACCCAAAACTCAACATTCATACATAATCTTATATATATCCATACAATTCTCAAAATTACATTTTTATCTCAAATTTTTTTCTAAAATTCGGCAGCATAACGACTGCATTTATTCTAACCTAAACCTGCAAAGTATCGAAAAACACACTTCTAAATCTCCAACCAATCACACAACCAATCAAAATCTCTGGACCTCTCGTCCGGATCTCGTGAGATAAACACACTCCTCTATCTAAACCACTTCAAAACATTAATCATGTCCAATTCCAATACACATTTCAATCTTAAATTCCATACACAAATTTCTAACTCAATATCATTATCATACACAATGTCATACATAATTTCATATACAAATTAAAGACCATTCACAATACTCAACTTTATATGTAAGTACACTTTTCCAAACTTACCTTAAGCCATATACATATCCATACTAAAATCCAAACTTATACAAATATCGAAATTGACGTCTTGACCATCTTTCATCCGATCTCCTGCTCGAATACCTGGAGATGGGGATGAAAGGAGGGGTGAGCTCGGAAGCTCGTGGATAATATATTTATAAATTAAAAAATAAGCGAAAACATATTTGGAAAAACTTTACCATTTACTTCCAAAATTTCACATTAGAAATTTGGCAAATCTCGTATTTTTCACACTTTTCAAAATATTGCCAAAACAATTGCAATTGCTTTTCAGTTGAAAAACCACCACAATTTATTTCTAAAAAATTCACATTTTGTTTGTAAAAATGATGCAATGCAACACACTTATTAACGTAACAAAACACACAAAACACAAAGAAATGGTGCGGTTTGGTCCAAAGCGAGCGCATGCACATTCCGCATAGCGGTCCTATGCAACAGTGAATGAGCGTACTACACTTTTTCGCATAGCGGTCTGTGCAAGTAGTGAGCAGGCGTACTACACTTTTTCGCATAGCGGTCCAGTGCAGCCGTGAAGGGAGTCCGAAATCGAAGCTCCAATGCCATTAGCGGGCAGCCGGGAGAAGGCTTTAACAAATAGAGACAGTGCACTAACTCACAAGGGACCTACCAAACCCCCGTAACACATATCGAAAATGAAAATTCGGATTGCTCAAAGACACTTTTCGAAAATCTTACTTTTCAACATTTCTTATAATACAATCACAAGTCGCATCAAATCATATAACAAATCATATGCAATCTAACTCACGAATTACATCACACAGCAATCAAAATCACAACAATGTATGTAGCTATTTCTTTCAATTACAAACTCAGTCTTTTTCAATTTCACTTTTCAAATCGTTCATATAAAACAAACTGCATTTTCGTAACATTTATTTCGAAAACCAATTTTTCAAACATTTTCATAAACCATAATAATTTTTTTAAAGCAATTTTCAATCTCACATGCTTATGCTTAAAATTCAATAAATAAACATACTACCCACCTCGAAATGATGCAAGGACCTCGTCCCGATCATCAATTTGACCAAAGCATCCTTTGCTCTTCCAATTGAAAATTTAACCTAAACCATAATCATCCAAATTCAACGTCATAAATAACTAAATCCTCAAAATTTATTTCACAAATCACAAAGCCATACTAGCCTCAAGAGATCTAAATCAAAATTCTCCCATTTTTCCAATTTACAAAATCGGGCCTAAAACCCTACTTCACAATTTTCCAAAATTGAACATCAAAAATCATATAATCTTTCAATTGACTTAGGAATTCTTCAATTCCCCACATATTCAAGCTATTGGAGAGAAAATCCCCAATTTCCACAATTGGCCTAAACCCCCAATTTACCATTTTTCAAATTAAACCTCACTTAAGGCATATCCATAAAAATTGACTAAAGAAAACTAAAATTCATCATTAATCCAAGCTATCTAAAGCATCAATTTACAAAAACCCCAATTCACAAATTTGGGCAAAACCCCCAATTCACAATTAATCTAAAATTAAACATAATCATAACCTATTCTCTTCAATTAACCTTAGGAAAACTCAATCCATAACCATCTTAAACTAAACCAACCAACAAACTCATCAAAAATTCAAAACTTGAACTTTCTCTCACTTACCATTTTCTCCACCATTTTCGGATTTATTGAGCTCCAAGATAAGCTTCCTTGATTTTTTCTCCTCCATGGCCGACTCCTTCCCTTTTTTCTTCTCTAACGTTTCTTCTTCTTTGCTCTTGATTTTTTGTGAACTTTCTGTTGCTTTCAATGGGTAAAAACGACAGCTACAGATGGGTTTAAGGCCAGGTCATTAAATGGGAGTAAATGACCTAAATGCCCCTCCTTTTAAGTGAAATCCCAAAATACCCCTGCACAAGATTTTCAAAATCTGATAACTTGCGTCCTGTTTTCAAGCATCTAAACGAAATAATTTGGATAAACTTTCTTATTGAAAATTGTTCCTCTAGATCATACGAATCCAACGCCACTGACCATTCTCAATTCGGATCAGAAACGAAGAAGTTATAGCCGAAATACTATCGGACTTGCAAAAAATCCGAGACTAAACATTACGCTAACATAATTCCAAAAATTTGACAATCTTAGGGATGAAATTAAATTTCCATCCCTTCACAAGAGTTGTAGCCCTATATCTTAAATTTATTTGGTCTTAAGAATCAACTCAATCGAAGTTGTACAACTCCCGAATTTCGCAAAATACTGAACCATGTTCAGAAAATTATCCAACTTATAACCTATAACCAAATCTCTTACTTTGGTTCAATCAATCTCTTTCCATTTAATCTCCTAAAAATCATAATTCTTCAAGAAAAAGAATTTAATTGTCTTAGGAATCCAACGCTTCGAGAATCAACTCAATCGGATGTCAAAAGAAAAAGTTAGAAGCGAAGGCGAGATTCAAAGATTAGGCGTGGGCACGCCTAAAGATATAATCTAGAGCTGTAGAAAATTTCAGAATTTTCAAACCATATCTTTTGGTCCTAAACTTGGAATTTGACAAATTTGGTGTCAATAGAAAGATCAAAGGAAGCCCTACAACTTCCCTGAAGAACTCAAAATCAAATTAGGTCTCGAAAGATGTCGAAAACTCAATCAAAGATTCTGTCCAAAACAGCTTTTCCTAAACGACTTCCAATTTTTAATCCCTCAAAACTTCTAGCCCTGATATCGAAAAATTGCAAACTTTATATCAATGGAAAGATAAAATCATCATCTAAAACTTTCATAAAGATTACTTACTCCAATTCAGACTAAATCCATACGACGAGTGGCCTCGAAGCATAGAACACACAAATCTATACTTAATAGCATTTTCAAAACAAAGCATATCTTCGGAAAATCATATCTCTCAATCCTGACATCAAAAAATAGCAAACTTTATGTCCATAAAAAGCTCTCGACAGAGGCTACAATTTTCATGTTGATCATTTTCTAGAATTTTGCCTAAATCAAAAAGTCAACTTTTTCTTCAAAAAGTCAAACTCCAAACGAACTTTGACTGATCATAACTCTCACTTCCGATATCGAAAAATATCACACTTTATGGCTACAGAAAGCTCTTGACAAAAACTACAAGTTTCCAGAAGACAATTTTCTCAAATTTTGCCTCAAACAAAAAGTCAACTCTCTCAAGTCAAACTTTCTATCTCCAAAAGTCAACTTTCTTAATTTTTTTCAAATTCTCTCATTTTTTTCTTTATTTCTTGATTTTCCACTCCCATTTCAATTAACTCATTCTCTTTCCTCTCATAATCCATATAAATTCATTCAAATATCAAAGTCCTCAAAACTAAACAATTCTTTTCTCATAAATTTTTCTTAAATTCATAAATTGTCTCACCAATTTCTTTCTCATTAATATTCATTTTAATAATTCTAATTTTCATCAAAAGTTCGGGATCCAACATTTCTCCCCCTCTTAAAAGAATTTCGTCCTCGAAATTCATACGTAGTAAATCATCAAGTAACACATTCTTTGATCTAATTGCTTTCCAAGAACTCATAATCAATAACTTTTCCTTGATCACACATATTTCTCAACTTATTTGCACTTATTCACTTCTTGTGTCAAATGCCTATCTCCTCAAATCAAACATTTCTTAACAAATTTTTACAAGTCATATGGTCCCATTGTTTAAGAGACCCAATAAGGACCAATAATCATTTCAATTTAACTAATGGATCTTCCATACATATTTCTTTCCTTAATCTCATCTCATAATTGCATGTACAAAATCAAATCGCCATCATGAACTTCAAATCTCAAGTTCAATAACACACACCTAGAATCAATCAAAGTTTTTAACCTCACTCAAACAATCACTAAATTCATTCTTAATAACCATATGACCTAAGTATGATCATAATACTGGGCTCTGATACCATCTATGTTAGTACTCGATCCGGAAACCGGATCCCAACCGAAAAACAAAGAACGAAGGAACAAGACAAAAGGGAAAGCGAAAATAGCGAAACGAACCGAAAAACGAAAAACAGATACGAAGCAAACAGGACCTAAAGCAGGAATCGAAAGAACGGATTCTTTTCGAATGCGAAGCGGAACGAAACGGAAGCAAATGCGAATTGGCTCGAAGTGAAAGCGAACAAAGCGAAGCGAAATGCAAATCGGATCACAAAGCGAATTGAATCAAATCAAACTAAAAGTAGCGAAGCAGATCGAATACAAATCGCAAGCGGAAACAAATGCCGACATCCGAAAGCGCAAATCTTAGGAAATGAAAAGTTGCGTTGGAACCTTAGACTAAGCCCAATCGAAATTCGGTATAAATTTTTTTTTCTTTTTCATTCTTTCTTATACCAATCACATCCATATTATTTTCTATAGGAAATTCATTCTTATACCCAAAACTCAACATTCATACATAATCTTATATATATCCATACAATTCTCAAAATTACATTTTTATCTCAATTTTTTTCTAAAATTCGGCAGCATAACGACTGCATTTATTCTAACCTAAACCTGCAAAGTATCGAAAAACACACTTCTAAATCTCCAACCAATCACACAATCAATCAAAATCTACTGGACCCTCCGTCCGGGATCTCAGCAGATAAACACACTCCTCTATCTAAACCACTTCAAAACATTAATCATGTCCAATTCCAATACACATTTCAATCTTAAATTCCATACATAAATTTCTAACTAAATATCATTATCATACACAATGTCATACATAATTTCATATACAAATTCAAGACCATTCACAATACTCAACTTTATATGCAAGTACACTTTCCCAAACTTATCTTAAGCCATATACATATCCATACTAAAATTCAAACTTATACAAATATCGAAATTGACGTCTTGACCATCTTTCATCCGATCTCCTGCTCGAATACCTGGAGATGGGGATGAAAGGGGGGGAGAGCTCAGAAGCTCGTGGATAATATATTTATAAATTGAAAAATAAGGGAAAACATATTTGGAAAAACTTTACCATTTACTTCCGAAATTTCACATTAGAAATTTGGCAAATTTCGTATTTTTCACACTTTTCAAAATATTGCCAAAACAATTGCAATCGCTTTTCAGTTTAAAAACCACCATAATTTATTTCTCAAAATTTTTCACATTTTGTTTGTAAAAATGATGCAATTCAACACACCTATTAAGAGAACAAAACACACAAAACACAACAAATGGTCTGGTTTGATCCAAACAGAACGTACTGCACATTCCCACATAGTGGTCCTGTGCAGCCGTTAACAGAACGTACTACACTTTCCCGTATAGCGGTCCATTGTAGCCCTGAAGGGAGTCCGAAATCGGAGCTCCAATGCCACTAGCGGGCAGCCGGGAGAAGGCTTTAACAAATAGAGGCGAGTAATCGACTCACAAGGACCTACAAACCCACATAATACATATCGAAAATGAAAAGTCGGATTGCCCGAAGACACTTTTCGAAAATCTTATTTTTCAACATTTCTTATAATACAATCACAAGTCGCATCAAATCATATAACAAATCATATGCAATCTAACTCACGAATTACATCACACAGTAATCAAAATCACAACAATGTATGCAGCTATTTCTTTCAATTACAAACTCAACCTTTTTCAATTTCACTTTTCAAATCGTTCATATAAAACAAACTGCATTTTCTTAACATTTATTTCAAAAACCAATTTTTCAAACATTTTCATAAACCATAATAATTTTTTTTAAAGCATTTTTCAATCTCACATGCTTATGCTTAAAATTCAATAAATAAACATACTACCCACCTCGAAATGATGCAAGGACCTCGTCCCGATCATCAATTTGACCAAAGCATCCTTTGCTCTTCCAATTGAAAATTTAACCTAAACCATAATCATCCAAATTCAACGTCATAAATAACTAAATCCTCAAAATTTATTTCACAAATCACAAAGCCATACTAGCCTCAAGAGATCTAAATCAAAATTCTCTCATTTTTCCAATTTACAAAATCGAGCCTAAAACCCTACTTCACAATTTTCCAAAATTGAACATCACAAATCATATAATCTTTCAATTGACTTAGGAATTCTTCAATTCCCCACATATTCAAGCTATTGGAGAGAAAATCCCCAATTTCCACAATTGGCCTAAACCCCCAATTTACCATTTTTCAAATTAAACCTCACTTAAGGCATATCCATAAAAATTGACTAAAGAAAACTAAAATTCATCATTAATCCAAGCTATCTAAAGCATCAATTTACAAAAACCCCAATTGACAAATTTGGGCAAAACCCCCAATTCACAATTAATCCAAAATTAAACATAATCATAACCTATTCTCTTCAATTAACCTTAGGAAAACTCAATCCATAACCATCTTAAACTAAACCAACCAACAAACTCATCAAAAATTCAAAACTTGAACTTTCTCTCACTTACCATTTTCTCCACCATTTTCGGATTTATTGAGCTCCAAGATAAGCTTCCTTCTTCTCCCATGTCTTCACCTTGAAAACCCACGAAATCTTGCTTAAAAACACCTGGAAAACCTACTTGCTTCATCCTTCTTCTTCTTTCCCTCCATGGCCGACTCCTTCCCTTTTTTCTTCTCCAACGTTTCTTATTCTTTTCTCTTGATTTTTCGTGAACTTTCTGTTGCTTTCAATGGGTAAAAACGACAGCTATAGATGAGTTTAAAGCCAGGTCATTAAATGGGAGTAAATGACCTAAATGCCCCTCCTTTTAAGTGAAATCCCAAAATACCCCTGCACAGGATTTTTAAAATCTGATAACTTGCGTCCTGTTTTCAAGCATCTAAACGAAATAATTTGGATAAACTTTCTTATTTAAAATTGTTCCTCTAGATCATATGAATCCAACGCCATTGACCGCGCTCAATTCGGCTCAGAAACGAAGAATTTATAGCCGAAATACTATCGGACCTGCGAAAAATTCGAGACTAAACATTACGCTAACTTAATTCCATAAATTTGACAATCTTAGGGATGAAATTAAATTTCGATCCCTTCACAAAAGTTGTAGCCCTATATCTTAAATTTATTTGGCCTCAAGAATCAACTCAATCGGAGTTGTACAGCTCCCGAATTTCGCAAAATACTGAACCATGTTCAGAAAATTATCCAACTTATAACCTATAACCAAATATCTTACTTTGGTTCAATCAATCTCTTTCCATTTAATCTCCTAAAAATCATAATTCTTCAAGAAAAAGAAATTAATTGTCTTAGGAATCCAACGCTTCGAGAATCAACTCAATCGGATGTCAAACAAAAAAGTTAGAAGCGAAGGCGAGATTCAAAGATTAGGCGTGGGCACGCCTAAGGATAGAATCTAGAGCTGTAGAAAATTTCAGAATTTTCAAATCATATCTTTTGGTCCCAAACTTGGAATTTGACAAATTTGGTGTCAATAGAAAGATCAAAGGAAGCTCTACAACTTCCCTGAAGAACTCAAAATCAAATTAGGTCTCTAAAGACATCGAAAACTCAATCAAAGATTCTGTCTAAAACAACTTTTCCTAAACGACTTCCAATTTTTAATCGCTCAAAACTTTTACCCCCGATATCGAAAAATTGCAAACTTTATATCAATGGAAAGATAAAATCATCATCTAAAACTTTCATACAGACTACTTACTCCAATTCAGACTAAATCTATACGACAAGTGACCTCGAAGCATAGAACACACAAATCTATACTTAATAGCATTTTAAAAACAAAACATATCTTCGGAAAATCATATATCTCAATCCCGACATCAAAAAATAGCAAACTTTATGTCCACAAAAAGCTCTCGATAGAGGCTACAATTTTCATGTTGATCATTTTCTCGAATTTTGCCTAAATCAAAAAGTCAACTTTTTTTCAAAAAGTCAAACTCTAAGCGAACTTTGACTGATCATAACTCTCACTTCCGATATCGAAAAATATCACACTTTATGGTTACAGAAAGCTCTTGACATAAGCTACAAGTTTCCAGAAGTCAATTTTCTAAAATTATTCCTCAAACAAAAAGTCAACTCTCTCAAGTCAAACTTTCTATCTCCAAAAATCAACTTTCTTAATTTTTTTCAAATTCTCTCACTTTCTTTCTTTATTTCTTGATTTTCAACTCCCATTTCAATTAACTCATTCTCTTTCCTGTCATAATCCATATAAATTCATTCAAATATCAAAGTCCTCAAAACTAAACAATTCTTTTCTCATAAATTTTTCTTAAATTCATAAATTGTCTCACCAATTTCTTTCTCATTAATATTCATTTTAATAATTCTAATTTTCATCAAAAGTTCGGGGTCCAACATTTCTTCCCCTCTTAAAAGAATTTCGTCCTCGAAATTCATACGTAGTAAATCATCAAGTAACACATTCTTTGATCTAATTGCTTTCCAAGAACTCATAATCAATAACTTTTCCTTGATCACACATATTTCTCAACTTATTTGCACTTATTCACTTCTTGTGTCAAATGCCTATCTCCTCAAATCAAACATTTCTTAACACATTTTCACAAGTCATATGGTCCCATTGTTTAAGAGACCCAATAAGGACCAATAATCATTTCAATTTAACTAATGGATCTTCCATACATATTTCTTTCCTTAATCTCATCTCATAATTGCATGTACAAAATCAAATCGCCATCATGAACTTCAAATCTCAAGTTCAATAAAACACACCTAGAATCAATCAAAGTTCTTAACCTCACTCAAACAATCACTAAATGCATTCTTAATAATCATATGGCCTAAGTATGATCATAATACTGGGCTCTGATACCATCTATGTTGGGATCCGATCCGGGAACCGGATCCTAACCAAAAAACAAAGAACGAAGGAACGAGACAAAAGGGAAAGCGAAAATAGCGAAACGAACCGGAAAACGAAAAACGGATACGAAGCAAACAGGACCTAAAGCAGGAATCGAAAGAACGGATTCTTTTCGAATTCGAAGCGGAACGAAATGGAATCAAATGCGAATTGGCTCGAAGTGAAAGCGAACAAAGCGAAGCGAAATGCAAATCGGATCACAAAGCGAATTGAATCAAATCAAACCAAAAGTAGCGAAGCGGATCGAATACAAATCGCAAGCGGAAACAAATGCCGACATCCGAAAGTGCAAATCTTAGGAAATGAAAAGTTGCGTTGGAACCTTAGACTAAGCCCAACCGAAATCCGGTATAATTTTTTTTTCTTTTTCATTCTTTCTTATACCAATCACATCCATATTATTTCCCATAGGAAATTCATTCTTATACCTAAAACTCAACATTCATACATAATCTTATATATATCCATACAAATCTCAAAATTACATTTTTATCCTAAATTTTATCGAAAATTCGGCAGCATAACGGCTGCATTTATTCTAACCCAAACCTGCAAAGTATCAAAAAATACACTTCTAAATCTCCAACCAATCACACAATCAATCAAAATCTACCGGACCCTCCGTCCGGGATCTCAGCAGATAAACACACTCCTCTATCTAAACCACTTCAAAACATTAATCATGTCCAATTCCAATACACATTTCAATCTTAAATTCCATACACAAATTTCTAACTCAATATCATTATCATACACAATGTCATACATAATTTCATATACAAATTCAAGACCATTCACAATACTCCACTTTATATGCAAGTACACTTTCCCAAACTTATCTTAAGCCATATACATATCCATACTAAAATCCAAACTTATACAAATATCGAAATTGACGTCTTGACCATCTTTCATCCGATCTCCTGCTCGAATACCTGGAGATGGGGATGAAAGGGGGGGTGAGCTCAGAAGCTCGTGGATAATATATTTATAAATTGAAAATAAGGAAAATATATTTGGAAAAACTTTACCATTTACTTAGAAATTTCACATTAGAAATTTGGCAAATCTAAATATTTTCACACTTTTCAAAATATTGCCAAAACAATTGCAATCACTTTTGGTTGAAAACCACCATAATTTATTTCTCAAAATTTTCACATTTTGTTTGTAAAATGATGCAATGCAACACACTTATTAACAGAACAAAACACACAAAACACAAAGAAATGGTCTGGTTTGGTCCAAACAAAGCGTCGCACATTCTCAAGATAGCGGTCCCATGCAATGCGTGAAGTGAGCGAAACGTATTACACTTTCACGCATAGCGGTCCGATTGTAACAAGTGAAGGAGTCCAAATCGAGCTCCAATACCACTAGTGGGCAGCCGGGAGAAGGCTTTAACAAATAGAGACAGTGCACTAACTCACAAGGGACCTACCAAGCCCACATAATACATATCGAAGATGAAAAGTCGGATTGCCCGAAGGCACTTTTCGAAAATCTTACTTTTCAACATTTCTTATAATACAATTACAAGTCGCATCAAATCATATAACAAATCATATGCAATCTAACTCACGAATTACATCACACAGCAATCAAAATCACAACAATGTATGCAGCTATTTCTTTCAATTACAAACTCAACCTTTTTCAATTTCACTTTTCAAATCGTTCATATAAAACAAACTGCATTTTCGTAACATTTATTTCGAAAACCAATTTTTCAAACATTTTCATAAACCATAATAATTTTTTTAAAGCATTTTTCAATCTCACATGCTTATGCTTAAAATTCAATAAATAAACATACTACCCACCTCGAAATGATGCAAGGACCTCGTCCCGATCATCAATTTGACCAAAGCATCCTTTGCTCTTCTAATTGAAAATTTAACCTAAACCATAATCATCCAAATTCGACGTCATAAATAACTAAATCCTCAAAATTTATTTCACAAATCACAAAGCCATACTAGCCTCAAGAGATCTAAATCAAAATTCTCTCATTTTTCCAATTTACAAAATCGGGCCTAAAACCCTACTTCACAATTTTCCAAAATTGAACATCAAAAATCATATAATCTTTCAATTGACTTAGGAATTCTTCAATTCCCCACATATTCAAGCTATTGGAGAGAAAATCCCCAATTTCCACAATTGACCTAAACCCCCAATTTACCATTTTTCAAATTAAACCTCACTTAAGGCATATCCATAAAAATTTACTAAAGAAAACTTAAATTCATCATTAATCCAAGCTATCTAAAGCATCAATTTACAAAAACCCCAATTCACAAATTTGGGCAAAACCCCCAATTCATAATTAATCCAAAATTAAACATAATCATAACCTATTCTCTTCAATTAACCTTAGGAAAACTCAATCCATAACCATCTTAAAATAAACCAACCAATAAACTCATCAAAAATTCAAAACTTGAACTTTCTCTCACTTACCATTTTCTCCACCATTTTCGGATTTATTGAGCTCCAAGACAAGATTCCTTCTTCTTCCATGTCTTCACCTTGAAAACCCACAAAATCTTGCTTAAAAGCCCCTGGAAAACTGACTTGCTTCATCCTTCTTCTTCTTTCCCTCCATGGCCGACTCCATCCCTTTTTTCTTCTCCAACGTTTCTTCTTCTTTTCTCTTGATTTTTTGTGAACTTTCTGTTGCTTTCAATGGGTAAAAACGACAGCTATAGATGAGTTTAAGGGCAGGTCATTAAATGGCAGTAAATGACCTAAATGCCCCTCCTTTTAAGTGAAATCCCAAAATACCCCTGCACAGGATTTTCAAAATCTGATAACTTGCGTCCTATTTTCAAGCATCTAAACCAAATAATTTGGTCAAACTTTCTTATTTAAAATTGTTCCTCTAGATCATATGAATCCAACGCCACCAACCGCGCTCAATTCGGATCAGAAACGAAGAAGTTATAGCCGAAATACTATAGGACCTGCGAAAAATTCGAGACTAAACATTATGCTAACTTAATTCCAGAAATTTGACAATCTTAGGGATGAAATTAAATTTCGATCCCTTCACAAGAGTTGTAGCCCTATATCTTAAATTTGTTTGGCCTCAAGAATCAACTCAATCGGAGTTGTATAGCTCCTGAATTTCGCAAAATACTGAACCATGTTCAGAAAATTATCCAACTTATAACCTATAACCAAATCTCTTACTTTGGTTCAATCAATCTCTTTCCATTTAATCTCCTAAAAATCATAATTCTTCAAGAAAAAGAAATTAATTGTCTTAGGAATCCAACGCTTCGAGAATCAACTCAATCGGATGTCAAACAAAAAAGTTAGAAGCGAAGGTGAGATTCAAAGATTAGGCGTGGGCACGCCTAAGGATAGAATCTAGAGCTGTAGAAAATTTCAGAATTTTCAAATCATATCTTTTGGTCCCGAACTTGGAATTTGACAAATTTGGTGTCAATAGAAAGATCAAAGAAAGCTCTACAACTTCCCTGAAGAACTCAAAATCAAATTAGGTCTCGAAAGACGTCGAAAACTCAATCAAAGATTCTGTCCAAAACAACTTTTCCTAAACGACTTCCAATTTTTAATCGCTCAAAACTTCTAGCCCCGATATTGAAAAATTGCAAAATTTATATCAATGGAAAGATAAAATCATCATCTAAAACTTTCATAAAGACTACTTACTCCAATTCAGACTAAATTCATACAACGAGTGGCCTCAAAGCGTAGAACACACAAATCTATACTTAATAGCATTTTCAAAACAAAGCATATCTTCAGAAAATCATATCTCTCAATCCCGACATCGAAAAATAGCAAACTTTATGTCCACAAAAAGTTCTCGACAGAGGCTACAATTTTCATGTTGATCATTTTCTCGAATTTTGCTTAAATCAAAAAGTCAATTTTTTCTTCAAAAAGTTAAACTCCAAGTGAACTTTGACTGATCATAACTCTCACTTCCGATATCGAAAAATATCAAACTTTATGGCTACAGAAAGCTCTTGACATAAACTACAAGTTTCCAGAAGACAATTTTCTCAAATTTTGCCTCAAACAAAAAATCAACTCTCTCAAGTCAAACTTTCTATCTCCAAAAGTCAACTTTTTTAATTTTTTTCAAATTCTTTCACTTTCTTTTTTTATTTCTTGATTTTCCACTCCCATTTCAATTAACTCATTCTCTTTCCTCTCATAATCCATATAAATTCATTCAAATATCAAAGTCCTCAAAACTAAACAATTCTTTTCTCATAAATTTTTCTTAAATTCATAAATTGTCTCACCAATTTCTTTCTCATTAATATTCATTTTAATAATTCTAATTTTCATCAAAAGTTCAGTGTCCAACACCATTTCTTCAATTTTGATGACAATCAAATAGTAATAATCATAGAAGTGTGTTAATTGTTTTGATGAGTTTGTTAAGTGTGCAAATAAATGTAATTAACACAAATCGTCAACTCAAGACAATACTTAAGACTCAAGATGGTCAACTCAAGACAATCAACTCAAGATGATACTTAAGACTCAAGGTCAACCTAAGATGATACTTAAAAGCAGAATACAACAAAGGGTCTTAGATACATCAAATGAAACGCAACACTAGATGAAGTATAACACCAGAAAAAGCATAACACCAAGCGAAGCATAATACCAAACGATGCAAATGAAAAATATTCTAAAATGTCAGTCAGATAATTAGTTGAAGTTAGTTATAGGACTCAACTAATAATGGTTTAAGAAGACATTTGAAGATTTAGGTTATAAATATTAGTTATAGTTGTAAACAAACAACACAATACAAGAGAGAAAATCTAATTGTACAAAACTTACTTGGAGAAACTCTGTAATTAAGTGTAAAAGAAAGAGAACGAATAAATCTGTAACATAAAGCTCAAACAATATCTTTCCAAGCGAAAGAAAGGCTAGATCCTGGAGAGGTTAAGGAAGCAAATAAAGAATAATTTGTGAGAGAGACTTGAAGAGGCTCTACAAGTGTAGAAATAATATTTGTAACATTGAAGAGTATAGTGAAATCTCAAACAAACTCTGAGGACCGGACGTAGCCCAAAGTTAAGGGTGAACCAATATAAATCACGGCGTCATATTCTCTAACCCTTATCTCTTTAATTTTCTTGTTATTTGAAGAATAGATAATAATTTTCGTTGTTGCATTATTCATCAAATTAAGTGAATTGTTTTGTAATCGTTGTAAAGAAAATCAAGAAGATTCTAAAGATTGATATCTTAGACGATTTAACACAATTCAACCCCCCTTCTTGTGTATTCTACATATTATACATGATCTCTATATTAACAAGTAATTTACTTCATGTCCTCCAAAAATCCACATCTCGGGACTCAACCTTAGTGAACCTTCTATAATTTTCACCATACATCACATAGTCCTTAGAATGCTCATAATATCTAATAAATACACATTTATTAGCTCTAGGGCCTAACTTCCCAAAATTATAAAAAGAATGATGAACATAACCAGTAAATCCCCAAGACCTCAAGCCCTCCAAACTAGGCTTATCTCCATTCCATAACTCATATGGAGTAGGAGGGAAAAATTACGTGGGCACTCAGTTACGGATGTATGTAGCAATCATAAAGGCATCCCACCAAAAATTAATCAAGAGGATGGCCTGAGCCATCATCAACTTAACCATATCCACAGGAGTTCAATTCCTTCTTTCTGTAACACCATTTTGTTGCAGAGTTTAGGAATCATTAATTGTCAGTGTATTCCCTTATTCTCATAAAATTCTCTAAACTGATCAGAGGGATACTCTCAACCTCTATCAGTATGAATAGCCTTAATGCTCCTTTCTTTTTGATTCTCAACCTCAGCTACAAAACATTTGAAACAATATAAAGCTTCTGATCAGTGAGACAGTAGAACTACTAAGCTATATCATGATAAATCATTTATGAATGTGATAAAGTAAGTCACACTACTATGTGCTCTCACATTCATAGGCCTATAAATATTAGAATGGATCAACTTTATAGGATGTGAAACCCTCTTATCCTTACTAAATGGCTTTCTATTAACTTTCTCAGTCGGAAAAGGTTCACAAATAGGAACACTCACTTTAGAAAGAAAGCCTAATAGCCTTTCTTTAGCCAATTTGGACATTCTATCTTGTCCAATATGTCTTAATTGAACATGTCATTTAATATACTCATATTCAATATCAAAAAAAGATGAAGAAGCAATATTAGCAAAATATTTGTGAGATTCAAATACATCTTCTAAATCCATCATAAATAAACTATTACAAAAGTGCCCATGACCATAAAGGGTACCAACAAGATAGATAGAAACCCCATTCTTACTAATAGGAAAAGAAAAACCTAAGTCTACTAGATTTAATATGAAAAGTAGATTACATCGAATAGTAGGCACATGAAGCACATCATGTAAGAGCAGTTTGTGTCCATATGCAAAGTAAGTTGGTAGGTTCATACACCAAGGACCCTCTCCTCCACTCCATTCCCCATCATTACAATATATTTACCTATTAGTAATCGATGGTAATCTATAATCCTACATGGCTACAGACTATATGTTTTGTTACTATCTATAATCCAGTTATAGAGAGAATGAGTGGAAAATTCATATGTGCAGATAAAGACATGTACAAAACAAGGTATGTAAGGACAAACCTCATGGGACTCAATACACTCCTGAGCAAAGTGTCCCTTCTTTTTATAGTTAAAGCCATGAGTTTGGACTTATCCTTCTTGCCTCCATGCTTGCCTCTACAACATTTATCGACTTGCCATTCATGAAGCCCTTGGTTCTTATCTTGTCCTTTCTTGGGTTTAGGCGATCACCCTTATGCCTATTTTGTGCAAATAATGCAACGACACTACGATTTGCAATTTTGCTCTCCACCTTAAGCTCCAAATGATAGGAAGTGTCATCAAAGTTCTTAATGGCCTCATTATGAGTAAGGACAACCTCACTTATCCCTACAAAGACTCAGGAAGTGACCTAACGACAAATATAACTTGTTGCTCATCTGTGAGATCATAACTCGCTACCTTCATTTCTCGAATCATGGGGGACATTACCCTAAGATTTTTATTCATGCTATACTTAGGGTCCTTCATGCATTGATTGAACCTAAGCATTAAGACACAAAGCCTCGTAGTTATTGTCCCTTAATATTTTAGGCATAATTGTTCGCTCATCTTCATGGCAATTGGATAGTTTTCAAACTCCCCAATAAGGTTATCGTGCATGCAAGCTAACAATGTAAAGCACACTATGAGAAAAAAAAAACTCTTATATCTCTCCAAACCATTTATTCTCGTAACCTAACCCTAACCTTATATTTGCTCCATTAATCTTTCTTCACCATTCCTCCATTTTGAACTCTTTCATCTTCATCTATCTTTCTCTTGTTTCCTTCTAGTATTGATCTTCCTTTGAAGACAAAGCTTTCTTTGCAAAACCAAACAACATTAAATTTCCTATTAGCTTTTAAACTATTAAACTATAATGGAGACAAACTTTCCACCTCTACCCACAACCACCACATTTCCCTCCTCTCCTCCATCATCCCCTTCTTAACTTGCAATGACCTTTGCACCTCACTCTTCTTCCTCATCTCACTTTACAAATCAAACTATCCCACCTCTAGCTTCTGCCGTTCCACCTCCTAAACTTTCTACTCCATCAGACAATGTGTATCAATATAAAAAAAGGGGCTAACAAGACATGGAAATAGGTTGTGGGTGACAATTCTGACTCTTCCTTAATGTACTATCCACTAGTCAAGATTGAAGGCAAGCTAACGCTGGCTCCAAGTCTAAACATTCTATAGGAAGGAGCAAAGACATGGGACGTTGTGCTTATTGGATTTTTTTAAATGGATAAATAGCCTACTTTTCTTATGATATAAGTATGGACCCAAAGAAATTGGAAAGGTATAGGACGAATGGAAGTAATACTAACTGAGGAAGATAACTTAATCTTTACATTCTCCTCCAAATTGGAAGCTTAAAAGGTAATTGAAAAAGGCCCTTAGCACATCTCTCAATTTCCTTTATTTCTTCAAAATTGGAAATTGCGTATGGAAATAGAGCAAATTAGATTGAAAAATATTGCTCTATGGGTGAATATCTATAATGTTCCTTGGGAATATTACACAACTAAAGGTTTGATCATGCTAGCTAGTTATTTAGGAAAACCAATATGTATAGATGAAAACACTGCTTTGAGGAAATGGGTTGGATTTGCTTGATTATGTGTGAGTATGGATACTTCTAAGGAAATGAAAGACATCATTCCAATCCTAAGGTTGGCCAATGGGAATTCTCTCAGAGAAGACAAGGTATTGGTTACATACTAATGAAAACCTTCCCTAAAAGCACAAGGCAAAGAATGGAAACCAATGAGGAGAGTTTTCATTAGAGGAGACTATTGGGAGGTTACAGGATTGGAGAAATTTAATTTTGAAGATAACTAAGAGTTGGTGTAAATAGAACATGTATTAGATAGCAATGAAAGCCAACGAAGGTTGGTTCAAGTTGAAAGGGAACCACCTAAAAAAGGTGAGAGTGTCTAAATTGATAATTTTCCAAATTCTGTTCAACCTGTGGAAATTTAGAAACAAACTTTAAGTGCCTCAAATAAACTATTAGGGAACCATCAGGAAAATGAAAGGAAAGTTAGTGGGAATAATCCTTGCTATAGAGCCCATGATCTCCAACTAAATATGAAACTTAATAGTTGGAAAAACAACAGAGAGGAGTTACTGTTGGACCCCGTTTACGAGGCCCAACATTCGGAAACACACAAGCATAACAGACCCAAAATCGACCACACACTGACCACAATTTGGGAAAAACCTCCAAAAGGAAACTCTGATCAACTTCTTAAGGACATTTGTTCCTCATGATCTAACGATTCTAACGCCACTGAAAACGCTCAATTCGGATCAGAAATGAAAAAGTTATGCTCAAAATACTATCTAAAGAAAACAGTCAAAATTGACACTCTACCGACTTCATGTCAGAATTATAAAATCTTAGAGGCTCCATTGCTGATCGGTTTCTTCATAAAACTTGTAGATTTATAACTCTAGTTTAATTTAAAATAATAATCACCTCAATCTGAGCCCTATAGCTCAAGATATTTTAAAATAAGTGAAGTATATTCAGACTTTATCAACCAATCGTCATACTTTGTTTCAAACCCCCTTTTTCAATTTAAAAACAATACTGATAAATCAGGTATAAAAAGATAGAAAATTTTCTCAGGAGTCCAACGCTTCAAAAATCAGCTAAATCGGAGGTCTATACAAAAAGTTATGGCCAAAAGAAGGAAGAAGGGTCAAAACCAAAAGCAGACGATGATGTCAGCAAAACTAAGACAAAGATGATGTCATCATAGACGAAGATGACGTCAGTAAAACTAAGACGAAGATGATGTCATCATAGACGAAGATGATGTCAACACAGATAAAGATGACGTCAGCACAGACGAAGACAAAGATGATGTCATCATAGACGAAGATGACGTCAGGACAGACGAAGATGACGTTAGCATAGACGAAGATGAAGATGAACAGTAACTTCGTCTGACCTTTTCTCCAGAACGTCTCCACTTATAAGATGCATAAATTATCACTCAGATGTCTAAAATTTACAAACTTTATACCTTTGGAAAGATAAAAGAAATATCTACAACTTTCCAGAAGGGAATTTTGCCAAAATCTATCTTTATCAATCCCAAAATTGCCCCTAAAGTCAGAAGATAAGACTTTCATTCCTGCACCAAACTGCACCCAATTCTTAACTTCATGGCAATATTTGAGACTCTTAGACACAGAATTAAAATTTGATATCTTCTTACAAAATGTAGCCATATATCTCTAGTTTAATCCAAATCAAGAATCATCTCGTTTGGATTACTATAGAAAAAGTTGTGGCTAAAATACTGAAGCATATTCAGTGAACATTTTTTTCAGATCACTACCAATCTTATCTCTAAATCTTTCCTTATCACAACTCATAAACCTTTGCAAATTCCAGTAAGCTATCCCAAGACAAAACCCAACAAAAACTCAATGATCAAAAGACTCTTACATATACCCTTTTCAAGGTCAAGCATAGATCGCAAATCAACAAATTCACATGAAGAAGAGAGTACTAGAGCTCTCATCTCTTTATCAATCATTCAAGAGTTCAATCATAGCTTTAACTACATATCAGCATATTCATCATATCCATCATGAATCAAGTACCAAAATACAACATATGAGATGCTCAATGCTTAATATGCTTATAAATCCATTCCGAAAGCTAGTTACTAACTTAATACAAAAGTGTCTAAAGTTTCTTGGAGTTATGTCCGATGCCTTGCAAGGTTCCGTGCTCAACTAGAATTTGCACCTAAGGAGGGAGAATGGGGTGAGCAAACACGGCTCAGTGGCTAACACCTTTATAGCCATCGAGTAATGAGCCATACAACACATAAAGAATCCGAAACATTTGCAGTCTATCATATAAAGCACAAATAACTCAACTTCATCACATAAATCATAAATTAGCCAAAATCATCACATAAAGCATAACATGGAATCTTATATCAATTAAAACACTTATTATGCATCATAACACCAAAATGATGAAATGCACACAATTGGCTCGAGAGTTCCATAAACACGACGAAAACTGAAGTTTACTGTAAACACGATGAGTCCATTTTTGGATCTCGTAGGCCTCAAGCGGACAGCCGGGAAAAGGCTAGGGGGTTAACGTGCACGTGACTTAACGAAATAGGTTCTCTCTCGCCCAATCACAATCAATTTATGCTCACATATTCAAACACAAAAATAGCATTTTATGCTTCTTTCATTTCATCAAATCGTCATAGTTTCATTCTTTTCTTTCAAATCAAAGGAATACACTTTCCATATACACATAATTTAACAAAGGTAGCACACATAGGGCCTTTGCCCATTACACAACAACTATAAAAATGTTACCCACCTATTGTCGGAATCTGAATTCAAGATTGCCATTCCTCCTTGTCTTGAGTGTGATTCTCTTGATTTCCTTCAATTAAACCATACTCTATTCAATAAATATATTCTAGCAGAAAGTCATAGCATTCATAAAATCAAGCAAAGGTAAAATAAACTTTGAACCTAACCTACCCATAAGCCATCTATGTTAGAATAGCCAAAACCTTACTTAGAAAGTCCTAAAAATCCATAGATCTCACCTTCTCTTCTATCTTTCTTCAATCTCTACACAAACCCTAATTTCCATTTCCTCCCATTTTCGAACCCAACACAAACAAAGATAGAACTTACCTCTCACAAGTAGTTTCTCTTCTTTTTCTTCTTCTTTCAAACCTTCAACGACTCTCCTTCCTCTTGGCCGAAAGCTCCTTCTTTCTTCCTAGCTCACGATTTTGCTTTCTCTTCTTTCCTTTAGCTGTACGACAACTTGCTTCCTTCTCTTCCTTTAATTCCTTTATATCTCAACTTAAAAGCCTGCCTCAAAACTATGTAGTTTTGATACTCCTTTAAAGCCCACTTGCATTTCCTTTTGGGCTCTCCTCCTTCTACTTATCCTATTCTTTCCCAAAGCCCATTCCATCCAACAAGCCCTTATTTGTCTCATAAGGCTCTACACTTCAAGCTCACTTCCAATTAATCCAATTAATTCTAACCCTTCACTTAAACTTCAAAATCTCCAATTTCCAATCATACTAACTAATTCCAAGGCTCAACTATATTAAAATATATATATATATATATATATATATATATATATATATATATATATACACACATAATTAAACAATTAAGGAAAAAATAAAGAATAAGTCAAATAAATCAATCAATAAAAAAAATATTTGGGGCCCAACAACTCTCCCCTCTTAAAAGAATTTCGCCCTCGAAATCCTTACCTGAGTCCATGAAGAGGTATGGGTACTTCTCCTTCATGGCTTCTAAAGGCTCCCAAGTTGCCTCTTCGGTCGAATGGTTCCTCCACAAGACCTTTGCCAGCTTTACAATCTTATTCCTTAACACCTTTTCCTTTGAATCTAAGATCTCCACGGGTTGCTCCTCGTAAGTCAAATCCTCTCTCAACTGAACCTCTAAAGGTTGAACTATATGCGAAGGATCCGATCTGTACTTCCTCAGCATCGATACATGGAACACATTATGAATCTTAGCTAACTCCAATGGCAAATCTAACTTATAAGCCAAAGGCCCAATCCTCTCAATGATCTCATAAGGGCCTATGTACCTCGGGCTAAGCTTGCCCTTCTTGCCAAACCTTAAAATACCTTTCCATGGAGAAGCTCTAAGAAACACCCTTTCTCTCACTTCAAATTCCATCTCTTTCCTATGGGCATCCGTGTAGCTCTTCATCCTATCTTGAGCTGCTTTAAGCCTCTGCTTTACCACTTTGATTTTATCGACTGTAGGCTGTACCAATTCAGGCCCTACAAGCTTCCTTTCACCTTCCTCATCCCAACAAATAGGAGTTTTGCATCTCCTACCATACAAAGCCTCGTAAGGTGCCATCTGAATTCCCGAGTGATAGGAATTATTGTAAGCAAACTTAATCAAAGGTAGGTGATCATCCCACGAACCTTTGAAATCCAATGCACAAGCTCTCAACATCGCCTCCAAAGTTCGTATCGTCCTCTTCGATTGTCCATCAGTCTGCGGATGGAAAACCGTACTAAAATGCAATCTAGTCCCCAGAGCCTCCTATAAACTTTCCCAAAATCTGGAGGTAAACCTAGGATCTCTCTCAGAAACTATCAAGCTTGGAATCCCATGAAGTCTGATTACCTCATCCACATACTTCTTAGCCAAAACATTCAAAGAATTTGTCTGTTTAATTGGCAAGAAGTGCGCTGACTTGGTCAACCTATCAACGATCACCCATATAGCGTCATGCTTCTTACTAGTCCTCGGTAATCCCATCAAAAAATTCATGGTAATCTTCTCCCATTTTCATTCTGGAATCGGCAATGGATTGAGCTTGCCTGAAGGTGCTTGGTGTTCAGCTTTAACTTGCTGACACACTAAACATCTTTTAACATACTCTGCCACATCTTTCCTCATTCCCTTCCACCAAAAATGTTCTTTCAAATCCCGATACATCTTAGAACTCCCTGGGTGCATTGCATACGGAGCATTATGCGTATCATCAAGGATTTCATCCTTCAGCTCTCACATGTCTGGAACACACAATCTATTGCCCATAACCATCAATCCATCTTCCTTCACCTCTACACCAGAAGGTTTGCCATTCTTTATCTCTTCTCTAAGCTTACTCAAGTACTCATCCTGTTCCTGCAATTCTTTGATCTTCTCCTTCAATACTGGTCTCACTCTGAAATTTGCCAAGATACAATCAGGTTCAACTTGTCTCAACGTCACATCAAGTCTGGCTAAATCCTTCAGCAAAGGAAGATACACCGTTTCCACATGTGCCATATTGGACTTCCTACTCAGTGCATCGGCTACCACATTAGCTTTCCCTAGATGGTAATCTATTACCAAGTCATAATCTTTCAACAATTCTAACCATCGCCTCTGCCTCAAATTCAGCTCTTTCTGGGTCAACAAGTACTTAAGACTCTTATTGTTGGACCCCGAACATTTCTTGAAATGTAGAAATATGAAATGAGAAAATTTGATGATTATTCATGTGTAAAGAAAAGAAGAATTCTTGAATTTGAAATGATATGTAAGATTAAGGTAGTGAATGTAGTAAGTTGATAATGAGGGGGGATATTTTTCTGAACATACTTTAGTATTTTGGCGATATCTAGATCTTTGGAGATTCAATTGAGTTAATTCTTGCTCTAAAATAAACTAGAGACATGAGGCTACAAGTCATATGAAGGAATCGAATTTCAATTTAGCCTTAAGATCTTCAAATTATGAATTGAAGTTCGGATTAGTGTTCAGTCTCGGTTTAGTGACAGTCTGAAAGTATTTTGGGAATAAATTTTGCTCTAGTAATCTAATTGAGATGATTCTTACTTTGGATTAAACTAGAGAAATAGATCTACAATTGTTATGAAGAAGTCGAGCGTCAATTTGGTCCTTAAGAAGGTTAATTTTTGGATAGAAATAATGTGCTGGAAAATGTGTTGGCAGAATGATATGTCTGACATGTATGGAGCATAACTTTTGATGTAGTACTCCAATTTAGATGATTTTTATGGCATTATGAAATTAAGACAATAAGGAGCAATTCTCTAGAAGGAAGTTTAGGCAAATTCCTTCAAATTGATAGTGATAAAATTGTCCTAAAGTAAGCATACATGAAACCAAAGTGTAAGGACATATTGGGAACATCACTTAAAGAGTTAAGACCTTGGACTTTAGTGGAAGGGCAAATTGGTATTTAGCCAATCACTTAAGTGACATGGAAGTATAAATAGAGGGAGGCTGTCGTGGGAAGCAAGAGGAAGCCACGAATTTGTGAGAGAATGAAAGAAATAAAAGAGAGGAGAAGGGAGAAGCAGCCGACGGTGGAGAAGAAGATGGAAGAGCTTCAAAGTTTCGATTTTTCTACTTGTTTTTAAGGGGTTTTCGAGGGTTGTCCAAGGGAATAGATGGAGGATGATGGAAGCTTGCCTATGGAGTCAAGACATGGCCGAAAATGGTGGAGAGAGAGGTAAGTTAGAAATTTTTAAGTTGAGATTTGATGAGTTTCTTGGTTTAGAAACATGGAAAATGGTATGGGTTTGTTAATTCCATGATCAATTGTGATGATTGCTAAGTATTATGGATTTAATCTTGGATGGTTGTTAATTAGGGATTTTGTGAAATTGGGGGGGTTCCCATTTGAATGGAAATTGATGAGATCTTGGTTTATTTGACTTAAGTTTGTTATAAGATTGAGTTTTCCAAGGTTAATTTAAGTGATTGTGCTATGATGATGGTCAATTTTTGGATAATTGGAAATTAGGGTTTATGCCTAATTTGTATGATTTGGGGTTTTTGTAAATTGTTGATTTAGAAAGCTTGAAATTATGATGAGTTTGTGAATTCTTAAGTTAATTTTGAGAGTTTTGATTTTTATGATGTTAAATTTGGGTAAATTTGATTTAGGGAATTTGAGATTGGGAGAAAGAAGAGAAGGACTTGGAGAATTGATGCTTTGGACGAAGTACTAGCAAGGCTTTGAGGTGGGTTTCATGTTTATAGTTGAATAATAAGCCATTAAAGATTTTTCCCAAATTGAGAGAATAAAATGATTTCAAGTATGTTATGATTTTGCACACATTGTTTTCAAATGATTTAAAGAATTTGCTTATATGTGTGCATATACTCCATGGATTGGATCTGAATGGTTTGGAACATGCAAAAATGCATTGTGATGTGTTATGTTATGTTATGCATTGAGAAATATATGACACTTAGATGATAATTGAATTGTGATGTGATTATGCTATGTATTTGAACATGGCATTTTGATTGAATGGAAAGAAGAAAAAGAATTTGAAAAGCATGAAAGCATTTCATTTCAATGAAATGAGTTTGAGCATCATTTATGTGCTTTGTTGGGCGAGAGAGGAACCGTTTTGTAAGTCACGTGCACGTCGACGTAAAAGCCTTCTCCCAGCTAGCCGCTTGTGCCACATGAGATCTGAAAATGGACTCGTTTCGTTCACGGAGTAACTTCGGTTTCTCTGTTTTGTTCACGGAACCCTCGAGCCAAATTATGTGTGCACTTGCATTTTGATGTGTTAGGATGTGATGAAATTGAGTAGTATGCTTTGAAGCAAAAATCTCATCAAATGTGTTTTGATGCATTGAACCATGATTTATGAAGTTTATGAATTTCTTGATAAGTTTTCAATTTGGGAAATATGTGTTACAAGAATTTTCAAAGTGAGTTTTGCAATGGAAATAAACAATTTCAATGGTTTTGCTTATGATTGATTATAAACCTGTTACCCACGGGCTTGTAAGCTCACCCCCACTTTCCATCCCATCTTCAGGTAAAAAGAATGAGATCGGGAAATCAAGGATCAAGACATCATTTCGATTTTGCATATTTGTATTGGATGTTAGATTTTGTAAACATAAGATGTTGAAGTGTGTTGAGGATTATGGGATTTTGTATATTTTGTTGTATTCGGATTTTTATTATTGATGTTGTAATATGGTTTGAAATATTATTAAAGTTTTGTAAACATTTGCTTTATGATGAAAGTGAAATAAGGACTTGTGTTGATGAACTTTGATTAGGAGTTGTTGTTATATATATAAGTGAGATAGTATGGAAAAGAAAGATAGGATGTTTGGTGAATGATAAGAGGTTATTGAATATAAGAGTGATATGAAATGAGAATAAGCATTGAGAAGTTTATTTTGTATGATTATGTTTTATTAAAGCTTGAGATTGATGGATGAGTTTAACTTTGGTTGAGAATTCTATTATTACTAGTGTTAGTAGAATATGTTGATTTTGGGAAGAATGTGTGGGATGAATCCTTTGGAGTTGAGTTTCAATGATGTTTGTAGTTGTTTCATGGATTGAAGTGGTTTAATTGTGGTATTGGAGAAGAATATGAGGTAAAGGGAAGTTAGGAGGGGTTTAGGAGTCCTTAAAGGGTGCTTGGGGGTGAAAAATTCGTTTTACCAGAAAGTTACACGGGCCGTGTAAATCTGGGCGCAGGATGCACCTCCCACCCGTGGGTTACATGGGCTATGCAATTTTTACACAATCTGTGTAATTTGACCCCCAAAAAGATAGAATTTCAAATTTTGGTCTTCATGAAAGTTGTATCCCTAGATGTCTACTTTCTAACCGTCTAAGAATGAAGTAAATTCGACATCTATTGTGAGAGTTATGAAGTTTGCGCCAAAGTATGTCCAATAGGAATCTAGTTATGAACACGTGGTATTTGATTGGCCATAACTCCTTCGTCCGACCTCCGAATGAGGTGATTCTTAAGGCGTTAGATTCCTAGCACGTTTTTCTACCTCTCTATAAAAATTGATAGCCAATGGTTTTAAATTCAGAAAGTTTGAAGGAAAGGAAGTGTTAAGTCGGTTTGGAGAGCACAATTGAGATATGAACATACATTGGACTTTCAAGCATAGCTTGAGCTATAGAACTCCGATTGAGATTATTCTTTCTTCAAGGTAAACTAGAGAGTTAAAGGTACAATTTCTTTAAAGAAGTCAAGTTGAAATCTTGGTTTGAAGATTTCCAATTTTTGTTTACAAATAGAAGAAATGAGTTCGAATATGGTGATTAAGTTATATGGGCACTCCATTGGACAAATTGTGAGGATAATGATTGGAAAAAAAATCGATGATGGTTAAGCAGACCTCATTGGTATGCGTTCACGTCATATGGTTTCGTTAAGAGTTGGATTCCAGAAATGGGATCCAACACTTATGATCTGTAAATACCCTAGTAGTAACTCCATATAAGTAATGTCTCCAGATCTTCAATGCGAAAATTATAGCAGCCAATTCCAAGTCATCAATAGGACAGTTCATCTCATAAGGCTTTAATTGCCTAGAAGCATAGGCAATCACTTTCTCCCCTTGCATCAGTACACACCCTAAAACCTTCCTAGAGGCGTCACTGTATACAATGTATCCATCATCACCATAAGGTAATGTCAAAATCGGTGCAGTAGTAAGCCTATTCTTCAATTCCTCAAAACTGTTCTGGCACTCCTCAGTCCACTCAAATTTCTGATTCTTCCTCATCAATTTGGAAAGTGGAGCAGCTATCATAGAAAAGCCCTCCACAAACCTCCTGTAATATCCGACTAATCCCAAGAAACTTCTCACTTCAGCTACATTCTTAGGTGCTTCCCATTTAACCACAGCTTCTATCTTTTGTGGATCCACATGCACTCCACGCTCTGAAATCACATGCCCAAGAAATACCACTTCTCTTAACCAAAATTCTCACTTGTCGAATTTGGCATACAATTCATTCTTTCTCAAGGTCTTCAAGGCAACCCTCAAATGATTCTCATGCTCCTCATCACTCTTAGAATAGACCAATATATCATCAATAAAGACAATGATAAATTGATCTAAGAAAGACTTGAAGACTCTATTCATCAAATCCATAAAGACTGCAGGAGCATTCGTTAATCCGAAAGGCATAACCAAAAACTCAAAGTGGCCATACCTAGTTCTGAAAGCAGTCTTTGACATATCGGTCTCCTTTATTCTAAACTGATGATAACCCGATCTCAAATCTATCTTGGAAAAGACTCTCGCCCCTTGCAATTGGTCAAATAAATCATCTATGCGCGGGAGCGGATATCTATTCTTAATGGTGGCATGGTTTATCTTCCTATAATCCACACACATCCGCAATGACCCATGTTTCTTCTTCACAAAGAGAACCGGAGCTCCCCAAGGCGAAGAGCTCGGCCTAATATAACCCTTCTCTAAAAGATCCTCCAATTGCTCCTTAAACTCCTTCAATTCTGCCGGAGCCATTCGGTAAGGCAAAATTGAGATCGGCGCAGTACCTGGAAGAAGCTCAACGGAAAACTTAATTTCCCTAGGCGGGGGTAATCCTGGAAATTCCTCGGGAAAGACATCCGGGAATTCCCTGACTATAGGAATGTCTTCCAACCTCCCTCTATCTGCCTTCGTGTCTAACACATAGGCCAAATATGCTTCACACCCCTTACTCATCATTCTCTCTGCTATCATCGCCGAAACAATTCGAGCTGGACTGACCTTTCTATCTCCCATGAATACCACTTTTCTGCCATCCTCTAGCTCGAATTCCACTGTCTTCTGCTTGCAGTCTAAATTGGCATGATACTTCTCTAATGTATCCATACCTATGATCACATCCAATCCTCCCATCTTCAAAGGCATCAAATCCACCACAAATTTTCCTCCACTAATCCCTATCTCACAATCTCTATACACTGATCGATAATAATATATGGCCGATCAAGTACTCACCATCAGCGGAGTATCCAATGGGCTCAAAATCCTTCTAGGCACAGTCCTACCCGAAGACACAAAGGAATGGGTAGAACCTGGATCAATTAAAGTAAGAACATCATCATCAAACAATTTTACCATACCCGTCACCACTTATGGAGCTGTCTCTACCTCCTCTCAAGTCATTGCAAACACTCTAGCTGGTGCTTGCCCCCCGGATCTATCTGAAGGATGAGCTCTCTTAGGTGCTCCAGAGTTACCTACTTCAGTCACAGCCTTCTGTCTCACTGTCTCTGTTCTCCTGGAAGCTTGCATCTGTGATCTCTCTCTTCTATCCGGCTTAGGACACTGTTTGGCTATGTGTCCTCTCTGTCCACAATCAAAGCATGCTCCTGTCAATCTGCGACATTCTCCCCTATGGAGGTTCCCACAGTGCTCACATTTGGGAAGAGGTGGCCTATCCCCATCTCCTCTTCTATTACCGCCCACCGTTGAGGCTTGGTGAGAAACAGTAGAGGTCCTCATAAGCCTAGGCCGGCTCGCACCGCTGCTTCTCTCCTCAGATTATACAAGAAAGGTTCTGGCACTTCTCTCAGGAATAGAAGTACCACCTCCCCTCCTGAACTGCTCTCTCCCCTTTCTTTTCCGGCTAACTACACTCTAAATGTTCTCGATGTTCTCAACTCTCAATGCTGCTTCAACCAGCTGTTGAAAGTTGCCAAAGTTCTGCACTACCACCTTCTCTCTGATAGCTAGGTGCAGGCCCGACTCAAACCGGCGACACTTTGCAGCTTCACTGAACATCATCTCTGAAGCATACCTTGACAACTGAGTAAACCGATGTTCATATTCAGTAACTGTCATCTTTCTCTGGGTGAGACTCAGAAACTCCCTCTGCTTCTGCTGAATATACACTTCAGACAGATACTTCTTCCTGTAAGCAGTCAGGAAGTCTTCCCATACCAACCCTATCGGCTTCAGCTGACTCCCCGGTACACACTCTCACCAATGCAAGGCATCACCCTGGAGTAGACTGACAGTATAAATCACCCTCTCATCATCCTCACACTCCATCTGATCCAACACTCTCTCGGTCTTCCTCAACCAGGTCTCGGCTTCCTCAGGATCTGTGGTCCCGTAGAAGTCCACTGCTCCATACTTCCTCAACTTGTCAAACTGTCTCCCCTTCTTAACTAGGGCCGAACCAGAAGCCTGTGACATTTGACCCATAGCCTGAACAAAGGCTTGGGTAAATGCCTGGAACAATCTCGGGTCTAGAGGAGGCACTTGCTCAGACTGACTAGGCGACTGCTGCATCTGAGACCGAAGGGGCTCACTATTCTGCCCTAGAGAAGCCTCAGCTGGGGCCACTCCAGGGGCTATAGACTCATCCGTGCTCTCCTCTCTTAGTGGAGAGTCAGGTGCAATTGAACCTTGCAGAACTCCTCGTGTCCTTCTACGAGGTGGCATCTTACTCCTTCAATGAAAATATTTATGATTAGCTAAACTTCACTTTAATTCTAGGTCCTATATGTATGCATGATGTGTATGTCATTTAATACAAACAATCAATTCATAATGCAACATTTAATCACATAAGAAAACAATTTCCCTACTATGCATCCTAAGCCTAGGAGTAAACCTAAGCTCTGATACCAAATAATGTTGGACCCCGTCTCCGAGGCCTAACATTCGGAAACACACAAGTATAGCAAACCTAAAACCGACCACACACTGACCACAATTTGGGAAAAACCTCCAAAAGGAAACTTGGATCAAATTCTTAATGACATTTGTTCCTCATGATCTAACGATTCTAACGCCACAGAAAACGCTCAATTCGGATTAGAAATGAAGAAGTTATGCTCAAAATAATATCTAAAGAAAATAGTCAAAATTGACACTCTACCGACTTCATGTCAGAATTATAAAATCTTAGATGCTCCATTGCCGATCGGTTTCTTCATAAAACTTGTAGATTTATAACTCTAGTTTAATTTAAAACAAGAATCGCCTCGATCTGAGCCCTATAGCTCAAGATATTTTAAAATAAGTGAAGTATATTCAGACTTTATCAACCAATCGTCATACTTTGTTTCAAACCCCCTTTTTCAATTTAAAAGAAATACTGATAAATCAGGTATAAAAAGATAGAAAATTTTCTCAGGAGTCCAACTTCGAAAATAAGCTAAATCGGAGGCCTATGCAAAAAGTTATGGCCAAAAGAAGGAAGAAGGGTCAAAAGCAAAAGCAGACGATGATGTCAGCAAAACTAAGACGAAGATGACGTCATCATAGACGAAGATGACGTCAGCAAAACTAAGACGAAGATGACATCAGCAAAACTAAGACAAAGATGACATCATCATAGACGAAGATGACGTCAGCACAGACGAAGATGACGTCATCATAGACGAAGATGACATCAGCACAGACGAAGATGATGTCATCATAGACGAAGATGACGTCAGCACAGATGAAGATGATGTCATCATAGACAAAGATGACGTCAGGACAGACGAAAACAAAGATGACATCATCATAGACGAAGATGACGTCAGCACAGACGAAGATGAAGATGAACAGTAACTTCGTCTGACCTTTTCTCCAGAACATCTCCACTTATAAGATGTATAACTTATCACTCAGATGTCCAAAATTTACAAACTTTATATCGTTGGAAAGATAAAAGAAATATCTAACACTTTCCAGAAGGGAATTTTATCAAAATCTATCTTTATCAATCCCAAAATTTCCCCTAAAGTTAGAAGATAAGACTTTCATTCCTGCACCAATACTACACCCAATTCTTAACTTCATGACAATATTTGAGACTCTTAGACACAGAATTGAAATTCGATGTCTCTTACAAAATGTAGCCATATATCTTTAGTTTAATCCAAATTAAGAATCATCTTGTTTGGATTACTAGAGAAAACGTTGTGGCTAAAAGACTGAAGCATATTCAGTGAACATTTTTTTCAGATCACTACCAATCTTATCTCTAAATCTTTCCTTATCACAACTCATAAACCTTTGCAAATTCCAGCAAGCTATCCCAAGACAAAACCCAACAACAACTCAATGATCAAAAGACTCATACATATACCCTTTTCAAGGTCAAACACAGATCGCAAATCAACAAATTCATATGAAGAAGAGAGTACTAGAGCTCTCATCTCTTTATCAATCATTCAAGAGTTCAATCATAGCTTTAATTACATATCAGCATATTCATCATATCCATCATGAATCAAGTACCAAAATACAACATATGAGATGCTCAATGCTTAATATGCTTATAAAGCCATTCCGAAAGCTAGTTACTAACATAATACAAAAGTGTCTAAAGTTTCTTGGAGTTATGCCCGATGCCTTGCAAGGTTCCGCGCTCAACTAGAATTTGCACCTGAGGAGGGAGAATGGAGTGAGCAAATATGGCTCAGTGGCTAACACCTTTATAGCCATCGAGTAATGAGCCATACAACACATTAAGAATCCGAAACATTTGCATTCTATCATATAAAGCACAAATAACTCAACTTCATCACATAAATCATAAATTAGCCAAAATCATCACATAAAGCATTACATGGAATCTTATATCAATTAAAACACTTATTATGCATCATAACACCAAAATGATGAAATGCACACAATTGGCTCGAGAGTTCCATAAGCACGACGGAAACTGAAGTTTACCGTAAACACGACGAGTTCATTTTCGGATCTCGTAGGCCTCAAGCGGGCAGCCGGGAGAAGGCTGGGGGGTCAACGTGCACGTGACTTAACGAAATAGGTTCTCTCTTGCCCAATCACAACCAATTTATGCTCACAATTCAAACACAAGAATAGCATTTTATGCTTCTTTCATTTCATCGAATCGTCATAGTTTCATTCTTTTCTTTCAAATCAAAGGAATACACTTTCCATATACACACAATTTAACAAAGGTAGCACACATAGGGCATTTTTCCATTACACAACAACTATAAAAATGTTACCCACCTATCGTCAGAATTCGAATTCAAGATTGCCCTTCCTCCTTGTCTTGAGTGGGGTTCTCTTGATTTCCTTCAATTAAACCATACTTTTTTCAATAAATATATTCTAACGGAAAGTCATAGCATTCATAAAATCAAACAAAGGTAAAATAAACTTTGAACCTAACCTACCCATAAGCCATCTATGCTAGAATAGCCAAAACCTTACTTAGAAAGTCCTAAAAATCCATAGATCTCACCTTCTCTTCTATCTTTTTTCAATCTCTACACAAACCCTAACTTCCATTTCCTCCCATGTTTGAACCCAACACAAACAAAGATAGAACTTACCTCTCACAAGTAGTTTCTCTTCTTTTTCTTCTTCTTTCAAGCCTCCAACGACTCTCCTTCCTCTTGGCCGAAAGCTCCTTCTTCTTCCTAGCTCACGATTTTGCTTTCTCTTCTTTCCTTTAGCTCTACGACAACTTGCTTCCTTCTCTTCCTTTAATTCCTTTATATCTCAACTTAAAAGCCTACCTTAAAACTATGTAGTTTTGATACTCCTTTAAAACCCACTTGCATTTCCTTTTGGGCTCTCCTCCTTCTACTTATTCTATTCTTTCCCAAAGCCCATTCCATCCAACAAGCCCTTATTTGTCTCATAAGGCTCTACACTTCAAGCTCACTTCCAATTAATCCAATTAATTCTAACCCTTCACTTAAACTTCAAAATCTCCAATTTTCAATCATACTAACTAATTCCAAGGCTCAAATATATTAAAATAAATAAATATATATATATACACATAATTAAACAATTAAGGCAAAAATAAAGAATAAGTCAAATAAATCAATAAATAAATCAATCAATAAATAAAAAAATATTTAGGGCCCAACAGTTACTCAAGAGAAATAGTTTGAATAAGTAATCTCTCAGAAGATCAAATGTAGTAGGAAAGGTTCCAAAGGAAAAAAGCAACCTAATATGACCCTGATAGTCTAGAATGGGTTAGAGGAATAAATAACCATTCTAAGCATAATGCGATAAAGGATTTTGTTCTTAAGGAAAAGACTATGTTATTTTGTTTATCGGAAACCAAAATTAAGGAAGCAAATATGAATAAATTAAGTTATTTGGGTAGCAAATGACAATTTCTCATAAGCCACCAATGACATGCCTATGGAAGGATTATTATTGTTTACGATGGAGATCTTTTAGAAGTGGAAGCTCTAGAAACCAGCCAACAATTTATCCATACAAAACATAACTTCAAAATGGAAAATGCTTATGCTTTGGCTACATTTTTCTATAGTTTTAATACAGTCTTTTAAAAAATTGAGCTATGGACTTCTCTTCGAAAACGTTAAAGCTTCAGTTAGAGGTCTATGGTCAGTTAGTATAGATTTCAACTCCACTTTATATAGATCAGAGTCGGAAGGGAACTGCAACCTACTCAACTATACCTTTGATTTTTTTGATTGCATGCAGGATGTGGAATTAACAAATTTAAAATTTGAAGGTCATAAGTTCACTTGGTCCAACAAACAAAACTTTAACTAGTTCAGTTAGAAAAAGCTAAATAGAGCCATGGTGCATGTGGTTTAGCTTTTTTAGAGAATTCAACCACCTTCTTAGACCTGGGAATTTCTAATCATACCCTTATCAAGGTGGATTATTTGTTTAAAATGATTAGAATTCTCACCCTTTCAAATTCAACAATTTTCTAGTTAATGTGGAGGGATTTGAAGAAGAAATAACTAAGGGATTGCAGTATGAGATCTATGGTACTAAGCAGTTTATTGGTTTGTAAAAGCTCAAGGATATTAAATAGGAATTAAAGATGTTAATTGTTAGGAGAGGTCAAAATTCCACAAAGGAGATAGCGAAAGCAAGAAGCAAGCTTTCGGTAATTCAGAAATCTTTGGCAACTAACTCAACTGATTGCACTCTAGCTACAGTCAAGAGGGAAGCCCTTAAGACCTATTTGCAAATAGTGGATAACCATTGTTCTTTATTGAAATAGAGGGCCAAAATTAATTGGATTAAGGATGGGGTTAGATGTACAAAAAAATTTCTTTAATTCAGTGACAACTAAAAGAAATGTCAACAGGATCACCTCCATAAAAACTTGGGATAACATAAGGAGATTCGTTAAATATGTTGTCCAAGAGTTTTTCTAAAATGGCTACTTGTTTAAGGAGATTAATAAGACTTTTTTATGTTTATCCCCTAGGAGTTCTAACCTGGCCACTTCGATTGATTTCAAATATATATCATATACTAATTTCCTTTATAAGATCATCACCAGGATTTTGGAAAATAAGTTGAAAGATGTTCTTCACTTACTCATTAGTGGGAATCAAGGTGCATTTGTGAGCAATAAACATATTGATGATAATATCCTTATATTGCATAAGATTTTAAAAGGGTATATTTGAAGAAGAAGCCCTCAAAACTGCACTATAAAAGTGGATCTATAAAAAGCTTTTAGTAGTGTTAACTGGAGATTCTCGCTACAGACTATAGAGGTTATGAAATTTTCCCATAAGCTTATCAAATGGATTTAAGAATGCATTACCACTACCTCATATGGTATATTAAGTAATGGAAGCCCCACAGAGACGTTTAAAGGGAAAAAAAGGACCTAGTTAAAGGGATCCTCTTTTCCCTTACCTATTCCTTAATTTTATGGAGGTTCTCACCCTTATGTTGAAACACAACACTCCAACTGACTCCAACTTTAGATACCATTCTAAATGTAAGAACCTTTCACTAACTAGCTTATGTTTTGTAGATGATCTTATTCTCCTAAGTAGGGCAAATGCTTCGTTAATTTCACTATTGATGAGTACTTTCTATAGTTTTAAGGAGCTATCTAGATTGAGTATCAATTTTGACAAAAGCTACTTTTTACTGTCCAAAAGTGCTGCTAACCTCTCAAATTCTTTGCCACAAGCCATTGGCATGAAAAAGAAAGACCCTCCTATATTAGGGCATACCTATCTCTTTTAGGAGACTAAGATTTCAAGAATGTCTTCCTTTAATAGAAAAATTTTAGAAAAGATTGGGGCCTAGGATTAATAGAACCTTATCCTATGGAAGTAAACTTCAACTTTTGAAGTCGATAATTATGTCAATGCAAATTTACTGGTTCTTTTACATCTTCCTCTTCAAAGGACTTATTAAAACTGTGGAAAAACTAATGCAACAGTTTCTATGGATAGGGTAAACGAAAGGTGAGAAAGGAATTACAAAAGTGAATTGGAAGCATATTTATCAACAGAAGGAGGCAAGTGGGTTAGGTTTGGAGTCAACTAGTAAAAACAACAGATTTCTAATGAAAAAGAGAATTTGGAGCATCCTAAGTGAAAAATAATAATTTTCAATAAAATAGATTCACGTCTACATATTAAAGGGTGAGAGTTTTTGGGCTCTAAGTATTAAAGACAGTTACTCTTGGTTCTTCAACCAAATTCTCAGGTTCAAAGAAGAAGTTCAGTAGTATATTACATGTTAAATCAGGACAAGAGATAGAATCTCTCTCTAAAATGATAACTGGACTAGTCAAAATACTTTAATTCATAATCAGTTGGCAAGATCATTGTTAGGTAGGTTTTCTAAGAAAGCTAAGATTCACGAGATAATTAGAAATGACAATTGGTTTCTTTCCTCAAAAGAACTAAGACTTTTTCCCATTCCTCAATACAAAAGCTCCAAGGAGAATGATATATACTTATGGGAATGGGTTTTTGTATAAAAAATCACTAATAGGAAAGCTAAAGAGCTAATTGATGAGGTAGCTACAAGAGTAGGGTGGAGTTCCCTAATTTGGTGCAAGGTTCTCAAACCAAATGCCAACCTTTTCCTTTGGCTAGTTATGTTGAATAGACTCAACAGTATGGATAAACTGGAATTCCTATCTTCTTATAAGCATTGTACTCTTTGCAACCTAGAGGAGGAGACTTGGGATCATATCTTCTTCAAATGTGGTTTCTCTAAAGAGGTGTGGATTAGAATCTCTAGTCTATGTGCCAATAGTACTAGTCATTGAAGTCTAACAGATATCTTATAAGAGATATCTCAATTGTGTATCTCTACATATGATAAGGAAATATTTATGGTCACAGTTGTAACTTGTCTTTAAGCAATTTTGAAAGAGAGAAACAATCAAAGGTTTAAAGGGAGATATAACAGCCTACTCTCACTTATAGAACTCTCTATTGCAAATATTGGGGAACAACTGATTATAAACCAGTTAGGACAGTATTGTAGCAGAGGACTAGCTCTCTCTTAGAGAGTATATTCCTCAATGTTTACTTATAGATCATTTAGTTTTATTAGTGGGTTCACTTTATTTAGGATACAGTAAAGAAAATAGTGCTACCCATACATTGCTATTTCCTAAGCAACTAAACCAGATTTTTGAAATAATCAACTTAAAAAAGAAAGAGAGAAATGAAGATTTAGAGTGAATCTAACTCACTTGAAGATATTTGAGAGGATTTTGGCATACCTCCTCCAGATCTACTACCTCACAAGTCGAGATCAGAAAGGAAGCTCCTCGGTATCCCCCCTCCAGTCTCCTGACATTCAAACTGAAGCTTGTAACTCTTTGGAGATTCACATAAATATACAAAATCGGATCTCCTTCCTAAGATGAGAAATCTCTTTAAGCCTAGAGATGGATAATAGAGCCATTGCAGTGCCATCGACGTATCGCAGCCTCCAGAAACTTTTACCCCAATCGATTAATTGACTAAAGATACGAGAAAGGTATGGAGGGGTTTACCGTAGTTACTGATATGATGTTGCACAACTTTACCTAATTTAGATTCAATGTTGTCGTTTTTCTTCAGTGTTTGTATTGTTTAACTATGTCGTTTTATTTCCCGAGGGAGAGTCCCTCTTATAAACTAAAAATCTTTTCTCCTTAATGATTTTTTAAAATTCTAAAAAAATATGTAAAACACACACTTCTATGTTTTTTTGCCAAAGGGCATAAGCCTCATGGTCATGGTGATGCTGGGCCAAATTCCCAATCTTAGATGGGCTCATATTGGTACTTAGATGGTCGAGTAAGTTATACTCATTGAGAAGGTACTAAACCTTTCTATGCCAAATGTCATAGTTTTTACCGTCAAGTTTCTTTCCCTTGGTTATCTCAATAGTCGAACTTTTGGAAGCCATTTCACTACAACATTGCACATGCTTAATTAAGGCATATATCCATCTATGTTAATCCCAGTTAGTCAGCTCAACTCCCATTTACATTATCTGTTCAGAAATTTGCAAACTTGCTAGTAATCATCACTAATAACATAAGTAATATTAAATGCTTAGTTGTATTTAGCCCAATGATTAATTTTAATTTAATTATGGGTAACGCATCCACAAAATATAGCATGAACCAACTATGCATGCATTAGTGAGTTTCACTCTAAGATATATACTTATAATTAGAGTGGAAATTCATCCCTTTACAAAGTCTTAATATTAATGATATAAATCATTGATAATTACAATTCAAATCCTATTACATCATTTTAGTAACAAATATTAAATGGGAAGTCACCCTTTCTTCATTGTATATAAGAAATTATTTTGAGAAACATACATCATACAACACAGGCACTAATCTAAAATACCAACGCATCTTCATTCCTTAAACTAAAAAGAATATTGAATGAAAATGGACCCACATACCACTTAGTTATGAGGCCTTCGGCTTTAGGGTTCATTTAATTTATGCCTATTGGTATTAGTTAACAATTAGTCACATAGACAAATAATTAACCAATTTTATTAATAACATAAATAATAATCATTTAACACATACATAAAATTAATAATAAAATGCAACTCATAACACATATAAAATGCAACATAAATTCATGAATATAATTCAAAATCAAGCATGAAAACCCAAGTTAATAGCCCAAAAAAAATTTCACTTATGTAGTTAAGTAAAATTTCAAATTAGGATAACAAATAACTCAAAATTTGAAAATTTTTAATAAATCATAGAGGGGTAAAAAAGTAATTTTATCACACAGATCAAAAGATCACAACAAAAGGAGTCTCTAGACAAATTTTGGGTCGAATCAACCTTCTAGGTTGGGCCCACATGACCCACGTGCAGCTATGGCAGGTGTAAGAAGCGGCTGTGTTACTGTAGTAGTTGTTGTGTCACATGCCCACTCTCAGGTGCGGTGCGTGGTTTAGGCCCTGTTCGACATGGTCCTAGACTCACTAGTACATATGGATGACGTTGGTGGGGTCCAATCTAGGATTTATGCAGTCGGTGAAGTGCATCTCGTATGGAGGGCGCATGGAACCGCAGATGAATGCATTCATACTGAACCTAGACTTTCCATAAATTTCGTCTTTTCATGGCTACGATGCCCACTTTGAGCTATCGTTTCTCACTCATCTTAACTATAATTTTAGCATATAATAAATCATTTGAAAGAAAATGAGACAAAGATCATATCCATATACATATCTCATGCAGAAATGTATGTGATAGGTTGAAAAATGGGCCTAAACTTTCAGGAAACCCATTCATACTAAACTCAATTTTCCTAGAAATTCCAACCTTTCATGGACATGATGCCCACTTTGGGCTATTGTTTCTAACTCATTTTGAACTCCGATTTTAGTATATAATATATAGTTGGAAAAATAATGTGACAAGTAACATATTAATATACATATATCAAGCAGAATGATACTATAAAAGGTCAAACATGGGCCTAAACTTTCAAGAACATATACATGGACTGAAAATTAAATATCTCAATTTAAATCCGTTTTTCAACAAATTTTAAGAACAAGTTTTTGACATTATGAGGAACATATTCGTGCCAACATTTTAAGCTAAAATGAAGAACGCAAAAATTTTCCATCAATGACCATGTTACACATGCATGAACAAATTTCAGCATATATGGCATATTATTATCATTTGGCATAATTTCAAGGATGAAAACCAGCTATTCATACTTTGATACCAATGAAAGGTGTAGTGAGACCTTATGCTTACTTTACATGTCTACCTTGTGTTCCAACGGCTCTAATGTAGCTCAAATTTGCCCTTTCTTTATGTTCGTGAACAACTACCAGAGTTACTTTCGCTAATTCACGCCTCAAATCTTAAGCTTAGTGGATGGTGGCTCTAAGAGATTAAAAATATGAGGGAGAACTCAATATTTGAGAGTGTGAAATGTTTGGGAGAGAGAAGTGGCAAAAATTCATGCTCTCTTCAGCAACTTATGATGCTAAAAAGAGAGTTAGATACTGCCACAAGTAACCAACTACTTGTTATCTTTGCTTTTCTTACAAGACCAAGCTTACTTGTCCATTTTGGTTTACTTGTACCAATGTGGACATACTATTTGCACTATTTTGCTACATTTTACAATTGTGTAAATGTAGCAACACGACAAAAATCTTTCTATACATTATGTCCTCTTAATCTTTATAGTGAGAGGTCATCTGCACTGCCAAATTTATACCTTAACAGTTACTAGTTTGTCTTGAAAATTGTTAAAATTTTAATAATGCTTATTATATACCGAATAAACAAAACAATGATAAAATTTTAAATGTCATATCAATAAGATGCCAAAGAACCTTAATTATGTTTACTAATTACAATTTTAAATTATATTTATTATATACCAAATAAATCAAGTAATGATCAAATTTAAATGTCATATAAATAAGATGTCAAAGACCCATAATATGTTTTATTTTAATTTTACTAAATTTGTTATCGAAAATAACTAGTCAAACATCATTATCTAAAAAGATGAAGTTGATTGAAGTATCAGTTCTAAAATTATTAGTTACGAGCTTGTGTGTTTATTAGTGGTAGTAGTGATATAGTTTTTATTTTATTATCTTTTAGCTTGCATAAATACCAATGTTTTAAAAACTGACTAAAAGTTAAACCAATAAGATAAGAGCTTTAAGATTTAAAAGGTTCAACTGGTATTAGATCATTATAAAACTAGCTAAAGATTGAAAAAATTAAAGAATTTGAAATATGGTTGAAAGTGATTGTCCTTACCTATAAAAATTGAAGTTTAATTAAAAAGAGATTGTTAAATGAAAATTAATTGATTTATTTTATAAGAAATTATTAATAAATAAAATTGACCTATTAATTAATAAATTGATAAGTTTATAATAATAAGAGTTATTAAAGCAAATATAACCGTAATTAAACTAAAAGGTTAGATAGTTCAAGGTTTTATGGTTAAACCAACCAATTAGTTGGGTTTTTAATTATTGAAAATATTGAGTGATAATTATTATTTGTGACATAACAAAAGTTGGAAAAAAATAAGATATGCATAAACACTTCTACAAATAATAAAACAAGAACATTATTAAAATAAAATTTTATTATTTTCTCTTCTTATATAAAATGAAATATAACATGCTATTTATAGTGTTAATGGATTTATACTAGCTAAAATATAAAATAAATGCTAGAATATAAAAGAGAAACACTTTTAAAGACAATAAAATTGCAAAACTGAAAATTTGATAATTTTTTAAATTTTACCATAAGCCTTTTAATTAACTTTAAATAATTCAAATTTAGATTCATTTATATCTAGGCACATAAAGCTTTAAAAGGATTTTAAGTTACCTGAATTGATTAAGATTGACTATTAAACTTCTCATTCCAAGTTGAAACAAAACTTCCAAAAAATAATTTTTTTTTCTATCACCTTTGCTAAATTTGATTTTTGGAATAACTCTAAGTATTTTTCATAAATGTTTTAGAAAAAATTTAGACATAAGGGGCTTAGTAAAACTATTAGCAAGCTGATCAAGGGACTTCACAGACTCCAAATTAATATCCTCTTTAGCAGTGCATTCTCGAATAAAATAAAACTTTGTGTTAATATACTTATTCTTATCTTAAAACATTGAATTCTTTGCCAAGGCTTGAGCAGGTTGATCATCAATCATAATCTTTATTGAAATTTACTCCAATTGAGGCTATTTCAATAACCTTCTCAACCAAATAGAATGGTAGGTACATAAAGTAACTGGGACATATTCAGATTCACATGTAGAGAATGTGACTATAGGTTTATTCCTTGAAAACCATTAGATTGAATTATTTCCCAAAAGAAAAAAAATCCACAAGTACTTTTACTATCAACAAAATCAATATTAAAAATTTTGATTAAATTAAAGTTTTTGAAAGATGTGTAAAGCATGCCATGGTCAGTTGTATATTTGAGATGTCGAAGAATCCTCTTACTTTTCTTCTAGTGAACTGTAGATGATGTCTCCATAGGCTAACTAACAAATCCAACTTAAAATAGATTATTTTCCCTTAGGAATGTCAAGTACCTTAAGCTACTTAAAAGACTTCTGAACAAATTTATATCCGTACTCTATTGTCAATTAAACTTGGATAGCTTTATTCCATACTACAAAGGAGTCTTAATCGTCTTACTATCCAATAACTTGAACTTCTTAAGCACCACTTTTTCATAACCTTCTTAATTGATAAAAATTCCATTCTCCATTTGCTTCACCTCAACTTCAAACTAGTGAGACATCAATCCCATATCACTCATTTCAAACTCATAGTTATGGAATCTTTGACCTCTACATCTTTGGATTATTTTTCTTGAAAAATGAATTTTTCATTACTATAGACAAAGCTAAAAACCAACATTACAATAATTTCTATGTTTAATGTTGGACTCCGAACTCTTCTTAGAATTGCGAGTTAAAATTTGACATGAAATGAGAAATTGGTGGTGAATTGGTCATGTGTAAAGGAAAAGAAAAAATTCATGATTTTGAATGATTATGTGTAATGTTCTATGTGAGCAAATTCTAGTTTGAACAAATTTAAATGATATTTGGAGATTAATTCATGAAATGAGTGTTTTTGAGTTTAAATGAAATTGATAGTGAATGAATTGCTTTAAATGGAGTGGAAAAGCAAGAAATGATTAGTTAAAGTGTTAGATTATGGAGAATTAAAAATCTGAAATTTTGAGGATGAATAGTAGCAGAAAATGGCAATTTGGATATGAAATCTTTGTGAATTTTTCTGGCTTGATCTAGGTAGATTTTGATCAAATGATCTTCATGAAAATTGTAGCTTCTATTGAAAGCTTGCTATCGCTTTAAAGTATGAAAGGTTTTGATATCGAGATTGACATTTATGATCAGTCAAATTGAAGTGTATGTTACTTTGTTTTTGAAGATTAGTGTAGGATTTTGTATACAGTGTTTTGAGGAACAACTATGGACTGATATGTTTTGAATTGAGTTCAGTGATCTACGTGAAAGTCATAGAAGATTATCCTAGTTTTTCAATGATGTATAATATGTTATTTCTGGTTGTGGAATTTGGAAGATATGACATTTTAAAGTTTGGATGTGATATAGGATGACACATTTCTGGGCAGAAGCTTTGATCGAAAAATTGACCTAGTTAGAGGTTGCAATTGCTTTTAAGTTCTTCATGAAAGTTTTAGATTATGTTTTGATCTTTCCATTAATGTAAAGTATGGAATGTTTGGACTATGGAAGGGGAAGTTAAGATTTTTACAAGTTGCTGTTACTGTTTAGGGTGATCCGACCCTTGCCCGTTCTTTTGCTTCTAATTTTTTCGTCCGACATCCGATTGATCCGATTTTTAAAGCGTTAGATTCCTAAGACACCCCTTATCTCTTCATGAAAAATTGTGATTTTTGAGATTAATTTGAAAAAGATTGATTGAATCAAAGTGAGAGGATTGATTATAGAGTTTGAGTTGGACATTTTTCTGAACATGTTTAGGTATTTTGATGATATCTTGATCTGTAGAGATCCAATTAAGTTGATTCTTATTTCTAAATTAATTAGAGACATGGGACTACAAGTTATCTGAAGGGATCGAATTTCAACTCAGTCCCTAAGATTTTCAATTTCTGAATTGAAGTATTAAATTTATAAGATTATATAAGGGCAATTTGGGCATGACACTTAAGTCTAAGAGTTATAAGGCTTATATTGGAGGGCAAAATGGACTTTTCCCACTCATTAAGAGTATGAATTAGAAGAAAAATTAGGAATGAGAAGAAAAGAAGAAGAAGCCGTGGAAGGAAGAGAGAAGAAGAGAAAGCTAGGGTTTGGAAATCTTGAAGAATTTGACGAATCGTGGAGCTAAACAAGTAAGTACAAGACTCAACCCTTCTTAATTGGTTGAATGAATCATGTTTAGTGATCGTTAGAAGAGAAAAATGGGGTTGAATGTGGGTAGGATGATATTGATGAACGATGTTCTAGGGTTAATGATTTTGTTGTGTTTGTGAATGATTTTTGGGTTGAAATAAGTTTAGAAATGAAGTAGGAATGATGATTTAGGGTTAAGATGAGTTATTTGTGAAATATGGGAAGTATGAAGATGAAAAATGTCAAAAAACAAGTGTTCGGAAGGTTTCCGGTCTCGCTCGTCGCGACGCACACAGGCGTCCACGACGTGACGCGCGCACACGCCCACGACGAGGCGTTTGCGAGCGCCCTCGTCGCGGCGAGCTCCAGCTTCTTACGCCGCGGCGTGCTTCTGTTTTCGCCGCAGCGAGCTCCTGATTTCACCGCGGCGAGCTCAATTTTTCTACACAGACATGTTTTGGTATTTTAGCCATAACTTTTGATGTAGATGTACAAATGAGGTGATTTTTGATTCGTTGTAAACTAGAGACAAAGTTCTACAAGTTTTATGAAGAAAGGAAGTTTTTAATCAGATTTTAAAGATCTCAAATTTTGGGTAGAAGTTGAGTATAGATTCTTGTTTCAACAAAGGATAGTCCCAATATGTTTGAAGTATAACTTTCGGATTTCTGAAACAAATTGAATAATTTTGGAGTCATTAGAAACTTAAGACAATGGGGAACATTTTATAGAAGATAATATTATCAGATTTTGTCATTCACTTTATCAGAGTGATCATGGAAAATTGATCCGAATGTTTGGACTTTTGGAAGAATTTGAGTTTTTAGAATTTATGGGTCCTCAAATTTGTATTACTATTGAATGGGATTTTTACATTTTGATAAAGGGAATTAAGGAAGGCAAGAGGATCAAGAGGAGAGGTATCTTTTAAGCATGTATCCAAGAAAGGAATTCAGGTGGGTACATGTTTATAATTTAAATAAGCTACTACTGTTTTCTTGAAATCAAAGAAGTTTTCTGATTTCACTTGCATCATAAGTGATGCATTATTGTTTATGAGTGACTTATGAAACATGCTATATGTTGTTATATGATTTGAGTTATATTTTGAAAAAGTTGCATGTTATGAAATCATGTTTTTAAGAATGATTTTTCAAGATATACATCAAGTATATGATAAGCAAGTTTTCAAGACAAGTGCCATTTGGGCAACAAGTTACAAGATTTTGAAATCTATGTGTTATGTGGGTTTGTGGTAGTCCCTCAAGAATCGTCACGTGCACGTTGACCCAAGAATAGGCTTCTGCCACCTGCCCGCTAGTGGCACGGAGCTCTTTCATTGACTCCTTCAAGAAAACTACAACTACACAGGACCATTTTGATGGAAATGTGTAGTGCGTCATGAATTTGGACTTACCCAAACTATTTTGATGTATTTATGTCCTCATGTTATGTTTGATCAAGTTTGATGCATTCATGATTTGTAACTTATAGATTTTGGCTGAAAGCCTAGAAAAAAATGCATTTTATAAACTCCATGAAAGTTTTCTAAGACAAGCGAACTGTTTTCAAGGTTTTTGCTTATCTTTATTATAAATGTGTATCTACGAGCTGTAAAGCTCACCCCCCCCCCCTTTCATCCCCATCTCCAGGTATCAAGATGGAGATCGGATGAAAGAAAGTTTAGACGTCCGTTCGTTACATATATGATTGGCTTTTAAGTTAATTTGTTGTAAGATTTAGATCTCAGACATGTTGAGCATTTTTGGGATTTTTGTATTTTGTGCATATTGGATTTTGATATTAATGTTGTAACATGGCTTGGAATTCCATTAAGATTTTGTAAGCATGTATATCATGATGAAATTGATTTATGGATTTGTATATAGAATGGAAAAGTTAATTATGGCTTGTGTAATGATTATGATAGATTGCGTTTGGATTCCGGACAAGAGGTCCGATAATGTTGATTGATTGGGAATATTGAAGTGCTATTTGTGTATGATTTGTGGGTATATAGATATGTGTATTGAGTGTCTTTTGGCAAAGGATAAGAATAAGAATAAGATTTGTTAAAGATGAGACTGAGATATTGCATGATTACGAAGAATATTAGGAATTGAGTTTTGATTGAGGATGAATTTCCAAAAAGGGAAACTATATTGTTTTGATTTGTATAAGATTGAATAAAGAAAGGAAAAATTTATACCGATTTTGGATTAGTCTAGTCTTATGGTTTCCAACGCGATGTTTTCCAAAATATTTATTTTCGGATGTCGGAGTTAAGGTTTTGTCCTTCAACGATATGTTTGCTTTGATTCCGAGCCAATTCGTTTCGCTTTCGATTTCTTTCTCTTTCGCCAAGTATAATTTTGCTCACGTTTTGTACATGTGTTTGATTTATGATTCCGAGGTTGGGTTCCAGAAACGGGATCCAACATTGTGGTTGAATGATCCGTTCTGTTTCTTTGTTTTAAAAATTTTGTAAATCCGAGCCTTTCGATTTTTCGATGGCTCATTAAGTATGCGATTCGTTTTCGATACGTGTTTCCGTTGTTCCAGTTGGGGTCCGGTTTCCAAATTGGGTCCCAACATTTTTAGCCTATATATAAGTATTATAGCTAAATATACAAAAAAGGAACTAGATTATAGGGAATAATTTAAAATAAGCATAGTATCCAATTAAAATTTCCTTCTTGATATCATGTTAGGAGAGAGTGAATGATACTTTGCCTCTTCTAAGTTGGTAGATCTTTTGTTGTTTTGTTCCTTACAGATAATGTAGATGGTAGCGTTGAAAGCTACTTTAAAAAGTATAGGATTTAACATCCCCTACTTAGAGTTTTGAATAACCCTATTCAAAGTAGTTCCCATTCATATGTATAGTAGTTACCTGGAATCATACGCAAGATCCTACTCTATACTGCTTTTAAGAATGTACAAAGGAAGAAAGATGGTCTCAATCTTCCACTTCCATTTTACAAAGTACACATGTGGTATCTACATTTTCTTGCCATTGACTTAGATTCTTGAATCTATTTATTATAGAGAAGATTATACCAAGGGACCTCGGTTGAGTAATGTGTGAAGAGCAAGTGACAGAATTTATTAGAGAACTTACCATTTGAGTTAAGAGTCCAAGTGATAGCATCTTCATATTGGTTTATGTCCTACAACCAATTGCTTTGGTTGTAGTTTAGTGATAATTATTTAAAGGCATTCTTTATCTTGTACATGTTTAGATATATATGACAAATTCAATAGAATAATTTTACATTGCAAAGGAAATTATAATGAGATTATAACTATGAGATTTCTATCACATTTATGTATTATTCCTAAATTATTTCTAGTCATTGCTCTATTAAAACCAGATATTTATAGAAGGTAAAAAGATTAGCACATGTTATGTTTTTTCTTATAAAATAATTTGTCGATATCATAGGCTAAAGTATGGAGATACTTAAAAAGATTAGCAGACATTATGCTTTTCATTGTGAAGGAATTTATCGATATCATAGGCTAAAGAATTGAGATACTTAAACAAACATATGGGTGCTTGTTAGAGAGTAATTTCACTAACCAGACCTGACATAAGAAATTCATTAGAAACATTACTTTTATGCCTATGTAATTCTCATTGTGATGATTGTATAAATGATCATTTGACTTAAGGTCAGCAAAGTTATCTTATACTAGAATTGTTATATTTTGAAACTACTTATGATCTGTTTAATCATGAGTCATTTAATCGATAATCATTAGATGTAGCATAAACTACATGGAGGTAGTTAGGTAATCAAGATATAATTCATCATCCTAAAGTAATTAGGAATGCTTTACTGTTGTCGATTAGTATTAATTTCGAAAATCCTTGGCTAAGGTGAATGATGCTTTGTAAATAGTGTACAAATGTCATTAATTGAATCAATAGCTAATGAAGAAGAACTAATATGATTGGGCTCAAAATAAAGTAAACATTAATTCTATGCTCTATGTCAAATTAGAATATTGTATGATTAAAGGATTGAATTATATGAAAAAACCATGCGTGAAAAAGTTAGTTAAAACCACTTTGACATTCTTAAAGATTTAGGTGGTCATAATATGTTGCTAGATACCAATCTTGATTGATGATTCACATATAGAATAGGTTGAAAAAAACAAAGTTAATTTAATCAAATTGGACTTGATTGTAAAGTTTGAGAAAATTTATGATTAAATATGAAATATTTAATAAATAAGGATCAATATGAGATATTAAATCTAATTTAGGCATAATTGGTATTTAATTAGAATTATTTATAATTATAATAAAATTTTAATTGAAGATAGAATTTAATTTCAATTAAATTACTAAAACGTCTAAAGCTTATCATAAATAGGCTTAAGTTCTATAAAACTAACACTTTTTGCTTAACCATCTCTATAAGAGTTACAGAATTCTCTTAACCTATTATGTGAATACCGTTAGAGATCGGATATTTATATGACTACAGTAATTGAAACGAATCGGTTTCTAAATGGTTTGAGGGATACAACATGAACATGATTAAGCTTTGGAATAAGGTACAAATTATGACTCGTGATTTGTTATGATTCATGTGTTAATCCTTTGAAATTCCCATTCGATGTACCATTTATAATCTAGGTGGAAAATTTAAGACTTGAATGAATTCTATTCCTCAAATGCAGTATCTCCTCATTGCAGATAAGTGGGCTAGAATCAAGCTAATTATTAAACCAAAACCAAGTTTTTTCACTATTGTCGATCCTATGTTTAATACAAGGATAAATAAAGCCTCTTAGTCCCATTATCTAACTAAAAACCCAAGAGAACTCCCTCGTACAAGTAGCCTGCCAAAAATTGATGTTTTTGAGATGATATTCATATATCCATTTGATTCAAAGTGCCTGCTGATTTGTATTCATTTGCACGATAGAATCTTTTGCATGATAGTAATAGAAATTATCCAAGTCCTCCAAACTTCTTTAGATTGTTGCAAGTCAAGATAAGATTATTCACATAGATACAAACGAACAACATATTACCTTTATCAATTTTTAAAACAAAAAGCATATTTACTAAAACATCTAAGGAAACAGTAATTATCGACTCAAGTATTCCAAGCTCTTGACATTTATTTAAGTTCATATAATGCTTTCTTTAATTTTAACTCTTTATCTTCTTACCTTTCAACCACATATTTCATTAGTTTTGTCACCAAATTATAGCCAACTGATTAGTTGCAGGGCACAAATCAACATATACATATATTTCACATATTTAATCAGTAAATAAATATTGTCGTAAATTATTAAAATTTTATCTGAAAAAAAATGTAATTAAGAGTATTCAATAAGGAGAAGGGGGCCGTTGACAAAGGCCATGTGATGCAAGGAATTGAGGCCCAGATCTCAAAAGCTTTAATTGCATGTCGTATTTAATGCAACTCCCAGCCTTCCTTCTTCTTTTCTGTCAACCATTGAACCATTAGGCACATCGGCAATTTAAGGGAGCAAAACATGTACATCAGATAAAGAGTAGTGGGCCAGTAATATCTTTTTTCCTTTGAGTCTCCCTGTGTACGGATATAAGAAAACTCAGTTTGCAATCACAAAGATTTAAGAATTGGCAAATGAAATTATAGAGAAATACCCACGGGAGTTACTAAGATGGTGAGATTTGGAGTTACAGCTAAAGTTAGTTCCTTGTGACTACAAATTATAGCTTCAATTTATAGAAACAATTTCTTTAAAAAAATATATATATATAAAAAGTTGTGTATATTATGAAAAACTTTGTGTACTAATTGCTTTGATTGATTGGGGCTGTTTGTTTATGTTTTTTTTTTCATTTTTTGTTGTCATTTTTGTAAAAAAAAAAACAGATAAGTAAAACGTGTTTGACTGACTTTGTTGCGATTTTTTTATTTTTTTTCTGAAAATAAAAAAATCGCAACAGTTTTACAGAAACTAGAAAACATCGTTTCTCCTAATTTTGACAATAAGTTTTCTTCGACAGAAAACCAACATATCTCTACTTTCTATCTCGAAAATAATAATAATAATAATAATAATAATAAATTAATAATAATAAAAATAACTTATTAAAATTAATAATAAAATTAAAATTAAAATTAATAAAGATAAAATTAATAAGAATAAGAATAACTTAATAATAATAATAATGAGTTTAATAATAATAATAATAATAGTAAATAGAAAATTTATAACAATAATTAATTATAATTATTAATAATCATAATAATAAGAAGACGAAGAATAAGAATAAGAATAACTTATTAATCATTAATAATAATAATAATAATAATAATAATAATAATAATAAGTTTATTAGAAATCTCAATCAAAAAGTTTTATTTTCAATTTTATATTACAAAATTTAATCAAACAGGTTTTCATTTTTTAAGAAAAATAGAAATAAAAATAAGAAATAAAACTAAAACTCTAACTGAAAAATAAAAGCAGAACCAAACGGTTTTAAATTATTAAAATTATCAGAGATAATTTTAATATTGTGTTAACTTTAGTGAATACGTCGGTATAGATAACATATACTTTCATTTTTGTATAGAGATAATTTTAATATTGTGTTAACTTTTAGTGAATACGTCGGTATAGATAACATATACTTTCATTTTTGTATACCCCACTTGAAATTTCTCAACTTGTCTTCCTATATATATATATATGTAATATGAGAATACTTGAAGTAACAGCCAAGCCTTTTGATAATGGAAGTACGTATAGTGTCGAGGCAACTCATAAGGCCTTCCTCACTTGCAGCTGCTGAACGTGAGAAACCACACAAAATCTCATATTTTGATCAGCTCACTCCCACCACTTATTCGCCGTTTATCTTTTTCTATTCCATGACCCAGGTCATGTCGTCCACTGACACCATCCGAATCCCAGACCGCCTAAAGAAGTCTCTCTCAGAGAGCCTAAGTATTTATTATCCATTCTCTGGAAGGACAACTGACAACATGTTATTCCATAGTTTTAGAGAAGGTGTGCCATTTATGGAGGCCCGAATCAACTGTCGCCTAACTGATTTCATCAAACGTCATGAAATTGAATCACTCAACCATTTGCTTCCTCGCCAACCCTACACCAAAGAACTAATAGAATCACCCGTCTTAGCTCTTCAATTGAACATTTTCACTTGCGGTGGAATAGCATTAGGTATGAGTGCCTCACATAAGCTGATTGATAGAGAGACTTGGAGGGGTTTTCTCACTACGTGGGCGGCTTTGTCCCGAGGTGAACTTGGCAACGTGATTCACCCTAATTTCAACGAGGCGTCACTATTCTTTCCTCCAAGAAACGATATTCCGCAAAACCATGTATCTTTAATGGAAAACTTGTGGTTCACAGAAGCCAACTACATCACTAGGAGGTTTGTATTTGATGTTAAGGCAATATCTATGCTCAAGGACGAAGCCAAAGCCAAGCCTGAGGCCAGGCCAACCACTGTTGAGGTATTGTCCTGTTTTATTTGGAAATGCTGCATGAATGCAACGAAAGCAGCATCAGAGATACCAAAAACATCCATTATGGTCCAGGCACTGAATCTCAGAACACGCACAAAGCCATTCATGTCTAGTGCTTCTATGGGGAATGCCTTTTGGTGGGCAACTGTTATGGCGGACCCTAGTGACACGAACAAGTTGCCTGAGTTGGTAGATCTTTTGCATGAAGCCATTGATCTCTATAACTCTGAATTCACACATACTCTGCAAGGTGATGGTGGTTTTGAAGCCATTAGTGATCTGTGTAACCAGCTGGAGCAGCTTTTTGATTTGGAGAAACCTGATATATTTGCATTTACGAGTTGGCTTCATGTTGGCTTTCAACAGGTCAACTTCGGATGGGGAAAGCCTGTTTGGTTTGCTAACGTTGGGAAGGCTGGACCTGCGTTTAGAAATCTCATTATTTTCGTAGAAACAAATGATGGTAAAGGGATTGAGGCATGGATCACCCTGGACGAGAAGAGAATGTCTGCACTGGAAAAGGATCCTGAGTTTCTGGCATTTGCTTCTAAGAATCGGAAAATTTCAAGCCTCTAACCTTTCCTTTGCATCCGCCTAAGTTGCCAGCACATCCTCCAAATAATCAGATGTTTTATAATTTGTTGTGTAAGCTATCTTGAAGGTAGCCTTTCCGTGACGTTTACGTCGTTAATTCATCTCCTTAATATATTCGTATGTTAATCAATATGCTGTTCACAATCTGTATTCCCATGGAGTGTTTAATAAACTTTTTAATTTATGAGAGCTATACAGTGGTATTCAATCCTTCTCTTGTGTAGAATATGCTTGGTTTACAATTTGATTAAACGCAGCAACAGGGCAAAGATCTTACTCTGTGTCTATGGTAGAAGTTTATTCAATCGTGTTATTTGAACCATCTTCCATACTTCCTTGTTTTCTATCTATCTATATATTGTCTTTGCTTGTATTTCTTATCCCATAAAGATCCATTATTTACTTACAAAAGTTTTGTGTTTGTTTATGCTCATGATTATGCTGCTGAACAAATTCATGAATTGTCCATTTCCCATCTAACCTTCTCTTCAAATGCATACTGGCTTTGTGATCTATTTTCTTCATTTTATCTCTTATGTTGGCCTCACCTCCTTGTTCTTAAATTTTCTAATAATGTGATTTCATCGGTGAAGATGCTAGTCCCTCAAAGTAGTTCTCTAGTTCTTTTAAATGCACTCAATGATTCAAAGTAGGCATGTAAAACTGTTTTTAAATATAGGCCAAAAGTAATGCATTCTGAGTAATTTGTATTTGTGATAGCACCTCCTTATAAAGTATATCTCTTTCTTTACTTCTGTACATGCATAAACTTTCATAGACGATAGTTATGCTTTTAATGCTGAGTTCACAAAAGATTTAATGCTTATTATGCTTTTGTCTATGTCATTTTGGCTATGTTTTTATATTTTCTTATAGTTGCTAAATTCATTGTTATATGTAGTGGGGATTTTGTTGTTAATAGAAAATGTCAATACCAAGTCAATATATTCAAGGCGGGGATAAATTAATAAAAGGGTTTAAAACGGAGTGGAATGATAGAACTCTTGAAATTTTAATCAAAATTTTTATGAAAGAGACATTAACTGGAAATCAACCAAATGGTGACTTTAATAATATTGGATGGAAAAATATAGTTTCAAAGTTTACTCACGAAACTAAGAAGGATTATGAATACAAATAATTTAAGAATAAATGGGATGGATTAAAAAATGATTGGTAACTGATGTGGTTCCGCAAGTTCACGGGTCTCAAGTAGTACAATATAATATCGTCCCACAGGGAGTAATTGTGTAAGTACTAGGCTTGGATCACTCAATTAATTAGACTAAGCGATTGTGTAAAAATGGAGAATTAAATTAAGAAATTTAACTAGCAAAAATAACAAAATCAAAGCTAAAGAAAATTTGTGAATATTTCTCGGGATTTTTCCAGATGTTGTGGTAAGCTTCAAGGATGGTTCCACTTTTAGCGTTTTCTATGGACTTTACCTGGGTCAATTTATTAGGCAAATTTTTGGTCGATAGAAGGTTGAGCCTAGAGTTTCTTAGATCATTTTTCAAGGTATCAAAGGAGTATTACGCAATAATCCTAATTTACTATCGAAAACTAGCAATCAAGCGTAACCCATTAAGTTCTTTGCTAACCTGGTCTTTTTTTCTCTCATAAATTCAGTTTATGTCTAAATCTGAAATTTATAAGTTCTCTGTTTAAAGTTCCGTTATTAATTTTCACCTATCGGTTCTTCAATTAACAACTAACGTCAAGTAATGGTTGGCTAAACACAATACCAGCAAAATTAATTTCAAAACAGAGAAATCAAAACCAAAAATCCATACAAATAAATCAACCATGATTTAATCCATAAAAATAGCTAAAAGCTTCAGCCCAACCTTGAAGCTTCGAAAAAACTACTCACTCATTATAGGATGAAAATCACAGAAGTCACAGTCAACAATCAACATAAGAGGCAACATAAAATAAAGAATGAGTTTTTGGGATCTCCCTCTCTGTATTTCTGTGTCTCCCTGCGTTGGTTGCTTGGTTTGTGGTGGGTCTTTTGAGCTGTAACGTTGGTGGAGTTGTTAAGTGTTGGAGCCCCCTCTATGGTTTGCTATCACGTTATTTTCCAAGAACCCACCTATTGGTGTAACGTTGTTGCTTCCTTGCTGGTGTACATTTAGAGCTGAAAAATTGAGTGAGTGGAATGAGTTTTTGGTGAGTGGCCACGTTAATCTCCTTTGCTTGTCTCTTTCTTTGGTGTAACGTAGATAGCCCCCTTGGTTTGAGCTTGTGTGTGACGTTGAGAAAGTGAGTGGAGTGAATAAAATAAATGAGTGAGCAAAACAAAATGCAGACCCCTTGAGCTGCGTGAGTCTCAATGTAGAGAGAATGGAGCCCCCTTCCCTTTTCAATGTGTAACGTCAGTGCTTCCCCCAATCAGTGGAGAGTTCTCTTTTTTTTGTTTTTAACGTTTTTTTCCAGCTGCCCCAACTAATGTGCGTCAATCCTCCTATTTTTTGCTGTTTGAGTGGGTCACCTCATTGGTCCCTCTAATCTCACCAAGCTCCTAGTCCACGCAAGTCTTCTATCCCTAAGGTGATTTTTGTTTTCCCCATGTGGGTTCTTGGAACTATCCTTTAGTGTCTAACGTTCAGCTGTAACATTGGTCCCTCAACAAAATCCACTTTCCACTTTATTCCATAACCACCAGCTGCCAACGTCTCCCTCTCTTCACGCCTAGCTAGATGTTTTCTTTTAAACCATCATCTGTCTTCAGCGTCCTCCCAGCAGCGTGATTTCAGTTGTCTTCCTTGTAGCCTCCTAGAGCTTGTGTGATTTTTCTTTTGTCCTCAAACTGCATGCGTCAACTAAGGTGGAGTGCATGTATTGTCTGCTGTTCACGCCTCCAACTAGCTTCTCCGTAGCTGCAACTAGCCTCCCTATATTTTTGTTGTTTTCTTCTTTTCCCAAGTTCACGCCCAAGCTCTTGTCCATGGGTGCTTCTTTCTTTGACAATTTTATTTGCTCCTTCTAATGTCTGCGTGTGTGATTTTCTTGTCTAGGTGAGTCAAGTATGAAGGCTGCTTGTTTTGGAAGGAAATGCTAGCAGCTTCAACGTTTTCAGCTAAGCTATCCTTGTTGATCTCCTTTACTGTTGTCCCCCTTTCTCTGCATGTGTGGTGGGGCTCTCTCTCTAGATGTTGTGTCCTCTTTAATTTAAAAACTTCCCAAAACTAAAACCACGTTTCTTTCATTTGCTGGCTTCCTCTGCGACAACGTTTTGGACAACCCTTAATGTTGCATTTTCTCCTTTTATTTTGCCTTGACTGTTGTGGTCTTTTATAGTTAAAACCAGGTGTATTTCCTACGAATTAAACAGGACAATTATAAATGCAAATTCAGGCGAACCAAGCTATTTAGCAGGTAAAATATGTATAAAACCCAATAATTGATCCAAAAATTAAGGGAAAATATCATTAATTCTAATGATAAAAATGTCTTCAACAAATGCCCCCAAACTCAAACTTTTGCTTGTCCCTAAGCAAAATTAAGAAAAATTGTTCAAAAAAGATTAAGGAGCACTCAACAATTGGAATTTTCAGAATTGCTGTAACCAATTAAAATTTACCTTTAGTCACTTATCAAATCATACCCACCTTCATAGTACAAGGATACCAATGCTCGCTCAAACACACACGCCTTTATTTAAGTCTAATTAAAAACCAACCAACTCACAAGAGTAGAGAAAAACCAAATAAACTCAAAGGCAATTTACAACCTAAGAGACTCTAAAGGTATTATCAAATTAACCAATCCCATAGGCAAAATTATCTATCCCATCTCCACTAATTTTTAGCACACATTTTCAAAGGATCAAAAGGTCTTATTAGGGTTATAACGGGGTCGTTGGGGTTTAAAATTGGCTTAGATCAAAGAAAAGAAAAATAAAAGTTCAAATGAAATGGAAACAATTATTCAAGAAATAGGAAAATGTAAGAGACCTCTTTCCTTTTTTCTCTTTCTTCTTCTTTTTTTTCTTTTTTTTATGAGCAAGTAAAACCGTGAAAACAAGGAAGATTTTTTTTAATAGAATGACAAAACTCAACATGACAACATGTTATTAAAAACAATAACAATTACAAGACTTAACTCAATTTCAATGAATTCCCAAATTTTCAAATAATTGACTCTCCCCAAACTTAGTTTCTTGTATACTAGGGGTGATAACTTGAAAAATACTTGCTTGCTCTCTTTTTTTTTGTATTTTTTTCAACTCCCCACATAACCTACTCCTAAATAATCATTTCCACATGAAAGGTAGGGAATATTTGGCTTATGGCTTGGTTAAATGAGGGTGCCAAAGAAATAAGGATATTACTTAGGCTCAACTTGGCTCCAAAGGGAATATAGGGTTATTTTAAGTTAAAATTGGATTGTGGTTCATAATTCAAAGAAAATGCCTTAATCACTTCCTTATCAAATTTGTGCTAATATTTCATCTCGATAGGCCTAAAGAACTTGTTCTAGGATTGGCGAGATCTCACTAGGTTCCAACTTGCCTAAAAATTTAATGAATAATCAAAACTCAAATAAAATGGATGGAAAGACTCAAATCAAAGAATATGAGTATGATTAAATAATTAGAAACTAAGCACTAATCCGGAACATTCTATCCACAAACCTTCTAAAGGTAAACCCAATTAGGTTCCAAGCAATTCTCAATTACGTAGCTGGTGCATTACACAACCCAAATGGCATTCTTCGATATGCGAAGGTACCATAGGGGCATGTGAAAGTGGTTCTCTCTTGGTCATTAGGGTGAATGGGAATTTGAAAGAAACCAGAGAAACCATCCAAATAGCAAAAATAATCATGTTTAGCGAGTCTTTCCAAAATTTGATCAATGAATGGCAAAGAGAAATGGTCTTTACGAGTGGCCTTGTTCAATTTTCGATAATTGATGCACATTCGCCATCCCGTAACTATCCTAGTTGGTATTAGGTCGTTACCTTCATTTTTCACAACTGTTAGACCTCCCTTCTTGGGCGCACAATGGACAGGACTTACCCAATTACTGTCGAAGATGGGGTATATAATGCCCGCAGCTAACAGCTTTAAGACCTCTTGCTTGACCACGTCCTTCATGTTTGGATTTAGCTTCCTTTGATGTTCAATCACAGGTTTTGCATCATCCACTAAATGAATTCTATGTGTGCAAAAAGATAGGTTGATTCCCTTCAGGTCTGAAATTTTGTACCCAATTGCTTGCTTATGTTCTCTAAGCACTTTTAAAAGTTTGTCGACCTGCACAGGGCTTAAAGAGCATTAACAATGATTGGATAAGTCGAATTAGGGCCTAGAAATTCATACCTGAGACTAGGAGGTAACGGTTTCAATTCCACATTCAGAGGTTCTTCTTTGTCTGAATCGAATGATGGTTTCATTTCTTGCACAGACTGCGTAGATTTTTGCACAGGTTGTGCATTGAGCATCTGCGCGAATTCAAAGACTTCTGACTCCTTGGCTGTAAATTCTGTATTACCCCTGCGGTTACTACACCTTCACTAAGCGATGTCCAACGAATCCTTTGGATGAGATTTTCTGAATTCAGCACCAACCAGCTTGTCAATAAGATCCACCCTTAAACAAGAATCCTTGTCATCCATAGCCTTCATTGCCTTTCCCAAATTAAACTCAATTTCTTCCTCCCCCACTCTCAGAGTCATTTTTCCATTCTTGACATCGATGATCACTCCAGCTGTGGCTAAAAAGGGTCTTCCAAGGATAATGGGTTACTTACAAAAGAACTCTCCATTTTATTGACTCTTCATTACTTTACATGAGAAGCACCAAGGAGAGGCTCCACCATTAAGCTCTCAACTCATTTTACAAAACCACCAACGTGAACCCCACAACAACGCTGGACTCATTCAGTTTTAGAGAGCTTTAACGTTGCACATAAGAGGGAGACTCCACCAACGTGTGAGAGAGCAACAACGTTACTCCATTTACCTACCATTCATCACCGTTAGAAACCAAGGGAGGACAACAAGGATAATCAATCAAAGGGGGCTCTTGGAGTTGAAGACGCAAACACCAACAAGAGGAGGAATAACGCCACCGTGCAAGAAAGCAAGCAGACTAAACAGAGACGCAAAGAATGCGGTGGACGCAATATTAGAGGGAGATCTGAAACTCATTTATTTTCTGTTCTATTATTTAATTTCTCCTAATGTTGTTTGCTGAGTATAATTTCTGTAGTTTTTATCCTATTATGAGTGAGTAGTTTCCTTAAAGTTTCAAGGTTGGGGCAAACTTTTAGCTAATTTTATTGATTAAATTTCGGTTGATTTATTTGTATGAATTTTTGGTTTTGATTTCTCTGTTTTGAAATTAATTTTGCTGGTATTGTGTTTGACCAACCATTACTTGACGTTAGTTGTTAATTGAAGAACCGATAGGTGAAAATTAATAACGGAATTCCAAACAGAGAACTTATAAATTTCAGATTTAGACATAAACTGAATTTATAAGAGAAAAATCCAGGTTAGCAAAGAACTTAATGGGTTATGCTTGATTGCTAGTTTACGATAGTAAATTAGGATTATTGCTTAACACTCCTTTGATACCTTGAAAAAGGATCTAAGAAACTCTAGGCTCAACCTTCTATCAACCAAAATTTGCCAAATAAATTGACCCAGGTAAAGTCCATAGAAAACGCTAAAAGTGGAACCATCCTTGAAGCTTACCACATTTCATTTGAATTAAGCCCCTAGAAATATTTTGCAATTTTCTTTAGCTTTGATTTTGTTATTTTTGCTAGTTAAATTTCTTATTTTAAATTCCCCATTCTTACAAAATCGCTAGTCCAATTAATTGAGTGATCTAAGCCTAGTACTTACACAATTACTCCCTGTGGGACGATATTATACTGTACTACTTGAGACCCGTGAACTTGCGAAACAACATCAAGTTTCTTGGCGCCGTTGTGGCAAATGAGCTGTTGACAAAATGACTTCCCCTATCACTGATAATTGCCCGAGGAGTGCCAAATCTGGTGAAAATATTTCTCTTGAGGAATCTAATGACCACCTTGGCATCACAGGTTGGTGCGGCGATTGCTTCCACCCATTTGGAGACATAGTCGAGCCCCACAAGAATATATTTGTTGCCAAGAGAAGACGGTAGTGGCCCCATGAAATCTATCCCCCAAACATCAAAGAGTTCAACTTCCAAAATTCCTTTAAGGGGCATCTCATGTTTTCGAGAAATATTTCTAGCTCTCTGGCATTTGTCACATGCTTGCACAAAATTTCTTGCATCCTTAAAAAGTGTAGGCCAATGGAATCCTACTTGGAGAACTTTTGCTGCTGTCTTTTCAGAACTGAAATGGCCTCCATAGGGAGATGCATGGCAGTGATTCAGGACAGCTTCTACTTCTTCACTTGGTAAGCATCTTCGGATCACTCCATCACCACAACGCTTGAAAAGAAAAGGCTCCTCCCACATATAGTGCTTGATCTCCGAAAAGAACTTCTTCTTTTGCTGGAAAGTAAATTCAGGTGGCAAGACTCCTGAAACAAGATAATTCACATAGTCAGCATACCATGGAACTTGTAATGTTGCTGCAACAATTTTTTGTAATGAAAAACAAAATTTTGGCAAATCTGCACAGCAAAACAAATGCTTGTCACTGAAGGAGTCATTAATCGGTGGTTCTTCTCGAAGGATTTCCTTCTGATCTATAGTGAGTCGTGAGAGGTGATCCGCGACCTAATTATCAGCTCCCTTTTTGTCACGAATCTCGAGGTCAAATTCTTGAAGGAGAAGGACCCATCTTATAAGCCTTGGTTTAGCCTCCTTTTTCGCTAGTAGATAGCGAATGGCTGCATGATCTGAGTAGACTATCACTTTTGAGCCCACGATATACGACCTGAATTTGTCCACTGCAAAGACTACAGCTAACGACTCCTTTTCAGTCGTGGCATAATTGATTTGAGCATCATCCAATGTCTTGCTCGCATAATAGATCACATGTGCCACCTTGTTCCTTCGTTGGTGTAAAACAGCTCCCACAGCAAAATCCGAAGCATCACACATGATTTCAAAAGGAAGAGAACAATCCGGGGGTTGAAGAATAGGCGGCGAGGTTAAGGCTTGCTTAATCCTGCAAAAAGCATCAAGACAGGATTGGTCGAAATTGAATGGCACATCAGTGCTCAACAAATTAGTCAAAGGCTTTGCTATATGGGAAAAATCTTTGATGAAACGCCTGTAAAAGCCTGCATGTCCCAAAAAACTTCTGATCTTCTTGACTGAAGTAGGTGGAGGCAGATTTGCTATCACTTCAGTTTTAGCTTTATCCACTTCTATTCCACGATTGGAGACCAAGTGGCCTAGGACTATCCCTTCTTGTACCATGAAATGACACTTCTCCCAATTCAGCACTAGATCAACCTCTTCACACCTGCTCAAAACTTTTGCAAGATTGGCTAAACAAGAGTCAAATGTTAGCCCATAAACAGAAAAGTCGTCCATGAAGACTTCCATAATTTTCTCAATAAAATCTGAAAAGATCGCTGTCATGCAACGCTGAAACGTAGCTGGTGCATTGCACAACCCAAATGGCATTCTTCGATATGCGAAGGTACCATAGGGGCATGTGAAAGTGGTTCTCTCTTGGTCATTAGGGTGAATGGGAATTTGAAAGAAACCAGAGAAACCATCCAAATAGCAAAAATAATCATGTTTAGCGAGTCTTTCCAAAATTTGATCAATGAATGGCAAAGAGAAATGGTCTTTACGGGTGGCCTTGTTCAATTTTCTGTAATCAATACACATTCGTCATCCCGTAACTGTCCTAGTTGGTATGAGGTCGTTACCTTCATTTTTCACAACTGTTAGACCTCCCTTCTTGGACACACAATGAACTGGACTTACCCAGTTACTGTCAGAAATGGGGTATATAATACCTATAGCCAACAGTTTCAAGACCTCTTGCTTGACCACGTCCTTCATGTTTGGATTTAGCTTCCTTTGATGTTCAATCACAGGTTTTGCATCATCCACTAAATGAATTCTATGTGTGCAGAAAGACGGGCTGATTCCCTTCAAGTCTGAAATTTTGTACCCATTGCTTGCTTATGTTCTCTAAGCACTCTTAAAAGTTTATCAACCTGCACAGGGCTTAAAAGAGCATTAACAATGACTGGATAGGTTGAATTAGGGCCCAAAAATTCATACCTGAGATTAGAAGGCAACGGTTTCAATTCCACATTCGGAGGTTCTTCTTTGTCTAAATCGAATGATGGTTTCAGTTCTTGCACAGGTTGCGTAGATTTTTGCACAGGTTGTTCATTGAGCATCTGCGTGAATTCAAAGACTTCTAACTCCTTGGCTGTAAATTCTGTATTACCCCCTACAGTTGCTACAGCCTTTACTAAGCAGCGTTCCAACGAATCCTTTGGATGGGATTTTATGAATTCAGCACCAACCAACCCATCAATAAGATCCACCCTTAAACAAGAATCCTTGTCATCCATAACCTTCATTGCCTTTCCCAAATTAAACTCAATTTCTTCCTCCCCCACTCTCAGAGTCATTTTTCCATTCTTGACATCGATGATTGCTCCAGCTGTGGCTAAAAATGGTCTTCCAAGGATAATGGGTATATTAGTGTCTTCTTCCATTTCTAGCACAACGAAATCTACTGGGATAAAAAGATTTCCAACCTTGAGAGGCACATTTTCTAATATCCCAATGGGAAATTTTATGGACCTATCGGCTAGCTACAATGATATGGTGGTTGGTTTAAGCTCTCCGATGTCCAATTTCTGACAGACAGATAATGGCAATAAGCTCACACTTTCCCCCAAATCACATAATGCTCTCCCAATTGTCGTAGTTCTAATTTGTCAAGGTATCGAGAAACTTCCCGGATCTTGAAGCTTAGGAGGGAGTTTGTTTTGAAGAATAGCACTTGATTCCTCCGTAAGAGCCACTATCGCATATTCCTCTAGCCTTCTTTTGTTGGATAAGATTTCCTTCAAGAACTTGGCATAAGTAGGCATTTGGGTAAGGGCTTCCGTGAAGGGGATGTTAACATAGAGCTTTTTCAAAATGTCAACAAATTTTCCAAATTGCTGGTCTAGCTTAGCTCTATGCAATCTTTGAGGGAATGGGATTGGTGGCTTATATGGTGGTGGTGGTATGTATTTTTCGGGCTCAGGTGATTGTTGCACTGGCGGAGCGTTGGCTTGCACAGGTTGTGCATCTTGGCCTGTTCCTTCGGATTCTTTTTCAACTTTGCTCTTCTGCGCCATAGGTTCCAAAACCTTTCCACTCCTTAATACCACTGCCTTGGTCTCCTTGGGAGCCTCTGATTGCGCTGGTAGCTTTCCCTTGTCATACCTTAATGATGCGGCTTGCTGCGCAATTTGAATCTCAAGCATCTTATTATGGACCGTCAATTGGTCCATTCGGGTAGTAAGTTACTGGATCAAGTCTCCTTGCTTTTGCATGAAAGTTTCCATCATTGATTCAAGGTTGGACTTAGGTTCAGATAGCTGGGGTTGAGCTTGTTGTCTCAAGCTTGGGAAACCTGGGGGTCCACGATTTTGTTGTTGCTGGCTCTGTTGGTAGTGCCGTTGATTTTGTGGGTAATGGGTCTGGTTAGGGAAACTTTGGGTTGGCTTGGATTGTTGAGACCAGGAGAAATTCGAGTGGTTTCGCCATTCAGGATTATATGTGTTCGAGAAAGCTCCACCTGGATTCTTCTGTCCATAATTTCCTACAAAATTCGAATGTTCAGCCCCAAATTCTTGCCTAATGTTCTGAAATTCTGTACCTATACTCGTCCCAAAATCTTGATCCTGTAAGGCATTCACATTGCTAACAGCAACTGTAGCAAACTTGTCTACTTTCCTTGAAAGAGTTTCAAATTTCGAATTCAACAAGGTAAAGGCGTCCAATTCGAAGACTCCTTGAGGTTTCTTCCCTTCTTGCTTAATCTCTTTCCGATCAGTATTCCACTGATAGTTGTTGTACGCGATTTTTTCCAATAACATAAAGGCCTCATCTTCATTCTTGTCCATTAAATCGCCTACAGCCGCAACATCGATTGTACTTTGCATAACCGGAGAAACTCCGTTATAGAATATTTGAACAATCATCCACTTCGGGACACCGTGATGTGGACATTTACGTTGAAGCTCCTTATACCTCTCCCATGCTTCGTACAACGACTCATCTTCTTTGGGCTAAAATGAGGTAAGCTCACTTCTGAGTTTTGCCGTCTTTCCAGGTAGAAAGTACTGAGCCATAAAAGCCCTGGACAACTCTTGCCAATTGTTGATCGAACCAGGTGGTAATGAATGGAGCCAATCCTTAGCTCGATCTCTCACAGAAAAAGGAAACAATCGAAGCCTTGTAGCATCCTCAGGTACCCCGTTTTGCTTCAACATTTCACAAATCTCCAAAAATTGCTACAAGTGTACATGCGGGTTTGCTGTTGGGTGCCCTCCGAACTGATTCTGTTGCACCATTTGTACAAGGCCAGGTTTTAACTCAAAATTATTCGCTTGCATAGGAGGCCTTGCAATGCTGGGGCGAAATTCGCCAAAATCTAGGACTGCGTGGTCGTGTATCGTTCGATGATTTTGTTCGGCCATTTCTGATTCGACCGCCTCTCCTGTTGGAAAAATTGTAGTAAGTTTAGGTTCGATCTGGCGTTCTTGCGTAGGCTGTGCGTGAAATGCGCTTGCCCGTGCTTTCCTAGCTTTTGCTTCCTTCCTTAGTGCCTTAGCTGTCTTCTCGATTTCAGAATCAAATAGTAATTCTTCAGCACTAATGGACTTTCGCATAGACTAAATATAACGCAACAAGATCAAACGCAAGGTACAGAAAACGCAAAATAAGAACTAAACAGTAAAGAGAACAAATAAAACAAAAATTAATTCTAACAAAAGCCATTAACACAAAATAAGAAAAGAAAAGAAAAACAAAAATGTCCAATTTAACCAAACAATCAGTCACCTAATATTACTAACGGATTACTCCCCGGCAATGGCGCCAAGAAACTTGATGTGGTTTCGCAAGTTCACGGGTCTCAAGTAGTACAGTATAATATCGTCCCACAGGGAGTAATTGTGTAAGTACTAGGCTTGGATCACTCAATTAATTAGACTAAGCGATTGTGTAAAAATGGGGAATTAAATTAAGAAATTTAACTAGCAAAAATAACAAAATCAAAGCTAAAGAAAATTTGTGAATATTTCTCGGGGTTTTTCCAGATGTTATGGTAAGCTTCAAGGATGGTTCCACTTTTAGCGTTTTCTATGGACTTTACCTGGGTCAATTTATTAGGCGAATTTTTGGTCGATAGAAGGTTAAGCCTAGAGTTTCTTAGATCCTTTTTCAAGGTATCAAAGGAGTATTACGAAATAATCTTAATTTACTATCGAAAACTAGCAATCAAGCGTAACCCATTAAGTTCTTTGCTAACCTGGTTTTTTTTTTCTCTCATAAATTCAGTTTATGTCTAAATCTGAAATTTATAAGTTCTCTGTTTAAAGTTCCGTTATTAATTTTCACCTATCGGTTCTTCAATTAACAACTAACGTCAAGTAATGGTTGGCTAAACACAATACCAGCAAAATTAATTTCAAAACAGAGAAATCAAAACCAAAAATCCATACAAATAAATCAACCATGATTTAATCCATAAAAATAGCTAAAAGCTTCAGCCTAACCTTGAAGCTTCGAAAAAACTACTCACTCATGATAGTATGAAAATCACAGAAGTCACAGTCAACAATCAACTTAAGAGGCAACAAAAAATAAAGAATGAGTTTTTGGGATCTCCCTCTCTGTATTTCTGTGTCTCCCTGCGTTGGTTGCTTGGTTTGTGGTGGGTCTTTTGAGCTGTAACGTTGGTGGAGTTGGTAAGTGTTGGAGCCCCCTCTATGGTTTGCTATCACGTTATTTTCCAAGAACCCACCTATTGGTGTAACGTTGTTGCTTCCTTGCTGGTGTACGTTTAGAGCTGAAAAATTGAGTGAGTGGAATGAGTTTTTGGTGAGTGGCCACGTTAATCTCCTTTGCTTGTCTCTTTCTTTGGTGTAACGTAGATAGCCCCCTTGGTTTGAGCTTGTGTGTGACGGTGAGAGAGTGAGTGGAGTGAATAAAATAAATGAGTGAGCAAAACAAAATGCAGACCCCTTGAGCTGCGTGAGTCTCAATGTAGAGAGAATGGAGCCCCCTTCCCTTTTCAATGTGTAACGTCAGTGCTTCCCCCAATCAGTGGAGAGTTCTCTTTTTTTGTTTTTAACGTTTTTTTCCAGCTCCCCCAACTAATGTGCGTCAATCCTCCTATTTTTTGCTGTTTGAGTGGGTCACCTCATTGGTCCCTCTAATCTCACCAAGCTCCTAGTCCACGCAAGTCTTCTATCCCTAAGGTGATTTTCGTTTTCCCCATGTGGGTCCTTGGAACTGTCCTCTAGTGTCTAACGTTCAGCTGTAACATTGGTCCCTCAACAAAATCCACTTTCCACTTTATTCCATAACCACCAGCTGCCAACGTCTCCCTCTCTTCACGCCTAGCCAGATGTTTTCTTTTAAACCATCATCTGTCTTCAGCGTCCTCCCAGCAGCGTGATTTCAGTTGTCTTCCTTGTAACCTCCTGGAGCTTGCGTGATTTTTCTTTTGTCCTCAAGCTGCATGCGTCAACTAAGGTGGAGTGCATGTATTGTCTGCTGTTCACGCCTCCAACTAGCTTCTTCGTAGCTGCAACTAGCCTCCCTATATTTTTGTTGTTTTCTTCTTTTCCCAAGTTCACGCCCAAGCTCTTGTCCATGCGTGCTTCTTTCTTTGACAATTTTATTTGCTCCTTCTAATGTCTGCGTGCGTGATTTTCTTGTCTAGGTGAGTCAAGTATGAAGGTTGCTTGTTTTGGAAGGAAATGCTAGGAGCTTCAACGTTTTCAGCTAAGCTATCCTTGTTGATCTCCTTTACTGTTGTCCCCCTTTCTCTGCATGCGTGGTGGGGCTCTCTCTCTAGATGTTGTGTCCTTTTTAATTTAAAAACTTCCCAAAACTAAAACCACGTTTCTTTCATTTACTGGCTTCCTCTGCGACAACGTTTTGGACAATCCTTAATGTTGCATTTTCTCCTTTTATTTTGCCTTGACTGTTGTGTTCTTTTATAGTTAAAACCAGGTGTATTTCCTACGAATTAAACAGGACAATTATAAATGCAAATTCAGGCGAACCAAGCTATTTAGCAGGTAAAATATGTATAAAACCCAATAATTGATCCAAAAATTAAGGGAAAATATCATTAATTCTAATGATAAAAATGTCTTCAACAGTAACTTTGGACAAATTTAGTAGGTAAGGAAACTGAACTAGGATGTAATTCTACTAATCAAACAATTGACGGAAGTAATGAATGGTGGGAAAAGAAATTAAATGTAAGCATTTAAGCTTTAGATTTATAATGTTCTAATGTTATTTGATAGTTTAATAACTTATTCAATATTATTGTAAGGAAATCCTAAGGCTATCAAATTTCGAACTAAAGGTTTGAAACATATTGAGCAGCTAAATATTTTATTTAAAGATGTTGCAGCTACAGAGGAAGAAGCTTGGGCACCTTCTTCATGTTTAATACCAAATGATGTTTATGTGCAGTCTAGAGAAAGCCTAGTTGATACCGATCTTGATGATAACTTTTTTGAAGACTTTATTGTCAATGAAGAAATTAAAAATATTAATAATGAGATTAGTTCATCAACTCCAACTCTAGGAATTTCTACATACGGAAAGGGGCAAAAAGAAAGAAACATGATACTAGAACAAGGGCAACAGAAAGGTTATGTAAACATTTGGACCGTAAATGTGATGTAGTAGAGAGTAGAATTTTCGTAACTTCTATTAAAAGAGATGAACTTTGTTGTAGCATTTCTGAGGTGACAAACATCTTACAAAGTATAAATGAAATAGAAAGGGGAGGTGAGTGGTTTATGTTAGGTACCAAATTATTTTTGAAGAAAAAAAATAGAGAGATATTTGTTGCGCTTAAGGATGTTGATCTTCAAATCAAATGGCTTAAGAAAGTGAAATTATTGGGATTTTTGTAATGAATTAGACATGTATTTGGTTACTAATATTAGACTACTTGTAATGTTTTGTATTTGAATTCGCTACTTATAATGTGTTGTATTGGATTTATATTTAGTTAATTTTATTGTAATGAATTAAATTGTACTTTATTATTATTATGTTATGATTATTGCCATATTACCTTGTCATACAATAAACTTATTATTTATTTTTTACATATTTTGATACAAATGTCATCTTTTGATAATGATTTCGCAATGATCATGAATATAATGAAAAGATTGAAGAAGAAATTTTGCATATGGTTCAAACTGGAGTAACATTAACCATAGATCATTATATTAAATATTATATTAAAAACCATGTAGAACATCCCCTCACATTGGATGGATGTTTGTAATGGAGAAGCTTAATGGTTACAGAGATAGATATCATCAACAATTTATAATGGAGAAGGATGCTTTTATCAAATTATATAAATTGCTAAATGAGTCATATGTATTAAAGAAAGGTACAAAAGTAACAATAAAAGACGCTGTAGCTATGTTTTTGATCACTTTAAATCATGAACTTTGTAATAGAATGGTTCAAGAAAAATTTCAACATTCTAGTGAAACAATTTCTAGATTGTTTGAAATAGCATTAGAGGTTGTTTCACATATGTCGATTGATTTCATAAAATCATAAGATCCAACTTTAGAGAAATTTCAAGCAAAATTAAAGACGATAGAAGGTATTGGCCTTATTTTAAAGACTGTATTGGAGCAATTGATGGAACATATATACCAGTTGTAGTTCCAAGGTCCAATCAAATAAAATATATTGAGAAAAAGGCATTCATATGCAAAATGTAATGACTATATGTGATTTTGATATATGCTTTACTTTTGCTTGGGCTGGCCGGGAAGGCACATCACATGATGCTCAAATTTTTATGGAGGCTTTGCGTAATGATATATTACACTTCCCTCATCTACCTAGAGGTTTGTGACGGATAACTTTATACATTCTTTTTATTCATTCTTAATAATTCAGTACCTCTTTATTTATTTATTTTTTAATTTGGAATATAGGAAAAATATGATTTGGTAGATGTAGGATATCCTTGCTTGCAAGGTTATTTAGGACCATACAAAGCTGAGAGGTATCATCTTCCTAAATTTCGATGTGCTAGTCTTCTAGTAGGTAAGAAAAAAAAAAATCAATCATGCACATTATTCTTTAAGATGCATAAACGAAAAAACATTTGGCGTTTAGAAAAATAGGTAATTTTTTTACGTCAAATGCTCAGTTTTTTTTCCAAAGCAAGTTAAAATTGTAATTGCTTCGATGACTATTCATAATTTTATAAGGTCAAAAGGACGAAGAGTTTTCTCCCTATGATGAAGATGATGAATTACTTCCTACAAATGAAGAAATCAATAAAAATGAAGACGTTGAAAAAACTCATTTAGAGGAGCGACAAAATAACGAAATGAATGATGCAAGAGAGCATATTGCAAATCTTCTTGTATTACAATCAAATGCATAATTTATTATGTATTTAACTATTTACTCCACTTGAATATTTATTTTGGGATTATAATATTATTTAGTATTTTTTTATATGTCTTAATATTTATTTTTGATATTATTTTATTTCCTACAAAAAATGATCAATCTCTTTAAATAATTTCCTACAAGATAGAAGTGAATTTGTCAAAAATTGTAAAGTAAATATAAATCCTTTCTATTCATGAACGACTTGATAATAGTTGAATTATTTCAAATAAAATGTAAACTTAATATATATTGTGTTTTGCATATTGTTTAATATATTTTAAATATTTGCATACATAAATGATTTTATTATAAAATAAAATATAGTTAAAATTAATAAAAGTACTTTTATTTTATATTACCAAATATCTACTATATGAAATTTTTTAAAAATTATTTTTAATTAACAGTTAAACAGTGAACTGACTTTTTAGAAAAACTTTTATCAGAAAAGCTTTACTAATAAAAACTTCGCCGAACTCTAAACAGACATAATATTATCGAGAATTATTAAAATTTTATCTGAAAAATTGTACTAATTAGGAGTATTTAATAGGAAGAAGGGGGGCCCGTTGACAAAGGCCATGTGATGCGTGGAATTGAGGCCGAGATCTCAAAAGCTTTAATTGCATGTCGTATTTAATGCAACTCCCAGCCTTCTTTCTCCTTTTCTGCCAACCATTGAACCATTAAAGCACATTAGATAAAGAGTACTGGGCAGTGCATATCTTTTTTCTTTCGAGTCCATTGAGGTCCCTGTGATATAAAATAAAATTGTGCACTAATTACTTCGACTAATTGGATTATTAAAGTTATCTCTAATGATTTTAATATTGTGTAAAATTTTAGTGAATACGTCGGTATACATAACATATACATTCATTTGTATACCCCACTTGAAATTTCTCAACTTGTCTTCCTATATATGTATGTAATATGAGAATACTTGAAGTAACAGCCAAGCCTTTTGATAATGGAAGTACGTATAGTGTCGAGGCAACTCATAAGGCCTTCTTCACTTGCAGCTGATGAACATGAGAAACCACACAAAATCTCATATTTTGATCAGCTCACTCCCACCACTTATTCGCCGTTTATCCTTTTCTATTCGATGACCCAGGTCATGTCCTCCACTAACACCATCCGAATCCCAGACCGCCTAAAGAAGTCTCTCTCGGAGAGCCTAAGTATTTACTATCCATTCTCTGGAAGGACAACTGACAACATGTTCTTCCATAGTTTTAGAGAAGGAGTGCCTTTTATGGAGGCCCGAGTCAACTGTCGCCTAACTGATTTCATCAAACGTCATGAAATTGAATCACTCAACCTTTTGCTTCCGCGCCAACCCTACACCAAAGAACTAATAGAATCACCTGTTTTAGCTCTTCAATTGAACATTTTCACTTGCGGTGGAATAGCATTAGGTATGAGTGCCTCACATAAGCTGATTGATAGAGAGACTTGGAGGGGTTTTCTCACTACTTGGGCGGCTTTGTCCCGAGGTGAACTTGGCAACGTGATTCACCCTAATTTCAACGATGCGTCACTATTCTTTCCTCCAAGAAACGATATTCCGCAAAACCATGTATCTTTAATGGAAAACTTGTGGTTCACAGAAGCCAACTACATCACTAGGAGGTTTGTATTTGATGTTAAGACAATATCTATGCTCAAGGACGAAGCCAAAGCCAAGCCTGAGGCCAGGCCAACCACTGTTGAGGTATTGTCCTGTTTTATTTGGAAATGCTGCATGAATGCATCGAAAGCAGCATCAGAGATACCGAAAACATCCATTATGGTCCAGGCAGTGAATCTTAGGACGCGCACAAAGCCATTCATGTCTAATGCTTCTATGGGGAATGCCTTTTGGTGGGCAACTGTTGCGGCGGACCCTAGTGACACCAACAAATTGCCTGAATTGGTGGACCTTTTGCATGAAGCCATTGATCTCTATAACTCTGAATTCACACATACTCTGCAAGGTGATGGTGGTTCTGAAGCCATTAGTGATCTGTGTAACCAGCTGGAGCAGCTTTTTGACTTGGAGAAACCTGATATATTTGCATTTACCAGTTGGCTTCATGTTGGCTTTCAACAGGTCAACTTCGGATGGGGAAAGCCTGTTTGGTTTGCTAACGTTGGGAAGGCTGGACCTGCGTTTAGAAATCTCATTATTTTCGTAGAAACAAATGATGGTAAAGGGATTGAGGCATGGATCACCCTGGACGAGAAGAGAATGTCTGCACTGGAAAAGGATCCTGAGTTTCTGGCATTTGCTTCTAAGAATCGGAAAATTTCAAGCCTCTAACCTTTCCTTTGCATCAGATGTTTTATAATTATAATTTGTTGTGTAAGCTATCTTTAAGGTAGCCTTTTCGTGACGTTTACGTCGTTAATTCATCTCCTTAATATATTCGTATGTTAATCAATATGCTGTTCACAATCTGTATTCCCATGGAGTGTTTAATAAACTTTTTAATTTATGAGAGCTATACAGTGGTATTCAGTCATTCTCTTGTGTAGCATATGCTTGGTTTATAATTTGATTAAACGCAGCAACAGGGCAAAGTTTATCGGAATATAACTGGTCAAACATCATTATCTAAGTAGCGGAAGTTCACTGAAGTATCAGTTCGAAAAAATATTAGTTAAAAGGATTGTTTGCTAGCGGCAGTAGTGATATAATTATTGTTTCATTTTTAATTGTCTTTTTGCTTATAAATACTGGGTGATAGTTATTATTTTTGGTCATAACAAAATGTTAGAAAAAGGAAGATAATAAAACAAGGACATTACTATAATAACATTTTATTCTTTTTCTCTTCTTAAATAAAATGAAATATTACACGGTATTTATATAGTTAATGGACAATTTTATATTAGGTTACTTAAAACTAAATGCTAGAATACAAAGAGAGAAATACTTTTAATAACATAATAAGAATTATATAACTGAAATTTTCATATTTTTTTAATCTTACCATGACTTTATTTAGGTAACTTCAATGACTCAAAGTTTGATTCATTATATCTAAACACATAAAGCTCTAAAGCAGATCTTAAATCACATGAATTGATTAATATTGACTATTTCACTACTTGTTTAAAGTTGCGACAGAACTAGAAAACAAGTTTGTTTTTATTATCCTCAGTAAACTTGATTTTGTATAAATCTAAGTATTATTCATTTTATAAAAAACTTCATTCGGGTTTATTAAAATGTCAATAATTTGATCAGGGACTTCATAACTCCAATTTAATATTCTTCTTAGTAATGCATTCTTGAATAAAATAAAACTTTGTGTAATATACACACTCTTGAGTTATTTGCTAAGGCTTAAGTGGGTTTATCATCAATTATGATATTTATTGCAATTTAGTCAAAATGAAGCTCTTTCAACAACCTTCTTAACCAAATAGCATGATAAGCATATAAAATATCTACAATAGGTTTGATTCCTTAAATGCCAAAAAGTTGCATTATTTCCCAAAAGAAAACAAACCCACAAGTAATTTTTCTATCATCAAGATCTTTGACAAAATCACTCTCATAAAAGTTGATCAAATTAAAGTTTTTGAAAAATGAGTAAAACATACCATATATAGTCAATTGTATCTTTGAGATGTTGAAGAATCCTTTTACTTGTCTTCAAGTGAACTTTAGATGGCATCTCCATAAACCAACAAACAAATCTACCAGGAAATAGGTTATCTCATCTTGTACAGGTCAAGTACCTCAAGCTTTTTACAAGAATTCTAAACGAAGTTAGATCCACACTCTATTATCCATAAAAATTGGATAGCTTTATTCTATACTATATAGGAGTGTTAATCATCTTACTATCCAATATCTTGAACATTTTAAGCACCACTATTCCATAACCTTCTTGAGTGATAAAAATTTCATTCTCCATTTGCTTCACCTCAATTTCCAAGTAGTAAGACATCAATCCTATATCACTCATCTCAAAATCTTGGTTATGGAATCTTTGAGCTCTTTAAACATCTTAGATTATTGCATGTAATGATAAGATCATCCACATAGATAGAAACAAACAACATATTACCTTAATCAATTTTAACATAAATAGAGCATCTAAAGAAACCACTCCCTTAGAAATAACTTTTGACTTGATTATTCCAAGCTCTTAACATTTACTTAAGTCCATATGATGCCTTCTTTAACTTTAACACTTTATCTTCTTTCCATTCAATGTGAACTTCTTCCTCTAAATAACCATTGAGAAAATTAGACTTGATATCTAATTGATGAATTCTCCATTGATTTTAGGTAACAAGACATATTAATAAACAAATAGTTTCTAGGTCAACTAAACAAACGAATACCTCTTCATTGTCAGTGCTTTACTTTTGCTTGTATCCTTTGACAATAGGCCTTACCTTGTATCCTTTGACAATAGGCCTTACATTGCAGCTCTCTACTTCATTTTTGATATTTTTTTTGTTTTGTACACTCATTTGACTTTGATAGCATGCTGACTTCTTAGAAGAGAAATAAGTTATTTTATATCATTCCTTTTGATGACTTGCATTTCTTTATTCATTGTATGAATCCACTTCTTATTCTTACTAGTATCTTCAAAATTTAAAGGCTTAATATATTGCAATAGAAAAAACAAGTTGTTATTATTTATAAAATTTTTAAATTCTTTGATATCCCTATGGTCTCATGCTTGTTAGTAAAGATGATGATGATGACAATTGAGATGATGGGTTAGTAAGATTGATGGAGAAAAATTATTTCCAACTTCTTAAACAACCTCCTTTTTTTCTTTATCTTCAAAATAAGGAAAATCATTATAAGATCCCTCTATTTGGACCTCTATTTGTAGGATGCTTCTTCATCAAATTCGGTATCTCTACTAATAACAAGCTTCCCATTGCTTAGATTGAACAACTTTCTTCTTTTTAGGTTCTTGTTATATCAAACAAAAATAAACTTTTTACTTCAAGTTTGGTACTTTTTATTGGACCAATGGTGGTTGACAAATTAATTTCACTTATGTTTTGATAATAATAAAATGTATAGAATTGGTTAAGAAATTGTTTAAGGTATTTTGGGATTGATATTCAATGAAAGAATTGTACAAATCAAGATGGGCAAGTGTTTAATCATTGAAGAATCAAGATGGAAGTTTCCTATAAGTGAAAGAGGCTTAAATAATGAAGATTATAGAAGATTTGAGTGGATATTACCGTTGAAGCTTACATAAGTTGACTAGAACATCATATGCCAACTAATATATGAAGATATGTCAACACAAGTCGACTAACAGCATACAAGTCAACTTATCGTGGACCACAAGTCGACTTACACATCACAAGTCGACTTATAGAAGAGCGGAGATGCAAGTTTACTTAAAATGTTGTCACAAGTCGACTTATACAACTCGACAAGTCGAATTATACAACTCGATAAGTCGATTTATAGGTACAGCACATTAATTCCAACGTTCCAATTAGCCAAAAATGGAAGGGAGATTATTAAGGAACGATCATTTCAATCTAGCAACGGCTAGAATAAGTCCCAACAGCTATATTTCTTCTTATATAAAGGGTGGATGATTGATGAAGAAGTGACACAAGTTCTACAAGCCAAAATACTCTTATCTTGCTCCAAATTGCTCATCATTGTTCTTACTTTGTTTACATTTGTATTGAGCACTTGTTCTTAGATCTTTATCCTATTTCTTTTACAAATTGAGTGACTAGTGAAAGGTCACGTGTGAGGTAGCTTGAGCCAAAAATCAAGTATTGTTGGTAGGATTTGTACCGGAAGACAAATCATCTGTAAAGGTTGCTTGAGCCGGAAATCAAGCGGTATTGGTAAGATTTGTACCGGAAGACAAATCAAGTGTAAAGGTAGCTTGAGCCGGAAATCAAGCGGGATTGTAAGAGTTCACATTGAACTACAAAGTATGTAATAAAGTGGTTTGCAAAATTCTAAGTGGGAGCTTAGGTAGAGGACGTAGGTCTTAGCACCGAACCTCTATAAAAACAGTGTTTGCTCTTCTTCCCTAGTCTTTGTATTTAAATTTGTTTAAATTACTATTGTGTGAATTAACTTCTGATTTTATTGTAGAAATTTTCAAAGAATTTTAAAGATCTATTCAACCTCCCTTCTAGATCGCTACAATTGGTATCGAGCGAAGTATATCCGGATGGCACACAATAACTTAGCGGAAGAAGGTAATACTAATAATCGCCTCCTTTATTTAATGGTACTAATTATTCTTCTTGGAAAAATCCTATGAAGTACCACATCATTAGCGAGGGAGTAGAATATTGGAAGATAATTATCTTCGGTCCACAACCACCGTTAAAAGAAAATGGTGAGTTAAAAGCGAGTGGAATACGATGACAATGATCTGAGGCAAGCCTACATCAACGCTAAAGCGATGAAGCTAATCTATTGCGCTCTCACAGTTGAGGAAAGAAACCGAGTTAACTCGTGTACCAGCGCCAAAGAAATGTGGGAAAGACTACGCATCAGCCATGAAGGAACCAACCAAGTCCGGGAAATAAAGATTAACATGCTTCTCCATGATTATGAAATGTTTGTCATGAAAAAAGGTGAGTCTATTTCCAATATGCTTGATCGTTTTGCAGAAATTATCAATGAATTAGGAAATCTTGGAAAGCATATGACGGATAGCGAGAAGGTGAAGAAGATTCTTCGCTCTCTACCGAAAGAATGGGATTCACAAGTCACCGCTATTATGGAGTCCAAGGATCTTAATCACTTGGAATTCAACGCCTTGGTGGGATCACTCATCAACTATGAGATCATTCTCAAATCAAGAGGAGGTAGAGGTAAGTCACAAAAATCAATTACTTTTAAAGCTAACACTTCTTTTGTTGATGAAAGTGATGAGGAAATAGATGAAGATGAGGAAGACGAAGAAATAGCTATGTACGCTAGAAATTTAAGGAAGTTCAAGGGACTTCTAAAAAATCGAAGAAAAGAATTAAGTGGCGGAAGAAATGGAGAAACGAAGAAGTATACTGTAGAAAGAAGGTCTAAAGGCTATCAAGAAAAGAAAAATTCAAATCTCCAGAAAAATGACAAAGGGAAAAAGAAAGCTAACCTTATAGCCGCGTGGAGTGATGATGAGGAAGCATATCAAAGCAATGATGAAAACAACCTAGCGCTTATGGCCAATAGCTCCTCAACAAGTGATGATGAAGATGAGGTAACTTTCTTTGATCAAGATCTTATAGAGTCTTTTAATGCTTTGCAAATTGATTTGGAAGAAGCTATTGAAATCAACAAGAAATTGAGAAAGAAAATAAGAGAATTGGTTGCTGAAAATAGTGCCTTACATGAGACTATTGATGATTTAGATAGTCCTAAGGAAGATCATTCTGCATGTCTTGTTGAAAAGGAAAATCTTATTTGTGAGCTTGATAGACTTAGAAAGGAGTTTTCTTATGTGGTTGGAAAATTTCTTTGGTGGAAATGCAAAATTTGAAGAGATGTTGTCTTTACAAAGATATTCTATTTCTAAACATGGTTTGGGATATGATCCTTATAATAGAGATTGTTCTTTAATTTCCAAATTTACCAAGGATGGAAAAGTTGCTCAATGTGCTAGATGCTTGAAAGATGGTCATATAGAAATTGCATGTAAAAGTATTAGGAGATGTGTTAAGGTTAAGAAAATCGGGTGGTAAAAGGTACAACACCTTCTAATGTGGTTTATATGACTAACAAAATAGACCCAAGATGGCTTGGGTACCAATGAGAAGAAAGGATGTTTCAGTTGTAGTACAAGCAAGGAATGAAAATCAACCAAGCACATGGTACATTGATAGCAGATATTCAAGGCATATAAGTGGAGACAACAACAAAGATTCCATCATCATTTACACTTAGGCTGAAATGTGATTGAATTGGAGTACTGGTATATTCTAGTCGACTTATGGATGTCTAAGTCGACTAATTGGTGAAATGTCTGGTAACAAGTCGACTTATGTCTTCATGGATTCTTTAAAACCTATTCTTCTTTTCACTCTCCATAATGACTATTGTTATGTTATGACAATTGCCTTTATTTGTGTTTGTTGTTTTGTTTGTTTATGGACTGCATTTGTGACTATTTTTCATTTTTCATATTGGTTTTTAATTATGACAAAAAGGGGGAGTAATATTGGAAATTGATAATTGGTATCTTTTAGTCACCGTCATTTGATTGAGGGGGAATGTGTTTGATTTGAGACTATTTGTGTTTGATGACTTGTTTCTCTATTTAATGTGATTGCGATATTTCATCTTTTGTTGGTTTGTATTAGTTGTTTTGATTATGACAAAAAAGGGGGAGAAAAATGAGAAATTGGATTTTCTTTAGTTACTTGATTAAGGGGAGTTTGTTAAAATTTTAATTGATTTTCAAGGTTATTAAAATTCAATGATTTATATGATTGAGGAGACTTTAACCAAAATGACAAGGTATAAAACCTTGATCAATGTTTCTTTGTTTTCATTTCTTAAACAATTTCTAAGTATTTTGTCATTATCAAAAAGGGGGAGATTGTTGGACCAATGGTGGTTGACAAATTAATTCCACTTATGTTTTGATAATAATAAAATGTATAGATTGGTTAAGAAATTGTTTCAGGTATTTTGGGATTGATATTCAATGAAAGAATTGTACAAATCAAGATGGGCAAGTGTTTAATCATTGAAGAATCAAGATGGAAGTTTCCTATAAGTGAAAGAGACTTAAATAATGAAGATTATAGAAGATTTGAGTGGATATTACCGTTGAAGCTTACATAAGTTGACTAGAACATCATATGCCAACTAATATATGAAGATATGTCAAGACAAGTCGACTAACAGCATACAAGTCAACTTATCGTGGACCACAAGTCGACTTACACATCACAAGTCGACTTATAGAAGAGCGGAGATGCAAGTTTACTTAAAATGTTGTCACAAGTCGACTTATACAACTCGACAAGTCGACTTATGGGTACAGCACATTAATTCCAACAGTCCAATTAGCCAAAAATGGAAGGGAGATTATTAAGGAACGGTCATTTCAATCTAGCAACGGCTAGAATAAGTCCCAATAGCTATATTTTTTCTTATATAAAGGGTAGATGATTGATGAAGAAGTGACACAAGTTCTACAAGCCAAAATACTCTTATCTTGCTCCAAATTGCTCATCATTGTTCTTACTTTGTTTACATTTGTATTGAGCACTTGTTCTTAGATCTTTATCCTATTTCTTTTACAAATTGAGTGACTAGTGAAAGGTCACATGTGAGGTAGCTTGAGCCGGAAATCAAGTATTGTTGGTAGGATTTGTGCCGGAAGACAAATCATCTGTAAAGGTTGCTTAAGTCGAAAATCAAGCGGTATTGGTAAGATTTGTGCCGGAAGACAAATCAAGTGTAGAGGTAGCTTGAGCCGAAAATCAAGCGGGATTGTAAGAGTTCACACTGAACTACAAAGTGTGTAATAAAGTGGTTTGTAAAATCCTAAGTGGGAGTTTAGGTAGAGGACGTAGGTCTTAGCACCAAACCTCTATAAAAACAGTGTTTGATCTTCTTCCCTACTCTTTGTATTCAAATTTGTTTAAATTACTATTGTGTGAATTAACTTCTGATTTTATTGTAGAAATTTTCAAAGAATTTTAAAGATCTATTCAACCCCCCCTTCTAGATCGCTTACACTTTCTTACTCCAAAACATGAACAGATGCAATAGGCGTAAATGCTTCATGTAAGACTTCACTTTGTTCTATGTTTTCTAGTTTGATCATTAATTTTTAACCTTTTTTCTTTTGGAGTATGAACATACATAATAGAGTTAAATAGTTTCAAATGTGATCCTGAAAGGCTTCACTCCACTCAATGCTTCTTGGGGAATGATATCTTTTAAGCTTTTTGCAGAACTACAATTTGAAAGATGAAATTCACATGCAACTGCTTCAGCCTAAAACTCTTTAGGCATCATCTTGCTTTCTAATATATTTCTCACTATATTTAAGATTTTTCAATTCTTTCTTTTAACTACTTTATTTTGTTGGGGAGATTCGAAGTTGTAAGAGGATGACAATGCCTATGTAGCTCATAAAAGGTACTGAATTCATTAGAAATAAATTCTCCATATATATGGTCTCTTAAAGCTTTAATCTTAAAATGAGTTTTTTCTCATTCAAACTGTTTAACTTTTTTAAATGCATCAAAAGCTTCACATTTGCACAAAAATTTCATCTATTTATTTTTATTATACTCGTCAATAAGGTAATAAGGTAAGAACTTTTGCCTAATGAAAGAGGATTGTGGGACCATAAACATCTCTATGGGAAAGTTAGAGTGAAGTCGCTTAGTAGTTCTTGAAATTGACTGATTTAGAAAGCTTTTCCTTGAATTGTTTCTAATCAAGTGCACCTTAGAAATTTCTTTCATAATGATGTATACTTTAAATGTCTCTTGCCATATTCTTCTCTCTCAAAACTTTTAGCGAATTTAAATTCAAATGTCCATACCATATATTCTATATCTATGAAAGATCATTGACATTAGTCATCAATCACGTGATTTTTTGTAGTTTGTGAATTCAACAAAAACATCATGTTTCTAATTATAATCGCTTTAACAATATGATTAGCATCATGATCTCAAAGCTAAAAAGTATGAACCCTATATGAGTTTGATAACCATTCTCTAAATTTAATGTTTAAAATATTATTCTTTAGTTTTGGTATAAACATTAGAGAAAAGCATATTGCCACCTAATTTTGTCTTAAACAGAAATTGGACCTTTTCCTTTGAGATCCACTATTTTATTATCACCAAAAAGTATAGTCCATAACAATTCACTATCTATTCTCAATAAATTTTCTTTTACCACCTATTCTCTGATTGTTAGCTACATTATCAAGGTATTTTTGCTCTCTTCTCCTTTTGGCTCCTTTTATACCATAACTAGTAAAGTTTCCTATGTTGCATCTTCATTGGATTCTATAAACTTTATTTCATCTTCCATCTTAAAAAAAACTACTAAGAATAATGGTCATGCTTGCCATATGTATAGCATTCGACTTGGTCTCTCTCATTTTTGTCCTTGTCATATGAATAACATTCAACTTAGGCTTTCTCATTTTTTCTTGTATAATTTTTTCAAAAATTTTCTTTCCCTCTACCTCTTCATGTTCCTTAAATATGTTGAAAATATTAAGGTTGATTCTCAATAAAAGATTGTTGTTTACCTCGTCCTTTCCCTTGGCTCCATATATGTCCCTAACCTTATTGGTGACCACATCTACTCTCATATATAAATTGTTTTCTATTTTGCTCTATATAATTATTTTTGGACTCTAATAATAACTTTTCTAGTGAGGCTTACTCTATTAGTACATCCTTCTTGTTGCAATCCATCCTTTCTTCAAAAGCTAGTAAATATTAACTAAACTCATCTATGGACCTATTGCTCACATATTCTTCAATAGCCATAAACATATAGTTAAATTTCGAGTTAAGAGACTATAGTACCTTCTCCATAACTTGAACATCATTTACATTTTCAACAAACCTCTTTATTTGATTCATTAGTTTTAGGACTCTTTTGAAACTCTTTAAAATAAATTAATCATTTTTCATTAAGAGTGTCTCAAACTCAACCCTTAGTGTTTGAAGTCACACCTTCTTCACCTTGTCATCTCCCATCATTAAAATTTGGAAAGTTTCCAATGCCTTCTTTGATATGCTTTCATTAGCTATTTTTAAAATTTTTGTTTAAACCTATAAAATCTCATTTTGATGCTACACTTAGCTTTTGTTGACTACTTCCCATATGCCTTGCTAATCAATAATGGCCTTCATCGTAAGTGCCTAATGTTTAAAATAGTGTTTAAAGTTAAATATAATAGAAAGACATAGAGACTCCTTTTAATATCATAGTTAGCTCTAAGATGTTGTCGACCACCTTTGCATTCTTCCATAACTCATATATCTCATTCAAACAGTCCATTTCACAAATGTTGAAGAAATTTTTTTAGCCAACTACTTCAATTTCTGGTTTAATGTCCATCTGATTTTTCTTCAAAAAGGTAAAATCAAGTCTCCCATAGATAAGAGATTACTCCATTTTTGATCTATAACACATAACATCTAAACACACAAATGTATTTCGCTTAATGTGGCGAGGTTAGTATCTAAAAGTAAGAATATGAAACGAAAAGAACTTAAAACTTAGAACAGAGTATTGATTCATCTTTGTTGAGAGAACTAAATAAGTAGCTTTCAAAGTTTCTCAAGAAAATTCTAGATTAGAAGGTATTTTAGAATATTGAGAAGATTTCTTTCTTATACTCTTGAAAAGTTATCGTTTATAACTTACCATTACTATTTACTTGAAAACTTATGACTTTTTATCTTCTTCTTGTACGAATCGTCTAGATCATGACATATTAGATGAATGGTCATTCAGCATTACCATATTCAAGTTTCGTCTGATTTCCTTGAATATATCTTCATACAAAGGTTTAGTGAAGATATCCACCCACTGTGGATTCATCTCAATAAATTGTAGACTGATGATTCCTCTTTGTATTTAGTCTCGTATAAAATGATGTCTAACTTCAATATGCTTTGCCCTCGAGTGTTGTATTGGGTTCTTTGATAGATTGATTGCACTTGTGTTGTCACAAAAGATTGGAATTTGATCTTCTTGTATAGAATAATCTTTTAACTTATACTTAATCTCTAACATCTATGAACAACAACTTGCAACTGACATTTATTCAACTTCTGCAATAGATATAGCAATTGAGCTTTGTCTCTTGCTTGACCAAGAAACTAGATTATGACCAAGAAAGTGACAACCTCCTCTTGTAATCTTTCTATCAATCCTATCTCTAGCATAATCAGCATCACAGTAGCCAATTAACCTGAAATCTTTACCTTTCTCATACATTATACCCATTTTAAATTCACTTTTCATAAGATTTTCAAAACTGGAGCATAACTTTTTACAAGTTACACCAAAAATAATATCATGTACATATATTTATGCCATAATGAAATCGTTTTAATACATTTTCTAAATAGTTTCTTATCTACTTATCCTCTAATAAAGTCATTTCTAATAAAAATGAACTTAGATGATCATACCAAGCACGAGGTGCTTGTTTTAATCCATACAAAGCTTTATGAAGTCTATAGAAATAATTTGGCTTATCAGTATCTTTAAAACTAGGAGGTTGTTTTACATAAACTTCTTCATCTATAAAACCATTCAAAAAGGCACTTTTCACATCCATTTGAAACAGTTTTATATCATGACAAATAACATATGCAAGAAAAATCCTAATAGCTTCTAGTCTAGCTACAGGAGCATAGGTTTCATTATAGTCTATTCCTTCTTATTGATTATAGCCTTGAGCTACTAATATAGTTTTGTTACAGTTTACTCTTCCTGATTCATCTAGTTTATTTTTGAATACCTATCTGGTTCCTATGATAGACTTGTTGGGTGGTCTAGTAACTAAAGACCAAACTTTGTTCCTTGTAAATTGATTTAACTCCTCTTGTATGGCTAAAATCTAAGCTTCATCTTGAAGAGCTTCATCAATTTTCTTAAGTTCTAATTCTGAAAAAAAAACTACATTTTCCTCTCTTCTAAATTTAGACCTAGTTCTCACTACTTCTAAAGTTTCGCCTATAATCAGGTTTTTGGGTGAGAAGATTTGTACTTCCAGTCTTTTCTAAGATTAAAGTTTTTAATAATATATTCTTCCTTATCAGGTGGATCATCTGGTGTTGAAATGTCTAGGATATTGACTAAGGGAGCGGATAGAGCTTCATCATCAGAATTGTATCTTCTATCTGGATGAGAAGCATCATCAAACTTAGTATGTATAGATTCTTCAACAAATTTAGAAACAAGATTATAAACTTTATAAGCTTTAGAAAAAAATCAAATATCCTAGAAAAATTCCTGAACTGATCTTAGAATCAAATTTATCCAAATTTTCTTTTGTATTCATTATAGTGCTTTTGCAACCAAAATGATGGAAGTAAGAGGTATTTGCTTTTTTTCCTTTCCATAACTTATATGGAGTTTTATTTAAAGTAGGTATAAAAATACTCGATTTTGAACATAACAAGCTGTATTTATACCTTTTGCCTAGAAATACTTAGGAACATTCATTTCACATAGCATAGTCCTTGCCATTTCCTGAATCATCTTGTTCTTTCTTTCTACAACTCCATTCTATTATGGAGTTCTAGGAGTAGAGAAATTATGAAAAATTCCATTCTCTTCACAAAACATTTTGAATTTTTCATTTTCAAATTCTTCACCATGACCACTCCTAATTCCAACAACAGAAATTACCTTTTCTTTTTGTAACTTTTTGCATAGAACTTTAAAGCACTTAAGAGATTCATCTTTATGTGATAAAAATAATATCCAACAAAATTTAATGAAGTCATTAATAATTACTAGACCATACTTCTTTCTGCCAAGACTTAGTGTTCTAGTTGGACCAAACAAATCTATATGGAACAACTCTAGAGGTCTAGTAGAAGTTACAACGTTTTTAGAAGAAAAAGATGTTTTAACTTATTTTCCTTGTTGACAACTCTTATAAAAGAAATCTTTGTCAAAACTTATTTTTGGTAATCCTCTTACCAAATTATGTCTAACCAACTTGGAAATATGTTTAAAACTAACATGACATAGTTTTTTTAATGCAAAATCAGTTTTTCCTCATCTGTTGAAATAAAACACGAAATATTTTGACTTTTTAAATCATCTAAGTTAATCTTGTAGAGATTATTTTGTCTCTTGGTAGAAAAGAATATGGAACCGTCCTTTTTTTAACTACACAAGAATTTTGATTAAAGGATACTTCAAAACTAGAATCACATAATTAACTTACACTAATTAGATTATGCTTTAATCCTTCAACTAGTAGAACATTATCAATAGACGCAAATGAATCTTTACCAATTTTGCCGATTTTAACTATTTTGCATTGTTAGTTGTCTCCAAAAGTTACTAATCTTCCTTGCTTATTTTGGAGGTCTAGGAACATAGACCTTCTTCCCGTCATATGTTTTGAGCATCCACTTTCGAAGTACCATTTGTTGGAACCCGTCTCCGAGGCCCAACATTCAGAAACACACAAGCATAGAAGACCCAAAACCGATAGTAATTGACCACAATTTGGGAAACCTCCAATAGAAAGATTCGAATCGGCTTTTTAAGAAATTGTTTCTCATAATCTAACGATTCCAACTCCACTGAAAACGCTCAATTTGGATTAGAAATGAAGAAGTTATGCTCAAAATACTATCCAAAGAAAAACAGTCAAAACTGACACTCTACTGACCTCATGTCAAAATTTCAAGCTCTTCGAGGCTAAATTGTCGATCGATTCCTTCATAAAACTTTTATAGTTAAGTCTCTAGTTTAATTTAAAATAAGAATCGACCCGATCGGAGATCTATAGCTCAAGATATTTCAAAATCATTGAAGTATATTCAGACTCTATCGACCAACCATCACACTTTGTTTCAATCCACTTTTCCCAATTTAAAAGAAATACAGACCAATCAGGTATAAAAAGGATACAAAATTTTCTTAGGAGTCTATCGCTTCAAAAATCAGTTCAATCGGAGGTCTATGCAAAAAGTTATGGCCAAATGAAGGAAGAGGGGTCGGTCGGCCAAGAATCGACCCCAAAATGTGCGGTAGCTCGAAGATGTTGGCCTTCCCCTTCATCATGGCGAGTGCCCATGTGAGGCGGCGTCTCGCAGCCCGACCTTTCAGACTTCGAACCCTCATAATTTTTGACTCCGAGCTCCAAATCAGACAAGGTTTGATTCTTTGGAAAGATAAAAGACAACTCTAC